>OX104127.1:13282749-14009160 GCA_944470555.2 Heterobilharzia americana | reverse complement strand
GAACCGCGTCTCTCGGTAATGATGTATAGTCCTTCCCACTTCGGGAGAAGTTTTCTTCTACCATATTCACCTCCTCACGAGTATCCTCTTTCTCCACATTTCACCTGATCTCCTACCTTAAACAGTTTCCATTTACTTCCTTCTCCCTACTCATATTTTCGATTATCAGCTTTCTGTTTCTGTTCCACACTTCTGATTGCTTGTTTCCGCTTCTTTCTCAGTTTTGTCATGTCCCACGGCTGTTTTTGGGGCCAGGTCTTACTATGTATTGACAGCTGTGGTTTCCTGCCATACATTAACTGGACTGAAGAGTTCACGGTTGTTCCTTGTACCGAGGCAAGATGAGCTAATAATGTTAACGGCAGTTCTGTCTCTCAATTCCCTCCTTTCAAAGACAGCCACTCCTAGAGTGAACAGTTATTCCGTCTTATCAAACCGTTATTCTGCGGGTGGTATGGTGTCATTCTTATTCTCTTGATGACGAACTGCTCCAAAGAGGATTTGGATTTGTCAATCTCTTAAAAAGGATTTTGGTCGGTCAGTTTTATCTTCAGCACACCGCGATCCGCGGCAATATGCTGCATCACCGCTACAGTCATTGTCTTCGCGCGTTGATCAGGAATTGAAACAGCGTCTCCCTTAGTCTCTGCTACCTCGCTGCTTTCCTGCGTGGTGAATGATCCCTACGTTGCCGCCACTATTCCTGTTCTCTTGTTAATAACTGCGCCCACCTCTCTAAAAATCAGCACCTAAGATTGTCCGTTGTAGACACGGGGTCACAATGAATGGAAATCTAGTGTAACACTCTTCTTGGATACCTGAAATTTTGTCTTATTGATGCGAAGTCCAACAGGTATTGGTTGCCACTAGATGTCTGCGGAAATGGTCCCATTTCGTCCATAGACCACAGGCCACCAACTGCTGCTAATGGAATTGACCGAGGCGGGGGTCGTTTATACCGATCACCTTTCATCAGTTGACAATGGGGACAGCACAGCACGTGTTTGGCAACATCTCTCATGTCCGGTCAGTATGCACTTTGTCTGAGAAGATCGGCTGTACGTGAGGCACCTGCATAAGCTAACTGGTGGCATTCTTGTATCTTTTTATCGCGTAGACATTTCAGAATCACTTGCAACCAGCTCCTGTCGCTTTCTCGCCAAGTCAGCATTCCATAAGTATTCACCCGTGGACGATCTTTTTACGTCAGAAACGTTCTCTACTACTTATTTCCCACGGGCTTGTCTGGCTTTGTTCCTTCAGTTATGGTTTTTATCACTGCCTTAAGTGTAGAGTCCAACTTCTGAAGGCGAACAAATGCTAATGGGTCCTGTTCTACTGCATGCGATCTCCGGTAGTTCATTTTCTTCGTCTGATCTTGACAAGAAGTCTACCAACCAGTTTTCTTCCCCTGCAACGTGACCGATTATGAAAGCGTACTCTTGCAGTTGCAACATCCAACGTGATAGTTTCCCCTAGGGTTTCTGCCTGTCTTTAGCTACTGGAGAGGTTTGTGACCAGTTTCAATATAGAATCATTGACCAAGGAGGTACGATCTCCATTTCTCAAGCGCCCAAAATCTCGCCAGATATTTCTTTTCAGTCGTGGAATATTTCTGTTCTACAGATGTCAGGACATGGCTGGCATATTCCCCTACTCCTTCAGTCTGTCTCAGAACTGCGCCTATTCCATAATCACTTGGATAGGTGGACACGATGAATGGCTTCCTGGGTATTGGTAGTTTTAAAGTCATCTCTTGATCATTTAGGAGTTCCTTGATGTGATCAAATGTTTTCTGTGCCTCATCTGTCCACGTAAATTTGGGTTTACCAAGTAGCTTATGTAAAGGTGCTGCTATCTCATTTAACTTTTTGAGGAACCGACTGTAGAATGCTGTTCTACACAAGAACTGCCACAGTTTCCTCTTAGAATTCGGCACTGGACTGGTCCTAGCCGTCAGAATTTTCTCAGGTAGTGGTTTTATTTCACCGTATCCTAGTAATGTAACACATCTTGGATACCTGAGATTTCGTCTTATTGATACGAAGTCCAAACTCTTCAATGCATCTTAAAACAGCTTCCATGTGTTCTGGGTGTTCTGCTGACCATACCGATCATTGTTTTTATCTGGTTCCGAGCTTCCCATAGACAGTTTTCTAGCATATAACATCGGTGTTGCATCATAGCTTACTGGGGACACTACAGATTAGATAGTTAGATAACTATTAGCTTTTGATTGTTACATTGATTTTTCTTTGGTAGCCATTTCATGTATAGGACTTGTTGCTAATGCATATGATTGTTAGCATAAACAGCGCTAAGTGTTGAAGTACCTGACGTCTTTAGCAAGTGATACAAATTTGAATCTTCGAGAAGATGTAGGTTTCCCTCCAGATTTCCAATATGTCTTGCTGATAAGTGTTAAGGAGCATGAAACCTGTTATCTTGGGCCTGGAATTACTTACATGTCAGTCTAAGTAGCCATGTCTCATACCAACACATTAAATCAAGATACAAGATAATAAGACAGAATTCAAAGAAATGGAAGTACCCTAATCACAAATAAAAGGAGGTCATAAGACGTGGTAAAGATAAGGTTTTAATACATCTGTACCACGGTGAACGATTCTGAACCATATCTTCTCGAGTCATTAACTATCAGTTTTCGCTGTAATACTTCATACACTGAACCTAAATAGTATTGGATGAAATTTAATTACGATTACTCAAATTTGTATAGTCCTGATAACAATCAGTTTACTGTCTAACATGTGACAAAATCAATCGAATGAAACAGTCTTTCTCATTTGATTGGTTGATACTTTGTGCTAATTTCATAATTGTTCTGCTAAGTCACGTTGTCCCGCCTACTTCTTTACTGCCGAAGCATATATATATATATATATATATATATATATATATATATATATATATATATGTACGTGTATGTATGTACGTGTATGTATACGTTATATATATATATATATATATATATATATATATATATATATATATATATATATATATGCGTGGTATCCTTTTTCATCTTATTTTAGAAAAATTAGTTTCTTAATAAAGGTTGGTTTATTGACTGTTATGCATTTCATGCAATATGATTCATAATATTTTGAGATTATAGATACGATATGTAGACAGTAAACGTTTTAAAGCAACAAGAATTTACTTCATTTCGTCAGTGATAGTGTAATGTTCGTGTGTAAGCCTTGGATTTGGAATGATGCTCCACTGGAATTAGTTAGCTTGTTTGCTTTGTTGACCATGAATTACTCACTAAGATATGCTTTTCGTTGTGATATTCATTTATCTTCAGTTTGAACTAATTTCCTCGTTATATATCAGATTTTCTGTTCATGGAATTACTGTATAATCTTATATTGAGTAGTTCGAAAATGTTATTTGGTTGAAGACAGTCCGTAAGAAACCCTGGACCTTGGTTTCGAGCTTGTTGGCACTCACCAGCATGGCGTATCTGCAACCTCGAATAGCCTGAGTAGCTGAATAGTAACCTCGTTGTATGCAGCATTGGGGGATGGTAATTCGAATTCCAGAGGAGATATCAGATGGTGAGCCTCCTAGCTTGATGGCTACATTACAAGATGGTCGATTGAATTCGATCAGCACTCAGGACTAGATAACGTGCAATTGGCTGCTCCACAGTGACCAATCTATGTAGTTTGATAATATTTCAAGTAAGCTCCTAGTGAGGCTGCAGTTCAGTGGATCAGGGATTGAAGTACTTACCATATTGGAGGCCATTGTGCAACGTAATCCTCATACAACAAGTGTTTATTGTTCTCAGACTATTAGTAAGTCAGGGGCTGTTGTGCAACATAGGTATAACAGTTTATGTTCAGCATACAACTCAGTATGTCCAACAATGCATTTTGGCCAGAAGAGTTATATTCCGTTCATGTGCAAATGTAGCTATTTACGCTAATACTGTAACTATATCTATTCTAAGGTATGATATTTTCTTATTAAAAAACAGAAATTCAGCTTTAAACCAGCGATAAAGGTATACGTTTACCAATTAAAATCTAATTACGATATTAGTCATATTGCTTCCAACATGTCACAGACCTTTAGGCGTCATGATGAAGTGCGTAAATGAATACGAATTACTACGACAAATAACAATACATTCTGGAAATAATAAAGGCTTATGGATTCATGGATTGTGCCACATACATTTACAAGCTAACATAATGAGTCCGTAACATGTGAAGGAGACAATCTGCTGAGAACTCGAATTCGGTCAGCAGTAATCTACTAGAACTTATTTCGACTATCCTGGAATATTGTAAATTAAAAATAAACCTATTGAATTCAATATGATGTTCGTGATTCCGATAGTCATAATACCGAAAAGAAAAAAAAGCATATAGTAAGTAGTTTATCAGAATTTTCACTGAAACTCATTTGCATAATGATGTATACACTTATCTTGACATTGCGGGCATTCTATGCCAAAGAAACTCATGAGTAGGCTGTGTGTTTAATTTTGTTGAACTTTTTAACTTTTTTAACTTTTTAAAAAGGAGTTGTATTCGTATCACTTTTTAAGAGAAATCCCTGGGCTACATATTCACCATTTATTGTGTAGTAATTTTTCAAGTTGTTGTTTTTTTCTTTACTGTATGTTGTTTGAATATGACCGTGAATATGAATTATTATAAGTCTACTTTTCTTCTAGAAGTTAGTCCTCTGAATTCTGAATTCAGAGACTCGAATCCGAGTTTCAGTAAAGTCTGGAATCATGTATTTTCATGAAACTTTGAGTGATCTAGATGGTCGACTGTCAATCATTAAGTTATTAATTTCAATCGAATATATGGTACCATTGACCTTGATAGCGTAATAGCGGATTACTGAGTCGCCTTACTTATTTTCAAATCGTTTACCTATAAACCGCATATCCATATAGTTTAGTACATAAAACTATGCTATGCTAGTAAATTGAAAATTCTTTCTTAAGAATATCAGTATCTCAGTGAATTTGAACACATGAAGCTGAGGTGTTTAATTATATTTAATGTTGATCAACCAGTAAATTAAAGTATTTTTTGTTGTAGTAAAAGTCAGCCTTTTATAAATTTTAGAATGTGGCCTAATTCTAAAGCTCGACAGGTACACTTATCATGGTTACCCGGTTATTCTGGACAAGCTCCTCCACCGCATGCTGTTCAAGCTGAACCTGGTATCTATGTAATTCGTGGTCGAACCAACGATGATGTTATACCTGGAAAATGGCTCATAAAGCTGGGCAAAGCATTCATATCATATGATTGTAAAGAGATAGAACTAAACAATTTTGAAGTGTTATGCAACACTAATTTAAAGGCAAACCAATGTTTGTAAGTCATTTAAAGCATTTTTAACACTCTTTACAAGAGTTTTGGTTCCTTTAATTTATTTCCTGTGCAATTTGATGTTCGGATCTTATTCTTTACATGAGGATGATGACTATCTTTGAATGAAAAGTTGGATAGTAAGCTAATCTATACGTTATATCTCCGGACAAGGTTTACAATTTTATAATGTGACAATGTTTTGTATCAAAATGATATATGAATATCCTCACATTTTATCGCAATATCTGGGTAGCCAGATACTCTTACTCCAATATACAAAAACAGATTGGAACTCTTTAGAAAGGCGGTCAGGTAACTGATTATTAATTAGACTATAGAGGGTTGTCTTAGTTGTACTTAAGTCGAAGAGTATATGCGTAGATAGTGACTGAAGTTCTGTTTTGCTTATAGTTTGCATAGAGAATGTTTTGCTTGGGGAAAATCTAGTGTTTTTTTATTCACACTGCAGATGAGCTGTATAGAAGACCATCAGTTAGCATTAATAAGCCTGAACTTAACGCTTGCAAGTTGACAAGTCATATGTTCAGTGTTATAACTTTTTGTCGTTGCAAGCATCATACTGGAAGCTAATTGTGCGTCCGTCACTAAAATAATTTTATATTATTATCACTCATTTTGGTGTGTTATTTATGTCACAAAGTACTTGCTTAACCTTGAAAGCTGTGGCTCATTGGTTTAGGGAGATGACTTTTAACCAATAGGTTACAGATTCGAGCACAGCCTAAACAGTTTCAAGTTTTGGCAATTAGATAGTATCAGCAGCCCTCACACAACCGGTGTGACTGATTGCCTACTGAACGAATATGCATAGGGTGGCTGAGTAAAATTCGGATTCGATTTATAGTTGTGGTGATCCATCGTAACTTCAAATAAGCAACTCGCATACCACTAGGTAACATACATTGAAAAGTAGTATTAGATTAATCGACTGGAAGGTTTCTGGTTAACTCGCAGTGGTTTTAATTGCAAGTTAGGATTTAACTTACTACTTCCAAAGTATATGCCTTAAGAATCATTATGCTACTAGTTAAAGGTGTATTTTCATTAAAGTTTCAGAAGTTGAGATTGGCGTTCATTTATCGGTCATTTTATTGGTGATTTGTCGCATATAGTATGCTGATACGAACCTTCAAAATGAACAGATTTCCTTAATTTCCTAACTTGTCAATAATTTTGAGCTAGAAAAGCCTCTTCTGTTTGTCACAACAGGACTGTTTATTAAACTTTCGTTTAGACAAGACTGGGAGATACAAATAGCGATGTCCATAATCAGTAGGATTGATGTACAAGAATCTCAGAACACCGAAACCGTATCATTGAGATTCGATCCTATAAAAAGTAGTTAAAATGCAATCATAACTGAAGTATTAAGGAAAATTTCGATAGCGTAATTAGAAGACTAATTTTATCTGAGCAATGTGGTGTATTTGCGCAATACATTTCGAACAATCTGATCACACATTTACTTGTCAAGTCAATATATATTAAACCGAGGACTGGGAGGGGGGATGAATACAACAAATAACACAGTAAGGGATTAAAATTAAAAAAGATGAGGACAAACAGGAAGTGACATAGTTGGTCCTTATCTTGGTAAGAAAACAAAGTTTACCAAGGTAGGTGTAGTGTAATAACAAACTGTTTTTGTACACATAAAGGTGGTGGTTTAAATTTGTGTATGGCTATGGCTTCCGCAAATCTCAGAATACGTCCCTGACTGTTTCTATATAAGACTTTGAAAGCTGTTTGAACATTAACTTTGTGACCTGTTTCTATGATATGTTTAGCTATAGATGAAGAGGGTCGTCTCCCACCAGCGTTTATCACTGTTTCACACTCCATTTGTTTTTGAAGCTATTTAGGCACATGTTCTCCCACCCTCAACTGCATAACTCGATTACTCCTCCCTATGTATGTGTGACCACACACACACACACACATGTAAATTGGTAAACACAATGGGATGTGACGTAATCACTGATGCAGTGTTTAGGTTTTTGGTGAAGCATATGTTTTGTTTTCTCCACAATGGTAAGATTCGCTGCGTAATACGTTTTCTTAATGGCTGATGTCAGCCTACGTCTCAAAATGATACTGTTTAGCTCCCCTCTGTATGGTAGAGTGATATGGACATTTTTCTTAAGGACCGTGTATAGAGTTGGCTTTGGTGCTACTTGACCTCTACAACGGTTTATAAACTTCGTCGGATATCCATTTTCCATAAGTGCTTTGCTCAGTAATTTGATGACTTCATCCATCGCATCTAGTGTACTGATACGATAGATCCTGTTAAACAGGCATTTTACTAAACCTCACTTGTATTATATTGGATAAAAACTGGAAATTCAGGTATTGTCCTATCCATGTAGGCTTTCTGTAAACTGACCGTCTTATTGAACCATCTTCTCGTCGACTGAGAAGTATATCTAGGAATGGCAGTTGATTACTATTCTCTTTCTCACATGTCAGGCTGATGTATGTTTGTACGGCGTTAAGTCTATTTAGTAGACAAAGCATATCCTAATGTCTCTCACAAATCACTATGATGTCATCAACGTATCTCTTGTAAAGAAGAACTTTAGCGATGAGATCATCAGCCAGGTTTTCAATATATGACATAAACATCAGCCAGTAGTGGTCCTAAAGGACTACCCATAGCTACACCGTCAACTTGTCGAAAGCGTTCACCTTCAAATGCGAAGTGGACTTTGTCGGCACACAGCAATAATAACTCCTTCAGAAAGGATGAAGTAATAGGAAATGGGAGGTTTTTTGAGGATATATGGTCACAGAGAATGCTGATAGTCTTGGATAGTCTTGAATATAAAAAACAAGATTATGTACTCATTCGATGTAAATTCCTTATTCACTAACGTGCCATTGTCCAAGACTATTAGCATTCTCTGTGACTATATATCCTCAAAAAACCTCCTATTTCTAAATGGCTTCAAAAACAAATGGAGTGTGAAACAGTGATAAACGCTGGTGGGAGACGACCCTCTTCATCTATAGCTAAACATATCATAGAAACAGGTCACAAAGTTAATGTTCAAACAGCTTTCAAAGTCTTATATAGAAACAGTCAGGGACGTATTCTGAGATTTGCGGAAGCCATAGCCATACACAAATTTAAACCACCACCTTTATGTGTACAAAAACAGTTTGTTATTACACTACACCTACCTTGGTAAACTTTGTTTTCTTACCAAGATAAGGACCAACTATGTCACTTCCTGTTTGTCCTCATCTTTTTTAATTTTAATCCCTTACTGTGTTATTTGTTGTATTCATCCCCCCTCCCAGTCCTCGGTTTAATATATATTGACTTGACAAGTAAATGTGTGATCAGATTGTTCGAAATGTATTGCGCAAATACACCACATTGCTCAGATAAAATTAGTCTTCTAATTACTAACTGTTTCAATTTTTGAAGAGAAAACTCCCTCCATTCACTATTAAGGAAAAATTAACTTCCATGGTGCTTCTGAAGAGAAATCTTGTTGAATTTAGGAGACTAAGAAGAAAATGAAGACCATCAAGGTCTAGTTGGCAGCCAAATTAGACAAACCAACCTAAGAAGGATAAAATAAAAACAGAAGCTGTCACTGTTAACCAGTTGTCTGTTTAGCAGTGATGGTATTTATTCCATGATCCATTAAATTGATGGTAGAATAATTTAGTGCCCCATTAAATATTTGTAAGGAAAGTTGACTGTAGGTGTTAATACAATTAATTCATATTTCTCAGCACTAAGTTTTTGTTGATTCTTAAGATGATACCTAACCCTTCTAGTGAATTTATATCATTCAGTGCAACCCAATCTTTATTATCCATTTTCCTTGTTGCAGTATCATTTTAGCACATCAAAAAGAATCTAACCTTTTTAGAATTTCTAAGAGATAACACGTTTCTTTCTACCACTAGTCAGATAATCACCATCGATTGCGCAAAAACCATGAACACAGGTTTCTTACTTACCGGCATACATCAGGAACAACATCACTCACTGGGAGGCAGGTACGTCAGGCTGACGAGTCTCAAATAGGATGAAATGCGCAATTTAGGTGGAGGGGGGGCTTCTGGGGATTTAGTCATTTCAAGTTGGTATTCAACATGGACTGACATCAGCCGGAGGAACATTGCAGACATGGGGGCACTAGATACCTGTCTCTTACTAAAGCGGGAGGCCTCAGTAGCGCGCATACATGACCGCATCAAGGATCAAGCCCGGGACCTTCAGGATCCGTGGCCAGCACGTTACCATTGAGTCACTGGGTCGGAATCCAGTGGTCCATATTTCCAACTTCTGTCAGTCCATGACATAGCGCGACCATCATTCAGTGTCATCGTTAAGTATTTGTCATCACAGCCATCAGGTCTGCTCCACCGGTCACGACTTCTCGTTGGAACTTCGGGAATCACCTCTCGAAGCTAGTCACCAATGAGCACTAGGTTAATTGAATTTGGGGGTTTCTGGGGATTTATTGATTTCAGGTTGGTATTAATCATGGACTGATGTCAGTTGGAGAAACACTGGAAACCTGGGAGGACTGGATAGCTGTTTCGTCCCAGTGTGGGGATCCTCAGCAGTAAGCCCATTGGCGGGGTCATGGGTACGCACTGCCAAGGAGTCCCATAATGGAACGAAACAACTGTCCAGTCCTCCCAGGTTTCCAGTGTTTCTCCAACTTATGTCAGTCCATGATGAATACCAACTTGAGACCCAGTGTTCCTGTATAGTATCTCTAGATGATGTCAGGGGTAATTGACCGTATGAAGTAATCCAAATCAGAATGATATGAACACATCATAATTCCGCTTGTTTGTGGTTACTGAGCTGATTAATAGTGTTAGCTAGACAGAGTTGCATCCAGATGACAAAGATCCTACCATTAGACTTCAAATCGGAGATATACAATAGAGTAGCTATGAGAGATATTAACATAGAGTGTGTTAGTTTGATGTAAAACTGAAGAATTATTTAAGTTGCACATCGTATTTTATCATTGTTCATTTGATTGAGTGACTAGTCGTAGCATTATTTTAAGCTTGATTAACGTTACATCCTTGTGTTGGCGGTTATTTGGCCGATGTTCCCCGTCTTAATCTCGGTTGTGTTTCTTGTTAAATTCTATGACCAATGGGCTGAGAGAAATGCACAAACGCTGGTCCTAATTATTATCCTTCGAGTCGCTATCTCCGAGTTGATCCTACTAACACTGACATCACACTAGCTGACTCAGAAAGGAGACGAAGTTAGATGGCCAAAATAGATGGGAAGTGTGCAGGTCCTTAAAGTTTAGGCGGTTTAATCAGAATGTCAAAAGATTAGAACAGAGATCGACACTTGAAGGACATTTGAAACTGATTGGCTGTGGTTCTCATACACTGTGGCAACGTATATAACAGTCAATAAGAAAAAATATCAGGAGAATGTAAATGTTCTCATCTCCTTTTTCATGCAAAATATAGTTACTACCATGAAAAACAGGAGAGTGCACTAGAGACGTGCTACTGAAGCCCTATGTTCCATTAGGAACACAAGGGACAAATAATAATAATAATATGAAACTGTTTTTTGAAACACAACTTTATAGATCGATCATTCAAAATAACTGGGAATATTTTAATTGTTTTTCGAGTAAACTGAGAAAAAGCTGAATATGGTGTTCAGCGTTTATTTTGTGAGTTTATTTTACCTAGTCTAGATCCAAAAAGATTATTTGTTTTTGTTTGCTTCTTTTATTCAAATAAAAAGAACTGTACATCAAAAGAAGAGTTATGCTCAATGTACACATGAGAATTTTCTAACTTCTATAAGGTTACAGGAATGTTGTTTCACTGTGTGTGTGTGTGTGTATATTGCAGAGATAGATACTTTGTTACGTGTCATTTATGTTCATTGTCCTATGCCACATGTTTTTTTCTTTTTGACTATTGATCAACTTTTTATGATAGTAAAATCATACTCTATTCAATATGAGCGTAAAGTATGTATGAATATGTGTATATCATAAGATGGATTTTTGGATGTATGTATCATTGATATCTGTTTCTAACTGATTCTATAAATCAAGTGGTTGGTCAAGAGTTCACTCTTACATCACCTTCTAATACATATTAGGTGATTGAAGGTAATCGGGAGGATGCCCTGATCAACTTAGGTTTTGTGATGGTTTGTACTTGTCAACAAGGTGTGTATGCAACCTTGATAGAAGTGATGTCATGTCTGAGATTCACACCTGTATTACCCAATGTTGCAGTCAGTGACGTTACCACTGAGCTATTTGACAATGATTAACCTCGTGTAGGACTGAATTAGATATCTTGATTGGCCATCGACGAGCAGCCAGTTTCATGTTGTCTAGTCCTAATTGCTGACTGAATTCTGTCGCTGGTAATAAGACCCCTAGCTTAATGACGCCATTGTAATATGATCGGTAGATTCCCGTCGGTATACAGGACTAGGCAATATGAAAATGGATGCTTCCCAGTGACCAAAAACTGTACCTCTAATATGTATTGGTTAGTAACCAGAATAACAAAATGAGTTATGTATACATATGCAGGGCTGATATTGATGTCCAATTATAGGCAAAGTAGAATTAAAATATATGGTCTTGACTCCAATTTTTGACTATCAGAGCATAAAACTAGAAATACTGAAGTGGCTGGCTTGAAATTGGTTGCAATCTCAGCTGTTATATTTGTATCGTACAGGAATTTGACAACCACTACTACCTTAGATAGTTCAATTATTAGTCGTTCATTGATGGTTATAATTCCCGGTTGCTTTACTGGGTCGAGTTATTCGACTTCTGTTGGCAGATGGCCTCCTATGGAGATGCCTCGATACTGCCAGGGTATTCACTACATTGCATTCTACTTGGTGGCTAGGAGTGAAATCCAGGATGAGCGTTTCGTCTTATTTGGGACTCATCGGCCAACCTGGTGGATAGGGCTTTGGCGTTTGAAGCGATGGATGTCAGGATGGAGTCTCAATGGGAACACTGTCACTCGTTAGGATGCAGGCATATCCAGCTGACGAGTCCCAAACGGGATGAAAAGTTCATCCTGGATTGCACTGCTAGCCAACAAGTTGAGTTCAGTTACTAGTCATTTGTTGCAATATTACATGCTGTCAATCCCATGTTGCATGAAAAATACTATCTGAAATAAGGTGATTACTATTAGTATTGTTATCAAATAGTTCAATCACTAGTTAGTCAGTTTCTTTCTTTGATTTATTCAAATTCACGTATGCATCATGAGAAGAGAACAATTCGATGGAGCAGGTAAGTTGTGTAAATTTGAAAACAAATTCACTTTGTCTACTAATTCTGTACATACTTACGTCTAGATAAAATAACATTGGTTACTCTCCTGTGATCAATTGATAAAATTAAAGTCCTGAGCTTACGTTCATTAGGATTTTTAAATATGCCAACTTGGGAACCTCTGACTGGTACAGATGCACAGTGTTTGGAAGGTGGAGAACCTCAGTTCATATTCCTCCTCGTTATCTTATAACGACTTTCTTCTCTGTTTGTTTATCGGCTTTCATCTTAGTGGTTTCTTGCTTAGTGTGCTGATATGAGATATATCCACTTAGATTGATTTCGTCTGTTTGTCTTGTTAGTATGTTCCCTGTGTACACAGCATTCAAGCGTTAAGCAGTCTTGACACTATGGAGCTGTGAGACTCATCGGTTAAAGCGATCAGCTTTCTAAGTTCGAGTTCCTTTCCATCTACTTCACCATATGGAACCCTCTTGATTAACCCCAGGGTGTCTACATTTAGACACTTATGTAGATAAATATTCTTGGATATATCAGCTGTCAACACTCAATGCTATGAATAAAAAATAAGAAGATGTAATTTATCTGAATTGTCTAATGTATTTCCACCACATTTTTCAGGTAATCTGATCATGTGCAAATACACTACACGACTGAACTAGTTGCATCTTCTTATCGTTTTGCTGAAGTTTATACAGCAAAATTCTATGAAATTCCATGCTTAACAATCCTTTTGGCGCTAAAGCTTATCATTATATATCACAAATGTGTACTGATGTACTATTTATTCATTTATTAAGCGGTGTATCGTCTCAGATGTACATTACCTTACCTCAAAGGTGACGGCGTTGACATCGCCATCCCTTATTTATTCGTGTCTTATCCAATCACCTTATTTTCCTTAAATTCATCTGTCTTCATATGTTTCCAGAAAGCATTTCATCACCATGATAATAGTTTAAATTGTACTTACTAATATCCTCATAAATAATTTGGAAGAGACTTTAATTTTTATATTTCCCATTCATTATACAGCTACAGTTGGCTCCCAAGTTCTGCTGGTAATGTACCAGAGAAAGCATTGCAGGCTGGTGAAACATCCTCATCTGAACCTTTATTCGTAGCTCGTGGTATGGTCAATGGAGAAATGTGTATCGGCAAAGTTCATCCATCTCATGGTTGTGCTTATTTCCCATGGGGAGGTGATGAACATGCTGTACAACATTACGAAGTTTGTGTTTTTCAGATTAATTTATTTATGGTACCATGGTGAGAGAGGTAACACTGAACTACTTCCAGGCGAGTAAATGTGTGTGTGCACAGAAAAAAGAATAAAATGTAGTTATGATTAATTATTATCGGAGTATATACTTTACAAAATAAAGATTCTATACAAATTGGGAATACAAACATTTGTTTTGAGTTGTCTTTCCATTCATCCAACCGATAAATGTTAAAGCACAGTTAGTCGGTCATGAGTCACATTGATGGCTAAGTTAAGAATATCCTATGATCAGTACCTTGAGTTTGTGCATCTTTTCTGCTGCACAACATAAAAGCATACAGAATTCAGGGAATAAACGCGTTTTCTGGTGCAAAGAGCTTATTTATAATCAATGACAATTAGTTCACTAAGCCAATATATTTCAAACACGCATGTGACGGAGACACTCGTGAGCAAATCGATTGTCTGAGAAAAGTGTGCAGTATTTCGCAGGGTGTCACAGCATCATCCTTTCCTTATACAAGAACCTCATTATTATTTTGTTCAGACTGAGTTAATTGCCGTTAGTAAAGAGTACTAAGATCGTCATTTTAAGTAATTAATACCCTTAAGAAAAGCGAAGGTTAATAGAAATATGACAAGTTTCATAAAGAAAATTAGATTTGGATAAGGCACTGTATAAACTGAGAAGATACCAAATGAGGTCAAAAAGACAATAGAACCGGAGATTAACCGATCAGATCTCTATAAGCCCTCGAACTGCATTAATATCCATTGTTCACCAGTGACATCTTTCAATACGAATTTCCCGGAGTCCTAATGAAAGGCCATGCCTTCAGCATATTATTATTATTATTATTATAATTATTATTATTAGTCCCTTGGGTTCCTAGTGGAACACAGGGCTTCAGTAGCACGTCTCCAGTGACCTCTGTTCTCTGAGATCTTTTGAACCTGGCTCCACAACAGCCCAGAAGCTCTCATTTCCTCCTCACACGACCTCCTCCATGTCACCCTCGGACATCCAACTCGTCGCTTCCCATGGGGATTCCACTCGAGGGCCTGACGCGTGATGTCCTCAGTCGGCCTTCTCAGTGCATGGCCAATCCATCTCCACTTCTTCCTGCATATTTGTTGAGCGATAGCTTCTTGGTTGGTTCATTCCCAGAGTTCCTTGTTGCTTATTCTTATTATTCTGGCCATCTGATCTTCAGTAAGGAGCTAGCGTAGACAGTTGTTGATGAATGTCTGTAGTTTATTGGAAATCCCTTTCATAAAGCCCCAAGTCTCTGAACCATCACACAGAAGCACTGATTTGACCTTGGTGTTGAAAATCTGCATCTTGTTCCACATGCTGAGTGCAGAAGATCTCTACACTGGTTTCAGGCTAATGAACGCCTGTCTTGCTTTTCCGATTCTGACTGGATTTGACATCCTCGTCTGTGCCTGTGCTGCCTGTAGTTGAAACAGTGCTTCCTAGATAAGTGAAGGAGGTTACTTCCTTTAAGTTTCTCCCGTTGATGGTGATTGGAGTTTGTTGTTGTTGTTGTATTTGTTGTTGTTGGTGGTGGTGGTGCGGTATCTGCATCAACTCTGTCTTCTCTATATTCACTTGAAGTCCCATCTTCGCTGCCTTCAGCATATCCAGTAACCTTATAGACCACTCTAACAACAACTGAAATAACCATTTAGAGTTATCTTATGAAAACATACCCTTCCAGCCGACATAAAGAAACCTAGTTGGCTATTTCAGTCGTTGCTAAGGTGGCTGCTGTCAATCCGGACTGAAGTCGTGTCACTCCTACTGTTCCGTCCGTATTGCATCAATGGAGACTTATGGAAAGGTGGATGGATGCCATGAGCCGACTGTGGAAGACGTTGGAGCTAAAGCTGCATGAGAAAAATACTGTCAGTCTTAAAATCATAAACCAGCGGTCGCATTCAGTGCACGGTTTTCGTAGGTCTACGACTGCCCGGATGAACATTGCAGAAAGGTCCGTGTGTAGTTAGGGCTGCTGATCAGAATGAATATAAGTAGTATATGTTGAGAGGGTGGCAGAAGTCATAGGCAATTACCAGCAATGGGTAAAGATTATGCCCAGAAAAACGCAAGAGACCATGGGGGTGTATTAGGAGCAAATCAAGATAGAAGCATAAGAGGAACTGAAGCCTATTGTGCAAATGGCTGTATTGGTGAAAAGTGTACAATATTTGATGACTACTTTACGAGATGTCAGTAATAAACATTCCTTCCTTCATCTCCGTCTTGTCATTTCCTACACCTGGACCTTTTATTGGTCAGTCAGAGCAACTTATTTTGATGAGGACCTGTCTAATTCAGTCACATAGGTTTGGAGCAGAGTCATCCAGCAAGTCTGAAACCTCCTTCATAGAGTTCTCTGAAAGACTAACAATAACTAATTTGCTCTTGGTTTCTTCTGAGTTAATTCACCTAAGGGTGAAGGTAGGAAACTGTACAACAACGACCATCTGCATATGGGTCTCGATATTTTAGTCATTTGTTAAAAACACAGGGCAATAGACAAATCAGTATGACCAGAGGCAATAAAATGGTATAAAAATATAGAGGTACGCAACCAAAATAGAGATGTTGGTTGAAAGCAAGTGTAAAGGTGTTATGAATTGGAAGCTACTATGGCCACTAACGATACACGGATATCCACTGTCAGCCACTAACATTCAACAAATCTCTAGTTGATTCTAGACCCGACTAATTAATGGAGAAGACATGATGGACGTATAGGAACGTGTGTTGGAGTTGAAAGACCGAATACAAGAACAAAGGTAAGTATAGCTAATACAAATGGATAATTCACTGTTTAAAATATTCCTATTGACTGGCTGATCCACCGTCTGTCTAACTGTAGTCGTGATAACATAAAGTATACCTTGTTTGGTCCCTTTGCAGACCTGTCTTTTCTCTCTATCCGAGACCAAACAACACCGGATACTCACAAACGTAATGATACTCGTGCTGACCAATAGTAAGAATGCTGGTTGTACTGTTATTGCTCAACCCGTGACCAATCAGTCCACTACCTATGTTTAAGTAGTGATAACAAATGACCAATAAGAAAACATGTTAAACAGTTATAAGTGCTCAGGAGAACAGTTTATTGATTAATCCGAAGCTAAATCGTTATTGTAGGGTTAAAAGCTACAATTTTTCTGTCCATGGATGGCTGAACTATGCACTCTGAGTGCATGGGTGTTGATAAGCACAAAGAAGACGCTAAAACAGTGAACGTCGATGGTCGGGTACCCACAAATTGAAACAAAACTGTGGGCAACCTCTGATACCAAAGAACACTGTTTTGCTAATATTTAGGTAATTTGGACGTTTGTTCATTTATTTTAAAAACAGCAGTATTTTTTGCAAAGAAAGTGCACTAAAAAAGTGAAAACGGAATCAGGAAGTCATGAAAACGATGGATTAGTCTGTATTTTGACCTTGCACCTTCAGTAGTAAGATATCTGAGTTTTTAAACATTTGTTTATTGTGTTTATCGAAGAATTTTTCTTTGAATACCATTTTAGACCAGAAAGCCCCGGATTCTTGGAGAGGATTAGAATTCACTTTCAGTATAATTGATATATATTTCACTGGATGTGAATTGAGTGCACATCAACCCTTCTGATCAGAACTACCGTTTGAAAGACTCAACATTCAGAATTTCTTATGTTGAGGAATTGACGGTAATGACGCTCATGATGGTTCTTAGATCGTAAACAGACCACGTTACAGAATGCGATATGAAAGCAATGTTGGAAAAGGTGACTCATGGTTATTTAAGAAGCCTGATGAAATTTATGCCAAGTAATATCTTCTTTGATAACGTTTATTCAACAGGTTATCAATCTCAAATGGTAGTGTTGAATAAAATAAGTAACGCTGGTTATCTTGTTTGCGCTTGGAATAAGGGTTAATGCCATCAAGTATCCAGGGTGTGGTTTAACCGTAACGGTCAAATTTATGCATACCACAGGTTTCCCGAAGTAATCAGTTTCGACTCGGCGTATACTGGTAACAAGGGAAGGAAGTCAATTATTGCTTGAGTAACTTTAAGGGTAGTTATAAATTGTTCTAGTTTGTAGTTACTAGTGACTTTCATAATGTTCGACCTGTGATGTTCAGATGAAATGAACGCGAACCACTGAGAGATGTTGCTTGGATAAGCTGAATCACGTAATGGGTCAAACTAGTGGAACGCAAACGTTTGCTGGGATTGCACCAGGGAGCTAAAGGCAGCCGTAGAAATCGTCTTCCCAAATGTTGATATTGTGCTATACTCTTTTTGAGTCTGTAAAGCGATGTGAAAAAGATAAATATATGGAGTAAATCGTTATGTGCAAGTTATATGCAGATGAGAAATTCTCTTCTGAAGCAATATCTCTACAGATTGATAAGACAGGATCTTGTCATCAGGTAAGGCACTTAGAGTTTAATAAAGTTCAATGCAGTTGTTATGATCATGATCTTACCATTAGTAAAATGAGTCAAGAGGTTGACAGATATTTAGGTTGTGTCTAGCTAAAACGTAAACGATTGTGGTTGGTGGCTTTCAACAATGATGTCGTTACGTTACAAACAGCAGAATTGTAATCCTGCACAAGCAATTAAAGAGAAGGACGCTCTGCATACATCCATTTGAAGGACGTATATGTGGAATCCAAGGTGAAGTGACAGAAAGAGTAAGCACAGATATAGAACTATGCATCACCGAGAAAGCTTTTCCAATTACTTGATAAATTATGCAGCCAGAAACGCAACGGTAGATTTGAAATGACTAACAGTAATGTACATAGGATATAAATTGTCGAACTGGGTGTTTTTCGTGGAAGATCATAGAAATCTAGGATCTGATAAACACCAGGTAGTATCTTCATGTAAAGTTTACAGGACATGTCTTTTCCCGTGTCGACATATGCTCTTACGTCATCTGAAAATCCCAGAATTTACTGGTAGGTTGATACATTACTGATGATTATAGAAGGTAGTCGCATGTATCTTATAAAACCGCCAATGATAGATGCACAGTGAACCCTACATATGAAGTTATAATGTAGAGGTTGTTTAACCTTCCTAGTAGTTTATATTTGTAGTTCCACTTATCCTAAAGTTTCAGTCCTGGATGAGTTGGATAAACATCAAATCGCCTTTCAACATATGACTTCCGACAATTTCTTATTTCTGTTTACCTGAATTCAATGTACACTTCATGTGATGCATATTTTGCTACACTTACAGTAGATGCTAGAAATTTAACAGACTAAGTGTTTAGTTGTTGTCAAAATTCAATTTCTAAAATATTTTTAAAAAGTTCCATCTATCCTGTCTCTTCTTCGCTCCTTTTCTGAAACAAAAGCGAAATTCAACCTCCCTACTTCATTGCCGCTTACACCTTGCCACCAAAATCAATATTCACCTTATAACTAAGGCTATTTTCAGTGATACACACCTAAATTCTTTGGATTCACTTTTTGAGTGTATAAGTAGCAGGTTGGAAAAACCTCACATACACTATCTTTGTTAGTTCTGAAGTCAAGCGTTTAGAAGCATAATCAGATTGCTTATCATGTCTGTAGAATAAGAAATATTACATAGACGAAAAGGTTGTTGACTGTTAGTGGAGTGGTCATAATTCCGCAATGCATTCGGGAGGCATCTACGAGCTACCACTATAACATTTTCCAAGATATCTTGACTACGAACTCAAGCAGCCTGTTCATTTATGTCTTTCTGGATGTACCCAACGTGTGAAGCAGTTCAACAATACGAACCTACCTGCCTACTTCAAGAACCTTAGGGAAACGTAAGCTATTCAGATCTATATGAAGTCAAATATTATTAGAAAAATTACAGTACATTTGTATCATCAGCATCCTCATTAGTATTAACTGTTAGATGGTTCACATTTCTCCACTACTATTATTATTTGTTTCCCTTGGGTTCCTAGTGGAACATGGGGGTTCAATAGCACGCCTCCATTCCACTCTCTTCCCCGCAGTCTTTCAAACCTCACTCTACGACTGCACACAAGATTTCACTTATTTCTCACACGATCTCCTCCATGTCACCCTCAGTTCAGACGCCCAACTCGTCGTTTCACCCTGTGGATTCCACTCGAGGGCCTGACGCGTGATGTCCTCAGTCGGCCTTCTCAGTGCATGGCCAATCCATCTCCACTTCTTCCTGCATATTTGTTGAGCGATAGCTTCTTGGTTGGTTCATTCCCAGAGTTCCTTGTTGCTTATTCTTATTATTCTGGCCATCTGATCTTCAGTAAGGAGCTAGCGTAGACAGTTGTTGATGAATGTCTGTAGTTTATTGGAAATCCCTTTCATAAAGCCCCAAGTCTCTGAACCATCACACAGAAGCACTGATTTGACCTTGGTGTTGAAAATCTGCATCTTGTTCCACATGCTGAGTGCAGAAGATCTCTACACTGGTTTCAGGCTAATGAACGCCTGTCTTGCTTTTCCGATTCTGACTGGATTTGACATCCTCGTCTGTGCCTGTGCTGCCTGTAGTTGAAACAGTGCTTCCTAGATAAGTGAAGGAGGTTACTTCCTTTAAGTTTCTCCCGTTGATGGTGATTGGAGTTTGTTGTTGTTGTTGTATTTGTTGTTGTTGGTGGTGGTGGTGCGGTATCTGCATCAACTCTGTCTTCTCTATATTCACTTGAAGTCCCGTCTTCGCTACCCTGCCTTTTCTGTCAACTTGCTGGTTTTCGCCTGTAGACCTTTAAGTTTGTGTGACATTAGACATAAATCATCATCGTTGGCGAAATCCAAATCTTCTGAGATCTTTTCATCGGTCCAGCCAGCGTATGCCTCTCTTCTCACTCCTCATTGTTTGTTACATGATCCAGTCCACTGCAATCAGGAAGAATATGGGTGATAGTAGACAGCCTTGTTTCACTCCTGTCCTCACTTCAAAGGCATCATTGACCTTCCCATTGTGAATTACTTGGCATGTGGCGTCTTCATATTGTTGTTGGATGAGATTGATAAAGATTTGTGGTATTCCGTAGTGTTGAAGCAACTGCCAGATTAGTTCTCGGTCGACGCTGTCAAAGGCCTTTTCAAAGTGGATGAAGTTGAGGTAGAGTTTAGTTGACTGCCATTCTATACTCTGGTCTATGATGATGATATTTCGAGCATAAATTATCGCTCATAATCGTACCAATGTAATCACACCACCTCCGACATCTGCTTTTTTAATTCTGTCTCCTCATATTATTTGTTTTTGATTGTTAGTAAAATTTTCCATATCTCTGGTATGGGTATTGCGTCGTTTCTATTATATATGTTGCGTGTTGATTCGATGAACAAAGATTCAATAACCAATCTCTCTCTTCACCTAATTATATTGTTGGACTTGAGCACAGTGATTTTGTCACACCTATCCTATTGTGTAGTTGTGTATTAAGATATACATTGCAATAGACGACTTATCTTCTAGATAACTGATCTTATTCCGGTTTGTCATTCCATATTTAGCTAAATTCCTATGTTCGGCTACTGTAGCTCACCACGACCAGCTGGGCTAGTTATTACATGGAATTTAATAGATTAGATTGCTTTGCTTAATTGGTTCTATCGGATACTTAAGCCAGCCGATAAAGTTTATCTCTGAGTGAGTTTGTAGGTTTAAATGCTACTCTAATTCCAGCTTTGTTGAGGATCCTACGTAAAGTTTCTGATGTAATTTCCTTGTAGGGTAACACAACAGAGGCTGTGAAAGCCTTTCTACTTGTGTTGTTGTTATTATTTGTATTCGTGTTACTGTTGGTATTTCGTTTTTATAGACTATAGATACTCACTGTTGAGCAGTTAATAGTAAAACGAAACAGTTGTACAGTACTCACAGCTTCCCAGTGTTTTTCCGATCGCTGTCAGTTCATAATGAATACCAACTAGAAATCAATAAATTCTAGGGTGGAAACTCAATGAAAGGTCAAAAGTCGTATAGAACAGAATATATTCTTCACCCAACATGGTCCATCTCAACGGAATAATGCACTTTTTGGTGCAGTCGCAAGTCAACAGGTTCCCTTTCCTTGCTTTGTCTAATTTTGCACAAGCTGATGTATATCATCGGTAGCAGTTACATTAGGAGAGAAGACAGAAGAGCATATCTCAGTTTCTTCCAACACGTCCAAAAAGGTTAGGTTGTAGGAGAACAAGTGCTTCCAGTAGTACAGTCGCTCACCATCTTATCGACATTGAATATTAAGTGGATACCTTAGAATCCTCGAAGATAATCAATAAACAACGTAATATGAGTCTTGTCAAGTTCTCTGAGGCTACGGGTATCAAATGACTGGAACTCCAAGCGTGTTCCAAAGGAAGCAATGAACAGCCTTTCTTTGCCTTCATAACACAATCTTTTACTCCTCTAGTTTGGCGACGTCATCTTTTCATTGAGCTCTCTTCTATGTGTACAAACTTTCGATGATCATTCTGCTACTTCAATTCAACGCTCACCATACTATTACATGACTTCTTTATTATTTAACATCAACTTACCTACTTGCTAATCTTCTTAAGTAATTCTTTGTTCTAAACAGCAAAACTCTTTGTTACTGATTGTCTCCATTATTTTTTTTACTCTCTGTTGGATCGCATACACAAGTGGAACTTCATATCGAATCTTGTTAACTTTATTCGCATCTTTGTACTCCCCACTAAACCATGTCAATCCCCGTTAACTGACTTCATTTAAGTGCATAAAGCATGTCCAGCTTCCTTTGTTGTATAATAATCCAACGCTTTAGGTTATAAGCAGCTGATGAGGAACAAACGAAATAAAAAGTTATACATGCTCCAATCGTTGTTCTTTCTATATTCATAAATAAGATGGGGAGAATTCAAACAATTAGGTCAAGAGTCTGAAATGAAGCAAACAGTCGAAGTGTGTAAAGCGATAAATCTATGTAAGGAAAAATCATGTTTATGAGAAATGGACAAATTCTCATAGCAAGAGCAGGCTGATGACTGTTACATTCTGAACTTACAAGTTTGATTTCAACCGCCTAGTAGCTACAAACTAGTTCAGTGATATGCGAAAAATCCCAGTTCATCTGTTCATCAACAATTATTAAGGATAACTATCGAACTCATGACGAGCGACCTCCCCACTTGAAGACTGTGGTACTTCTCAGCTGAAAACTCCTTGGAATATGTTTGAATATGTGGTCGCAAACTGTCTGGTTTATTCGTTCAAATGTCGTTTTGGCGCGTATATTTGAACTGTTATATGCAGCTGGCGGTAACGTGAAAAGAGGACTTGTCAACTTTAGTTCGTCTTAGAGAGTAATATGTTAGGAAAAGAAGAAATTGCCTGTCAGCCGGATTTGTTCTCTTTAATACAACGCTAATTTTGTAGTTAATTCTCCTACAGACTTCATCACTCGTGAAGTTTTGATTTACAGCGACAGGTTTTCTCTTAACTGTAGTCCATTTCTCATTCCGAGTTAGTGTTTTTTTTACTGACCGATAAATTTACGTTGATATCCACTATTTCTGAGGTATTTTACGACAAAATTGATGTACTTCTAAAGCCACTGTTCCGAGCAAAGATAATACATCCAGTTGAAATATTTTTCGGACAAAAAGTGAAGAAATTAGGATGGAATTCACTTGACGAATCTTAATTTTGCTGGATGAATTTTTTCTTGACCATAACACATAGTTCGTTGGATTTTGAGATCGAGGAAGTGAAACTTATCATTCTGCTGATATTTTTATCGTATATTCTATGTCTTGATGTATTTCATTGAGTAAAAGTGACAGGAGAGATAAGAAATATATTTGAGATTATCCGAAACAATGAATGCTCTGTCAGAATATGTGAGCTGTAGATTGCGGCTATCTACTGTAGAACTTTTAATCACAGAAAAGGCATTATCTTCATTGTAACTTGTGAGGAGGCATCAATGAATCGCTTTTTTACCGTCTTCTTAGTTGGCTAATATTTTAGATGGGTCGGGTTGTAGTGTTTATTCCTACAAAAAGAATAATAACTGACAGCCTAACCACTACGCGACTACCGACAGAGAAACAGACAACCAGTTAAACAGAAGGCGAAATTCACTAGCATATCAATTTTGACTTACGCAGAGTGGTTTTCTACAAATTCCTAAGAGTGCTTAAATTATCTCCATAACTCTCAAGTTATAATAAGCACTACAATAGAAGACTTTAGCTCACAATATACTTTTGTCTAAACATTCATTTTATGAAGTAAAAATATCTAAAACCGTTTCAAAGAGCTTTGGTTTTACTAAGTCACCTGTATGAATCAAACATCTAACTGACTTACTAATATGGTAAACATTTATGTTGCTACTTGTATGCTCTTTGCGCAAGAAGTCGATATCATGACTTGTTGGCCTAGTGGATAACGCTCTGAAGTTTGGAGCGATCGGTTCAGGTTTCGAGTTCTTATGGGAAAGACATCACTTTTACTGGGATACAGGTACATCCAGCTGACGAGTCCCAAATAGGACAAAACGCGCTTCCTAGATTTATTTATGTAAATACTTATACTACTAATAAGTAAGTTAAGTTATATCAACGAAACAGTTGTCAACAATTTATAACCTAGATGATTTTTTCTTTAGTGATGTTATCATTCCATAGAAGTTCAGCTTCGATATAGATAGGTATGTCATTATTTTGGGAACAAAACTGAATATTTCGCGAGACATTGTAAGTATTGGATGAATTCTAGGTATCTAATCAAACTTTTAAGATAGCTTTAGCAAGCAGATTGATTGTAATTTACGAGAATGATAAAGCGAATATTAAAACAAAGTTTGGATTGAGGTGGAATTCTCTCAAAATAACCGATCTGTCGCTAGTTCGCAGAAACGATGGATATTGTGTTCAAGCAGTAATGCTCGGTGAGATACAAGAATATCCAGCTGACCAGACTTGAAGAGAATAAAACTCGCATCCTAGATCCTATTGTCAGCCACTATCAGTCTTGTTTACCGCTAGTGCGAAATTTTCAACAAAATAAGATTTTTTTAAATAAAACAAATTTTCTTGTTCCAATAGTAAAATGGAAATATTTTAGATTTTACTTTTCTCTTCAAAAAGTTGATAATTATTCTATTTACCTGTAATAATCCAACGTCATGTTTCTTTCAGTTCATCGTTATGAGAATGGGGGAATTTGGCCAAATTTATGTGAAGGAAACTGTGATTTTGTAAGTGAAGGTCCAAGCAAAGGCTATAATATCAATACTCCATTGGAAGAGATAATTGCGACGTTTGACAACAGGTCATTCATGTCTCAATGGTCTAGTAGAGAACGCTTCGCGTCTGAAACAATGGGTATTGAGTGGGTTGAAGTCTTAGTGGAGAAAGCGTCACTTACTGGGATCCAGAAACATCGGGCTGACGAGTCCTAAATAGGTGTAGACGCGCGACATACATTCCACTTCTAGCCACCAAGTAAACTTCAGTCTTTGGCTTTGCATTCTTTTTCTCAGGAGATTTAAATCAATTTGCAGTAGTTTTCGTAGAGATCAACAATCATTCGAATAATGTGTGGAGGAGGAGCGATTATCCAACTGGTTTGGATAGTATTTATACAATTACACGTTGGATAAAATAATCATAACTGAAGTAAATACACACGCAAACAAACTGAATTTCTCATCTGTCGTATTTTTCTCACATGTGTTCACATTTTCACCCGTATATTATATACTTACAGTTTGTGATAACCAACCGAGGGGTTAAGGTTTGAGTAACCTATATTTTGAGGCAAAGACGATATCATGAGGATGCTGAAGTCTGAAAGTTTCGACTCTGGGTATCACATTCACACCACCATCACTAAAAAAATACCTCCTATGATAAGTTTAGCGAAAGAATAACCAAGTTAAGTGACAATGTTTAATCCTATTATTGATTTGGAATGATAGGCAGAAGTGAGTATGTATCTTAAGTCAACATGAAACAACTTTGTATAGCATTCTGAAGATGTTAGTGCACTTCACAAGGATTCTTTTCGTTAGCTGAAAATTCTAGAGAACTGTCCTGTTCAATAAACTGAGAAACATTCTACTGTGGAGAAACCTTCAGTACATATGCTGATCTTCAAGCAACTGAAATGAGATGAGAACACAAGCAAACAGTTTATTACCTGAACAAAACTCAGCTATAAACCCACGAACCAACTTTTCATGCGTTCCCTGTAGCCCACGAATTATGACAGAAGTAAATATTTTAGACGCAGACGGCTATAGGATAATGCCTAGATATTTTTTACATACATTACGGAGCTTTTTTAAGAAAATGGGTACGATACTGTCATCACTCTGTAGTAGTGGGACACCATCAGCCTATAGTATCTTGTCAAACAACCTACTCAACTCTGTCTCAAGCTTCACCTCCATTAATAACAAGAATAGGGGTGTAAGTTGTATGAACCCGGTGCCTTAAAGCATATGAAAACTAGGATTTCCTCCCCTCCCCTTCTCTGTTAGACAGTTTAGTATCAACCAAGTTCGTGGGACAGATGAATGATATACTGGTCACTGAGGCAAAAGACCAGATAATCTCCTTTCCAAGCGCTTTACTCAATGTTAATTCTTTTCTTACTGCTATCTTATTTCCCACCACCTCAATTATACGCTTCCGGCCTTTTATGCAGCAAGTTTTGTGCTACTTAATAATAATAAGTAGTATAATGAAATCCTTCCAAAGTGATACGTTATCTGCGGCTTTCATTGTTTTTTTCGGTAACAATCATATTTCTTTGTCATTTAGTATCATAGGATATTGATACCTTTCCCAAATTAGGATTACATTGGGCTCCCCTCAATTATTCCCGTGATGCTATGTCTTCCCTTGAGCATTTGTTGATAATATGCTTTTTATTTCACCCTGAGGGATTCGCGCGTTTTTCATATTTTCTTCTGTCTTGGTGCATATATTGTTGATGCAGTTCCTGTAAGTTGCTTTTGACAGCGATAAATTCAAGGACACCTCGTGATTCGAGATTTATAGATCATCGGCCATCATTATTGTTGATTATTACAGTGGCGTACAAATACTGTGTTTTGGATTTGACGCGTAACTCGAACATTTGGTTTTTTTGATGATTCCCTTGGTTGTTTTCTTCTCGAAATTTTTGGAATGAAATTCATACTCAGCATTCTAGATGTATTTTGAGATTGTTGATTGACATTCAATCGACAACTCAAGCTACTTCACCGACAAAAAATTTCTTACCACCAATGTCTAGCATGAGACAGGAAAACCTCAACTATCACTAAAAGATGCTTCCATATGGCATGCGCATTTCAATCGTAAAGCCTTGTAACCTTGATGTAGGTGCAATATGATCGTCTATGTAAGAGGCTTACGTGTACTACACACAGGAAGAGCTAGTGAAAGTATTGAAGTTGCAAAGAAATCGCAGAGTTCCAGAGTTCTTCGAAGACACTAGCAGTTTTACTAACTGTTTTCATGGCGTCTAATAGATGCAGCCAGTACTAATCTATACTTCCTGAGAGTTCAACAGTTAGTCTTGATTATCTGTAGGCTCGGTGTTCAGCTGCAATATTGGGAACAACTAATTTAATTTCGCAGTCTCCGCATGAAAACGATTTCTATCACCAACAAAATGTTAGGTAAACTTAGTTCACCTTAAAGCATCATTGGAATCCAGACAAGTGATCAAGAGGAAATTGTAGTCCTAAATACATTCACGCGATTGTTAACTAATTGCAATACGATTAATTAGTTAAACAGTATAGGGAGGACGCTAAGTAATCCGACGGCAGTCCTGACACAAGAAGTTGATACTAGTTAGAAACTGACTATGATTTGTTCAAAGCTACAAAAGACGATTCGTGTTACCCGACCTGATATCAACCATTTAAATGACTGTCTTAAGGGCCTAAACGCCTAGCCTGCGCATTCGGGTTACGCTGTTAGCACTACCTCATCCACTGAGCAAAGGTTGGTGAAGTTACTCAAGTGGTTGTACAATTTATCTCTAACTTAAGCTGAACTGCCTTCTGTCATAGAATAAGCGAAGGTAACAAAGAGACAACGTTCCGAATGTAGTTACTTCATACTCTGGCTGAGCCTGGTAACCTAACAGCAGATAGGCGACTATTAGCAAAGATTCGCTCAACCAGTGCAGTTTTGGTTCTAGTAGTTAGTTAGAAGTCAGTACCACTAGGCTTGGATTTTGGTTCCACAAGATCTCTGAGCAGGCTCACATTGTACACACAATTCAAACTGACTGACGGAGAAGCTTTTCAAAGCACTTCCCCAGGATCTGATATCCAGCATATATCATCAACGAATAGGCTTTTCGGAGTTTAAGCTAAACTTATTTGTCTTAGTTTGAGAGTATTTCTAAAGAAAACAGGCTGTTACCAATCTCGGTTGTACCACGGAATTTATGAGTATTTTGCTACTCTCGGGTTACTCAAAACGATAAAGAATAAACAACTACTAATTAGAAATCGTTTTAGCCATTTTCGTCCATAAAAACTGAATTCACCATAGGTAGTTAGCAAATCCTTACACAGACATATGGTGGAGTATCGTCAGTCATTGACCCTTTCAGTAGAGTATAAGTAGATAAGAAGAACTGGGTTATATATTGTTATATTTCTAGTCTGACAGGTTTGGCCGATGTTACTAGTGTTCTAAGATCAGCGGGATGAGGGAAATACCCGAACGTTGGTCCTAACTATTGTCCTCCAATTCGCTGTGTACGAGTTGATCCTGAGTGACTTCAAAGACCACTCTATCAATTGCTGAATATAGCAATCAGCTTTCAGGATTTCGCCTTGGAAAGTGATTTTCTATAAAATAGAAGAATGTAATTGTCTGTCTTATCAGTTTCTAGGGTGGCAATTAAAGTCACCCATTGATCTAACTGACACTCATATCACACCAGCTGACTGACTTAGAAATAAAACAAAGTTAGATACCCAGTCTACACAATCCATAATCATATTGTATGTAGACAGATACATAGAAAATGTACACAACCTTAAAAGTGTAGGTAGCCTAATCAGAATGTCAATAATGAAGTATAAAGGTAGAGACATGTGAAGGACACTGATAATTGATTGGTTTCTGCTGTCATCCTCTCTGGGTACGTGTGCAACAGATATGCATCAATAGGAAGCAAAAAGTAAATTTTCCAGGGATATTATATCATATGAAAACAAGAATATTTCATACATTTAGCCATCTTATTCCGCAAATGATGCTGATGTAGTGTGGTTCAAGAACAAAGATAATTTGAGTCAACACTTGTTTTCAATAATTTCTTCTGCAGGTTATCTAGTTGTAAATTCATGAAAACAGGTGCAACATAATAGTTAAGATAAAACAGTAAAATTATTTTGATATTTAAATGAAGGTCAAAACAAACGGAATTAAATTTTCTCAGTGGAGAATTTAGTCATGCAGTCAATCCAATATGTAAGAATCAAACATGATATGAGCAGTGACTTCAAAAGCTACACCAGTAACTATTGGAATCAAGCTCACTTCGAATTGAGACGAGACCTGGCTGCCAACCAGTGTGATTACGACCAACGAATAGTTACATATCACAGTTACACACGGCAGCAAGGGAAAATCTTCGGCGATTGAAGTTAAAACCTGGTAGAGTGCCCAGTGAATAATCTAGAGACTGCTGCCGTGACTTTACCTTCAGTCATTGGCCCATATCAGTAACACCACTCTGCCAATCTACAGCTATCTGATATAGTGCCAACAATAAACAGTAATAATAATAATGATAATAATAAAACTGATAGTTCATGAAAATAAGTGTTTATCAATAAAATCAGGGGGATAAAGAGAAAGAACAGGATGGGTGGTTAAAATATGAAATTAGTGATAAGAATGTTCACAAAGAATGATTCTGCCTGTAATCCACCTTGACAGAGAAAGTGAATGCGCGCTTTTGTTGAATGCGTTAATTTGGATTTTTGTGTGAACTGCGTAGCTCCAGCTACAGATAGGCTACGTAATCATACCCTTTTTGAATAATGTTGCATCACCATGGTGATATTACTGAAGAACAAGTATAGTTGCAAGTCGCTTACATTAACCTGTAGATTTTGCTAGTCGAATCACAGTGATCTGAACTCTTAATACCCGTTTCTTTTGCTTAGCATTCAGCTCATCAAAGAACACCTCAGATTAGTGTGTGCAGTTCTAGTCTAAGTATGCTGTTTTGTAGTATATTTTTGTTGGACAGCTTACAGTCAGAATCTTTATGGTACCAAAGTTAGGGAGTTGGAACTCTACCCATTTATGATAAACATGGAATCAGAGTATTCAGTTAGTGAATAATTTCCGAATCGACCATTTATTTGAGTTGTACACAAACTATTAGTACATATTTAGGTATAAAACGAATACAACTTTTCAATAAAGGATAGATTTTTATTGATTAGAAAATGAAAGGTACTTATGTAAAAGGTATAGTTATGTATTTGGCTGGTTAGGCCACAGTGAACGATGTAGAAATGAACCAGTGAATCAACGATTGAGTCTAAGATGTATGAAAAAGTGTGAAAATCCAATGTCTTCCATAATAATAATAAGTTGAAAGCAGTTGAAGAGGAAAGCCATAGTCAGAGTTAATCAATCATCTGGGTTTAAGCGTATTGGCAATATAGTTAGTTTACAGACACCATTCATTATCTTGTATTGTAGTCAACACCAACGTCAATTCAGTGCTTCTGTATGGCTCAGAGACTTGGCGCGTTACGAAAGGGATTTCCAATAAACTACAGACATTCATCAACAACCGCCTACGCTCACTCGATACTGAAGATCAGATGGCCAGAATAACAAGAATAAGCAACAAGGAACTCTGGAAGCAAACTAACCAAGAAGCTATCGCTCAACAAATATGCAGAAAGAAGTGGAGATGAATTAGGCATACACTGAGAAGGCCGACTGAGGACATCACGTGCCAGGCCCTCGAGTGGGAGCCGCATGGGAAGCGACGAGTTGGGCGTCCCAGCTGAGGGTGACATGGAGATCTTGTGAGGAAGAAATGAGAGCTTGTGGGCTGTCGTGGAGCCAGGTTGAAAAGATTTCAGGGAACAGAGGGCACTGGAGACGTGCTACTGAAGCCCTATGTTCCATTAGGAACCCAAGGGACAAATAATAATAGTAATAATAATTGTAGTCAGGATAAGGTTTCTATATGCAGGCAGTTAAACCCAATGCTTTTCAATCTATTTGATAAGAATGTATATCGATATTTATAGGCACTTAGAAGCGTGATAACTTCGGATCCTTTGAAATAAGAGTAACACTTGTGCACTGTTATAGAACGTAATTAATTCCATATTAGATTTGTTGATTCGATGTAGTATACAGCGAAACAGTATCACTATCCATTAAATAATACTACCATTGTGTGCTAGTTTGAATAAGGAAATCGAATATAGAATTTTTCATCTTGATTGACAAATTAACATTTCTTCCTTGTTTACCTGTAAAATCTATTAGATTTTTGTTAGTTTCTGTAATATAAAAAAAAGTTCACATACTTCATGTATCTACATATTTTGTTGTTCAAAACCACCAATATTAGTAAATCTTTCAGAAAATGAGACTACAATTCAACTAAAATCAAGTTATATTTATTTTGGTGACTAGCAGTGGGATCTAGTACGTGCATCTCGTCCTATTTAGGACTCGTCAGCTGGCTCCCAGTGAGTGACTTTATTCTCACTTAGATCCAAACCCAGTACCCATCGCTTTAAACGCCAGAGAGTTGTCCACTAGGTCACTGAAGCAAGAGGGCCACCTCTTGTGCAGTGGGTATCAGTTGCTATTTGCTGATACTTATAATTTACTGCTGCTATACAACGTCGAATTGATCGACCTCTATAAATAGTAGTTATACATCATATGATAGTCAGGCAGAAGGATCTCAGTGAGTAGAATGAAGTTAAGATGTGGTAAACAGTAGAGTCTCGTAGTTCAGCTGATAGAGCATAGGACCACTAATCTGGAGGCTGCTGGTTTGAATATAACCTCAACCCAGGTTTTCATTCAACTTTCGATCATCACCTTGTATCAACAACACCCCTTGCTACCAAACTGCATAATCCCATCAACAATGAATACCATTTAACTTTGATGAATCACAGAATTTCGGAAACACAAGTGATGATGAGGATAAATAACAGAATAATATACAGTTCTTACACAAATTACCTTTGATTTTCGTAGCTTTGCATATCTATAGTACTGGCAAGACCGGGCTATTTATGGCATAGACAAAATATCCGACTTTCTGTATATGGAAAGTATATTTTACAACTGTTTGCGTTGTTCTGCCTTGCATTCACAAAGCATGAATGTAGAAAATGATAGAGATGAAGTAATGGTGAGTATTCGATCAAAGATACATTCTAAGAATTACCATCGTGTGGTTGGATCAATATGCAAGCAATATGGAGGTTAGGTGTGGTTGTGTACTAGGTCGAGAAACTAAATAATATGCTAGAAGGTAAGTCTTTATCGAATGAGATGGAACGCGTGCTACGCAACGATTATCGGACCCCATACACAGTCACATGAAATTAAGATTAGACTATAAAACGAGAGGGGTAGCCGAACCAAAATATGACTCGAAACTGTGATATTAGTGACGGATTTCCTAGTCATTTAGGCTACTTCATTACAGTTCTTGAGGTGTGCAAAATAAATAGGTGTAAAATCTCGACGATGTAATTGAAAATCTACCATAATAACACGGATATACACCTTTTTTAGTGTCTTCAAAACTCTGAGCTTATCAATAACCTTCAGTTTTTTTCTTTTTAGTCATATCCTCATTTCCATCGCTTCAGCTTTTTGTATTTGATGCCAAATAATTGGATGTAGTAGAAATGAAAACCTAACCAAGGTTTGACACATGTTGACACTCATCGGAGAGATGTATTTTCAACCCAAATGTAATTGGAGCAAATTCAGGCCCTCGGCATCTAGGATTCTAGTGGAAAATAGTACAATTGAGGCGAAGTTGGTTAGTAAAATTCAGTCAGGCCCGCAAAATATAACAGAAATGGATACTGACTGACACATCTGTATATTTATTGTTTGTGCTGCAAACTTTGGTTACTTGAACTGATATCTTTGTTGGTTGATCTACCTGTGAAGGGTCAGTTATATGTTTCTACCAAAGTACATTTTATTTGTAAGAAAAGTGCGTTTATAGAAAGGTAACTTTCAAATATGCCATGAGTTAACTAATACATGGATTAATATATGTAAACTAAAATGAATAGATTTACGTTTGTACTAAAAGAACAATTCATAGCTTATTAAAACATTTAACTGGATAGTTTTTATTGAACACACGTTAGATATCATTGAAGATAGTATGTGAAGGATACTTGAAAACTAAGGATGCACTTGTTTCATTTTTATGTTTGAATAGTTTTAGACTTTATTTATGAAATATGAAATCGATACGTTTTTTGAAGTTACGCGAATTCATGACAGACACTACAACTCACCTAATACTTAGCGAGTAGTTGGTAATTTATTCTTTACTGGATTAATAATTACGTCAGTACTGAATATAAATTTTTAAAATGAATCATGACTGACAGTTATTTGCTGTTTTTATAAAGTTTACATTTACTGCTATTATTTTCGACATCAAGCTAGGTGGTTTCGTCAACTGGGAGACAGAAAAACAATTACCATGACCGTCCTGATATACAAATATTCAGTATTCGTCCTATTGCAAAGTGTAAGTGAAAAACTTGGGCACTGTGGTAGAATGTAGTTCCATATTAGATTTGTTTATTTGATATAAAGCGCACAGTGATACAGTATTATTTAATTGATAAAGAGGTTCTTTTCGGCATTTTGTGGCCAGATCTTTTGGAAATTCTACTAATTATTGATGGATGCGCGTTTTTTCCTAACTGGGACTTGATAACTGGATGTGTCCCAGTTAGTAGTGTTGTCCCAACCAGGACTCGAGCTCGAGACCGATCGCTTAAAACGCCAGAGCGTTATCCACCAGACCACTAAGCCACAATTAAATAATACTGTATCACTGTGCGCTTTATATCAAATAAACAGATCTAATATGGAACTATTGCAAAGTGGCTTATTGAAATTCTAGAGCCTGAAAGGAGACAGCTATTCAGTCAATCTCTCGGCAACACCATCAAATTTATCGACTACATAAGAGATTTGAAAGTAACTGAGAAATGTATGTTATCACTCAAGATGGAATTTCTCTTCATCAACGTATAGTTCACAGAGACGATCTGTTTCTTATGTATATATATAGGTGACAAAAACTTGAATATTGGAATATCTACCTCAAGTCTTAAAAAAACTGCTATTTAGATGCATCTTCAACGTTCTATTTTCCTTCGACGACGTGATCTGCCGTCAAGAGGATGGAATCACTATAGTTTCTCCTATTGGACCGTAATTGACATATTGTTTTATATCGAGTTAGGAGAACAGTAGTCTAACGCTAATAATTGACGAGATTTTGGTGTACGAAAGGTATGTTCACGATAGCTTCATAGTTTGCCATGATGACCATGATTTAAATCTTTTTACAAGTAGTTAACAGTTGCCACTCTTCAATTAAATTTGCACTTCTAGTAGGATGGGAACAAAAGATTTGATTGAATGGATGAAGAACTCACAAACAAAATGAGAGAAGATTGATAAGGTCTGCCTTGAATAAACCTGTATGGAACGGTCAAGTGATGAATTTCTACATTTGGGTACCTTTAAGTCGGAAAAGAATGCTTATAATGTACACTGGACACTGTGATCGAAAAATTTGCAGGACTGATAGCTGAGAAGAATAAATCATCATTCTGAAAATGATACTACTACTACTACTACTACTACTACTACTACTACTACTACTACTACGCTGCCCTTCAAATTTATTTCTACAGATTTTACAACTTTATATTCTATGCTGTTAATTGAGTTGGTTTCTATGGTCTGTTGTGATTGATTTTCGGCTTATATCGGACCTTTGAATTTTTGATCTTCATTCAACATCATCTTTATTACTAGGTTCAACTAAATAATGTTTGTAACTATTCAGTACGGTGGGACAAAAGCGCATTGACTGCGATTATACTCTTATAGAGAATGCGATCCCCGTAAAAGATATCTTCCCTGAACTTCTCGTTTTCTCTAATGTCCTGTTAGGTATTTTTGGTAATCCCTATTACTTTATAATCTATGGCATAATCAATGTGGTATACTACCCAGTAGTTTACCTGACAAACCACAGATCATTCGAAAATGAAATTATTGGTCTGCTTATCATTAGTTTCTGACCAGTAACATCACTTTTTCTAAAAACAATGGAAAAACTTTTGCTTCGTGTGCTCGAACCTTCTTTGGAGGCTTTCAGCAATCCAAATCAATTTGCCTACAAACCCAGAAGGAGTACTTTAGATGGTGCAGTTTTTTACATAATGATATTATTGTCAGTCTGGACAAAAGTGCCTTTTGAATTATACGATTATTTTTGATTCTGTGTCTAGAGACCTTTAATTGAACAAGCTTACCAGAGCTAACACCGAGTCCTGGATTGCAAACTGGCTTCATTCTTATTTATCCGAGAGAAGGTAGTGCACTCTGTAAAGAGAAGCGTTCTCCTTCGCTACTTAGTCAAGCTGGTGTGCCTCAGGGTGCTATTCTTCCTCCTTTTCTTTTCTCTTCCTTTTTACATCATCTACTCACTTTCACTAAAGCTAATTTTGTCAGGTAAGCGGACAGCCTGACAGTATCCTTACCGGTAATCTCTTCAGATTGTTCTCAGTTTAATAACTTCACCGAAATTGGTCATTGGTCTTCCTAAAATGGCCTTGCACTCATTCCCTTCAAATGTCAAATGGTTTATTTCAGGTTAAGACTGGAACAAGACTTATGTGAACTACTTCATTCCTATAACTCTTGTCTTACAGATAACTCCTGTAGAGAATGTATCAAGTGTGACCCATTTTGTCTTATGGTTTCCTTCTGATTTTTCTTCGTCCCGTCGTATGTTACTGATTTCCATAAAAATCATTCGCGCGATCTTTTATATAGGGAAACTCAGACTGTCTGGCATAACAGCCTCTACTATTACATATCATTAATTCCTGTGTTTTATCTATGCTAACTTATTGTTCTACTTTATTCTTTCCTGGACTCCCGAAAAAAATTATGTGTTGTGTAAGATTTGAAGGTCGTTAGTAGAGCAAGTGGTGCACCACCAACCGTGCTGATAAATGCGTTTGTGGATAGGTATCTGAACTCTTGTAGAGAGCTGGGTAGGAATATTTTATCTGATGACAAGCATCCATTTGCATCCATACCTCTCTCCATATCTATCCTCAGGGAAGACGAGAAGGAAATACATTAAATTTCATGCACGCATAACTGGAAACAAAATTCAACCATACCTTATTTAGCCTGTGTATTGTGTGAAGAAAATCATGTTAGTCATAGTCTTAACAATCAACTTTGTAATAGAGAACAGTTATCACGACCGTGAAGTAAATAGACATTTAAACAATCTTGCTATCAAATTCGTCTTGATGACTGCCAGAGGAATCCAGGATGCGCATCTATGTCTGTCTAGGACTCTTCAAATGGATGTCACTGCATCCAAGTGAGTGATGATAATCCCACTGAGACTCAACCCTACCCATCGCTGCAAACGCCATAGCATTATCCAATAGACCACCGGAGAAAGATAGCCACCTCCTGTACACCACGTATCAGTTTTTGTTATGAAACTTTTAATTACGACTTGCTACACATGGTTGAATTGCTCAACTTCTGCTGGTAGATGGGCTCCTATATGGATGCTTCTATTTTATCATTATCATTATTTATCCCTTGGATTCCTAGTGGAACATAGGGCTTCAGTAGCACGTCGACATTCCACTCTCTTCTCTGCAGTCTTTTCAACCTGGATCCACCACTGCCTACAAGCTTTCATTTCTTCCTCACACAATCTCCTCCATGTCACCCTCTCCTCAGATGCACAACTCGTCGTTTCCCCTTTGCATTCCACTTGACGGCTTAAACTGGCCTGGCACCTGATGTCCCCAATCGGTCTTCTCAGTGTATGCCCAATCCAATCTAATCCATTTCCACTTACTTACGCATATTTGTTGGGCAATGGGTTCTTGGTTGGTTGGTTCGTTACCAGCCACAGTTCCTTCTTGCCTATTCTTTCTGACCATCTCATCTTCAGTATCAAGGCAGCGTAGGTGGCAGCTGTTGATGTGATGTATCTCTGTAGTTTGTTGGAAATACTTTTCGTAACGCACCAAGTCTCTCAACCATATAGAAGCACTGATTCACTGGATATTAGAGTTGAAAATTAGGAACTTGTTCACGCTGTATCCTGAGTGCAATGTAGTAGATCTCCACACTACCTTCAGGTTAATGATGGCCTGTCTTGCTTTCCCAATCCTGGCATTGACATCTTCATCTGTGCCACCGACACCTGTAGTTGGAACGATGCTGCCTTGCCTAGGTAGTTAGTTCAAAGAGACTATTTCCTTAAGGTTTCTCCCATTCATCTTGATTGGTGTTTGTTGTTGTTATTGTTGTTGGTTAGGTACCTTTATCACCTACGTCTTCTCTACATTCACATGAAGTCCCGTCTTCGCTACCCCGCCTCTTCTGTCAACTTGTTGGTTTTTGCCTCTAGATTCTCTAGTTTGTGCGACAAAACATTAGACATAAATCATCACAGGCGGAATCCATATCTTCTCCTGGGGTCGTCTCATCCATCCAGCCATTGTATGCCTCACATTTCGCTCCTTCTCTTACTCCTGTTTTCACACCAAGGGTATTACTCAGCTTTCCATTATGCACCACTTGGCATGACGCGCCGTCATAAAGTTGCTGAATTAGTTTGATAAAGGTTTTCCACACTAAAACCGTAATGCTGAAGCAGTTTCAAATCACTTCTCGGTCAACGCTGTCGAAAGCCTATTCAAAGTAGACGCAGTTGAGGAACAGAGTAGACTGTCAGTCTACGCACGATTGTCTGTGCGTTTGTTTTCACTCATTCTCCAGAAATTCCATCTGGTCCTACTGTTTCCCACATTTCAACAACTTTATGGCGTACACGACTTCACTTCCGCTTTTGCCGGAGGGCTTGTGTTCACTGCCAATTCTGTGACTGGGCCGCTGGTGGCATTTCTGAACGAGTTGCAGGTGGTCACGGTGATCGATTACATAGTTGTTTTGAAGTGATCACCCCATCATTTCCTTTGTTTCTCCTCTTTAGTAACTAGGTTTCCTTCACTATACCTCAGTAGTTTCATCTGAGTTGACCTCTTCCCAGATAGTAACCTAGTTATTTGATGCAATGTTGTCAGGTCTCTGTCTCTCCTACCTGCAGCCTTTTCTACTTCATTTGCCAATGTGTCGTAGAAGTCTCTTTCGTCTTTCCACCCACTCTTCTTCACTTCTTTCTCCACTGTGGTGCTTTATAGGTTGTGTTCAGTTCCTCTTTTCGTTGTTCATCCCTGCACTGCACCAGTTCATCTTCTCCTTCACCATCTTTCTTTCCCTCCTCTATCAGCTTCCATGTGTCCGTCGAGATCCATTCCTTGTCCTCACTTGTTTCTTCTTCCTTCCCAATACGGTTATGCAGGTTTCTTTCCACATAGCTTTCAAATAGTTCCAGTGTTCTTCCACACAGGTTTCCTCAGGAATGTTTCTCGATACCTCCCACTTTATCTTGATGGCTGCCGTGAAGATGTTCCTGGTGGTTTCATCCTTCAGTTCAGTTTCTGTTCTGGATGTTCAACTTCAACTGTGGCCGTCTATCACCAACTTCCTTGAACGCTTTCAACTTGATTTTCAGAGAAGGTTCCTTGCACAAGATAGTGAGTGGTATGAACCTACATCTGATCTTGTGGCCAGTAGGCTACGTCTCCACTTTCTTCACATTGAAATGAAGTCGATCTGATCTTTAGTGTGTGCTGGTGTCTTGTGAAATCCAATCCATGTCGCTTTGTGAATATCCCTGTGTTTGTACACCAAATCGTTGAGTGCACAGAAGTCTGCAAATAATTCTCCAACCTTGTCCATCATTTGACCAAGTGCTTCTCAATCCATGATGAGTTCTCTTCCTGTGTTGTCCACTCCCAGTTTGGCATTCATGTCACCCCAACAATTAGAATTTGGATGTCTCCATCTGGGCAGGGGTCTTGTCCATTACTGATTGCAGTTGTCTGTAAAATTCCTCCTTTTTCTCTTCATCTGCATTATTTTTAGGTGCTCAGCATAGCATTGTACGATTGTGACCTTCCTTCTTTTTGAGTTGAATCCATCTTGCTGTCATGATCCTGATCGTGGAGGAGATTGGTTCCCACTGCATGAGAGAGAGTCTTTGATGCTCTTGGGGACATCATGATAGATACTCAAAAACTCAGTGTGCTCGTGGTTGTTGTTTGGGTGATAATATCACAGTAGATTATTGACTCCTCTTCAGTTGACAGTTTGGAGAGTCCACTTCCATCCCATCTGCAGATTCTTTGCACATTCCTAGCATTCCTATGCTATATCTTACCATCTCTTTTGCAATCTGGTCAGGCTTGTCAGCTTCATACATTGTGCAGACATTCCATATCTACATTCTTACTTTCACTTTCATTGAGAGAAGACACATAGGCCAATTGGCTTCCCGAGGGCTTTCACCAACCGGTGTCTTTTCGCCTCTCCGATTACAGTGAGGAATAAGTTTGTTTTTATTTTTATATTTTGTTTGTGCTTTGAAGTTTTCTTTAGCGATTGGATTGGTTTTCCGGGGTAGGGTTGCTAGCCGTATGCCCAACCTCCCCTCTTTATCCGGGCTTAGTACCGGCTAGTAACTAGTGAACTAGTTAACCAGGCGGATATAACATGATGAATAACTTGCAGTATCGAGGGATCTATATAGGAGGCTATCCATCAACAGAGGTCGGGCAGTTTGGTCCCGTATAGCAACGGGAAACTACAAGTATCATAGCAACAGTCTTGCTATTCTTTATCACTTATTGTTAACCCATATCACTGTTAATATATATATGTAAAATATTGTACAAGTGAACTAATGCAATGTCATATGCTGAGAAGTCTGTACTGGACACAAAATTATGATTCGGAATAAAGCTGATACATTATTATTGTTGTCATTGTCAGTAGTGTTAACCATGGTTGAAGTGACAGCGTGAATAATAATAATAATAACTATAACGTGATGAAACACTTAGACTAGGTACGGATAGCTATTGCTGTCCCTCAGAACCTTATACTTCACTGAGTCACAAATGTCAGAAGACAAGACCTGTCTGTGACTTTACGGAAGATACTTTATTTGACAAAAATACGTTGTTTATATACAGCTGTCATGAGCATATGAAACCACCAGATTAAAAGCTCGATATTTATTTTTAGTGGCCGACTGTAGGGTAAAGTTATCCAATAAGGTATTTCCCGACCACACAGTAACATGAAACAGAAGTTGAAATCCAAAACTTCTGATGATGACATACAATGTTGATTTCCATTTAGGCCGTTTCCTATCAATGATGAAATTTGAAGCAGTATGTTGTTCAGTTCTGCTGAAGAACAACTGTGTTACGTACTAAGTATTCAACTGCAGCTAGGCATTAGCGCTTATCGACTTTTCAACCAATCACTCAACTACATATTCTAGGTTCACTCTGATAGTTTAGTTTTATTTTACAGTAGATCAGTGATCATACAGAGATTAGTGGATTGGACGATCAGGCATACATATTGTGTGAGAGCTGGATGGCAAACCGTAGTAGATGGAGCAGAGTTGGAACTCACAACCTGGTGATCAAAAGTCTTGTGACTGGATCAATGAGCCGCAACTCTACTCACTCTGATAGTGGCCAAAAGTTATACTTTACTGAAAAGTTTACAGATAGGATGAAGTAAATGTCTAGGGATTCCCTAACTTTGGTAACTTTTAAGTGAACACAAACACAAAAATGCACATACAAAAAAACTTGAAAATTATCAAATCAGTTGCAACATAAAATTCACAAAAGACAAATCAGTGAAGGAAATTGTCTTTACAACGAATCATTTTCAAGAGCTATACCATTATAATTATAGTCACAACAAAAAATATGTATCCATCAGTGTCTTATGGGTCAATACAAAGTCAAAAATGATCAATAAAGTTACAAGGTAATAATAGCTGGAAGAGCAAACTAAGGTCATCAAAAATTGCCTATAGGATTACAATAAACAAATAAGGAAATGAATGAAATGTTGTGGTCAGACTATAACCAAGATAAAACTGAAGATTGAATGTATCTCATTAGAATGCAAAGATTAAGCTTGTCACCAGTGGATTGCCAGAGCTTCTACTGTTTCAGGTGGTGAATGTGCACTCTCTTTGGAATGTTTAATTTCACATTATATATGACTTTGAAAGTGACTAGAATTCAACAAATGCTGATGAATAGAGCTATTGATGGATTTACACCCTCCATTAAACAGCCATGCAGGATAATGTTTGGAGATACGTTTTGATAGAACACGCTTCGTGAAGCTTACGTAACCAGCTCCACAACAGAAAAACACTGAAGAAGAACTTATTTCTCACCCAGCTTCAGATTGCTTTCTCCATTCAGCAACTGGTTCCGGGGTGCATAAAAAAACAAACTACCTGTTTGGGCCACCTCCGTGTGTGTTTACCAATTCATCCACTCTTGTGGAGCTGGTAACATACGTCTTTACAAGAACTGGCGCAGAAACATGCTACTTCCCTGTCCACCCCAAGCAAAATAATTAGCCGCATCATCCTAGAGAGACAAAAGGATGCACTGGATTCAAAACTACAACCCGAACAGGCTGGTTGGCTAGATTCAGGAAGTACAAATCATGTGCCGACCAAATTGCAACGTTACACTACGCATCATCATGGAACAGAGTACAGAACGGCAGTCAACTCAACTCTACCTCAACTTTATCCACTTTGAGAAGGCCTTTGACAGCGTCGACCGAGGAGTAATTTGGAAACTGCTTCATTACTACGGAGTACCGCAAACCTTTATCCACCTCATTCAACAACTATATGAAGATGCCACATGCCAAGTAATTCACAATGGGAAGCTCAGTGATGCTTTAGAAGTGAAGACAGGAGTGAAACAAGGCTGTCTACTATCCTCCATGATATTCCTGGTTGTGGTGGACTGGACTGGATCATGCAGCAAACAGTGGGGAGCGAGAAGAGGGGCATACGCTGGCTGGACTGCGGAAAAAAACCTAGAAGACTTGGATTTCGCCGATGACTTGTGCCTGATGTCACGCAAACTCGAAGATCTACAGGCGAAAACTAACAAGTTGGCAGAAGAGGTACAGCAACAAAAACGGAACTCCCTTCAGGTGAATATAGAGAAGAAAGAGGTGATGAAGATACCCAACCAACAACTCCAACAACAACAACAAACTCCAATCACCATCAACGGGAGAAACCTAAAGGAAGTAGCCTCTTTCACCTATCTAGGCAGCACTGTTTCAACTACAGGCAGCACAGGCACAGACGAGGATGTCAAATCCAGTCAGAATCGGAAAAGCAAGACAGGCGTTCATTAGCCTGAAACCAGTGTAGAGATCTTCTGCACTCAGCATGTGGAACAAGATGCAGATTTTCAACACCAAGGTCAAATCAGTGATTCTGTGTGGTGGTTCAGAGACTTGGGGCGTTATGAAAGGGATTTCCAACAAACTACAGACATTCATCAACAACTGTCTACGCTGGCTCGTTACTGAAGATCAGATGGCCATAATAATAAGAATAAGCAACAAGGAACTCTGGGAATGAACCAACCAAGAAGCTATCGCCCAACAAATATGCAGAAGAAGGTGGAAGATAGATTGCATTGGATATACACTAAGAAGACCATTCAAAGACATCATGCACCAGTCCAGCTTAGGCCCTCAAGTGAAACCCATAGGGTGAAACGACGAGTAACATGTAGGAGATCGTGCGAGGAAGAAATGAGAGCTGCTGGGCTGTCGTGAAGCGAGTGGAATGGCGATGTGCTACTGAAGCCCTATGTCCCACTAGGAACCCAAGGGAAAAATCATAATAATAAGTTGTATTGACCCACTAGACATTGATGGATATATATATATATATATATATATATATATATATATATATATATATATATATATATATAATTTGTAACTATGATTACGGTGGTACAGTTTTTGAAAATGATTCATTGAAATGATAATTTTTTTCACTAATTTATCTTTTGTAAACTTTTCAGCCATAATGTGTAAAAGAAGTTATGAGTGTTTAATTAATCTATTCACTTTTATTTGAAATCATTGTTTTATGAAGAATTACAATTAAACGATATAGGAAAGAACAGTAGTGTATGGTAAACAACAGTTTAACAGACTATTTAGTTAGTTAGAACTCTTTCAAAAACTTGAAAACAAACAAATTAAGAAAAAAAAAGTACCTATATAGGTTATAAAGTGAAAACATATATCTTGAATATTATATCACTAGCAAGGGTTTGTGAATAAATGTACAAGTTAAACAGTATTCTTTTAATCTGTTGATATTTTTCACAGTGAATGTACACTGTAGATAGGTTCAAAGAGAAAAAAAGAAAAAAAAACAAAGAAAATGAATTTCATTTTTGCACAGAAAGTTATTTCTTTTTAGTTAATTTCTCACAGATATTATTACTCTTAGATGAGAGAGATATTTATTAATCATAGATTAAATTCAACTAAAATAATCCTTTACGCTTAATTCGAAATTTATCCTTAATGAAATCATTGCGTTCTGTTGTAATATGAAGAGCCTATATAGACAAAAAAAGAAGAAAGAAAATAGAAGAAAAATGGATGATTACTGTTCATAATGAAACATATATATATATATATATATATATATATTCCGTATATTGAAATTTATTACGGTAACTGGCGAAAACAAAACAGAACAGAACAATAAAATAGAAACAGTTGTCAATTGAGCAACACAAGGTTCTTACCGCTGAGATGTTAAAAATCTGATTATTCACAGTTTTAGTAAATGTTGAAAATAGATACATACATACAACTGTCCTATTGAACAATAGTTTATTCTATTTTAGCTAATGGTGCTTTACCATAACCACTTATACCAATTCTACTACGCTTATCTTTATCACTACCATCATTACTATTATTATTACAACAGCCACCATTATTGTTTTCATAATTTCGGTGCTCAGATAACTTAAGATTAAATTGTTTTAGTGAGTATGGAAAATGTTCATTGAACAACACTGGAGAAGATTTATATTTTAATATGAAAGTGTTCGAAAACACGTAGATGGTGTACAACTTCTGCTTTCTATGTAACGACAATTTTGTTGCTGTTGTTGTTGTTGTCGTCGTCTTCGTCGTACAGAGATCATTAATAATGGATTAGAAATGTCAAATGATGAACGGTTATATGATGAAGAGCGCTGTGAACGAGTTAAACACAACCGTATATCGGTTGAAATATCAGACTTTTTCCAACAGGCTGTTAACAATGAAAGATGCTTTTGATTGATATTATATTTATCATTATTATCATCATTATTTGGATAAGATAAAATAGGATTTGAGCAGTTCTTATTGAATTTGTTATCGTTAAGCTTAAGAGTAGACGTTGATTGTCTACTATGAAACCGACGGAAACAAAAAAGAGTTGACGACTCACAACGATATCTTCCCGACTGATAAGGAAAACAGAAAGAAAATTCACATAAGAAAACGTATTTTGTGGATTATCTTATATATATATATATATATATTCATTGGTTACTGTAGGGTAACTAACTTCATGTTGTCTAGTCCTAAGTGCAGATCAACTTCCATTGATCCTTTTGCAATGTGACCACCAAGCTAAAAGATTCACCATCACGGCACATCAGTCCCGTCAAAGCTGCAGATACGCACTACTGATGAGTGCCACCAAGCACGAAACTTACAGTTTCCTGCCAACTGCTTCCATTGAACTAATATATATATATATATATATATATATATATATATATATATATATATATATATCACAATAGTCATATACAGCGTTCACTCATGAGATAGGAATTTAAAACTCTGGTTAAATAACATGTGAAGTGACTGGAATAATACACAAGTTACAGGGGTTCTCTTCAAGACTGTTGGGTTTATGAATGAGAGAAACAGTCTTTATACAACTAGAGATGCTTTACAAAAAAAAGTAATTATTCGCTATAATAGTGCATCTGCACTAGTATGATTCACGAAGGACAGTGAGACTGAGAAGACAACATTTTGTTTCTTTCGCAAGGGTAAGAATTAACACGACAAGTAGTTATCACCTTTGATGCCAAAAATTGTACATTGGTTACCAGTATGATAAAATGCAAAAAGTATACCCCTTGACTAAGTCACCACCTAACATAGAAGGCAGTGATCGATGAGACATCTTCCTCTTTCTCTAGACATGTTATGCATGGCAAAGGAGCTGACATAAATTTGTATCAGTCCAATGTGTCATACGTCAAGGCGGTGCAACAAAGGAAGGAAGTAGTTTCAATCACCATAATAAGATTATCAGTAGAAGTAGATTACAATGACTTAAAGATGATGAAGGGAATAACCGATAGATAATACTAAGAAGCTCGAGATTTTAACCAACGCATTTATACCACTGTGATCGATTTTCATTTATATTACCATAACCTTTAGCTATCGACTTCGATTACCTCAATAAATCAATACAAATAACTTAAACTTTCCCATATGGATGAAACCAGACTATCAGAGACTTCATGGGTCGATTTATTCTTTTGGTTTGCCTACCCACATCATATGACTTCTTGCAAGGTAGTATGCGGCCGTAGACCTTGGTTTGGCATAAGTTACGTATCTTGGTACCATCACACTCAGTGAAGGTTTACTAACCCTATCAACTAACTTTTATATTTGCCTAGTACTCTACACCTAATCTACAAATCTCTTACAGAGCAATCGCATAACGCACGAGTCCTCAGATGTGATAAAAAAATATCAACCAATAGGTTCAGTTTGGCTTCAGCATTGCAGTGTATTGTATTTAGTGTAATGAGTATGCAGATAACCTAGAAAAAACACTAGGCATAGATGTTATATTTATTTCTATTCATTCATCTACGAATCTGCAAAACTTTCAAGATTCCAATTCATAACATTCTGCAGGCCAGGCTATATTCTTTTTCTAGACTTTGTGCATACGCTTTGTTCATGACTTGTTCTATGAAACTTCTCGTCAGTCATACAAAAGAAAAACCTTAAATTTTACCACACACAACAAGTATGCCTCGATGCAGGTTTTCGTTTGACCATCGGTCGTCATCATTTACCATAAACATAAGTCTGTCATATGATACCCATTCTAGATGATAGTTTCATTATCAATCAATCCACTTCTGAATCAAGTCGATTTGAAATGGAATAATAAATGATAAACAGATATTTATAGACTACAAATTCACATAAGTCAGGTGAAATCATCGATGACAGGAGTGAAACTGAGACCCAATCAGTAGGTACCTTTCGTAGCTTAACCGGAATTTACATTATCAGGTTGTTAACCAACAAGCCCATAACTGGAATCCTGCAGTGTACAACAGAGCGTTCGTTTAATCTTTATTCTTTAAGTTAGTATTCATCGCCGACTGATATCAGTTGGAGAACCATTGAAAATTTGGGGGCACTAGACACTTGTTTCGTCGTCCTCAGCAGCACGCATTCATAACCCCCCCCCCCACCAGGAATCGAACTCAGGATCTTGAAGTTTCACGGTGAATGCGCTAATCATTCAGCAGCTAGATCAAAGTTCAATGGTTCATCTCTAATAATCATTACGAATTCCAGTCTTTTAAGTCACAGTCGTCAGATATTAGCATCAATAATGAAATGTTTGTGACATTTCATTTTGCATTTTACAGAACCAAATTCAAGTTTTAACTTTTTGTATGAACACAATATATTCAATCGTAAATTGGATAAACTTTACACTCCTCTGAAATGAACTAATATATATTACCAATTATAAGGTTGCATATAAATAGAGAAGGCGCATCTTTGTGAAATAAGCACTTTAGTTATACAATGTTGTGAAGGCATATTCAAAATACAGTTGCTAAAAGAATAACAAACAGTCAGTCAATACACACACAAAACACGTTAACAGGTTGTGTGTAATGCTTCACTGTTTAAGGTGTATTATCGAGAAGAAAAAAAACATATGAAGAAAGGATCTCAAACTATTTTAAAGGTCATAAAGTAAGTTAGATTATGTAAGTGAATAGCTAGACAGAAGAAAAGAATCGGTTTGAAACAATCAATCATGATAATGTATAACAGGTCATGAATATCTACACTATTCATACTACTACCATTCTCTATAGTGTTAAAAATCAATAAGAAAACACACTATTCGTAAACACCTCGGAATTCATGCACACAAGCATACACATGTATATATATATATATATATATATATATATATATATACAATAAGTGTACAATTATATAATAGATGTGCAATGATTTGCATAATCATAAAAATGAAATAATTCACTTTATAGTGAATAATATAAGCATAAAATCGACTGAAGTACTACAATAACAACAAGTTGAGAGACGATTGGAATTCTCTATTATCACTATGATCATCACCGTCAAAGTTATCACAACACACACACACACATACATGCATACATGTATACGAATATATAAATCGTCACTAGCCTCTTCTTTATTTATTATGCTAATATCCTGTATAAAACAGAAAAGGTTATGACTAATATAACAACAATGCATTTTATACATTTCAAAATATCTGTGAACAAATTAGTTAGTTTATTTGTACAACTATTCTAAATTATTCAACATTAATTGTCAACTAAACTTATACACTAAGAAGCATCAATTTTATTTATTTATCTATTGAAAATAACAAAAGAGAAACAATCACTGAATATACAATAAGATGGTTTTTCTGAAGATGTTAGCATACAATAAACAGTGAAATAAACAAAGGTGTTTTATACTGACTAGTCTTAGCTATTTGCACTGAATATTAATTGATTCATACAAGGAGTATTTGACTGTTGTTTCTACTGAATCTTAAATATACCATTTATTGAAGTTAATGAATATAAAAATCGGTAGAAATATGCTTGCATCAATATATGAGTTATACATGTTTCAATAAGAAAGAGAGGAAAATCATGAGAGAAAAAAAAAGTAAGTAGGCAACATATAGCTCTGAAGAAGGAGGGGCATGAGATGATCAACTTGACTGAAAGGAAAAAAAGTGAAGTAAACAGATCAGTGACTACCGTTTTTCATGGTATTGTGTTCTCTGAGCTGGAGATGACTTAATCATAAGGCTTTCATTACCATTATAGACAACATTATAAGCACAAACTTCAGAAAGAAGTAAGCTATGAGATTTTCTCACTAAATGGTTTAGTAGCTTGATTTTGGGTGTAATTGATTGTTTCTGTCAAAGTTTTATTATTGTCTCCTTACTTATTTAGATTGACTGTTTCAATGACGTAAACTTTGGCTTTCTTATCATTTCTTGTTTTTATTATTGATTGATGGATTGACTCAATGTCAACATGTTTGCCCATCAGTGACTGACTTAATGGTAACGCTTCTAAATGCTATCTGGTATTCTTATGTTTCTTCTATTCAGGATTCCCACAGTTTCCCAGTCAAATTCATATCCATAATTATCTACGTGTATTGATATGAAGAAAGATATATCATGACACCTTACTACCAGATGATGTTAATGCAGACAAATATTAAGAGAGCAACCACTTCGTTCGATAAATTACTTTCTGCAGTTTATTTTTGGATAACCTTTGGTTTATATTGCTCAACACGGAAAGATATTCTTTTGAAAAACAGTCAGTAAACAGTTTCTCTCTTTTCCTGTAAGGCTGATGGACTATGGTGTTTCTTTCCTCATATGAACAGTGTTTTATGCTACTAATTTTGTATGTTGTTCAACTGTTGCTACTATAGTTGAGGATTTGATCCGTATGAGTTGGCTTACTGTTTACTTTCTTTTCTAATTACCCTGAATCTGTTCCAGTGATCAGAACATCTTTCCTTTTGGAATTCTTGCTGATAGTGTTGTCTAGAATGACAATGAAGGCTGTATGACTAAACTATCCACCAAAATCATCCTCCTGAGCGACAAATATTCTCCATGTTCTCAGAATACAGTTTTTAGTAACATCAGTGAGATAATCTGACTCCTAAATTCCGTTGTAGAAGACAGGAATATCACCTTAGTTAAATAAATGTATTTTACCTGAATTACATTAAAAAATGGTGACTTAAAACAACTACATTTTGGTTTGATAGCCATAGAAATTTTCACTCTTACCGTTATCGTATATGACATAGGTGAAGGTAAGAAAATGCTATAAATAACATTCTCTATAAAATAATTTAAATTCGTAGTTACAGTGTGAATTTTTCGAACATAATTAATGCTGTGTCCAACTTGATTGATGTAATACCTTACTAAAGATGTAATGGAATCTGTACATTTTTGAGCATCATATCCTACATATACCCTAAATTGATGAAGTCGCTTACAATTTGAACATCAATTCACTAAAATTGGTAGGTTAGAGGACAGTATAGAGAGGATTCGTAGCTGAGCCGGAGGATGACAATTAGTGTCCCACAACCTATGATGTCTCATCTTGTACGTTTCATTACAAGGCTAGGCAATTTCATCAGCAGTTATTTCACACAGAAGCGAAGTCTTCTTAAGATACACAAATGTTTATATGGGATATTTACCAATGTTCAGCGTTATTAGCTTTGGAGTAGGCATAGTTTCTTCCTTTTTTAATCTCAGGATGATGTTTATAATGATTGTGAACATATGACTTGTACTACTGCATGACTAGTTTTCAGATAGTTGATCCCTACTTTGTAGTTTGCATATTGCATCAATATCCACGTGCCTGTTGATTGCCATTTGATTGAAGTACCATACTTCTAGGAGTTCAAGTGTAGTTTTTGAGCTCGCATGTTGTAGTATTTCCATGTTGTCCGAATCAAAGTTGTGTTTGTGCTCATCCACATTGATTGATATCAATGATGATATGACATGCTGGTTGATGCTCATAAATCCTCGGGGCTGGACTGACCAGTGTAGTGATATTGACAGTCCTTGCAATCAATTTTGCAAATTACATTCGTTTTGTCTTCTTTGAGTAGTTTATCCTTCAGCTTGTATAAGGTGTATTGTTTGTTTTTGTGCAGTGATGATACTTGACGGACAAAGTCAACGGTTAACAGTTTCTGAGACACATTTGGTACATAATAAAGTAATTCGTTTCTTTGAGTTGAGACAATTGTCTTGAATTTCATTCTGTTGGTAAGTACTTTTTGATAGTTACTTGGATAGTCATTGGATTTTGAAAGCTTTATTTACGCGGTTTTCGATAGACTTCCGTAGTTTTTGATTCCTTTAATGAGTTTCGTCACCTACGAATAATAATTGCACATAAATCTTCTTATGTAACGCTAAGTTTTGACCTTTGAAATTTGTAAGCCTCCATCACGTGTTCGACCTATAAAGGGGTTGAATGTGATTTCGTCATTTTCTTCTTCGTTTTCTTTTGTGGATACCTTCGAAGGTCTGGTTCATGAGACTGAACTTGATTTCAAATTCACTTGTTTTGAGAATTAAAAAAGTAGATGAATATTTTCAGCGATATAATTCTAAAAAGTTGTACAATCATATGGTCTAGTGAAGGTGAATTAGGCATAATTAGAAGTTATATGCTACGAAATTCAATGACAATGAACACACATAATTTATCAAATTGTTAAAAAAATTTTAAAAGGTGTAATCAGGCATGCCTACAATTCCAAAAATCTTCGACTGCGACATCTATGCATGGCCAAATCATCGGTAATTCATAGTCTTAAACCTGATCTTGTGTTCGAAATCAATACGTGTAGTCAATAGCCTTAACATGACCACAGAAGTAATTTTTTTCCTGTCTTTAAAAACGCTTTATTCTACTTCTGAACATTACAGTAACCAAGTGTAAAGTTTGTAAAAATAAGACTGCTGAAAATAAATTAGTTTGTTAAAGGTTTTTCTTCTTCTACAACTCACTAGAAATGCTTAAATTTTAAAGGTGTCATCAACACAAGGGATCAAAAATTTGTGTTTGATTATTAGACTGACTGTTGATTGTAACCTATACCTGCCTTCCTCAGTGATCAGTTTGCATACTGGTGAATTCATGGCAGATCTTTTGGTGTGTTTGTAGATTTTCCTGTTGAACTAAAAAATTGTTGTAAAGCCATTTGATTAGTTTCATTGAGTTTGTAGTAATAATTTTTGTATACTTTTGAAGATTTTGGTCAACGTTAAGAAAGATATCATTTTTATCAAGTGAGATTTGGGTTGATTGATGTGGAAAATGTAGTTAAATCGAAGAGAACCGCTTTTTTTGCGTTGTTTTCTATCTTAAGGCTTTTTATTGTATACAGGAATTGGGTTGCTGAATTGACTGAGTGTTCACTCCCATCAATAAGATCTTTTAGTTCATTGCATAATTCTTTTGAGAAATGAAATGATTGAATTTCAGGTAGTAACACTATCTGTGAAACTGGATTGTCTTATTTATTTTTGGTTGACCAGTTGCTACTGATTTTCGCATGTGATTTCACCAGCTTTGAATTAATAAAATACAATTCAGTGAAGAAAATTTTCTTTTCCATAAATCATTTTCTAAAGCTGTACAATCGTAATCATATTTACAACAAAAGTTCTATCCATCAATGTCTAATAGGTCAATACAAAGTCATCAAAAACGGTCAATAAAGTCACTAGGTGATATCGACTAGAAGGTCAACTCAAGGTCATCAAAAATTGCTTATAGGATTACAATAAATAAACAAACAGTAAACATAAAAAATGAATAAAATGTCTTAAGGGGATTACAACCAAGTTTACTTATGAGCGCAAAGATAAGGCTTGTACCGTTGAATTGCCAAAGCCTATGCTATGTTCAGATGGTGAATCCGTACTCCCTTTGAAATGTTTGATTTCCTTTCATAAACGACTTTGGAGGAAGATTTTGGTAGTGGAGTAGAGTTGACTAAATTGTTTAATTTTCTTAGGATTTAGTTGTCTCATTGCTTGATAGAATTTTTATTTACCGATTGATGGGTGTTTTCGCTCTTGCATATTTTTGTGCTTTTCTTACTTAGTCTACTTTGTTAATGATGATAACTTTGCTTATTCGCCTCACTGATAGAATCCCAATTTTTTTGGCTGGAATAAGTTAATTCAAGGCTTTCTTTTCATTTATACCAAGTTGGTGTTGATTTTCTTTAATTTTCGTCAAAAATATAACTAGCAGTTTTTTTTCAGTTGTAACTCCTGTATTTTTCAGTTAGGATTCACACGTTGCACAGAAATCCAACATGCTTTTATTCTCAGTAGTGCAGTTCAATCCCGTTTTGAGTAAATTGAATTCTGTAGAGGATAAGGTTTTTACAGCGAGGTTCACTACACACACTCCTGCTTCATTTCCTTCTCCATTGATTTTAAAAGCTTGAGCAACTTGTTCCTTAGATTCTGTCGCATATGGTTATCGTTGTTATATTTAAGGCAGTAGTTACTTAATCCATTATTTCTGTTCCTAAGACTGGTTTAAATATTTCTCACTGAGCAGTGACCACTTTATTGTACTTGTTGAGTCTGTTGTGAGCATCTGATATCAAAATTTGTAAGATTTGTCACCCACGTTCTTCAGTGATCTCCTACCCAGTAAAGTGATTGATAGGTCCACGGTTTACTTCTCTTGGCTACACACTTCTGTGACTCATTTTATGTTTCTGCCATATGCTACCAGTGGCACAAAGACATTTATGATCGAAAACCTATAGTCTCTTGATGTCACGCACCTCCAGGCGTATAACAGGAGGGAGTGGATTTCTGTGCGCGGTAGTCCTTTTTCAATTCAGATACCCTAGTACAAGTTAATTTCCTAGGCTAAGAACCACACTTAGTATGTTAAGTTTATTATATCATACAGCTGCTCAAGTTGAAGTAGGTTGAGCAAGATAAGGACTAGGAACTCATCAGTCCTAAATGAAGTAATTTGACCGATAGACTAAACCTCCACTTGTTGTCCTAACAGGCAGCTGCATATCTTACCAAAGCTGTAGACGTTATAAATCGAGGTCAATCGTGAGACATCATTTTCCGTCAAGGTTGCAGATACGCCTTGCTGACGTGTGCCAAAAAGCACGAAACCTAGGTCCAGGGCTTCCTGCCGATTGCCTCTAACCAACTAACATATCTTTTTTTATTTATCCTTCTCTATTTAATGCTTGTTAGTGGTAATTACCATGGTAAATACATGGTATTAGGAAAAATAATTTTTCCGTCGGCAACTCAAACTCGCACTGAACATTATCACAGTCAAACGCGTTATAAACAAGTCATTCATGAAGTGGTATATTTACTGTTGTTTCAGTTTGCTTTCAATCTTTTTCTTGATATTGATGTTGGTTAAATAATCCCCGAAAATTAAGGAGCACTTGGTTAACTATTCACTTTTGTTACACAACTTTGTTAATACTCACCTACATACCACCAAATGTGACATGGATGAGTTTTCGAAGCGTTATGTTTTACTCAACTGGAGGCCCAGCAGTATGATTTCTGCAACTGATATGATAAAGTATTATATGCCACGATGTCATGGTGAAGTTGTAATAACTAAGAATAAAAATAGGCTGTTATTGAGTTGTTAAAGAGAAAAATGAGTCAACATTTTATGCTGATGGTTAGTGGAGTAGAGATTTTTTCATCTCACGGTTCTGGCTTACGTACTTCACTACACAACAGGCTTTGTGAAATACTCAAACATTGAAAAAAAATTATATCACCAAATGAACTGTAAGTATATGCACAATGTTAATCTTTGACTCATAAGAAAGATTTTGTAATTTCCTTTGTAAGTCATATAAAGCATAAGCTATTAGTGGGAAAGGTGCTATTTATGAATCAGTCGAGTTAACCCATGAGCTGCACACTTTATTGAAGCATTTTTTTCCTTATTAAATTGCTTCAAGAATGAAATGATCCGCAAAATTTACGGAATTTTTAGTTGTCATGCTATTAAGATATTTTCAAATGATACGAATCGATGACGATGCATTTTGTACTACACGAAAGCGGGTCATTGAAGCAATCAAGAATATGAAAGAATAGAGAATTCAGCGAACAAATTTGTTATCGGCGAATTTACCTTCTGCAGCTGTACAGTAGCATTTAAATATAATGTGCATAAAATTTCACTGATACAAAATCTACACTGAAATACTATTCATTAGCCTCCTATCCATGTGGAGAAGTAAAATGGAATTTTGAGTTTGGAAATCAACAGAGGTGCAGCATATGAAGTGAATGAACGAATGAATGTTGCCAAAATAACTTTCTATGCAGCCACTTTGCAAATCACTTACTGTGGTCGTTCAGTGGTGAACACGTGTGCGAAGGACAAATAGTCACTGCTAGAAATTTCGATGAAGATACATCACTTCACCTGGTAGGTAGATGGGTCGTACGCAGAGGTGGATTGTCCAATGTCGACATCAACAGTATGACTCAGTAAAGATTAACTCAGAGCAATTAAGAGCTTCCTAATACAAAATTCGTTTGAACGTAGACACTCAGTTCTAGAAGATTCGGTTGCAATAGTCTACAAAGTGCAACGTAACCCTCCAAAAAGTGTGAAAAAATGTTTACTTTGCATTCCTGATGCTTTGAAAATAGACACCGGAATTGTACATTGAGAAGCGAGTTTTCCATTCCGTCTTAATTCACCCCTTAATTCATAAACTTACCAGTTCATATCTCTCAGGTAATTTCACTTTTCATATTATTTTCATGGCAAAAAACTACAAAAACTATTGAATAACAAATATTAACATTTTTATGCGAACTAACCATATTTAAGTGTGATTGTATAGCTACAAAGCATGATATGGCCGAAAACAAATTTGTTCCCGCTGAAGTCTTTACTCTTCATGACTGAATAGGAGTATTTAAATCCTAATAAAGAACAAAACAGACTTAATTTCTGTATTATTGCTTGTATTATACCGTCGCTGATTGGACCGAATTGATCAGTCTCTATTGACATATGGGCTCCAGTGAGGATGTCTCGATAGTACCTGTGTTCTGATTATAGTGACGATGGATAGGGGCTAGCAATGGGATTCAGAATGCGCATTTCGTCCTGTTTGGGACTTGTCAGCTGGATGTACCTGCCTTCTAGTGAGTGATGCTGTTCCCATCGCGATTCGGACTTGGGACCGATCACTTCAAATGCATGAGCGTTATCCACTACACCATCGAGCCACGATAGCCACTTCTTGTGCAATGGGTATAGTTTTAGTATTATTGCTTGTATACGTCGTTGACTGGACCGAATTGATCGATCTTTATTGGCATATGGGATCCTGAGCGGATGCCTCGATATTACCTGTGTTCTAATTATAGTAATGATGGATAGCGGCTCAGTGGTGTAGTGGATAACTCTCTAGCATTTGAGGCAATCGGTCCCGAGTCCCAGTGGAAACGATATCATTCACTGGGAAGCAGGTACATCCAGCCGACGGGTCCTAAATAGCACGAAATGCGCATCCTGGGTTCCACAGCTGGCCACTATCCATCACTACTAGAATTAATTTTTGTTAATTTTTATCTTTTCAGTGAAATAATAAACGCAAATGCAGAGAGGATTGCAGGAAAACTACCACAGCATTTTTACTTATTTAAGGAAGTTAGACGTTTTACAAAACAGAACAACTGTTTCTTTTTGGTTGTCTATAAACAAATAATGCATTAGAAACTATAAACTATAAGCCTCAACCAACGTTAATACCAGTCTTATTAGCCACCTTTCAAAAACCACTTAGGCTAGTGAGTCAGACAATTTTTGTAGTGAAAAACTTATTTGAGCTAATTATCTTTACTTGTTGTCAGAATAGGTTTCTATGCCGGTTAATATATAGTTTCTTTTGCTTGTTAAATTTATATTTGACTACAATAAGTTGTGTGATTCTTATTCCGACTGGATAGACAAAAAATGCTATTTCTACTGAAAAATAGTAAATTGTTTTTAAATCCCTATAAGCTATACATTAATGTGAAGTTTGTAATTCGATTATTCATTGCAAATAAACAATGTCAACTGAAAATTTGAAAAAAGATACAAACAGTTGGTAGCAGATTTAGAGATAAAATATAGAATGAGTGAAAAAGAGAAAAGGAAAAAAGACGTGAATGTAGAAAGTGGAGAGTGAAATTAAGATGTCAAATGTTTCACTGAATTATAAGCCTGATGGCCGTGAGGACAGATACTCTGGGTGGCGGTTGCGCTATATCGTGAGCTAACAGAAGTTGAAAACATGGAGCATTGGGTCCTGACCCAGTAGCTCAATGGTAACGCGCTGGCCGCGGAACCTGAAGGTCGCGGGTTCGATCCCTGGCAGGGTGTGGTCGTGGGTGCGCACTGCTGATGAGTCCCATACTAGGACGAAACAGCTGTCCAGTGCTCCCAGGTTCCTTTTGTTCTCCAACTGATGTCAGTCTACGATGAATAACAACTTGAAATGATCATATTGTTAGTGTTAATTTTTGAGCCGTAACGTAAATTACCACTATCACTTTGATAAGCCATTGGTTTAAAAGTGAAATAGTTCAAATGGGACTTCAAACTTCTAGGTTCAACGGTCTACGGTGTTATGAATGCGTTATGGATTGACAAATTCAACTATCAGTTTCTGAGTCATGAGTGCGAACCTAGTTAGTATTCTTAGTCACCATACATCAATTAAGTCTCAGTTAAACACAAGTTGTTGAGTTAACTTGCAGTTTGTAGTTGTACAGTTGAATAAATTTCAATAGAACAGTCAAAACAGTATTTAGTAAATAAAACGAATCCATTTTATTCTACAGGACTTTAATAACCTTAGAAATATAATTAAATCTTTTAGGAAATAGAAATATTTTGTGCACGATGTAAGTCAGATTCAATATTTTTGGTAGTATACTAAGGGCCAATAAAATATTGAAGTAAATGAATGATAACGTTGGATAAACTAAAACAGATTTCAGTTTACCGTGGTGGATACCTTGTCACAAAATCGAGAGTAGCTAAGTCTATAAATCCTGCTGTTTGATACTTGTAATTTCCCGTTGTTATATATAAGACCAAATTCCTCGAACTTTTATACCCGCTGCACAAGTAGTGGTTCTCGTACCCCCAATGAATAGTGCTTTGGCATTTGAAACGATGGCTATTGGGTCCGAGTCTCAGTGGAACAACATAACTCATTGAGGTCCACGTGCATCCAGCTGATGAGTCTTAAATAGAAAGAAACACGTGTCCTGGACTCCATCGCTAATCACCAAGATAGAATTTAACACCTCTAAATCCTGTTAGCTTCGATTGTGCTAAGAAAATTCATATGAGGTAAATATATTGGTATTACACAGAGATAAATATCTACTACAATTTTCGGTCATTTTCGAAGCGACTGGCATAACAGAAATCCAGACTTATTCAACAGCTAGATAGTTTACTATATAGTTGATCTAGGCTGTCAGATCAAGATATTCAAAACCTTTAATATGAAAATTACGTAGAAGATAAAAATTTTACAGTGGTTTGCTGGAGCTATTTGAAGAAAAATGAAGCCTATTTACGAAGTTAAACTTTTCAATGTCCGAGTATCATTCAACTTCTTCATTTCTCTCTTAAATCCACTATATTTCCTAAATATTCAGGTGGTAATTCACGAATTTTACGAATAGTTTCACTTGGCTTTAGTGTTATCTTTGTCTTAATCATAATCTATTCAGTTATTAACTTAACCTAGATACTTTTCTACTTAACTCCAAACAAATAAATTTTATTACCTCATTACTTTATTCTCTCCTGCGAATTTTTAAATATATACCATCCTGTAGCACTTACGCCTGGATATATTGTATGCCTTTCTCTTTTGCTACCGAAACAATGGGTCGATGTCTATACATCTATTGATTGCTGACTGACCTGAATGCCTAGCTCCTAGGAATTTCCTGATATTCTTTGTGTTTACTCTGTCCAAAATTTCTACATTGTCAAAATTGAATTCATGTCTATAATTACCACATGCATTGAAATGAGTGATGAAATGTCATGTGTGACGTTTAATAGCCAATTGGTGTTCATGTAGACAAAGGCGAAGAGGGCGACCACTTTGTCCAATGTAGTGTTGACTACAGTTATTGCAGTTGATTTTGTAAATGATATTCGGTTTGTCTTCTTTGGTTGTCTCATCCTTTGGTCTGGATAATAGTGTTTGCAGGGAATTTGTCGGTTTATGAACCACACCAATTCCAAGTGGTCTCAGCAATCTTGTTGTGATTTCTGATATATTCTTTATGTATGGTAGGATGATGCGTTTGTTGATTTCTGTTGATGACTTTGTAGTTGAGGATGTACGGGATAGGCATCTTCTGTGAAGTTCGTGAGTAGCCGTTCTTCTTTAGGATGGACATCAAGTAATTTTCTTCGTTTCTCCGTGAAGTTGTTGTGCTGCAGTGTGTTCTCGCTCTTTTGAATAGAGTCGGCACGCAACTGATTTTGTGTGTTGTTGGGTTGTTGCTACTGTAGCTGAGGACTTGGTCAGTGTTTGTTGGCTTCCTGTACACTTGGGTTTCCAGCCTCCCGTATTTCTTCTATTAACCAGAGCATCCAGGAATGGTAGTTGGTTGTTTGACTCTTTCTCCATTGCAAATTTGATGTCACTGAAAACGTTGTTGATCAAAATGGTCGCCCTCTTCGCCTTTGTCTACATGAACACCAATTGGCTATTAAACGTCACACATGACATTTCATCACTCATTTCAATGCATGTGGATAATTATAGACATGAATTCAATTTTGACAATGTAGAAATTTTGGACAGAGTAAACACAAAAAATATCAGGAAATTCCTAGCAGCTTGGCATTCAGGTCAGTCAGCAACCAACAGATGTATAGACATAGACCCAATCGATCAACCAATAAGAAAGATGATAAACGACAGAAAGGTCAGAGGCGAAGCAGAGGGACAGCCAACAGGAAAGTCTACGCAGTTAATGATACAACAGTCAAAGGAAACAACCAATCATAGACCGCGTCGTCAAGGCAACCTACTAAATCACTAACAGAGCGATACTGACAGCTCACTTCATACTGAAGTTAGTGCTGATGATGTCGTCTAGAGGGACGATGAAAGCTTCACAATTAAACAATCCAGCTCAGAGTACACAATACGACCAAGACCATCCACCTCAGCTACAAATATTCTCCACTATTTCTTAGCTTGCTTTTTTGTTTTAACACACATCACCTTTATTTTTCACGATTGACTTATGCCACTAAGCATGACAACATTTCAGACAGTGGTAATATACATCACCATGGGTAACTTGTGTTACTCAACAGGGTTTTCTAGATCGTTTGTACACTTATTTTATTTCTTTTACCTGACATTATATATATCTGATTAATATACTACTGAATTCGCAAACAGTAGTAGTGATCAACGGTTAAAGATATTTCATCATGTAGTCTGCTATCACCGGTGGTGTTTCACAACTATAAATTCAGGGGATTACTCAATGAACCAGATAAGTAGATATAAATTGTGATAGATCCTTAGACGATTCATACCAATACATCTTAATGTGTATGTAAACTAAAACGTCGTGCTGTAGGCGCATTAGGATTGATGCTTCGCATTAAGGATAAAAACGATCACTTCAGCTATTTCGTTTGCAACCTCTTCAATATAAGCTAGAGTGGAAACCCACTTAGTTACCTTGTGCTTATCCGTGCATTAGGTGATGAGCCAGATCTAGTGCGTGAGGGCTGAAAATACCACCTAGTTGCCCAAACCATGTTAAGTGGGGTAGTGTTCGAACTCGTGACCTAACGGTTGAAAGCCATCTCGGCAAACTAATGAGGCACAACTGCATAATCTAAGCTAGAATACATTTCGATGTTTAAGCTAATCCTGAATTTCGAAGGTTTGGAGTAAACAATCTATGTCACTGTTGGTTTTCAAGAGGGATGAAATCGATTCTCAAAGTTTTCTATTTCAAAATACTTCAAACGACAGGGTTAATATATAAACTATAAAAACTAGTCTGAACAAATGAATAGAATCGTGATATCAAACGAGAAAATATTTCGAAGCGTTTGGTTAATGACTAAAAGGGCTAACAACCTAAGAGATTTATGCGCCATGCTCCCGGCTACATACCACTTAAATACTTACTAAGAGCATATGATGATGTCTAAGTTAAAATGAGTAAGCGATTCAAGTGACTTTAAAGGTCGAACCAATAAAAATACTTGTCGTAGTCACTAGGTCTGCAACTGAGAATGAAGACTGGATCACGAGTAGAATTAATGATAACATGTTTTGAATGAAATGATAGACTAATTTGGCTCATCTAAAAGTTGTATGTATCTGTCTAAGGTTAGTTAGACTGACCTCTAAGCCCCGGTCAACGTATTTCTATCTAAAAACTTCTTAAACAACCACAAATGTACAAAGTATTACTTGAAGACAAAAATTAAAGAAAACTGCTAACACTCCAATAGTCCTCAATGAAGAACGAAAGCAACTTGAACGTAAATTGACCAAGAGTCTTCGTGTCAATCATGAGCAGTGGTGGATGGCAAAAGCGTAGAGATGGAGAAGGCATCAACATTAGCTAACACCCGGCAATTATTTAGAGTTATTGAGGAGACCGACAAGAATAGGACGATGGTTAGTGAAACGATCACCAAAAACGATGAAACCCTAATAACCTTTCAGAACAGACAACTAGGATGCTACGCAGAACACTTCGTAGCACAGTTCGACTGACCCACAGTAGCTCCTTAGTCGCCGACCACTTAGAATGAACCTGAATGGCACGTAGACGTCGATTCTCAAACTCTCCTAGAAGTTCAGAAGATTATATTGAACCTCAAACTATACAAAGCATCAGGATCTGACAGTTTTCCACTCAAACTTTGCAGTGGTGGAGGTAGGAAATTGCTAATTTAAGTGACGAGGGTAATATGTAGTGTATGGGTTTCAGAATAGTCCCATCAGACTGGTTTACCTCACTGATCGTCCCAGTCTATAAGAAAAGAGAGGAATATTCCTGTGACAACCATAGGGGAATTAGTTTGACTAGCATTGCGCATAGTTATCTGACGCCTAACTGTAGCTGGAGAACAGGAACTCACAGAAGTCTGGAGGAAGGTACGTCGATCATATTTTTTTCCAGTGACAGGTTCCGGAACACAGACATAACTACCGGCCAGCGGCCGACAGTTGCCATATTTCTTGATATAATAGAGACATTCAACTCTGTCTACCACGAGGTGTTTTGACAGTGTCTTGCAGTGGAAAGAGTGCCAAGCAAGTATATAAACCTAGCCCAACCTCTTCATTCGAACTGGTGCAGCCATGTAAAGGTTGATGGAGAGTTGTCATCAGAATAGTTGACAACTAGTGGTTTCCGTCTATGATACCCGTTGTCACAGTTCCTATCTAATTTTCTCATAGATGTAGTAACAGATATAACGTTAGGTGCGTCTGACTTCACATGAAATGATCTGCTCTCTGGAGGTCACCTCGTTGACTTGAAGTATGCAGACAATAGTGTTCTGTTAGGTGGGACGTTCACGAAATACAAAGTCTTCTGAACGCGTTGAACAGAAATCTGTGCACATTTGGCATGCATCTTGCACCTGTCAGATGCACGATGATGCTCTAGAACTGGTCTGTTGCAAATACTCTTAGTTAAATGATAGAAGATGAAGTGATAGAATGTCTCAACCAATTCATTCACTTCTGAAGTTGCATCAGCACGGACGGGCTGGTTGCTGACGAAATGTCAGCTTCAATACAGAGGGACAGTTTTGCATTTGCAAACTTGCGTCTTCCATGGTGCCAACTGGTGAGGTTTCCGACTATCTATTAAATAATGAGTATACTGTGATGCAGTTCATTCTGTCCTGTTATATGGCTGCTGAAAGTAGAAGATATGAAGCGGTAACAGGTTTCCAATCGCACTAGTCTTCGAAGCATTACTCGAGGCTGATGAAATCACCGTGTGAGCGACGTTTAGGTCAGGTAAAGGTTGCTTGACAAGACAGAAAAGTAAATTGATGCGGTTGTGAACCTTCGTCAGCTGAGGTGGCTTGGACACATGCTGCGGATGTCGAGTCACGGACTACTTCGACGTGCCATGGTAGCAAAAGTTAAATTAGGTTAGAAGAGGGTTCAGAGTAGCTAGACTATGACATGGTACCAGTTCACGAAGTCGCTGACTGTTGATGCGAACCATGTGGGAAGACGTCGACTACCTGGCTTGGGTCCCTGAGATGACAGAACTTTTGGTGAGATAGTAGAAAATCAGTTGCAATGGCGCAAATGTATTCACACTTTCATGTCTTCTAAGGCTTGAATATTTGCGTTTACCTTTATTTTCAAATTGCTTGTTCTCTTACACAACTTTTTCTACCTTGACACACTTTCTCTTTCCACCTATCTTTTGTGCACTAATGTGAAATGCAGCAACCTAAACCGATGCACTCGTATGCAAGGTTTGAAATTGATTTTGTCTTTCTGTAATAATCCTCAACTCAGTGCACAGTGATATATATGGAAGCTGATACAACCACATTTGAACCAATAGTCTAGATAATATACTACTGTATTGATCTACCAGCTGTAGGCTAAGAGATAGCCTCTAGTATTGCAGCTTCACTTCAGTGATAGCTGTCGCATAAGATAATCAACAACTGCCCTATTTAAACGTTTAATTAGAAAAGAAAAAAGCACATTCAACATCTACTGATTTCAGTTATAGAAAGATTTTTTAAACATGAACAAATAGTAATAAAAGTGTTTGCATTCTAGACCAATAGTATTCATTGAATAGACCAAAAAACATGATTTCCCTTTTATACTTCTTAAAATTTATTAAAATATCTACAACTTGACTGGAATGAAACGAATATAGGTGGTATTTTGTAGTTTAACAAGGTGCTTTTTCATTCGATATCTTCTGCATAACTTTCATGTCTGTGTACAGTATGTGTCTATTGTATTAAAACGGTATTATGTAGACATTTTAAAGGTAAACAGAAAGCGTAAACCGTGTACCTACAATTCTGTGTGTGTGTAGCAGAAAGAAAGAAGAGAAAAAACTGAAACATCCAGTGTGAAAATAAAGTGCAGAACCGATAGAATGATTGGTCTGAATACGGAAAATAAATTAGAAACAGGAAATATAACATCTTTCAATCTACACGAAAATGCATACTTAAGTGAATGCTTAATAAATCGGAAGACGGAACAATATGTGATAATATTATTATTTGTCCTTTGGGTTCCTAGTGGAACATAGGGCTTCAGTAGCACGTCGACATTCCACTCTCTTCTCTGTAGTCTTTTCAACCTGGACCCACCACTGCCCACAAGCTTTCATTTCTTCCTCACACAATCTCCTCCATGTCACCCTCTCCTCAGATGCACAACTCGTCGTTTCCCCTTTGCATTCCACTTGACGGCTTAAACTGGCCTGGCACGTGATGTCCCCAATCGGTCTTCTCAGTGTATGCCCAATCCAATCTAATCCATTTCCACTTACTTATGCATCTTTGTTGGGCAATAGGTTCTTGGTTGGTTGGTTCGTTACCAGCCACAGTTCCTTCTTGCTATTCTTTCTGACCATCTCATCTTCAGTATCAAGGCAGCGTAGGTGGCAGCTGTTGATGTGATGTATCTCTGTAGTTTGTTGGAAATACTTTCGTAACGCACCAAGTCTCTCAACCATATAGAAGCACTGATTCACTGGATATTAGTGTTGAAAATTCGGAACTTGTTCACGCTGTATCCTGAGTGCAATGTAGTAGATCTCCACACTACCTTCAGGTTAATGATGGCCTGTCTTGCTTTCCCAATCCTGGCCTTGACATCCTCATCTGTGTCACCGCCACCTGTAGTTGGAACGATGCTGCCTTGCCTAGGTAGGTGAAAGAGACTATTTCCTTAAGGTTTCTCCCCAATCTTGATTGGTGTTTGTTGTTGTTATTGTTGTTGGTTAGGTACCTTTATCACCTACGTCTTCTCTACATTCACTTGAAGTCCCGTCTTCGCTACCCTGCCTCTTCTGTCAACTTGTTGGTCTTTGCCTCTAGATCCTCGAGTTTGTGCGACAAAACATTAGACATAAATCATCACAGGCGAAAACCAAATCTTCTCCTTAGGTCTTATCATCGGTCCAGTCACTGTATGCCTCACTTTTTGCTCCTTGTCTTACTCCTGTCTTCACTTCGAAGGCGTCACTCAGATTTCCATTGTGAATCAGTTGGTATGTGGCGTCTACATAAAGCTGTTGAATGAGGTTGATAAAGGTTTATGGTACTCCACAATGTTGAAGCAGTTGCCAAACTACTTCTCAGTTGGCGCTGTCGAAGGCCTATCCAAAGTCGATGAAGTTGAGGTAGAGAGTTGGTCGCTATTCTATATTCTGTTCTATGACGATGAGTAGGTTAGCATTGCAATTTAATCCGCACACGATTTGTTATTCCTGAAGCCAGCCAGCCACCCTGTTCCGGTGGTAATTTTGAATCGAGAACATCCAGGATGATGCGGCCTAACATTTTGCTTGGGGTGGACAGCAGCATGATTCCACGCCAGTTCTTCGAGAGGCTTAGGTCTCACTTCTTTGGGAGTTTGATTAGGTAGCCCTTCATCCATTGGAAAGATACCCTAACTTCCTTCCAAATATACTGCAGTAGTGATGTGAGCATGTCTGCTTTTCCCTCTGCCACTGGTTTCAGGGCTTCTGAAGGAATCCCATCTGATCCTGCTGTCTTCCTGGATTTCAGCAACTTTATGGCGTTCATGACTTCACTTCTGCTTTTGTCGGGGGGCTTGTGTTCACTATTAATTCTGTAGCTGGGCTGCTGGTGGTATTTCTGGACGAGTTGCAAACGATGGCGTGGTGGTGGTCGATTCAGGAGTTGTCTGAAGTGATCACCCCACCATTTCCTTTGTTTCTCCTCTTTAGTAATTAGGTTTCCTTCACTATATCTCAGTAGTTCCATCTGAGTTGATCTCTTCCATCCCAGACAGTAACCTCGTTATTTGATATAGTGTTGTCAGGTCTCTTTCTCTACTACCAGCAGCCTGTTCTGCTTCACTTGCTAATGTGTCGTAGAAGTCTCTTTCGTCTTCCATCCACTCTTCTTCACTTCTTTGTTCAGTGTTTTATACGTTTTATTCAGATGTTCTTCTCGTTGTGCATCCAGGCACTGGTTCATCTTCCGCTTCACCAGATTCCTCTCCCTGCTCTATCAGCTTCCATGTGGCCATGGAGATCCATTATTTGTCTTATCTTGCTTCTTCTTCCTCCCTAATACGGTTATGCAGGTTTCCTCCCACATCTCTTTCAAACAGTTTCAGTGTTCCTCCACGTCCGATCCTTCACGGATGTTGCTCAATGTCTCCAATTTTGTTCTGATGACTAACCGACGTGAAGATGTCCTTTTACTTTCGTCCTTCAGTTCACTTTCTCTTCTGAGTGTTCAACTTCAACTGTGGCCCTCTGTCACCAACTTCCTTGAAGGCTTTCAACTTGATTTTCAGGGTAGGTTCCTTGCACTAGATAGTGAGTGGTTTGAACCTCGAATCACCAAATCATTAAATGCACAGAAGTCTGAAAACAGTTCTCCATTCTCCTTCATCATTTCACCAAGTACTTCTCAACCCATGATGAGTCCTCTCCCTGTGTTGTCCACTCCCAGTTTGGCATTCATATCACCCCAACAATTAGAATTTGGATATCTCCATCTGGGCAGGGGTCTTATGCATTACTGATTGCAGTTGTCTGAAGAATTCCTCCTTCTTCTCTTCATCTGCATTATTTGTAAGTGTGTAGCATTGAATGATTGTGACTTTCCTTCCTCTTGAGTTGAATCCATCTTGCTGTCATGATCCTGATCGTGGATGAGATTAGCTTCCACTGTATGAGAGCCTTCGATGCTTTTGGGGACATCAAGATAGCCAATCAAAAACTCAGTGTGCTCATGGTTGTCTTCTGGGTGACGATATGGGGATAGATTATTGACTCTGCAGTTGACAGTTTGGCGAGTCGACTTCCATTCCATCTGCTTTCGCAGATTCCCAGCCTAGCACTTCTATGCTATACCTTCTCATCTCTTTCGCAGTCTGGGCAGCCTTGCCAGCCAGCCAGCTTCAAACATTGTGCGTACATTCCACGTCCCCATTATTACTTTCACTTTCATCGAGGGAGAGAAGACACATCGGCCAATTGGCTTCCCGAAGACTTTCACTAACTGGTGTCATTTCGCTTCTACTATTCCAGCGAAGAATAGGTTTAATTTTATGTCTTATATTTTCTCTGTGCTTTGAAGTTTCTTAGAGATTGGATTGCTAGCCCTATGCCAATCGTCGCTCTTTATTCGGGCTTAGGACCGGCTAGTAACTCGTGAACTAGTTACCTAGAGGAGGTTTATGGATAATAGGCTATCAGTAATTCAGAAACCATGTATAAGCTTCAGTACTAAGTTACAAGTTTTACTATACTACTCCTTCATCAGATTGAAGCAGAAAGATTAAATTTTAACCATTGAACTAAGAGCAGATAATCCATACTACAGATGAATGAGTTAGTGCAATTTACCACACTTCTTTAAAACGATAGGAGAGAATTAAAAAGATTAAAAACAGTGAGTAGGGAAGAACATAGGAGTGGCACTGTGACCAGCTAGGAACCACATTGCATACAGTAGTCAAGTGATGATTTTAAATCCAATTGGTTATAACCGGAAAGCCGACAGTTACCTACATAACCCAAACAAACTGCTTCAGTTACCAACATGAGTTACTGACCTTGCAAATAATTAGGGATAAAAAAATACAAGCCTGACTCGCATATCAATCTATACAGATTCACAACCTCAGCTGATTTACCTCGGTTAAATAAGTTTTCTTGTCTATAGTCTGTAACATTCACTCAGTGATTTTAATGCGTATAAGTGATACTTCAAAGGTATCGGTGGAAAAACTTTGACAGTCAATGAGCATAGGTTTTTTTCTCTCATGTACCGAGTACCCATCAACTTGGCAAAAGGTATCCGGCTTCAAATCCTTCAGATTTCAGAAGTAGTGGCGATCAAGCTTAGACAACCTAAGTTGTGTTCAAAAAAGCAAGTGTTCCCGCTACAGCTACCATGACACGATTTAGGATGCATAAATCTCTTAGCATCCCATCCCTGCTTTAGATACTCCTTTGTCCCTATAATCTGAAATATTTTTTAACAAGTTCTCTTAACCTATTTCGTCCCCCAGCATGAGTAACATTTTTTAAAGGTATTATTCCTCAAATTAGCTCTCCAAGTTTATTTCAGTCAACTATCATAAACAACCTACGCCGTTAATTGCTAAGATGATCAGTTGATTGTAACTGAATCCAGCAATAATTGATTCTATCATTAACGTTCGCATAAGACTTATCTGAATTGACTTCCTCAACCGTATAATATTATTATTAACAAACTGATAGGTTAAATCTTTATATTGTTGATACCTAATTCCTCAATATATACATGTAACTGTAGAATTTCAAGAAGTTATCGAAAAGAATATTCCTTGTTCACTTAAATGGCTTTTTGTTTTACAAAAGCCGATACAGCTTACCCATTAGTTGACATATAAATGATAAAATGCAATTTACGCTTGTAAACGTTCATCATAAATGAAAAAAAAATACCCAGGTTGGTGAAGTAGTCGGTGTGCTTAACTATTTTACAAATTTTGAAGTTGACTAAAAAAAATGTTGGATATGAATGCGCTAAGGATCCGATCACTTATTCAAAGTTGATATAGTTTATGACATTGTAAACCAATAATCAGAAAAGAGTAACAAATCTGATTTCTTTAAAATTATTCATTATGTTAGCCTGGATATAAATGACTTAAAGTGTCTTTTAAACAGCACTTTTCTTTTTATCCTGTTGATGATAATGAATGAGAATCAAGTTGATAATAACTGGAGTAAACTAATGAAGAAATTAGTATAATACATGGAGTAACGAGAAAATGAGAATACTGTTGACGAAAATGATTGAAAAGCTCTTTGATGGGAGACTGATCTTGACATGAAGGTATGGCAAAGTCAACTGAAAGAAAACTTAAGTCTGGTAGTTCAGCCACTAGAGTACTGAGTTGGTAAGATGGAAATTCAGTTATGAGGCTCCTTGGGATAAATTGATCAATTGACCAAGCTGATATTCATTACAGACTGACATCAGTTTGTGAACCATTGAGAACGTTGGAGCACTGGACAGCTGTTTCGTCCTACTATGGGACTCCTCAGCGGTGAGCATCCATGACCCAGGCCGGGATCAAGTCCAGGAAATTCACAGAACCTCCTCAGCGAGAACTTTGCCATTGAGCTACTGGGTTGGAACCCAACGGTCCATATTACTCTACTTCTGTCAACTCACAATATAGCACAACCTTTACTGAATATGGTCGCTGAGGATTCATCTTCACATTAAAATTGATTTGCTATCCAGTACTCATTAGTGACGTGCTTCAAGATGGGATTTTCCAAAATGTCAATGAGAAGTAGTGATCAGTGGGGTAAATCGAGTGGGACATGAAGAAAAACATTTAACACTAGTATAACATGAAGGTCGCGCTATGTTGCAAGCCGAGAGAACTAGGAAAATATGGCCCACTGGATCTCGACCGAATGCTTCAATAACAAAGTGCTCGCTGAGAAAACTGAAGGTCATGGATCCAAGCACTGGTTGGGTTACGCGTGCGTGCCCCTGAAGACTCTTACATCAGGACGAAACAGATATCCATTGATCCAACGTTCTCAATGGTTCACAAAACGATGTCAGTCGGTAATGAATATCTACTTGAAGTTAGAAACTGTTTATTCCAATCTCGTTTTGTTTTAGTTTTCTGACTTCATTCAGTATCTCCATGCATCAAAATGAAAATAAGTTCCTTTTTAAACAGTTCGACGGATTGATTAGGAAAACGGAGCCAAGGGAAAAACACAACATATTTTTGTAAAAAATTTAATAACGTAGAACAGTTTAGAGTTGACAACTAAGTATAACCCTTTTGAAATCATAAAAACTACGGAAAACAGTTACAGTAGTCTAAAATAACCTGGATGAATTCAGTTTAAGTGACATTTACTTTCTGTAGTTTAGATAATCCAGTCACTCACAAGGTTAAGCATTATAAATGAAAAGATTGTGAAAGTACAACTTTTGAATTTTAATGTTAGTCAACAATCAGGTGTGCAATTTATAGTGATGAAGTAAGGAATATACATAGGCTGAAATCTGACGTTCTACCATAATACAATATAGCTTGATGAAGAGCAGTGCTACTACTGGCTATCAATGTCTCATCTACAAAAATCACATTGTGGAAAGGGTCTGAAATCAGTCATAATTGGTAGCATAGGCGTTTAACAGCAGTAACTTGAATAAATGTAATGATTAGTTATCATTTTGACGAACTGAGATAGCCGTGGTTTGACAGACTTATACTGATACTGGATGATAGTTGAAGGTGAAATGAAAATTTGTATCGCGGCGGGACTCAAACCAGCTACCTGAAGGTTGCCGGTAGTAATAATTTGTATTTCTTGTGATGCCACTATATTGCCTCACATAAAGTCAGTCAGAAGACATCAAGAATTACAAAATTATAGTTTTGGAAAGAAAGTTGGAAAGCGGTTAAAGACTTCAAGGGGGAATAGTTCAAATCCAATTCCATGAATGCAATCTCATTCAGTCTTGCTTCAATATTTGTACATTACACTTCTGCAGTTAATTATTTCACATGATCTCCCCTTACTATTTTTCTAGTTATTCGTTTTATTTTGCTTCCATTTCTGATATTTATTCTCCGTCATTTTGTTATACTGAAGTATAGAGACCTAAACAGATGCATTTTTTCGCCATGTTCATGGTAAACTTATTACTTATGTCATCACTAACAAAAATAGCTACAATAATACTCATAATGAAAGTAAAATGGAGTGAAAAAATATGTCCATAATGATAAATATTGCCTATTATTCTGGTTTATAAAGTAAACTTGAATACCATTAGAAGAGTGTATACATCAAAACTGCGTAACTTTGGTATTTAATTGACTGTCTTTCAAGAGTTACACTATTTCAAGATCTTTGTATATATAAATTTGAGTCAGCAAACTACGGTAATAAATCGTTGTTTTTTGATCCCACAGCAGAATTCAACGTTAAGTCGATATAACATTTTATCGAGTAAATCTTATCTTATTTTCATGGATTTACTTTGTTTGAACTGTGGTGAACATTCAATAACTCCTTGATCTGGTTTTGTAAAAGTCAAATTTTTTTCGCTATGAACTTTCTGAATTCTTTACAAAACTGTTTTTTTTCTTTTTTAACTGGAATGTTCAAAGTATAGTTTCAATTTAACGGAGAACATCTATCGCCTAAATGCAGTTTATGATTAAACTATAGTAAAAGCTCGTGCAATCAATTGATTTCTGAAAGAAACGATCAGAATTGACGGTTGTATCGTGGACGGATTTCTCTACAGAATTTCTTACCTGATTTATGACTAATCAGTATATATTAATGCATACATTTTAACCGCAAATTAAATGATAAAAACTTAAAGGTCCCTGAGAAATCAACTAAACTGTTTCCAAAGTGCTTCAGTTCATATGCTCATCGCCCATTATGGTAGCGGTTCACAATAGTATCTCTCTTTGTGGTAGAACGGATAACCAAATATGCCTTCAGAGTAGTATATTCCATGATAAAAAGTAATTAACTACCTTTATTTTCCCACTCGAATTCATTTAAACTATTACCAGCAATTTATATTTTGGTAGCTTATTTTCTCCATGTTTTTCAATTCATAGGTCTTTAATGAACTGAAAGTCTATTACGACTACCATTATCATTAAATTTCATATCAGTGTGAAACTTTATTTCTGTTGTTACTATAATACTGCATAGGTTTTAGGAGTATATTCTTATATATATATATGAATAAAAGTAAAATTTAAAATGACATAAGGAGTAAAATATTAACGAATAGTTACTTTAAACATTTTACCTCTACAAATTCACGATTTTCTGCCTCCCACATAGCACGTTCATCTTCGAATTCTTGTCTACGTTTTTCAAATTCAGTTAACTGCATTAACATTTGTTTCTCTGATTGTTCAGCCCGTTCCAAAAGGTCACGTTCAGTTTCAATCAATTTATTTGTGCGTTCTTGAACCTGTTGTAAATATAGTTTTTAAACATGTACTCAGTTATTATAAGCACTGGTCATTTAGTTATATAATGATAAGAATGAATTTCTACTGACTGAAGTGATTTATTCATAAGGAATTGATTAGTTCAACGTTAATCCACATTACACATTGATATAGATGCAAAAAATCTGGACAGTAGTATATTAGCGACCGACTGAATTAGGAAGAATATGAAGAAGATTATTTCAATCTACTAGAGATGGTGGTGATGTAATCTTGATGACACTGGTGTTTCATGGACTCGACTTGGCAAAATGGAGGGTGTACACTACTGTGAGCACTCAAAGTAGGAGGAAACGCCTATTTATTATTCCCTAAGTTCTTATGAATTGTTTGTTGAATTTAGTTAGTTGGTTTTTCTATACATCGAAAAATTCAAAGTGTATTTATGAAGGGTGAAATATAAGGGCTTTCTTCTTTTAAACAGATTACATTATGAAGACTAATTTCAGTTCTATTCTACTTTTAATAGCATTTCATTCACTGAATAATAATATCTTTTAAAGCACCTTTGCTGACGCATTATTGTTTTATATAGTTCATATTTGAGTTGGCAGTGTCCCAGGATGGTAACCCAGAGGCCACTAGTTCGAATCCTGCAGTGACCCAGATTTTTACTTCACTTTCAATCATCTCCCAGGATCAATAATACGAGCCTGACAAACCACAGCTATCTCAGATAGTCGCAGCGATAATCATAGCAAATAAGCTAAAGAAAATCGGAATGAAAAATTGAAGCTGTGCGAAACATCTAAACCATTCACAAGTTGAATAGCATGGATTAATTCTTTTCCGAAGACTGTTGATCTCTCCGTTTACAAATTTGGTATCAGAAAGAAGATAATGACATTCCTCATACACAACAACAAGACTGATAAGCGACTTAGGGAGTCGGTACGCATTTGTCGGCTAAGTCTTAGGTCAAATAAAAACTGTGACCCTATCCGGTTGACTATACTAAAGAATTATATGGTGCAGAGATTGAAAACGAGATCAACTGCTTAAAAGCCAAGTGTTTACGTCAATAAATACCACAATCATTTACAGAAGAATCAAAACGAAGTGATAGAAGGAAATACAATACCGAGGGACACATACAATTTTGCCCTGCAAGACTAACATGAACTAGCTACTTATGTTAATCATGGATTAGTATTAGTTTGAGAGTCACTGAAAACTTGGGGGCATTGAACTGTTGTTTCGTCCCAAAATGAGACCCTCTTCAGTATTCGCCATGAAACCTTAAGGTCCTGAGTTCGATCTGTGGTGAGTTCGCGATGCTCACTGCTGAGGAATCCTGGTTCTCCAACTGATGTCAGTCCGCGATAAATGCTTCCTCTAAAAAATTCCTCCGTAAACCTCAAACTACTTATATCTAGTTCGTCAGCGGATGATGAATATGATTGACGTCCAGCTTTTCATTCATCTTAGTAGAAACTTTTTTTGTAAAATGCGCGATATGGAGTGATGAATCGGACAAAAAACTTCAAAATGGATTAAATATGAGTACAATATCTAAACAACTGATATCTATTTGCCACTGAAAGTCAGTCAGCTTTTATTTTCTGGCTCAAAGTTAAGCAAAGGTGTTTATTTTCAAATTATTCCACACTGTCCTAATTGATTAAAATAGACGAGAGATTGGATAATTTTTGTCAACAAGCTATTTTAAATACACATAGTTTTCTGATCTCTTTTTGGGCAGATTTAAATTGTTGATAAGATATTCAAATCATAGTTTTTTCAAGTGTCCTAGGAGATTTTGAGCACAAAGTCTGAGTGAGTTATTATTAGATTGTTTAATACAATAGGCTGTTCGAAAAAATCAAAACAAGATTTTCATAAACATAGTGGGATTATTATTATTGTTATCAACAACAGTTAGTATTTAGGCAATATCGAGGGGTCCACATAGGTGTCCACATGCCAGTGGAGGTCGGTCAATTGGATCCAGTATAACAATGGAGAATTACAAGTATCAACAAATAATAATAATTAGTACCTGTTGTTCAATAGGTGGTTATCGTGCTACAGTGGCCTAGTGGATAACGCTCTGACGTTTGAAGTGATGCGTACGAGATTCTAGTCTCAGTGGGAACAACGCTCACTGGAGTGTAGGTACGTCTAGTCGACGAGTCTGAAATAGGATGAACGCGAGTTCTGAATTCCGCCGCTAGCCACAACCAAGTCAATTATAATAGTGGGATTATATTATACATTCTGATAGGAAATTTCAAATACGTTTTGGATAAGTGATATAGGTTATTTCCATAATTCAAAAATTTGTAACCAATAAAGAATATCTGCTTCATAAGTCCACAAAATGATAACACTTCACTATTGTACTTCTAGGTGATAATTAATTCCATAACAGTTCTCATTATTGATTTACGTCAATCGGAGAAGGATTGCAAATCTGAGAGAGAACTAGACAGTTGTTACATCCTAGATTGGTTGTTTTCAGTAGTACTCATTGAAAATCCTAGATTAGAATTCAGTGGTTCATATTTAACAAAACTAAGACGAAATAGTTGTTCAATGCTTTAGTGTTTTCAATGTCTCTTTAGTTTATGTTAATCTATGATGATAACCACTTAATAAATCAACCACCCTTCTGACAATTTGACGTTTGTTTCAATGTGAACTATCTTAAAACAAAGACGCATACAATTTCCAATTAGTTTCACCTACGATACATTGTCTTTGTTTTTGTTTAGATTACTAATATCACCAGGATGAAAATTAAGAACAAATATCGCAATCTGGATAATCATCAAGTAGTGATTACCAATCTTTGGATTATGTTGATCAACATATTTCATGTTACTGACTAGTCTGATCGGTATGATTCTACTGACATTCTGGTAAAGTACTTAATTTAACAAACATGTATAGTAACTAGTAGTGGAATGTAGAATAAGCATTTCATTTCATCTAAGAGACGTCAGCTGGATATACCTACGCCTCAGTTCATGATGGTGTTCCCAGTGATTCTCGAACTCAACATCCACAGTTCCAAGTACTGGAGAGTTATCCATCCAACTAACAAGTCTCAAGTAGGACAAAACACGCATCATGGATTCCATCTCTAGTCACTATCCACCCTTAACATTAATATTATAGGTCAATCAATTCGACCAAAACCAATCAACATGGAGAAATAGCAATTCCTAATATTTCCTTAATTTTGAAGGATTTCTGATTCCTTCATGTTCATTAGTTGAATTTGTATCAAAATTCATAAACACTACTAATATGTAATTCTGTATGGGTAATAATTTAAGGAACTCCTACAATTACCTATAATAGCTGAAAGCATGAAACTAACCTCTATTAATAACTTCATCCTTGAAAACAATTTTTCTAGTCCCTAATACTCTTCCATTTCTCCGTGTTGAATCAATCTTATCTAAAATGTTTTAACTGCTTTCTCTAGTATACTGGTTAATGTAGATATCTCCTGATGAGTCTATTTATCTCCAAATAACTGGCTGCTTGATACAAAATTATATCCATGACAAAATGTAGTAGTAAAAATATTCGAAGGATTTTAAATTCTTTCATAGTTTATAGTTGTAAAATACAAATTTAGTACTCTGTTAAGTGGACAAACATAATGTTTGATAATTTTCCTTCCCTTGATAGATATGAACAAAATAAGAATGAACAGGTTTGCAGGATAAAATACAGTCATCCAATTTTATGGATATTTCATTGACTGTATGCAAACTGTTATAGTATGGAATAAGATTTCTAAGATCTCCATAAAAATCACTAAATCTCTGAACTTCTTCATAATCAATCGTGTTGCTTTGAAGTTTTTAGAGAAAGCACATGAACCAACGTGTAAATATCAGATTGGTTGAACAGGCAAAAATCAATGGGATATAGTGCTGTAAAAAGGTCTGGAAATGGTTAAGACTATGGTAAATAAATATGAACCGTTGTATTTTGCATATATTTTGATGCCTCAATGCACCTACTGTTATCTCACAGCCTTTTTCATTTACCAAGGAATTGAGCTACCATCAATGGTGGAATCTGAAGGTAATTATTCAAGTGCCCACTCTCAAATCAAGTCAACATACGAATATGAAAAGTGGTGAGAGGGTTATAGCACAAACTAGTCTGCCAAATTACGGCTATCTCAGATAGTCAAATGATAATCAATATGATGCTCCCCCTCTCTGATTCAGTTAGATTTGGATTTGGATGAGAAGTCCTAACTAGGCAGTCAGTGTAAATACAATCAAGCGGTAGTAACGCACTACGAATTAACATGGTAGTCGGGGAAAACCCTTGGTGATTGAAGTGAAATAAAAATCTGGTCAGCATTCGGACCTCATAGCTCAGGTGATAGAGCACCAAGCCGATAACCCGTTGGTCGCTGGTTTGAATCCGGACGCGGTCCAGGTTTTAATTTCACCTTCAATCATCACCCGGAACAAGCTAAAATTACAACAAAATTATTTTGACGTCCAAATAAAACAACGCATTTTAAGTGTATAGAAAGAGAGAAAATAGCTCCCAAAATCTTATGATAGTAGTAAGAAGGTGACTCAAGAAGAGGGAAGGAAACAAGAATTACTTGTTTTAGTCAGGATTACTGATATATTAAATATGATTAGATCGATTTATCTGAATTCGTAAAAAAAATGGGTCAAACAAATAAAGATTTACAGGGAGAAAGTTGCTAAGCCATTAAGGAATTCCGTACACTCATGGATAATCAGAAAATAGTCAGGAACATAACTGTGATCAAAACCCAGCAGATAAAGAGGAGGGAAACAAGATGTAAATAAAATAACTTCGAAAGAAAGATTAATTACAGTCTAGCTTAGCAAACAAAGGTAGGGTTTTAAATGTGTGACTGCAAAGGATTAAGCATAGGGAAGTATTATTATTGTTATTTTTCCCTTGGGTTCCCAGTGGAACATAGGGTTTCAGTAGCCCGTCGCCATCAATCTCTAATCTCCAGTCTTCTAAACCTGGCTGCGAAAATTCCCACATGCTTTCATTTCTTCCTCACATCATCTCTTCCATGTCACCCTCGCCTCAGACGCCCAACTCGTCGTTTCCCCTTTGGATTCCACTCGACAGCCTGGCGCGTGATATCCCCAGTCGGCCTTCTCAGTGTATGCCCAATCCAATCCATCTCCACTCCCTTCCACATATTTGTTGATTGATAGAACCTTGGTTAGTTCGTTTCCAGAGTTCTTTGTTGCTTATTCTTTCTGGCCATCTGATATTCAGTATCGAGCGAGTGTAGGAGGCAGCTGCTGATGACTGTTTGTAATTTGTTGGAAGTGCTTTTCATGACGCGCCAAGTTTCTGAACTATATAGCAGCACTGACTTGACATTGGTGTTGAAAATTCGGATGTTGTTCACACTTCGTGCCGAGTGCAGTAGATCTCCACACTGATTTCGTATTAGTAAAATCCTGTCTTGCTTCCCTGATCCTGGTTTTGACATCCACATCTGTGCCGCTTGTAGTTGAAACTATGCTGCCTTGCCTAGGCAGGTGAAAGAGACTAATTCCTTTAGGTTTCTCCCGTTAATGTTGATTGGTGTTTGTTTTTGATGCTGTTGCTGATTGGGTATCTTCATCACCTCTGTCTTCTTTACATTCACTTGAAGCGTTGCAATTTGATCGGCACATGGTTTGTTATTCATGAATCCAGCATAGTGAAGTGAAGTTGGCAAATTTCTATTTACTTATCCCGAAGGCTTAGAAGATATGTATTCGGTGTCTAGTTTTCATCAAGTGTTTGGCTGTTTGGCCTGTGAAAACTTTGTTACCCTTCAAACAGAAATCTATTGATACATTTCCACTAAACCCAGTAGACACTCTTCTCTCAGCCCTTCCTATGCACTTGCTTCTGCAAGTGCATGTAAATACAGTTGGAGATGATGTGATTAGTGCATTTTGCTACTTCAGACTGACTCTTCTTTTTTATAAACCATTTATGCACCAATTTATTCTTTCTTACATCCTAAGTGGAAGAAGAATGAAAGCTGGTTTCTTCTCAACAGTTGAATGTTTAGGTTTTCCAGTATATTCTCTTATATACTTCAGAAGAAACTTCTTAGGGTATCTTCTCACCTGAGAATCCTCTTACTAACAGATAACTCCTCCACTATATCCTTCGAGCATAATTTGCTTATTCTTCTGAAGAGTGTTCTGACTACACCTCGTTTATCAATAATAAGGGAAAACTGTTGCGGTTGAGATACTGACCTGTTCGTATATCCTTCCTACGTATAGTTTTCTCGACTGCACTATCATTTCTCCGTAATATACCTAACTTCATAAAGTTGAGTTTGTCTTCACCGTTATACTCTATTGAAAAATTCACTCTGGAACGAGTTTGGCTGAAAATCTCAAACAATATTGATGCATGATTTATGTCGTCATTTTATTCTGTTCATCTGTTCGTTCATTTCGTATTCAAATGAAATGTTTTTTTATAGATTTAATTCCCTTGAGAAATCTGAACAAAGCACAAATAAAGATATTTACAGAATAAAATAAGATCATTTTATCTCATGGCCTTTCCATCAGCTGCAAAAAGCCTACAAATGAAATGAATTATTGGTAGTATTAATGGCAAAAAAATACTTTAAATGTGTAGAAATATATGGAGATTCGAAATCTAGGATTAACAATAAGGTAGTTAGTCAAGGAAATACAGGATTCATAAACACAAATCAGTCAAATCAATGGAGATTTATATATGAGATAGGAAATTCTGCAGTTGTGGAAAGGTTGAAGGAGGAAACAAACAGGAGGAAGTGTAAAACACAGGATTGTTGAAGAGCTAGTAGATCAAAAACTAGAAAAACGTTGGACTGAAAGCAAACAATGGTCAGTAAGTAATCAATAAAGATATGATGCAATCAAAAAAACTATATACATACATATGCAAAAAATTACATACAGTTACCAGGGGGTAAAGAAAGGTTAACTATCGTCTCTTTCTGAGTGCAAAGGTCAGGTTAAAAATGTTTGATCGCAAGAGCTTACATAAACCGTAGTAAAAATGGCGTTCTTTGTTTGTTGATTATCCTGATGGATTGAGATGTTTGTTTGAGATGTCTGTTTCCATTAGGTGCCTCGTGACTGCACTGGTAAAGATCTTATTATCTTTTGAACAGAGACTTATCAAAGTATGCTCATAGAGTCAAATAAACGCTCTTCCTTTGGTTCTTCTTATGTACTTGGTTCCACGAGCACAGGTGAATTGATATACACTGTTGAAGGTGACGTGAGCTGGGTATTCGTCTACTTTCGACAGCGTTATTGAGCATACTGTATTATAAACTGAGATCAGTCTGGCAGTAGAAAAGCTCCTTCGCAGCGTAGGTTTTATTCTTCTGTCCATTCCTGCAAACGTCTAATCACCCTTGAATGCTATATGAAGAAAAACGAGCTTCGTTCTCAACAGTTAGGTGTTTGGATCTCTCAATGAATCCTTTTCCATGTTTCATGATGAATTTCTTCGAATATTCATTCTCTATAAGAGTCTTTTCAATGATGGCGAATCCTCCCTCCAATTTGTCTTTTCAGCATAGCCCTTTTACTTTAGTGAAGAGCATCTTGACTAAACTACGCTTACAGCTGACAGGACAGAAACTATTAAAATGAACGTATTAACCAATTCACGTGCTTTTCTTGTGGATAGTTTTCTTAACTCCAGCATCACATCTCCGTTCCATACGTCAGTTGTAGAAATTCATTGTTTTCACTTTCGTATTCTATTTGGAAAAATTCATATTTAGATGAGCCTGATGGAAGGTATTAATCAGCTTTAATGTATGACTCATATTATCACGGACGGCTTTAAAGGCCAAAAAGTAACCAATCAGATTGCCGTTTTTTGGCTGGGAAGATAATTTTTCATAGAATAAGCAAACGTGATTGGTTGTTTTATCAGTTGTTAGGATGGCCTTTAAAGTCACTTTATGATCGCAATATTTTGTGAAATTAGTTCAAACAATTTTCTTTTTAAAAAATACTAGCTAAGGAAAGTGACATTTAAAAGCAATTTACTCACTGGTTACTTGAGAAGATAACAGAAATGTATTCCCTCTATGAAATGTATCTTTTCTAACCTATCTATGGTGATAGCAGCTTTTAGGACATCACTGAAAAAATCGTTTACTAGACCTAACCACTTGATATTTTGTAGTTGCAATCCTAATTATTTAATGCAACTATGGTTGACAGATGGAGATGTGACTCGTTGGTTTTGCTACTTAATTTCCAAAAGATACATAACAAGTTTCAATTCAAATCAACCTACAGAGGTTCAGTTAATCAGTTAATATCATTGCCTACTGAACTAGGGTACACAAGATTGATGAGTGAATTTCAACTTTTTAAAGGTTAACAGATTGGGACAGATTAAGACTCTACTTTAAAGTTATCAGTCACTCAAATAGTTTTGTTTGTACTAATGATGCGGAGAAAAATATGTTATCTGGTAGAGGTATCTAAAAAATAATCATTCGATGATATAATTTTGATTTTTAAAAAATTCAATCACAACGGTGTAGGTTTATATTTTAATTATTACCAGATTTGACAGGAAAATAATAATAACAATAACAAAAGCGAGCTGTTACTGAATGTTATTTACAATCTTAAAGTGAAATTTTGTATTGAAATTGTTTATTGTTATGGAACCTAATGTTAGAATGACTAATAACTTGGTTTAATGGGATAAACGCTGAAGTTGAAGACACTAAAATGAACACATTTTGCTTAAATTAACTTCTAACTGATGATCTAAGAAAATTTAAGCAGCTGGAATTTAATTCTACATCGAGCTTATAGTATCCTTTCTAATAAAACTCGTGAAACGGTTCATAATCTGCGTTGAATGCAGAAGTGAAATGGATCGCACTAAAAAATGACTCCTAAATGAGTGAAAAAAAATATCTTGTCTTAATCCATTTTTGGAAACTAAAGAGTTTAGACTAGACTAGTTGCTTACGGATACCTGGTTTAGAGATAGTGTTATAAAGCACGTTCAGTAGTACTTTTTGAATGCACGTAGTTGAAAATCAGAACTTTAAGGAGATTTCAACGTGTTCACATTTCAAGAATGAAATGATGAAGTCACTTTAAACATATCTAATCTCATCTGTTATATGGCAATAAACTTGATTTCGGTTACTTCATTTGCTTAAAAGGAAAGGATTATAGTAAAGTTTATAGGTGTCTCTTTTTATATTTTATGTATTCAATTCAGCAGCAGTCTGATCACTCATGGACTAGGCTATGAACCGTAAATACTGTGAAGGGGTGAGTGGTACCAACTGACTGCTCAGTACTCGACAACTGTATTAGATTGAAACTGAACCCTTTAGGCGATTGCCCACGGTACTATACTTTTTGAACTACAAACACATATATTTCTTCAGTATAAGGCTATAAATCTTTCCTTTTTACTTGAGTAGTTTCTTTCAGAGTGACTTAAATTGCTGGATTAGGAAAGTATATATGTATTCAATATAGATGTCTATAATATCTAGAAGTTACTGAAGCCTAGGAAAGCCACAGAACCAGATGGAATTTCACCAGAAGCACTGAAAACAGATGCAGAGACAATAGCGGACACGCTCACACCACTACTCTAGAAGGTTTGCAAGGAAGGAAGGAAAGGCACCTGCCGATTGATTGGAGAAGGGCTACCTTGTCAAACTTTCAAAGAAGGCAGACCTAAGCCTTTGCAGAACTGGCGAAGAATCATGCTCCTTCCCTATCCACCCCAAGCAAAAATTATGCTACATCATCCTGGAGAGACCAAAGGATGCACTGGATTCAAAATTACGACCCGAACATGGTGGCTGGCTGGCTTCAGGAAGAACAAATCATGTGCGGATCAAATTGCAACGCTATGCACCATCATAGAACAGAGCACAGAGTGGTAGTCAACTCAACCTCAACTTCACCGACTTTGAAAAGGCTTTCCATCATGTCTACCGAGAAGTAATTTGACAGCTGCTTCGGCACTAAAGATTTTCAACACTAACGTCAAGTAAGTAGGGGCTTCTATATGCTCAGAGACTTGCTACGTTACGAAAATCATTTCCAACAAACTGCAGACATTCATCAACAACTGTCACCTACGCTCACTCGATAATGAAGATCAGATGGCCAGAATAATAAGCATAAGCAACAAGGAACTCTGGTTGGCTGGAAACGACACAACCAAGAACCCATCACCCAACAAATACACAGAAGAAGGTGGAGATGGGTTGGGCATGCACTGAAAAGACAACTTGGGGACATCACGCGCCGGGCTAGCCAGGCCGTCAAGTGGAATCCAAAGAGGGGAACGACGAGTTGGGCGTCCCAGCTGAGGGTGACACGGAAGAGATCATGTGAGAAAGAAATGGAAGCTTGTGGGCAGTGGTGGAGCCAGGTTGAAAAGACTGCAGAGAAGAGAGTGGAATGGTGGCGTGCTACTGAAGCCCTATGTTCCACTAGGAACCCAAGGACAAAAAAAATAATATCTAGAGTTCACTTCAGCATTACGTTTTCGAAGCAACAGTATATGCACACCTTCCATGATAACTAACAAAGTTTCTTGTACGTTTTATGTAGCGCAGTAAATACGGAAACATTACCATATCAGTAGTTCTTACTAAAAGAAGTAATATGTTGATTAATAATAGATAAATAGTTAAGTACATTAACATTGTTATTAGAGGATATAATTGATTAAAAGGCTACCAAAAAAACTTCTCTAGAATAACTTTGGCTCCTGAAAGCGAATTACATCCGAAATCCATTGAGCAACTTTGTGCACATTTAAGCAGTAAACAGTTAGCCACACCTACTGTATGACGGCTAGCCTCCAAAAACCTCGATAGATGGTTGAAAATCAACTCCTTAAACCAATAAGCAATAACTTTGATTTTTGGCAACTAACAATTGGCAAAAAACTACTATAACTATGATGAATAACTTACTTTTATTTTAACAAAAAGATGGTTATAATAAATAAATTAATATAATTACTATCCATAATAAACCTAATAACACTTTACCTTTTGCTCAAAGACATTTTCCATTTCTGACTCCAATTTGGCCAATTTACGTTGATGCGCTAAACGTTCAGTTTCTAGTTGACTAAGTGGTTCACGACTATCTTCAGTAGCTAAAAATTTACTAGCTTCCGCTATACTAGTTAAACGTGAAGCAAAGTAGTTTGCATAGTGTGTTTGATGTGTAACATCAATTAAATCCTGTGAAATTTATTTCAGAAATAAAAAGCATATATATGATAAAATAAATTTAAAAAAATTGACAAATGTTACCAATAATACTACATCATATTCCTTAAAATAACTGTTCAATGGTGAGCATTTAGATTTTTACAATACACTTCATGTATTAGAATGATGGAGAAATTCTTTCTTCAAGTCATGAGAATAATATGATATTCAGTTCAGAGAATATAATTCCATAGAAACATCTAATCACAAAGATTATAAAGAAAAGTATCCAGAATAAAATGATATAGAATAGGCAAATAGTTACAAATTCATGACCATAGTATGTTTTTGATAGTCATCTAAATCTTTCTACTGTACATAAATTTGATGATTTCAGAAATAAGTACATAGATATCAAATGGTTAAAAAGTTATATACTTTCGATTCAATAAATTTTAATTACCAACAAGAAAGATTTAGTTGAGACGTATACATTACATTTGAAAGTATTATCCGTATGCAGGTCATATATATGCCTCTTGTAAGTTAAGAGAAGTTCAGGCACAATTAACTTGTTTCAGCTAAGATTAATAGATAAATGCAGCTTTGAATACAGAGTTTTGTAATAATAATGAATTTCTTTTGATCAGAAAATTTTACTTTGTATCATGATTTTCATGAAAATTATAATGTCTAGTATTGATAGATATCATCCTTAATTTCTTTTCCAACTATGCAAGGAGTCAATAACTAGAAGCCATTGATGATACAGTCTAAAATTGAACATCATAGAGTAGATATATTCACTCTTTGGCATTTTCGAAATTATGAACATTTTATTCGCCTTCATTCATTCACTATATCTCTCTCTTGTAGTCTCTTTGCATCATTATATCTCTGTTTATTTTCTCTTCATATGGTGTTAAAAAAACTGGCAAATTAAACTGATGTAACTTGTTTTAAGTTTCTACATTGATCTATCTCCCTTACCCTGATAGTTTTTAAGAATCATACCTTAATGGTCAAAAACAATAACGTGATATTTTCAAATGGTCAATGATAATCCACGGAATATTGTTAAAATTAGTGATACAAACTGCTTAGATGTATCATTGAAAAGTTTGTGCATTGTGGTTTATAGAAACTCTTATACTTCTACTTAGCATCTATTTGGTACCCATCCCCGTCGCCACTGTTATGGGTTCGAAGCGCTAATGGTATATGTATGTATTCCGAAATGAATATAATACGTGCGCTTAGCTGACAGCTAACTTGGTACGCAAGAGACACTGGCTGCAACCCCGGGACGAATAGAGAGAAGACCGAAGCTGGCAGATAGGAGAGTGTATTACTCCGAGAATATAATATAATAACAACGAATCAATCCAAAACACGTGAATAAGTATACATATGAAAAATGACCTTGTCCGCAATTGGAGAAATTCGCATAGTAAGAGTAAAAGTTAACCAATCAGTAAACTACCTTACAATGGTGGCAGAAATAGACTATTTAGTCATACCGTAAAAAATAATGTGGGAATGACACGTTAAAATGTTCAGATAAATAACAATGTTTTATCGAAGACTGGGGCATCATAACATTTATCAGTCAAAAGATAACATATATTTTTAAAGAAAATTTTGATTTGATTGAATTAGAGAAGCAAATGAACTACATGTTGTGTGGATGAAAAAAAAGAAATTGGTTGGGAAAGAAATTGTACATGGAATGAGAACGAAGTCTATGACATTGGGATTGAGTAATATCGAAAGGGAAGTTACTATGCTAACAAAATAATGATGGGTTTCTGCCTATAGTCAAACAGGTATGACCTTAATTGTCTTAGCGTTACCGCTTTATCAGGTAAACCATTTTCCGGAATATTTCCTTCGATAAAAATTATACAAGTTTGCTGTCTATCGAATGATTATTGTGCTTGTAACTGAAAGTTGTGTGATGAAAGTACCCATTACCGTGAAGCTGAAATCCTTTATAATAAATTCCTTCATTTTTGTGATCATGATGTGGCTGAGACAAGTTAGACTGATGGACAAGTAAAGCGAAAATGTTGAGCTTTACACCTGACTCAGCCATAAAATGTAAAGCATAAATGAAGCGTTGTTACCACCAGGTCATGCTTAATCAGTGACAGATCATGTTCAAGGGAGCACAATTCTTAAACTCAACTCAATAGCATAATATGTACCTTGAGGGTACATTCTATTTTATTTTTATTCTATGTGATAGAAAGTTGGTGATGAATTCTCAGAAGTCATCTGACAATCTTTGGTTCCACTCTGAAAAATATAGTGTGTACCTGTTGGATAAAATTGTGACTGCTTGTGCTTATATAAGCAGTAGGTCATATTCATCTTATGAGTAAGAATTCTGCTTACAAATCTTAAGTTGATAATGAGAAAATAGACTACATCATAACCAGATCAATTCTGAAAGTTACCACATAGGATAATACCTGGTGGATGAAAGATGAAAACTTTTGTTCTTCATCTTTTTAACGAAAATATTATGCATAAAACACCTAAACAAGTTTATGTGTGATCATGTTGTTCAAAGTGTATTGTAATAAATACATTACCGTTTTTCAGACAAAGGTTTTTATCATATGTTGTAGATAACCCCACTGTTTCTAGTACATTACAGCTCTAATGACGCTGATTTTCATTGAATTATACAATCAAGTAGGCAATTACGTGGCAATGAGATGTTGTTAGCAGTTTAAATTTTTCTATAGGAAGAAACCTAGAGAGTAGAACATCCTGTTAAATCCATTCTGATATTAGTATGCACTGAACATTCTTAGAATTAATTCACATTGCTCCTTAACAGTTACGTCAGCCTCATTAAATTCCATTCTAACAATTCTTCGCGTGACTCTATTTAACACAAGCTTTTATTCAGCTAATATTTCCATTTGTCTATTAATAAGTGAGATATAGAAGTCAGTGAAAATTTAACTGGAGTTAAAAATATTTAGTATGAAAGAATCAAGGATGAGGAAGAAATTATATAACTAACCTGCATATACATACTCATCAACAAACTTTTTAAGGCACTGAAATCATTATGTGCAAGATTTTCACATTCAACAATACCCCATGGATAGGATCGGCCATATACCTTGTAATGAAAAGAAAAAAATATCAAAGTATGAATTTGTTAGAGCTCTGAACATAAATATTGAAGAGGTAGTAGACACTGAAAAGGACTATTCACATAGAAATAAATATACAGTATGTGAATAATGTAGGTATTCGTTTTGTTGATTTTAAATATTTTGAAAAATATTTTTCGTTCTCATCGATTCATAAACAGAATAATCAGTATGTATAACAGGGGTGATGATCGAAGCGGAAATAAAATCCTGGGTTAACTTAGAGCCTAGAAAATTGAATTCCTGACTATTAGTGTGGTAGTCTACTTTCTAAGGTATGGGACTAAAAAGTAGGATGATGCTCCGAGACTGGTCTCCAACTACTAGGTTGACGATAAGGAGTTTATATAGTGGAATTAACGTGTGAACAACGTTGAGGCCAGACGAAGAGTACTAAGCAAGACAGGCAAGTCAGTCAGTGAGGTTGTGAACCTTTATTGATTCAGGTGGCTTCCACATAAGTTGTGCATGCCGAATCAACGCCTACCTCGACGTTCTATGCTACGGGAGGTTGTATTAGGTTGAAATAGGGTTCAGGGTGGCCAAACCAAGACCTGGTACCGATGCATGAGGTCCCTGACTATTGCTCTGAGTCGTTTTATGAGGTATGGACTGTCTGACTGGGGTCCCCGGGACGAAACGAATTGGGGCTGAAGACTCTTGGTGACGTGGCTGAAAAACAGGTAAAATTGCACACCTGACACTCTCTGACACCACCTGATGCTTTTATGTTTTGACTAACCTCAATTTTTAAATTCTCTCCTCCAATATTTCTTTGTCCACTTTTATATCAGTGTTTTTCAACCCACTTGTTCCTTGTATACTACTGTACAGTGTGATAACTTAAACCGATGCACTCGTATGGAGGTTCTACATTGATTTTGTCTGTCTGCTAACGAGGTTTCAGTTTCACCTCATGATTGAAGATTTTACCCGGTTGTTACATGGATGGATGATGTATGACTACCTTTTTGTCGATGGCTTATTAGCTGCCCAGTCAGATTTTTCTTATCCTAATCGATGGGAATAAGAGGCGGAAAGCAAATGACTGGTTGTCTATACGAGTATCAGAGATATCTTTGGTTTGGCAGGCTGGTCTTCATGTGATGGAGGTTAAGATTCAAGTTGAAACAAAAATTACGGTCACATAAGGCTTAGAGTCTATTTTCTTATAACCTGCAAACTAGAAAACTGTTCTAATACCTTTTACTATCAAGCAGTTTTTCCAGTTGGCTAAGTGTGATAACTACGGCTTACGATCACGATCACATCACAAACGTCATACAAACTAACAAGGGATATTACAGAACAATACCTATAGTTAGAAATTAATCCAGCTGTTTTACGCACCATACCTATCAAGTCATTGTGATCTGTATGCTTACCAGTGGAAACTATTGATATCACAGCTGGTTGGTTGAAAAACTATCCACTTGTAAGAACTATGAAAGTGGACTGTGTACTTTACAAAGTGAATTTTGTAAATCTTTTATTCCTTTCATAGTATATCGCTTCATCGAAGGCAATTCAGCATTAATGAGCTCAACTAAATACAAGTGGGATGGTCATGAAATGTTCATATTTAGCTAGTGAAACGTTCAAATCAGAATGAGGGATTTCTAACTACTCATGATATTAAGTAGTATGTTTCTAGTCACTTGGTACTACATATGTAGAGGATAAACAATGATAAAACGTTTTTAAAAGGCAACTAGTACCATTTTCTATTTGGGGAAACGTTATATCAACGAAGTTTTCACCATAGATATACAATGTTGAGATATATTCACATATCATACAAGTAATCCTAAAATTCATACATCATTTTCTTCCATTTTCAGGTACTGCATACCACAGAGAAACTTAACAAAAGTTTTGACCAGAGTAATTTATTATTTTATTTACAACAAATATCTTTAAAAAAATTCTAAATTCCGTTTGATCCGATCCAGATAAATTGATTACTATAGCAAGAAGTTGACACTTAGTTCTTTATTCTCATGAGTTACTCACTCTAGATATTTCAAACGCATATTCTAATTAAGCGCTCCTATGAATCGACCAGTTTATAGAAATATAACTAAAACAGAACTCAGAGTTATCGATGCAATTCTGACGAATAGGTCTCTTGTAGCTCTTATTCTGCTGATCTGCAGACAAGATACTTTTAAAAACTTGAATCCACTTTTTTTTAAGAATTGAAATCATCAATGAACTCTAGACTAATTAAGATCGCAAAGTACCACAAAGACGTCATATGAAACTGTCGCTACAAAACTCTATTTCTATCATAATAGACAAGACTAATCCTGACGATAATTTCTACTAAGGTATAGATTAGTCGAATAAAACAAGAGAATATATGACAATGACAAACATACCCTTTACAAAACAGCATCAGATTACTGGAAACAAAACTGATTACGAGGTGCATTCAGTCTGTCTATTATTGCCTAAACTTCTAGTTGATGCTTTATTGACCGTAAACCATACCTAGTTCAAAGTATTTTACTGACTCTGACAACATTACCAGGAAGAAAATTGAAACATAATTCAACTTGACAAAGCCGTTTGTGTACCAGGGTATGAGCTACAAATTTTTCTGAGGGCTGATAGTACTATCCAGATGTTCAAAAAGAAGCAAATGACGCTGGATTTGGATCCGAACTCCACTGATTTGAAGTTAACTCATTTTATCTGATATGGAGCATTCACTTTATTCATAGCTGTGTAGTTTTGTCGCCTCAGAGATGATAAGAAGAAACTACATAAAACTGAACACTTTTATAGTTAAATGTAAGAGTTCGACTATGCCTTATCTAGCATATATCTTAGATGAGGAAAAAAGTGTTAGAATAGAACTCACTTAACAACCTTGTAACAATAAATAATCCGTTTTTCTAATATTTTAACCATTCATGTGTAATTCTTCTCGTTATTTATCCTACTGATATAATTTAACTTGCTATAATTAACACTATTCGAAATGTTGTAAAGCAGTATATTCTTCAGGCAATATTACACGCTAAGAATTCCAAATTGTATCGAGAATCGTTTGAAATCAGCTAGATCCTCAACTAAACACTATGCAAGATAGTGATCACATTGTGAAGCGATTCAACCTCATGTACACTAGCACATACAAGTGGTTTAAATTTATTGGCGTTGCTAATAAATCGAAACAGATGTCATAATGAAAGAATTCAAGTATTGCGTTAAACTATTTATCCATAAATAGTAACGCAATCCTCCTTTACTATACTACTTTTGGTGGTATTTAAGGGCAGCAAATAATTCTAAACGATAAAATAGTAAAATTTGAAGGAGGAGAAAGCTCAGACAGGCTATACCAAATTCTTAGGTTTGTCTTTTTGCTGAAACTCTTGATTACAAATAAAATGTGACAAAAATCAAGTGGATAAAAAAGGAAGATATCAGGGAGAAAAGGCAAAAGAAAAAGCATCCAAAATACATTTGTTACAAATGTTCTGGAAGAAGTTGAGTACCGAGTCTGACTTGATCATTATAAAAAGATAATGTGATTTTCTGCTGTTATAATGAATCAGATAGGTCGGCCTCTGTTGGTATATAGGATCCTATACGGATGCCGCGATGTTGCCTGAATATTTTTTGTTATAACTGCCCTGGTTCTGATTAGCAGTGAAATCCAGGATACGCGTTCCGTCCGATTTGAGACTCATCAGCTAGACGTAGCTGTACCTCAGTGAGCGATGTTGTTCCCACTGAGACCGAAATCTCATACCCACAGCTTCAAATGCTAAAGTGTTATCCACTGGATCACTGAAGTGATTACATTAATTATAATCCAAGTGTGCTTAGAAAATCAAAACAGAATATTTCGCCGTGTAAGTTACAGCTTTTTCAGCAGAATATACGGGTTTATATTAACATCGAAATATGACACAGAAGAAATATGTCTACAAAATTAAGTGTTTGAAATGTGAGTCTAATTATATTGCAGAAAAAGGGAGAACCTTAAAAATTGATGTTAATAAACACAAATTGTGTACGAAACACCAGCTGAAGAATCAAGATGAATTAAGATATTTAGAAAAGCCATCAGCTATAACTATGTATGCAATCAGAAGTGGATATATGATTGGCTCTAAACAATGTAGGTATATTGGGAAAGGGTTTCCATTCATATAAAGAAAGATAAACTTTCGAAGCACTACATATTTTAACATCAAATGCTATAAAGAGAAGAGAAGGAATAGACTTGTCATTTATTTAGTAAACACTAAGCCGACAAAATCGTAAATGATTACTTCTATTAATTGAAACTTTAATTACGATAACAAATATCAAAATTATAGACATCTAGACCATTGTTGTTACTAATGTCCTGGAAGAAGTTGAACCCGAGCCTGATTAAATCATCACAAGACTATACTTTAATACTTTAATCCCAGCGTGTTTAAAAAACCGAAACGAGATATTTCTAAACGTTTCGCTATGCAATCTATAGCTTCTTCAGCAGAATAATTAAGAGTAGTCACTACAAGTTCACGCTTGTCATTGTCAATATCATCATGAGAATTACTGATGGTTCATAAATAAAAGTATAAGAAACAACACATATTCTATACTATCCTATCCTACTATCCTACATTTTTCATTGACAAATGACAATAAAAAAAATATGAACTTGAAATTCCTGATAACTTTTTATTGATGCACTTGTAATTCTAGAGGTATATGCATGGGAACCCATGTGCCAATAGGGGTTGAATAATTTGATCCAGAATTATAAATACATCAACGAAAAGTTATAACTAATACCCGTTATATAAGATGAGGCTATCATGCTTCAGTGGCCTAGTGGATAATGCTTTGGAATTTGAAGCGATGAGTACGGGGCTCGAGTCTCAGTGGGAACAACATCACTCACTGGGGTGTAGGTAAATCCAGCTGAAGTCTCAAACAGAACGAAACCCGCGTACTGGACTCCATTGCTAACCACTACAGAGTGAATTATTGTAACTCTTTATTATAATCACTCAGTCTGAACAACAAACCATCTAACCAATGATCTATATACACTAAATATTTGATGTACTATTTGACTCCATAAATTGATGTTAATAAAAATCTGTTTATTCTCCTGAAGAGGCTGTGGCTTACACAGCGAAATGTTCAAAAATATCTTTTGATTTCCCAAACACGCTGAGATTATATTAAAATATAATCTTATCACGTTTTTCTTATTCATTGAAATAACTTTCCAATTTTGTTGATTTTCTCTTTTGTGGTGTTGTAAAATGCTCCAGCTTTAGCTAACCAGCTTGTGAAAAAAGTTCTACAGTGTTGTGACTGCTTGTTTTCCTCTGCTGTGCTTATGTGAAGTGTGGTCACTTGAGGCGATATACAACTATCCCAGGTCCTATGTGATTAGTCAATACATTTATTCCCCTGAGAAACTTTGGAATGAAAATTCGTTTACAGATCATGACTGAAGTTTTGGTGCAGCTTATAAGCTAGTCCAGTAATTATAGTAATGATGGATAGTGGCTAGCGGTGGGACCAGGATGCGCATTTCGTCTTATTTGGACCTCGTCAGATAGATGTGCCTGCATCCCAGTAAGTGATGTTTTTTCCACCAGGATTCGGACTCGGAACCGATCATTTCAAACTCCAGAGCGTTATCCGCCACACCACCGAGCCACGATAGACATTTCTTGTGCGACAGGTGCCACGAGACCGATCAATTCGGTCCAATCAACGACGGTATAATACAAGCAATTATACTGATTCAGTAATTGTTTGATGATTAAGTAACATGTCCATAATAGTCTAGAAGGTCGCTGAAATACTTTAGTACAACTGATGACGGTTTGAGTCCACTTTTTCTCTCAAAATGCTCCAATATGACCAGATGGTCATAGCCTGTTGAAAAAAGCTATTCGCTGCCTTCGTGTGGTCCAGGCATCTTCACAAACTGAAAGAGTGAAAATCAACACCTAACTCTTATCGGTTATTTATTGGATACAGAGGGTTATTTCGATTTTATACTAGTGATGTATGTGGGTTTCAAGATCCCGACGTAAACCTACGTTGACCACTGAAAACTCCATAAACACAGCTCCTGACACTGTCGAGGGTTCGAAGAGTGGGTCCATGAAAAAAACGCCTCCTTCGGTTTTCGCCCGATCACTAAATCAAACCGTAGACAAAACGTGGAACATTACTACAATGTGTTCCCCGATGCTCATGTTTGATTTCTTTTATATTATAAACAAATTATTCGATTGAAGTGTGACCACTTCTATTTGACATAGATTTTTAATATAGAGGTAAAAGTATAAGATATTATTAGCTATATGTCTCTTTTTGATGATTTCGTATTGTAAAAAAACTAGGTTGTAAAGATGTAAAAGGAATAAATCTTCAGACAGAGAAAATTTGAAATTCAGTCAAAATGACACTTGTGAAACACCTATACAATTCTAATGGGTAAAAGTATATTTATTACCTTTCTGCCGTCTGGTAGGGAAACAAGATGATTACTGGTAACTACTGCAAATGGTTGACGTGCTCGAGCCTGACGAACATCATTGGTTGAACGTGACTCATCTACAACACTTGACTGGACAACAGATTCAGGGAAATCATACAGTTTAATATTGTGATGATTCAACTCGTGAAGTATTGTCTGTTTAAACTGGACACATTCATCTGGTGTAAGACTATCAGCTTTACCAATTATAACAACAACATTGACCTGAAAAAAAGACATGAAATCATTAGCATCAAACTCACAAAATTGATAGCTCTGGTCACAAGGGCTGATTAAAAAACAACAACACTAGGACAGCCTCTTGAAACGAAGGCTATTTTGTATTCATTTACAAAAAGGTTATTCGTTGAATATAATAAAAAGTTTTGGCCGTTTGGATAATCTACATGTGCCTTTATCATACGGATGTTGTCGTAACTGTTTTTGAGGATAAGTCGTACTGTTTGATTTATGGCAAAATCATATATGAGGTACATGATGAAGACTATTCAATAAAAAGTTCTAAATGATTGAATCAAACAAAATGCTCGCTACAGGCAAAAACTAACAAGTTGGCAGAAGAGGCATGGCAGCGAAGATGTGACTTCAAGTGAACGTAGAGAAGACAGAGGTGATGAAGATACCCAACCAACACCACCAACAACAACAAGCATCAATGACCATCAACGGGGAGAAACCTAAACGAAGTTGTCTTTCTCACCTACCTACCTAGGCAGCATCGTTTTAACTACAGACGGAGGCATAGATGAGGATATCAAAGTCAGGATAGCAAACACAGCAAGACAGGCCTTCTTGCATTCATCTGAAATCAGTGTGGAGATCTGCTGCACTGCACTGCATGCACTGCACTGCCTGCACTGCACTGCACTGCATTGCACTGGACTCAGCATACGGCGTGAACAAGATCCGGAATTTCAACACTAATTCAGTCAAGTCAGTGCTTCCATATGATTCAGAAACTTGGCGCGTTACGAAAAGCATTCCTAATAAACTGTAGACATTCATGAACACCTACCACCTACGCTCACTCGATACTGACACTGACATTGAAGAACGAGCAACAAGGAACTCTGGTTGGCTCGAAACGACACAACCAAGAACCCATCACCCAACAAATACACAGAAGAAGGTGGAGATGGATTGGATTGGACATAAACTAAGAAGACCATTCGGGGACATCACGCGCCAGGCCAGCTCAGGCCCTCAAGTGGAACCCATAGGGTGAAACGATGAGTTGGGTGTCCCAGCTGAGGGTGACATGGAGGAGATGGTGTAATGAAGAAATGAAAGCTTGTTGGCAGTGGTGGAGCCAGGTTAAAAAGACTGCAGAGAAGAGAGTGAAATGAAGACGTGCTACTGAAGCCCTATATTCCACCAGGAACCCAAACGACAAATAATAATAATGATAAAATGCTCCGGTATCTAAACTAACTACCTCTTGAAGTAATAAATGAGAAAATAGCTTGAACCACTATGAGTCTCAACTTACAAACATTTCTAAACATATGTTAGAAATAAATGTTAAAATATGTTTATTGATAGAGAGTGAACTGGATTTGAATGTGTCGACCACTTCATTTACTTGGGGAGTTGTATCAACCCGAACGGGTTGGTTGCTGATGAGACCTCAACTCCGATACAGAACGCCCGTTTGGCCCCAAATGTCAATGTATCTGACTATCTGTCAAACGGCGATTACACTGCGTGGTAGTCCGTTCTTCTTAGTTATACGGCTGTGAGACATGGTCGTTGAAAGTAGAAGGAATGAAGCGATTACAGGGTTTTTATCACAGTTATCTTCGTAGCATTGTTTGCGTTTTGTGGGATCATTATGTGAGCAATGTTGAGGTCAGGTGAAGGGTACCAAGCAAGACAGGTAAGTTGATTGATGTGATTGTGAACCTTCATTGAATAAAGTGGTTTGGACATGCATTGCGCATCCTGAACCATCGCCTACCTCGATGTACTATGCTGGGAGAAGTTGGACTAAGTAAGAAGAGGATTCAGCGCGGCCAGATCAAAACGTGGCACAAGTCCATGAAGTTTCTTATTGTTGGTCTGAGTCTTATATTGAAGTGTAGACTATCTGACTGTAGTCCCCAGGGCAACAACAATCAGTGATTGGGGACTCATAGTGACATGGCTGAAAATTAATCACGGCAGTGCAGATGAATTCACTCCTTGACATCTTCTAAAGCTTGAATATTTGTACTAACCACTATCTTCAGACTGTTTATCCTCTCAGACAACTTCGGCTACTTTGAAATCACTCTTTTTCCATCCACTTGTTCTTTGCATACTACTGTAAAGTGTGGCAACTTGAATCGATGCATCTGTGTCTGAAGTTCTACGCTGATTTTGTCAGTCAATCAGTCAGATATATATTGGGGCAAATGATTTGATAAGTTGTCAAAGATGAAAGTTTAAAATGGAAAGGTATCTACAGCAGTACCTACTGGATGAAGATATCAGCTGGAGCACCTACATTCAAATATATTCGTTACCAATTCCACTGTTAATCACTGAAATAACCTAGTTCACAAAATACGAAGTTTGATGTCCAATGATAAATGAAATAAACATAATTCCTTGTGTTTTTTGATAGATCCTTTTTTGGCCAGACTAATTTAATTTACATAATCATTTTCATGTATTTTTGTTACGTTGATTTTATGCAACGCGATGTACAATTGGAATAAGCAATTCAAAGCTTACCTTGAAACACTAAAACGTCTTATTTATTCATAATCAAAATAAGATAAACCAATTTCACATGTTTACATAAATGATATCAGTGTATACGTCTATATTATTTTATTTACCCATTCATTGATAAATATACACCGTGACCTTCACAAATACAACCGGAAAAAAACAACCTAATAATAATAATAACGTTAAAGAGAGGGAAAATGATTTTACGTGTGAATTTTTGTTTACTCATTTGCATTAATTGAAATAAACAAAAAAGTAGAATCATTTATATGCATTCGTTATAGTTCAGAGGGTTAACATATATACATATATGTTCTAAGATGAACATTTTTATATTGTTTTATAAAGCGAAATTTGAATATCGATCATAACAGTATAAGTAGTAAATGATAACCGAAAGTTTTTAGAAAGGTGGACTGTATTGGATTTCGTTCTAATGATTCATTTCTTAAAAAGAGAAAAACATTGTAACTTTGATAAGAAGTTTTAAGATGCTAACCTTGGCTACAGTTAATCATCATAATAACATTGTACGCATAGACTATAAAAACTAACTTCAATGACTAATCACTTTACAGTAGATTATTAAATAAAAATCGTTCATCAAATAAAGATAACTTCCGTTTGTTGCTGATATGACCGATATCTTTGGTGGAGGGTTAGATTATATGAGAGGAAATCAAATGTCCTACCAATCTATACTGGATGATGATTGAAGGTGAAATGAAAATTTGGACCTCTGCCAGATTCGAACCAGCGACCACCGATGTAGTTGGGCAGAACCCATGGTGATTAAAGTAAAATAAAAATCTGGTCAGCCGTCGGACTTTTTAGCTCAGTTGGTAGAGCGTCGCACCGGAAACCCGCAGGTCGCTGGTTCGAATCCGGCTGCGGTCCAGATTTTCATTCCACATTCAATCATCACCGAGTATAAATATAGATACTAGTCTGCCAAACTACGGCTATCTCAGATAGTCAAATGACAGTCCTGCTAATCATTGTGATAATGAATATGAGAAAAGTGTGGAGATAAACTCCAAGAAACAGCGGTAATTGTATGAATCATTATACATAGACTACTGAAGAATTGAATGAAGAGGTTATTAGAGTAAAACTTGGCTACTGTGGCAGAGTATAATTCTCTTTCATTTGATCCAATAGATGTATCATACAGGGAATTACTGCTTCACCGTGTGATACATGTTATGAATCAAGTGTACAAAACTATGCTTCGCCCAGGTGTTACGCTTATTAGCATTTGTCAGCAAAGCGTATCTGCAACCTTATATAAGTTCATCCTACATCTGTGATTTGAATCTGCATCACTCAACGATGAAAGCGGAGAATTCATCAATCAGTTATTTAGGTCCCTAACAAGGCATACGGTGACTAGTCATGCATAACACATGTCCCATCCATCTCAGTCAATGAAGTTTCACAAGCTCATTAACTGACTATCTTCTTCCCACTAGAACTCTACACCTGATTTCTACGTTACTGACGTGGCAACACCACGACAAACGGCCTGTGTTACAAAGGCAATGGTGGTCAAAACCTGAAACCTTCTTATATTCTGTACCTTTGTTGGGCATGTTTCACAGCCATGCGAATGCAGCACAGTACACTCAACCCTCAACAAAAAATCAGGTATCTCGGTGGTGCTGCAGATAGCATAAGTTAACAAAAGCCAGTCGAACGTTTTGTAAACACACAGAGGTTTCGTCGTCCGCTGGTCCAGTAAAGCAGATTAGACTTTCTAGGCAAGTGAATTGGTCAATACACCCACGCATTTCACTCCATATTGTTAGATAGGGCACCCCTGAAGATGTAAAAAAGTACTAACTTCAGAAATATGTGTAAAAATAGCAGAAGTAACAACCCTAATATCGAAAACAAGATGCCATCTGAAAAATTACCTTCTTTTGAAAAAATGTATTGAAAAAGATATCACACAATCATCAGTAAGGCTTAGGTATATGATGTATTTGAAGTGATATGTTTAAAAAGTACTACATTTTGATAGTGAGCAGCACATCTGATAGCCATTTGACTATCTGAGATAGCAGCAGACTAGTATTTATACACGGTGATAATTGTGTTGATTAATAAAAGTCACAATTTCTTAAAACCTGTTACAGTTCCTCACTTTCAGATAGCGTGCACCAAACTGTGGTTGAAAAGATTAAGATTTTTTTTACCACCCTTGACTTCACCGTAGAATTTATTTGGAACGTGAAAAACAATAATTTCTGAAGTATGTTAGTCTTGTAACATTGATTCTTTTATGCGTCACCAATAAAGACAAGCATTCAATCCTGTAAAAACATCCTTAAACGAATATAAGATAAGCGGTGATCATAGGAAATTGGGCTCGGTGAAATGAACGAGAATGGGAGTTGTTTGCAGAATTCTGTGCATTCAACGATTTGGTGATTGGAGGCACTGTGTTCAAGCACAAGCACATCCACAAAGCGACATGGATTGGATTTCACCAGACACCACGACACACTAAAAATCAGATCGACTTTATCTCAATCTCAAGAAAGTGGAGATGCAGTCTACTTGACACAAGGTCAAAAGAGGAGCAGATGCAGGCTCAGACCACTATCTAGTGCAAGAGACCTTCAAAATCAAGTTAAAAGACTTCAAGGAAGTTGGTGATAGGTCACAGTTGAAGTTGAACACCCAGAACAGAAACTGAACTGAAGGATGAAACTACCAGGGACATCTTCACGGCAGCCATCAAGATAAAGTGGGAGATATCGAGAAACATTCCTGAGGAAACCTGTGTGGAAGAACACTGAACTATTTGAAGCTATGTGGAACGAAACCTGCATAACTGTATTAGGAAGGAAGAAGAAACAAGTGAGGACAAGGAATGGATCTCGACGGACACATGAAAGCTGATAGAGGAGGGAAAGGAAGATGGTGAAGGAGAAGATGAACTGGTGCAGTGCAGTGCAGGGATGAACAACGAAAAGAGGAACTGAACACAACCTATAAAACACCACAGTGGAGAAAGAAGTGAAGAAGAGTGGGTGGAAAGACGAAAGAGACTTCTACGACACATTGGCAAATGAAGTAGAAAAGGCTGTAGGTAGGAGAGACAGAGACCTGACAACATTGTATCAAATAACCAGGTTACTATCTGGCAGGGAAGAGATCAACACAGATTAAACCAATAAAAGATGATAAGGAAATTTAATTACAAAAGAAGAGAAACGAACGAAACGATGGGCTGACCACTTCAAAAAGCCCTTAAATCGACGACCACCTGCACTTCGTCCAGAAATACCACCTGCAGCCCAGCTGCAGAACTACAAGTGAACAAGAAACCCTGCGGCAAACGTCGAAGTTCTGAACGCCATCAAGTTGCTGAAATCCAGGAAGACAGCAGGACAACATGGAATCCCGCCAGAAGCACTGAGAGAAGACGCAGGGACAACAGCGGACATGCTCACACCACTATTGCGGAAGTTCTGGAAGGAAGAGAAGGTACCTGCCTACTGATTGGAAGAAGGGCTATCTTGTCAAACTCCCGAAGAATGGAGACCTAAGTCTTTGCAAGGACTGGCGCAGAATCATCCTCTACTCCCGTCCACTCCAAGCAAAATATTTAGACGCATCATTCTGGAGAGACTAAAGGATGAGCTGCATTCAAAACTACGACCAGAACAGGCTGGATTCAGGAAGTACAAATCATGTGAGAACCAAACTGCAACGTGACACTACGCATCATCATAGAACAGAGTATAGAATGGCAGTCAACCCAACTGTACCTCAACTTCATCCACTTTGAAAAGGCCTTTGACAGCGTCGACCGAGAGGTAATTTTGAAACTGCTTCATTACTACTGAGTACCGCAAACCTTTATCCGCCTCATTTAACAACTATATGAAGACGCCACATGCCAAGTAATTCACAATGGAAAGCTCAGTGATGACTTGGAAGTGAAGACAGGAGTAAAACAAGGCTCTTTACTATCACCCATGATCTTCCTGATTGTGTTGGACTGGACTGGATCATGCAACAAACAGTGAGGATCGAGAAGAGGGGCATACGTTGGACCGATGAAAAGATCTCAGAAGATTTGGATTTCACCAACGATGATGATTTGTCTAATGTCACACAAACTTGAAGATCTACAGGCGAAAACTAACAAGTTGACAGAAAAGGCAGGGTAGCGAAGACGGGACTTCAAGTGAATATAGAGAAGACGGAGGTGATGAAGATACCCACCAACAACAACAACAACAAGCTCCAATCACCATCAACGGCAGAAACTTAAAGGAGTAGCCTCTTTCACCTATCTAGGCAGCACCGTTTCAACTAAAGGTGGCGGCAAAAATGAGGATGTCAAAACTAGGATCGGAAAAGCAAGACAGGCGTTCATTAACATGAAACCAGTGTGGAGAGCTTCTGCACTCAGCATAAAGCGTGAACAAGTCAGTGCTCCTATATGGTTCAGAAACTTGGCGCGTTACGAAAGGGATTTCCAACAAACTACAGACATTCATCAGCAATCGCCTATGCTCGTTACTGAAGCCAGATGGCCACAATAATAAGAATAATCAACAAGGAACTCTGGCTGGCTGGAAACGACACAACCAAGAACCTGTTACTCAACAAATATGCAGAAGGAAGTGGAGATGGATTGGGCATACACTCAGAAGAACGATTGGGGACATCACACGCCAGACCAGCCCAGGCCCCCGAGTGAAATCCAAAGGGGAAACGACAGTTGGGCGTCCCAACTGAGGGTGACATGGAGGAGATGGTGTGAGGAAGAAATGAAAGCTTGTTGGCAGTGGTGGAGCCAGGTTGAAAAGACTGCAGAGAAGAGAGTGCAATGGAGACGTGCTACTGAAGCTATATGTTCCACTAGGAGCCTAAGGGATAAATAATAATAATCATAAATAGGAAACTGAGATTTGAAGTCATACAGTTTTGTAAATAAAGTGTCTCTTTACACTTCAAAGTAATATAATTAGTAATCAGTACGTAATCAGAAGTAATATATCTACTCTTTAGGAATGATTGAGAAATATTACGAGTGAACGACATGGAAACAAGAGGTGGCTCTTGTGCCCCAGTGGCATTTGAAGAGGTATGTACTGGGTTTAGGTTTCGGTGGGAACAATATCACTCACTGGGGTACAAGTATATCCAGCTGTAAAGTCTAAAATAAGACTAAACGCACATTCGGGATTCCACTGCTAGCCATCATGATGAATACAACGACATGGAAACAGCTTCCTCTTCATTTTTTAACTAGTTGAAGACATACTGTTTTGAAATAGGTCACCAACATGGCCATTAAAGAAGAAAAGGTAGACTTTAAGCACAACATTATCCAATCTTATATGGTGTAATGATAAAAGCACTTCCCTCTTAAAAGACATTTTTCAATCTACAGAAACTGCGAGATCCGAATCTATGCATAAGAGACTTCATAATTGGCTCAGAAGAGCTATGACTTACCGATTTAGACAGTTAGCTTTCAGTCAATTTGAATCTCAATACACCTGCTGCATTTCGAGCAACCAGGTATAATTATTTACTCTCATAGTCTAGTACATAAAACTTCACGTGGTGTTTGGATTGCATTAAACATTTTATTCATAAAGGTGTATATTAATGTTGCCCATAAAAAATCGAAAAGTGCTCATTGGTGACTAGCTTTAAGATGTGTTACCCGAAGTTCCAGTGAGAAGTGGCGACCAGTGGGGTCAAACAAGTCGAACATGACGACAGCTACTCAACGACAGCATTGGATGGAGGTTGCACTGTATCGTGAACTGAAAGGAGTAGGGAACATGGACCACTGTATTGGGACCTAGTGGCTCAATGACAACGTGCTGGTCACGGGACCCGAAGGTTGGGTTCGATCCCTGGTGGGGTCGTCGGTGTATCCACTGAGGAGTCGAATACTAGGACGAAACAGATTCCCAATTCTCTCTCTCCCTCCAACTGATATCAGTCCATGATGAAATAAATAAATAAATCCCCACAAACCTCCAACTGAAAGAGAGAACTGTTTACCTCTTTTCTATCATGTGAAAAGCTAGTTTACCAAACCTTGGAAGCATAACTAGAGGTGGCCAAAATATTACTGTCAAAAAAGGCGCACAACTCAATTAGTAGGTGAAGAGATTCTTGTAAAAAGCATGAGATGAGAACTACGTCTCAAGTAAATGACTTTAGTAGTTTAGTGTTTGATTTACAGGATACAATTTGATCAGGGGACATAAAATAATCGGAAGGAAAATTATTCGAGCTGTATATGGTAAGGATTCTAATGTAAGTGATCACGGTTTTGAGTTGACTCATGGTAAACAAGATCTGATATCAGAACAATTATTGTTGGACCCAACTAGCTCATATGTATTCACTTGAAGTGATTTGAGATAAATTTACAAAGATTTCCGACCCAGTGGCTTAATATTAACTTGCTGGTCACGGTACCTGAAGATCATGGGTTCAATCCCTGGTGGGATCATCAGCGTGCACCACTGAGGAATCCTGTATTAGAACGAAACAGATGTTCGATGCTCCTAGGTTTCCAGTGCTTCTTCAACGAATGTCAGTTCATGATAAATACCAACCTGAACTTAATAATATTCTTGACTGTTATCATTATTCTTTGTCATTTTGTTAGTGTAAAATGAAGTCTACAATCCATCACTCTTTTCACAAAACAGTACGAACACCTTATTTGAAAAGCTTTTCACTTCCTTCAATTCATTATCCTAGCAAATTATTGCACGTATAAGCTTCCTCATGCCAAACAAAAGTGACAAAATCGATGACATCATTTATCCAACTGTCTTAAATCATCTCAGTTTTAAGAATCTCATGTACTTAAATAATACAATTGTTTCAAAATGTTCCTTAACCTAGATCTGGTGAGTTAATATGAAAAGAAATTGTTCAACAGAGTCACGTAAGCATGTGGAACGTGCGTTTATTCTGTTTCAGTATATACTGCTTCTCATTTTTAAATTACTATATCCCTAACTTTTGTTCCTTCTAGGTTTTTCCTTTACCTATTTTTATGATCCTGAATCGTATGTTTCTTACCATGGTTTACACTGAAGGAAGCAAAAATTCTGAGCTTGATTATATATATATATATATATATATATATATATATATATATATATCAGTAATTTCAAACAGCTATATCTGGAAGCTAAGTCGTCTCCAACTAGTTATCGTCAAATGAACCTGTAAACACTTCTCCTGAACTAATCAATCGTCATTACTGCCATGAAATAATGTATGATTCATTGTAAGGTGGCAGTAATAAGATGACAGTCAACTGAAAGGATGAGTGTGAATACGAAAAGGCATGGTGTGACCGAGTGGTTAGCGCTGATAAAACCAAGGTAATTAGTTTACCATTATTCTTAGAAACCTGAACTAAGTGACGACCAAGAAGACTGACGAATTGACTGTGTCTTATATTCTTGAATCGAATAAAACTGTTTATAAACAATGGATGCAACTCAAACTAATGTGCATTGAAGTCAGACAGTTAAAAATGTACAACTGATCACGAATAAGAGCAGAGGTCACATGATAAACGACTACTTTGTACCAATGTAAGCAAAACTTTCTAGCAGTCCACTGCATAAACCAACCTACATAGTATACATTTCAATTTTCGACAAAATTCAGGCGACTTAAATTATATTGATTTGAAAAGCTAATTTCTGACCAAAGTGTAATGATTACAAAAAAACTGTTGCCAGTAACTATGCATCAGTTACAAATTTGTCTCATACAAGTAGTTTCACATACACAGATACAGAAATAATTCAGAAAGGATTGAAAATTGGGAGTTAGTTCGATCTATAAGATGACGAATATCTTCTTACTTGTTATGACTGGATGGTAAGCACAGTTTCAGCACAGACGGCAATCTGACTAGTACTGAAGATGAATGGAATGTAATTTATGTGGGTTCAAACACTGATAAATGATTATTGTAATGTTAGAAGATTTAACTGCTTGATAAAGTTAGAAGTATAACATTTAAAGACAATATGCCACCAAGAGTTTCTGTCACGTAAAAGCCCTTAGAATGTACGGAAACTATTTAAAGAAATTACTGATGGAAAATAGGCTAGTAGTTAAGAGTGTCTTGATGTCTTCCACTTTGAATTAGCCATTCTATGCCGTCAAATTGATATTGTCTTACCTAGTATCTACAGCAAAACCAATACTTCCTTCCCAGGTTCTAACGCACTCCTGCTGATACTGTGTGATGATTGAAGGTGAAATGAAAATATGAGTGATGACAGGATTCGAAACAGGGGCCTTTGGATGTTCTCAGGTGAATAGTTCCTTACCTGTATTCGACGGAATGGTGTTAAAAGCTGAACCCTTCTAAATTTTAAGCTGCCAATTTTAGTCTCAGGTTTAAGCAATACTTATTTAAACTGCTTCAGTTCCACGGATCTTGTAATATGTATAGTGTATTGTAGGAAATAAATCAAACTTTATTTGCCTTCGATTAAGTTTTTCTCCCCATCTTTCTAGTCATCTCATATCGTTATGACTTCCAAAAGAATCTTTTGCCAAGAATATTACTTAAGTTGAGAATCAGCCTCAACTTCTATGACATTAATTCCTATATACTGCCTGTTCTTCTGTCTTGCTTCCGATCACCTTCTCATGGATTGTTTAGAAAAGACTATGTTACGTTGTGCAGGACTTTGGAAACTGTCGCAGGGTTAGTGGTGTACTTTTAAAGCAACTGGTTGGCACTGTTGTAGAAAGACACTTGAATTCATGCCGGCGATTGGTTAAGGTCATTTTTCGGACAATGAGCATCCTCTTTATGTACATCTCTTTCTGGGGAGGATAAAAAACAACTTAACAACTTTATGCCCGTACAGCTAAGTACAAAAGACAAACTAAGCCTTATTTACCACGTATTTTATGTGAAGAAAAAAAAAGTTAGGTCAGAACCTACTCAACTACCTTTGTAACAGTGAATTAAACCGCTACTTTGTCCATGCAATCATTTATGTACTATCGTGTTCATTATCATTATTATTTAGATAATTTAATGGCCAAAATCCTTTCTACTGAAAATGTTGTATAGGAGTTAATTTGTTGCAATACTAGATGTTGATAATTCTAAAGTATATCAAAAATCTTGTCTCGAATAAAGTGACTCATTATAATTGCTATGAGAAAGTCATCAAACTAAGTATAACTTTTAAATATTGATAGTTTTAACATATAAAGAAAAAGATATTGAGCTTATTTAAAGCCCTAGAAAGTATATGCCTAGGAAATTTGTAAAAACTACTCAAAATGAAGACATCAAGACTAATGTTTCCGGAGTAAAGTATAAAAGGTTTTGTTCGCGTTTTCATTCATTTGACAGAAAATAGGTCCTTATACAAAGGGACATAATTATTATTTTCTTCATTTATTCAATGTTTTCTTTGAGAAGGATGCAAGTGAACCAACCAATACATATGCATTTTAAATAGATTTATGGGTCTTTAGGAACAGACACTTCGAGGGCAAGATAAATTAATTATACTTGTTAATTAGTTGTATTTCGATCATAAATCAAACTTATTTTGAGACGAGTAAACAGTTGAATAGAAGAAGGCATAGTATAGTTTACACTTGTGAGTTAAGTGTTCATAGTAGTAAGTCAGTTCAATAATAGTCATCATAAGATCGGATATACTCAAAAATGACCAGTGTGCACGACAAGGTAAAGGCTAGTGGTAAAATAAATACTATTAGATTCATTTCATTATTATTATTTCTCCCTTGGGTTCCCAGTCGAACATAGGACTGCAGCACCGCGTCGCCATTTCACTCTCTTTCTGCAGTCTTTCAACCTGGCTCCACCACTGCCCACAAGCTTTCATTTCTTCATCACACCATCTCCTCCATGTCACCCTCAGCTGGAACGCCCAACTCCTCGTTTCACCCTGTGGGTTCCACTTGAGGGCCTGAGCTGGCCTGGCGCGTGATGTCCCCGAATAGTCTTCTTAGTTTCTGTCAAATGCAATCCATCTCCACCTTCTTCTGTGTATTTGTTGGGTGATGGGTTCTTGGTTGTGTCGTTTCCAGCCAACCAGAGTTCCTTGTTGCTTGTTCTTATTATTCCAACCATCTGATCTTCAATGTCAGTGTCAGTATCAAATGAGCGTAGGTGGTAGGTGTTCATAAATGTCTGCAGTTTATTAGGAATGCTTTTCGTAACGCGCCAAGTTTCTGAATCATATGGAAGCACTGACTTGACTGAATTAGTGTTGAAATTCCGGATCTTGTTCACGCCGTATGCTGAGTCCAGTGCAGTGCAGTGCAGTGCAGCAGATCTCCACACTGATTTCAGATGAATGCAAGAAGGCCTGTCTTGCTGTGTTTGCTATCCTGACTTTGACATCCTCATCTATGCCTTCGCCTGTAGTTAAAACGATACTGCCTAGGTAGGTAGGTGAAAGAGACAACTTCCATTTAATTATGATGGCCAAACGAAAATAACCTGTAGTGTACTCCTGGTCAAATTGAACGAAATAAACTTTTGTAAATAAAAGGGTTAAATTTCAGTGTAATAATCTATACCTATCAAACCACATGTTTGAAGGATGTGACTGAGATGTAAATGCGTTTGAATACCAAATATACATAATCAATCAACCTCTTTTCATAGATTGGATTTGTTTATTCGATATAGCGCATCGTGATGTAGTATTCTTCACTGAATGAAGTTTCGAGAAAAAAATTGCACATAATTATATCACATGATTATGAAAAATAGTTTATGCTCGAAATACTATCCAGTACAGAATACTCTATAACCTGTGTGCTATGTCAAATAAACAAATCTAATAAGGAATCATACTATATCACAGTGTCCAGGTTTTACAGTTCAATGCATCCCACAGAATTGATTGGTTACTGAGTGACTCTAAGACTGGGTGCATAGGGAATGTGAACTAGAAATTTTTGGTGGGATTAGAAGAAACGATGAGGGGAATCGAAAGACGTCTGTCATAGTATTAAATATAAAGAGTGAAGTAGCCTATGCAACTATCATGAGATTTTACTACCAGATATACGAAAACTGCTTTGAAACAGTACAAATTGTTTTCATCTTTAAACATATTAAACAGATAGACATTGTTAACAAGAATTCGGTGCAAAAGTGTATCAACGAAATTTCCATACCTAGTAACAACAGTACAAAGTGAAAAAGTGAGAGTAAACGGGTAGATGTCATAATAAACGAGTCAGTAACAAAAATGATAATATATCCGAAATTTGGTAGCGGCAGAGACTAAGTATATTCAAGCCACTAGTATCTACTTCCAGTTATATAGTTCAGGGTTTCCAAGTGCTGATTTTTAACGCTTCATGGACCCTAAGCAACGTATATCTGAGATCTACATCATCGACAAACAAACAGACGTGAGCCTTACTATGCTGTTTTCAAGCATACTGACTTCAGATGATAGATCTTAGTCAAGGGCTCCACAATGTTAAATGTGTTTATTTCATTACTGCTTATGTGCCATCAACTTTTAAGTTAACTAAACACTAATGTCTACAGACTGAGAACCACTTTTATCAGGATAATCACTTTTCAGTGGTCTAGGTAGTGAAGAATTTTATAGTATTCGTAGTCAAGTAAACGTTACTAGTGATTAATCCTCTTTATTATCGGTTCAGAGAACCGTTTTATCACTTACTGTTAAAACTTAAAACAGGTAATGCTTAATCTTCACACTAATTTATACAGTTAATATATGGCACCAATTTGCAATGTTTTCTGTAACTGAATAATATTATAATCCAATTCGAAAGTTTTTTCCAGTGACTTACAACTTCGTGCCGTTTACTGATATACTTGTAATTCTCCATCCTGGATTCCTGTGCTAGCCACAAACAACCAAATCACCATAATTAACATTCAGGCAATATTGAGTCATCCACATAGGAGCCCATATACCGATAGAGATAGAACAATACGATCCAATGAAACAACGGAGAATTACAAGTATATCAATAAATAGTATAACTAATACTTGTTGTACAAGAAGTGGCTATCGTTCCTCCATGACATAGTGGATAACGCCTTGGCGTTTGAAGCGATGGGTACGAAGTTCGAGTCTCAGTGGGAACAACATCACTCACTGGGGTGCAAGTACATCCGGCCGATGAGTCTCAAATAGGACGAAACGCACGTCCTCGATTTCTCCGTTAGCCACAACTAACCAAATTTCTTATAACTTAGTGTTCAAACTAATTTTAGGGAAATAAAAGAAACGGTTGGTGATTACTGGAACTAGTTTTATGTTGGGCAAGAGAAATACAGAAAACAGAGAAATAGGTAATAATTTCATCTGATTTAACTTACTCTATTATGCAGCTGCTTTAGAGTTTCTATGTCTAGTTGATGTAGACCATGTCCATTAGGAGAAACGAAGTATAAACATAAGTGCACTCGTTTGTCATCCGGTAAGCTTGGTTGGTATGATGCACCAGATCCAACAGCTGTTCGAGAAACATTCAGTTCAGATCGTAGATAAGATTCAAAACGGGAATCGATATTCTTGACCAAAGGTTTCCAACTTATCGAATTATCCAGATCATTTCCAAAGCCCGGAGTATCAATTAGAGTTAGTAACAGGGAAACTTTGGCCTCACTTAGTACAAAAGTCTTTGCATTTACATGAGTTCCCAAGGAATGGGAACGCTTTGAAGGACCCTGAGAAAAACATTCATATATTTTACAGTAAATGAGAGGAAAATATACACATGTGACCTTAACAATATGTAGAAGCTAGTAAACATCACTTTTCACAAGACCAAACAATACGAAGCACAGCCATTTCTCACAGCATAAGTTAACGAAATAAAACCAACATTATCCTCAAAATAAAAATACTTTCAATTTAAAACTAAGGGATGAAGATTCCCCTAAGGTCAAATGAGCATATTTTATTTCCATATTGCACCATATACTCAAATCGATGGTGCATAGTAGTAGGATTATAAATGTCAATATGTATTAAAATTGAATTTATTAGTGTGTGATTGAGGTGAAGGTAGAATTCCTTCTTTTCATCAGCGAAATCTAAATAGCACTAACTTTTGTAAATCTCTAAATACAACTAAAACTTGAATATTCTGTACCTTATAGGAAAAAATTTGAAATAAACTTCAAAGAATAAAACATTATTTTCAAAGGTTCCATCTACAAGGCTATACGTTAAAAAAAAAGTTGAAAACACGGTTTCAGTAAATACATATTCTTCACAACTTCATGTCAAGCTTTACAGCTACACTTGGGATTTACCCAATATACACACATGATACAACAATGGCTAACAGAATTTGAGTTTTAATAAGGGTGATAACAACAGTAGTAAACTATGTTGTTTAACTATTACAGTGAGAATAATTAAAACTAGTTGAAAACAATCAATTACTGGTGGTGCATTCTGAAAGATTGTTATACAAAGTGGATAACAATCTGGAAGAGCGAATATACTGCTGAAGCTAGAAACTAAAAGGGTAGTGTGCAATAAGTGTGAAAATGAATCAGTCAAACTGAGCGTTCAATGAAAGGTTAGGCGGAAAAAATAAAAAAACACAATGGATAGAAAGTGATGAAAACGTGGTAAGCTTTCGTTAAAAAAACTACTACTCTGGACCTGGTAAGGTGATTCACGAGTTTAAACCTGACATTTTTATTGAAAAAATCACGTATACTTATCATTCTTACGACAGCTAGAGTTTTGATTTCGTTTTAAACTAACTTTTAATACCTTCATATTGTATCTTGCTCACTTTATTTTTGTTAGTTTTCTTCGCTCCGTATTTCGTTGGAATTTTGATCTGAGTGCTTTGTTTTCAATCTCACTATGTAATATTTTTAAAGGCCTTAGCTTGCACACTCCCTTTGTTTCTTAGATTGCTCTTCCTTTGAAAAATAACTTTTCAGAATACATTATTGTTATGCAGTTGTTTCAACTAATTAGGTATGAGTACAACTATACAGTCTAGAAAATGAGATCCTTACATTTCTGCTAAACTCCGTAATCATTTCACTACTTTTCGAGTTTATTGCGTTACACTTCAACTGAAATCATATTAATTTCATGAATTGATTGCTTGCGTATGGTGGGATCACCGTGTGAGCAATATTGAAGTCAGCCAAATGATACTAGGCAAAGAAAGCAAGTTTTCAATGAGGTCGTGAACCATCATCGACTGAGATGGCTTGGACATGTGTTGCATATGCCAAGTGACGGCCTACCTCGATGTGCAATGTTAGAAGTTGGATTAAGTTAGAAGAGGGTCCAGAGTAACCAGAGTGAGACGCAGCATCATTACATGAAGTCCTTGACTGATGGTCTGAGTCGTGTATAAAAGTGTAAGCTACATGGCTGGGATCCCCGAGACGACAGGAATCAGTGGTTGGGAACTCTTGGTAAGACGGATGAAAATTAGTCGATGGCGCAGATGTATTCACTCTCTGATGCCGTTTTAAACTTGACTGTTTTGAATAACCTTAGTTTTTTAAACTTCCTCTACCGCCATACACTTTTGTCCTACTTTATTATCAGTCTTTCCTATACATTTGTTTTTTTATACTACTAGAAGTGTGGCAAGTTGAACCAATATGCTTGTGTGCGAAGTTCTACTTTGGGCTGAAAACATAATGACTTTAAGAGGTTTCTTGTCAGTCAAGTAAAAATTTCCGAAACTGCCACTAATTATAATCTGTAATGTGTAAATATGAGTCTAAGACAAGTAACCGAAAAAACAGCAAACATTTCTTACGAAACGACTGAAACTATGATTTGCCAAGTAATCTGAACTTGGGCTAAGCAAGGGCGAAACCAGTGTTAAGCACTTTAAAGTACCATTGAATAATACTTGGTTTTTCCTAAAACCTTCATAGGCTTACCTAGATGGCTATTTGCGTAGACGACTTGATAATTGGAAAAATGCCTGCAACCTACTGGCCACTGTCTCCTATACAAACATAAAGTTGCTTAGAACTGTCTTCCATGCCCTCTTATCCCCAAAGAACAAGACAACTATCCCCTGGGTCGTTATCGGAGAAGCTTAGCAAAATGATTTCTAACTATTATTAACGATAGAAACAATTTCTTGTAACTGATATAAAGAACTTAACTACACGAAAATCATCAAAACTGTTTTTCCACAATAAGGAGAAAGGTCTTAAAATAAGAGGGGATTGCAAAGTAAGCAAAGCTTGGGTAAAAACTCGGGTTGGATAAATAACTATGAGTAAACAGTATTTAACTCACCTATATATTACCGAAATCCTGTGCAGAATTTTAATCTAAACTTATAAAATCTACCACAACTCAGTCTATAGTAATGAATGGCAATCTTAGGTCATAAAAATTCTGAATTAACGGGTGACATTGTACATAATCAGCTATTTTTAATACCTCCAAGAATTCAAGACAAAGAAAACCATAACTAAATTGTTTTCGATGCGGAAATTTGCGTAATAAAAATTGAGGATCCATGGTAAAGAGTTACCTGCCACTGAGGGTGATTTGATACACTCAAAATTGACACGGTTAAGATGGGCTTATATTTAACTCTGATGCGTTTAGCATGCTTCATTCGTGGTATAAATCTCACCATACATACAGGCTTGAAGAAGCATGGATGATAGTGTCTTTAGTAAAAAAGGACCGAGTTATTTTAGTCCGCCACTACTTTGAATCTTATGCTAACTGTGACAGTAATGTATTTTACATTGATTTGGTGCTAAGTTTTAAACCTGTGGCAAATTTTAAGACATTTTTACCAGAAGTGTTCCAGCTAAGACTTTCAACGGCTTTTTGAGGCGTTATAAAAACATTAAAGACTGTGGTCTTAGCTTCTTTACTTGAAATAAGACGAGTAACTTATGGTAGCACTTGACTCATACTTATTGGAACGCTGAGTGCTAAAGGGTGACCTTATTTGATATAAGCCTTCTCGTAGATTGATCATTCAGTTTATCACCTATCTGGTCTTAGCATTGAAGATACTCAAAATTTAGAAACTTAGAATAGCAAACTATATATTAGGTATGATTTTCACTATTAAACAGTTGTTAATCCTCACAATGTTCTTCCTGCATAAGTATTCTAGGCTACTTCTCAAGTCTTTGTAATGAAAACTGCATACCTACTCAGTCCCAAAGAGAGCTTTCTGACTGAGCTTTCGCTATACAGGTCCTTATTTCATTACGCCCAGCCAAGTTAAAAACACCTAACCTCGAAGTCAACTACCTCGACATGGAAACTATTTATCGGAGTTTTTCTATTTCATCATCAACCATTTGCAACCATTCAATGCACCAGTTTAGAATACCGTAATTATAATAAGTATGCTTGTACGTTTCCAAATCCGAAAGCTCGGTTACTTCTACGTACGCAGGTGCCATTTATGCTCAATAAATGAATCATGAGTATCTCAAACTTTGAGAACCAGATTTGTTTCCTACCGCGACAGAAATCTTTCCAGGACAAAACAACCATATGTCCTCTACTTACAAGCACGATCGGCTGTTTTCATCTGAGTTGCATAAAGCTAACGCAATGATAAAATAAGACTACACTAATAGTTCCACAGCATATCTTCTGACTAGGCATTATATGACCTGGTTTTCTCATAATCGTAAGTTCAACAGTCAATTGAAGAGAATATCATTGACTGTGATAGGTTTCCATGTAAATTTATATGAGTCCACACAAGGTAAACATACGGAAAAAAGTATCGATAATGGTCATCACAGACACTTTCTATTTAACTGTATAACTACCATTCGATGCCCCATATTTAACCTAAGGTAGAGTAAAACAATCACCATAAGATATATCTCAACTGTTCAGAGAGTTTTGGATGACACATAAGCTGAATTTCTCACCTGATAAACTGTAATGAGATGATGAAACTTGAAATTACTGTTAGTTGACTAGTAAGTAACAGATACAATAATTATTATTATCCTAACCATGACGAATAGATACAACAGGTTATTTCTTTGGCTAAAACTGAAGGATAGACGTATATCTTTTTGGAACTCAGTCCCTATTAAGTGATAATAGGGGTAGGCGAACGTTAAAAGATTCTGAAATATATTTCATAAAATATAAATTAATTTGGTCAACTGATCAGTTGGCCAAATTAATTTACTCAATCGTATTAAAGACTAACTTACAGGATAGTCATTATTATACAAATCTGTGCAAAAGAGGGCATTGATAAAAGTAGATTTTCCCAGACCTGAGTATCCGGTAACCATAAGATTAAATACAAAACCTCGTCGAACAGCTTTCCGATGGATCTGATATGGCAAATTCACGAAACCAACCTTGGTAACCGTCCTAATACAGGCTTCAGGTTTCAACGTATGATCATGATAATTATTATCCGATTTACTCTTATTATCAACAAAAGACTGAATAGTGTGACTAGATTTTTGAGGTTCAGATAATTTGGACTCAACATGATTACGCGAGCTAATTTTATCCTCCATTTTAAGCATAACGCTTCGGGAGACTGCGGCAACCATATTATGCAGTAATAATAATATTAAGTGGATAAAACCATTCGTAAGCGAACACTGGATAAACTTTCTAATACCGCGCGTCAGTGAGACGCACAGATTCAAAAATCCTTAAATTCAGAATCTTGTTTGAGGTACGAAGATAGAAGGCGAAAAGCCTGTGATAATGTAAAGAATAACGATCGAAAGTGTCAAATCTGACTTGTGAGTTCGTTTTTGCCAAGAGGTGAGTAGACCAGTGTGTACAAGTTTGGCGGTGGAAGTACTCTTAGACAGTGCAATAATCTGAAAGGGAAAGTGGTTTCAGATATCATGGGGTGGTTTTTAACGGAACGGAATAAGGTTCCACCTAACTGGCTTCAGCATGTGCAATAAGTGGGCAACGAGCTCCAGTGTATCCCCTTGAATTTCTAAGGAGTGAAAATTCGACCATTGTCGGTCAGCCTTATGTTGAAGTTGGGTCAAATCATTTCGCAACATGAGCTTGTCGCCTTCTCCTAATTCTCTCAACATCTTCACAATACCATCAGGCAGAGGAATTACAGGAGTCTGTGAAGGTAAGTAGTCTATGCAAGTGAGAATGTCCTGAAACCGAACCATAAGATATTCTACTCGTACATCGCTTTTTTCGTACATGACAGAATTCACTCAAACATTGAACAGGAGGTTACTTAAGCATGATGACAGCCAATTGACTGACAAGGAGCTGATACCTTCCAACCTCAACTTGCTCGAAAGACAGTTGTAGTTCGTGCGATCAGAAGAAAATCAAGTTATATGACATCAGTTCCACCGTGAAAATCGGTTATGCTGGTTCAACTATCTAACCTCGCCTGGTTAACTAGTTTACTAGTTACTAGCCGGTCCTAAGCCCGGGTAAAGAGGGAAGGTTGGGCATAGGGCTAGCAACCCTACCCCGTAAAACAAATCTAACCGCTAAAGAAACTTCAAAGCACAAACAAAATATAAAAAATGAAAACAAACTTATTCCCCGCTGGAATCGGAGAGGCGAAATGACGCCAGTTGGTGAAAGCCTTCGGGAAGCCAATTGGCCGATGTGTCTTCTCTCGATGAAAGCGAAAGTAAACGTGGGGACATGGAATGTCCGCACGATGTTTGAACCCAGTAAGGCAGCCCAGATTGCAAGGAGATGAGAAGGTATAACATCGAAGTGCTTGGGATTTGCGAAAGCAGATGGAATGGGAGTGGACTCTCCAAACTGTCAACTGGAGAATCAATAATCTACTCCGGTCACCCAGACGCCAACCACGAGCACACTGAGGGAGTGGCTATCATGATGTCCTCAAGAGCATCGAAGGCTCTCATGCAGTGGGAACCAATCTCCTCCAGGATCATGACAGCAAGATTCAACTCAAAAGGAAGAAAGGTCACAATCATACAATGTTATGCACCTACAAATAATGCAGAGCAAGAGAAAAAGGAGGATTTCTACAGACAACTTCAATCAACACTGGACAAGACGTCAGTTGGCGATATCAAAATTCTGATGGGCGACATGAATGCCAAACTGGGAGGGGACAACACGGGAAGAGAACTAACCATGGGTCGAGAGGCGCTAGGTGAAATGAATGAGAATGGAGAATTGTTTGCAGAATTCTGCGCATTCAACGATTTGGTGATTGGAGGCAGTGTGTTCAGGCACAAAGATATCCACAAAGCGACATGGATTTCACCAGATGGACACACTAAAAATCAAATCGACTTTATCTCAATCTCAAGAAAATGGAGACGCAGTCTACTTAACACAAGGTCAAGAAGAGGAGCAGATGTAGGTTCAGACCACTATCCTAGTGCAAGGAACCTTCCAAATCAAGTTAAAAGCCTTCAAGGAAGCTGGTGATAGACCTCAATTCAAGTACAACACTCGGAAACTGAAGGATGAAACTACAAAGGAGATCTTCAAGGCAGCCATCAAGACAAAATGGGAGACATCGAGGAACATCCCTGAAGAAACCTGTGTGGAAGAACACTGGAAGTCTTTGAAAGCTATGTGGAAAGAAACCTGCACAACAGTATTAGGAAGGAAGAAGAAAGAAGACAAGGAATGGATCTCGACGGATACCTGGAAGCTGATAGAGGAGAGGAGGATGGTGAAGCAGAAGATAAACCAGTGCAAGGATGCTCAACGACAAGAGGAACTGAGCACAATGTATAAAACACTGGACAAAGAAGTGAAGAAGAGTGCACGCAAAGACAAAAGACACTTCTACGAAACACTGGCAAGTGAAGCAGAACAGGCTGCAGGTAAGAGAGACCTGACGACATTGTATCAAATAACCAGGTTGCTATCAGGGAAGAGACCAACACAGATGAAACCAATAAAAGATGAAGAAGGAAATTTAATTACAAAAGAAGAGAAACAGAGGAAACGATGGGCCGACCACTTCAAGAAGCTCTTGAATCGACCACCACCTGCACTTCGTCCAGAAATACCACCTGCAGCCGCTGAACTACAAGTGAACATTAATCCCCCAACGAAAATGGAAGTCCTGAACGCCATAAAGCTACTGAAATGCGGGAAAGCAGCAGGACCAGATGGAATACCGCCAGAAGCACTGAGAACAGATGCAGAGACAACAGCGGACATGCTCACACCACTATTGCAGAAGGTGTGGAAGGAAGAGAAGGTACCTGACGATTGGAAGAAGGGTTACCTTGTCAAACTGCCGAAGAAGGGAGACCTCAGTGCTTGCAAGAACTGGCGCGGAATCACTCTCCTGTCCACCCCAAGTAAAATATTAAGCCGCATCATCCTGGAGAGGCTAAGGGATGCACTGGATTCAAAACTACGACCGGAACAGGCAGGCTTCAGGAAGTACAAATCATGTGCAGACCAAATTGCAACGCTTCGTATCATCATAGAACAGAGCATAGAATGGCAATCAGCTCTCCACCTCAACTTCATCGACTTTGAGAAGGCCTTTGACAGCGTCGACCGAGAAGTAATTTGGAAACTGCTTCAATACTACGGAGTACCGCAAACCTTTATCCGCCTCATTCAACAACTATATGAAGATGCCACATGCCAAGTAATCCACAATGGGAAGCTCAGTGATGCCTTTGAAGTGAAGACAGGAGTGAAACAAGGTTGCCTACTATCCCCCATGATATTCCTTGATTGTGGTGGACTGGATCATGCAGCAAACAGTAGGCAGCGAGAAGAGGGGGATACACTGGACGACGGAAAAGAACCTAGAAGACTTGGATTTCGCCGATGACTTATGCCTAATGTCACATAAACTTGAAGATCTGCAGGCAAAAACTAACAAGTTGATAGAAGAGGCAGCGAAGACGGGACTTCAGGTGAATATAGAGAAGACAGAAGTGATGAAGATACCGCACCACCACCATCAACAACAACAACAACAAACTCCAATCACCGTCAACGGGAGAAACTTGAAGGAAGTAACCTCCTTCACTTATCTAGGAAGCACTGTTTCAACTACAGGCGGGACGGACGAGGACGTCAAAGTCAGAATCGGAAAAGCAAGACAGGCGTTCATTAGCCTGAAACCAGTGTGGAGATCTTCTGCACTCAGCATGCGGAACAAGATACGGATTTTCAACACCAACGTCAAGTCAGTGCTCTTGTATGGCTCAGAGACTTGGCGCGTCACGAAAGGTATTTCCAATAAACTACAGACATTCATCAACAACTGCTTACGCTCGCTGCTGAAGATCAGATGGCCAGAAAAAATAAGCAACAAGGAACTCTGGGAACGAACCAACCAAGAACCTATCACGCAACAAATATGCAGGAAGAAGTGGAGATGGATTGGCCATGCACTGAGAAGGCCGACTGAGGACATCACGCGTCAGGCCCTCGAGTGGAATCCCCATGGGAAGCGACGAGTTGGACGTCCGAGGGTGACATGGAGGAGGTCGTGCGAGCAGGAAATGAGAGCTTCTGGGCTGTCGTGGGACCAGGTTCAAAAGATCTCAGAGAACAGAGGTCACTGGAGGCGTGCTACTGAAGCCCTATGTTCCACTAGGAACCCAAGGGACTAATAATAATAATAATAATAATAGTTCAACTATCTACTGAAGCAAGTAGAATAGTGACAAATGAACACCCTCTTCTGAAACCATGATAGTGGAGTGCAGTGAGGTTAGTAGTAGCGTGAACCAACGTAAACCGGAGAATCCTTCAGTCCCGAAGACATAAAAGTTACAAACCTTTATTTTATGTGGATGTTTCATTGGACACCTTTGAAAAAAGTTGTGATATGACCTAATTTCCAGCTTTCAGGCTCCATGCCATGGTTAAGATAATGTGTTTAAATCCCCTGAGGAGTTCAGTGAGAATTCAGATTCCTTCGTTAAAGACAGTAGCGTGAATTTTATTCGGACTGAATCTAGTTTCTTTCTTGAAACCATCAGCCTGCGACTCGATGGATCAACACTAAGACCAACGTTTGGATGTCATACTATTTTGCTGGGGCAGCCGTGAGTGCTTGCGAATGCCACCGATGACGATAAAGCCTTCAGATGTCGGCCAACCAAAACATCTGCGGCTTCAGCCTCACTGCCATTCAACCCATCCCACTAAGTAGGAAACTCTTATATTGCCTTGGCGGATGGTGCGGCTTAATAAAAAGGCACTTTAGGCTTGATAAAAGCATGTTAGTCAGCGGGGATCGGTGCCAATTCCAGTCATATGACAAGGTCTTAACGCAAAGACTTCCCGTATGCCAGAATTGTCTGTAAGGGGATCCACAGCCGTCTTTCTTGGGCTCAGTCCAGTGATATCTTTTAAACCTCAGAGGCTTTAAAGTATTGAACATTATAGTAATAATAATAATAAATATTTCACGCAATATAGGTTACATGAATACAAACCAGTTTACAGGTTTGATCATTTTGGTAATGAGAAATGACTATTATGTATTATGAACAGCGGACTGTTTGCGAAGCTTTGGGGCCTAATGTGGGACAGACTGGCCTACAGCATACATGCTTCTGTCATGTATGAATTTACAATAGCTATTTATATCCCACCAGTCCATTTATTTCAAAGCCTTCTTTAGGACAGCAGGACCGATTCATCTGAAGTTCCGGTTACATTGGTTTACAAAATAAATCATTTCCCTTCTGCGGACACACTGAAACCCGGTAACGACGTAAGCACTCTTTCGAGTATTGCATAGTTATCTATCAGGTGTTACGCTGTGAAAATGCACAACAGACGAGACATGAATTAATTATTCCTCCGTATTGGGGGTGACCTTAGGTTTACGGTTACTTGGAGTCCTCAACAAGGTTAAAGGATTGAGCTTCAGCGGAATCACCGCTCTCGCAGCACGAATGGCCTACAGACTCGACATTAGGAAAATTGAAATCCATTAAAATCAAGACATGTGCGCGTCTTAGTTTGAGAGGGCGGTCAATAGCTGCCAACTTATGATTATCGGAATGAAAGCCTGCGACTAATTCCTTATATTTCACTCCACCAAGCAACTTGCAGGCCTAGTTACTTTTGTGGGACATCACGCTGTGTTTTGAGCTGCTGAATTCTTGGCTATGAACTTTTTGAACTGTGAGGGGAGAATTGATATAGGGAGTCATCCGGCTCCCTTTATTTTGATTCTGTTGTTGCGGAACACTACAGTTTTTGGAAGAAAGAGTTCTTGATGTGAAACGCACGAAGAGACTCGTGTATCAGTAACACCAATAGGATTAGCGATAAACACGCTTATTAGTTTTCGTAGTTCGTGGGGAGCTTTATCGTCAGGAAGAACGCATTTGTGCAGATGCTGTTAATGGAGCTTACTTTGAGCACAGTGACCTTTCCGCAATGTCCGGTCTGTTCTGTGAGAGTAAAACTGGGCTGGGAACTGACTTAAATGCAATCTGATGGTAAACAAACAGCGGCCCATTCTTCTTTTTAAGCGATCGACAATCCACCAGCCAAACAACTTGCTGCTGTTCATTTTATTTCTCGGGAGCCGTTTGGTTTTCTTCCTATCTGGATGCATATGAACTGCAGGCAGAAGGCATTGTCTACTGGTCCAGAAGCCTCGATCGGGGCAGATGTGGAAACTAATCTAACTAGTCTAGATTTGATATCCTTGTCCTTCTTTACCATGAGTGACAGTTTCTGCGTGATCTATGTCTTATGATTCACACATGTTCTCGGAAATTTCCACTTGTGATTGTCGTGGAGAGATTTTGCTGGCCCTCTGTTTTCCGGGACCCGGGTCATCATTTTCCTGCTATGAAGACCTTCTGCTTTCACTCTTGAGTTCTGTGAGCCGCACATGTTCCGGATGTGAAATATCCAGAAGAGTTGTAGGACCCTCTTTGGAATCGAGTTTAACTAGATGCTTACAGCATATCCTCACCACATTCAGAGAAAGAGACATTCCATGCCAGTGGGTCCATCGTGTCCCAGACCGTAGGCCTGGTAGTGCTTCCTTGATGAGATACGTTTCGCAACCTTGTGCCTCAGCTGATAACAGAGTTTGCCCCATTGCACCAATTCATTATTGCATTGAAGCCCATCTGGTAGCTTAAGGCACTTCTTCTGAGATGTTATTAGAAAACAAACCTTGTTGGTGGATACAAGGAGTGTGGCAGTGGGTGTGCTCATCTTTACCGTGACGTTAGACAGACTGTTAATATGTCTTGAGCCAGCAGCCTTTGTAGCTTTTCCTGCCTCCTGATGCCCAGTGATGTCAGTTTCACGTATGCTATGTGGTTTCGATAGTTCTCATTCCTCCTTGTTTCTACCGAACGCAAAGTTCTATCGACTGTTGCCGGTACACTAGTGGTGTCTCACAGGGAGCTGTGCACAGTCCTCAGTACCTGTTAAAACTAGGTTTTGCTGAGTTAGATATTCTCCACCTCGATGATGTACACACAAGCAATGTGGTACAAGCCATCAAACCGTATATTAGCTCTTGCGGACAATCTGCAGCCCTTTCTAGTACACATACCCATTTTGCCAACAACTTTTAATTGAACAATGGCCAGCAAAATCAAAAAACTTTCAAAACTTACCACGCAGAATCGTACCTTGAAAAAGTGACAAGACAGGTATAACCTTGAACTATGAAAACTGCTAAAAATGTCATAAAAGACCAACCGAAGCTCTGAAGCCATGCTCGAAAGACTTTTTAGGGTTGGGTGTATATTACTTTTGGTATCTTGTGTAACGGGATGAATGGCTAGAAAATCCCTCCTGAGTACAGCACTGTTATTCATCTGAATAGTTTTACTCTCTTTGTACGTACTATCTTTAACCCCTGAGCTGTGTAATACTACCTTATCTCTCACCTGTCCTCTATGTCCTGATTAAAACTTACCTTTAATGCCACACTTTGTCACTGTTAGGTACTGAACGTTTGACAACAAGGCGTTGTCTTACTGTTCTCGGCATTTTTGTTTGGTCCAACCGAAGGTTGCGCTGCGAGGTGACTATTTGTCTTTTGGCTGTCCACTCAAATGGTTTATTGCTGGATTTGGTTCTTGTAGACAAGATTCCACCCACTTTACTGGAACTAGTCTTAGTGATTTTCGGGAACTTAATAATTATATCTCTTTTGGTGTCTCATAATTGGATGAAACGGCTGTCCAATCAAGCAAGATGAATGGTCAGTGTTTTTGTTACAGGGATAGAAATCAAAACCCACGCAAGACGCTCCTCTTGATATCGTGTTGTGCACATAGCTACGTGCATAGGGTAGCTGGTCAAGAAGCGGTCAAGTTAGCGCGAGGAGAATTCTCAACAAACCAACAAATTTTAAGTGATGTTCAGTAAGCTTGCAATGTCGCACCTCTTTTATATGGTGGTACCCACTGTGATGAAAACGTATTTTGTTTGTAACCAGTCTGGTGTTTATTTTTGACGCCTGTCGCTATCACTAATTTCTGTTTAGACTGTGGTCTGAGATACGAATAAATTGCACACGTGTAGCACAGCAACATCAAAAGTGATAATGGTCGATTGGTGACACATCGGTCGGATGGGGTATGCAATATTGGACGTGGATATAAAGAGCAAGAACGGAGCAAAGTGCAGGAGGGGAGACAATTTGGTGGGGTTAATTAGTTACTCATAGGCATTGTAATTGCACCATCGTAGGTTGTAATCTATAAATAACCGCTCTCGCTTGCCTTCAGGTTTCTTTTACTTGGTGTAGTTGACTAACATCTAGACGAAAATTCCTGGTCCACAGCATTCAAGGAGGAAAATATTTGACGCCCTTTTTCTGATTTCAGAAGATTATTGAATTGGTGGCAGGCAAGAAGCAGTAGTAGCTGCTTGTCTTGGAAACCCCTCTGAGAGGTCAGGAGAAGGTGATTCATGGAACATAGAGAGGAGAATGAAAGATGTCTGGGCGTCTGACGTTTGGGAAGCCATTCATGCCTGGCTGGTGGTGGATCCTGACAGCATAGGGATAAGATGCAAGCCATGCAATAACTTGGAAGCATCAGGCTGAACACAAATAAAAACCGGCTGACAATGAAACTTAGAAACCTGGCATGCTGTACGCCGAACAAATTCGATGAGGACTGGGGAGAAAACTCTTGGGAGTGCAGTTCATGGAGACTGTCATATGGAAAGTCAAGCGGCTGAAACTCGCAACCCAGCACAACCCATGAGTGATAACCAGTTGGTAAATCTTTCTTAATATTTGATGTAATCACCAATAACAGCGCTTCAGAAATGCAGCAAGAAAATGGAATGAAAAGTGGAGTGAAGAAATACAGCTGCAGATAGCATGGATATCAACTGGGAAGGCGCGTGCTTCCCTGTAGGAGGGAGAACATTTAGACTGAAAGCGCCTCGGTTTGCGAAGAAACAAGCTACAGGAAGTAAAAAGAGCACTCTGATTCATCGCCAGGGCTGAAAGTAAAAAATCAGCTACGCCATCAGAGTTCGAGTGAATGGTTTGAAATTTATTTATCTAATCAATAAAATGGCCGCGGTTTTGTTGATAGTGCGAGGGCATTTTCTGAGTCTGGGGCCACTAGTGGCATCAATTCAGATCGTAGGTGGACTTTTATCAATGGTTGCGGTCATCTGTGGCTGTGTTGCTGAGACCTGAGGCCACAAAACCCACCGCACATTTTGAGCTTATGGTAAACTATGCCTGAGGTCGAGTTCTTAGGAGAAATGGTTGCTGTCAGTGAAACGAATGATGGGAATGTAATAACAATACGGTTCGCCTACCACGGATAGAGGTATCGGTAAAGCAGAAGTTGAGGCAAAAGAAGTCCCAAAGAAGGGTGCATACTGGATCACCAAGTTGACTACAGACTACCAGAGTTCATTCCTCGCGATTGGGAAACAAAACATATGTCGTAACGGCAATAATAAATTACTGATAAAATCTCCGATGTACCCTATAATCAGCTAGCTGCCTTCCTCTTCACTTGGAAACATTGGTAGGGCGTTAAGGAGAAAATGGTATTACTGAAGAAGCCAGTAGCTAGTACAGTTTATCTGGTGTAATATGAAGAAGCTGGACTGAAATGAGGGTCTCCGGCAATTTTTCACGAAATACCGAGTTGAAACAGTCCGCAATGCTGGTGACAAGATACTAGATCACCTGCGGAAAGACACACCGTTCGCACCATTATACTTATATTTAGGCCACTGGTAATCACCAAAAAGTGAGTCTGAGTGAAAGAAGACAGCCTTCATCATGCGAAAAACAATACCGGTACAGAAGAATCCTGTTTGACCTTCCAGGAGAGCGATTTTAGTATAAATAACTGGCAACATTATTGCCTTAGATTTCAACAGTGTAGAAGCGTACAGCTATGACGTCGTGATACTACAGAGAGAAGTCGAAACGGGTGGGCCAACACGCATGGGCCTACTGCTGACATACACAACATAACACAATAAGGGTATAAGGAAATCCCATGCAGTAAAATATACTATGATGATGAAAAAATCCACCCAAATTGACTAAGTTCGCACATTGGTTGAAAGTATTGATGATCACTGATGCCAGTCACATCATACCCGGCTTAGGTAATGGGATTCTGAAATGGTTTAGGAACTGTTCTTACCCAAACGGTGAATGCTGAGGCCGATCACTAGTTCCCTGCATCTGTAGAATACTCATGAATGTGAGGCCAAGAAAGGACACGGTAGACTAGCTAGGTAGAGGCAGGATATTTGATAGATAGGACAAAAATACTGATGCGTTTCGACCAAATGGTTAGAGGATAGCGTACGAGCAACCCAACATAATACGACAGCGCTTCTAATTGTCTGGATTCTTGTCCATGTAAGTTTAGCCAGTCCATTACGACCGCATCGATCAGCATCAATTTTGACTCTGTCAAAACCCAAGATATAGATTTTGCAGCATTATTTGCCACTATAACTGTTGGTAGAATTTCCTGGCATTGGATATCAAATTTGGAGCGACTTTCAGCTTCAGTGCTACGCCTCGTTGAAATTTTTTTTAACGCTGCCGTAAGTAGTATTTTGAGTTTATTTCATAATTTAGCGATAATTTGACTTCGTGTTGATGGTTAAATTCCGTAATTAAGTCGTTATCAGGTGTTTATGATGACGATGCATCTCAATATTAACATTCCTTTTTTCAGCACTGCGGCTGATATACGGTTCTGCTCACCGGTTGTTGGCTGCTTTATTATCTAAACTTCTAAATTTATACTTTGAAACTCCTCGATGTTCACTAGATAGCTAATGTGACGAACCGAATGTCTTATTTTCAAACTGCTGTCAATGTAGTTTTGTGTTATGTAATCACATAAATAAATATCTTTGTCATGTTTACTTCAGGCAAAAAAAGCAGTTTAAGACATGAACAGGCCCTAAAAATTCTTGGGTTTCCATGTGCCTGTATTTCTAACGTGGACAAAATCATTAGCTGAGGTCACTGAGTATTTTTTTAATGTCTCTTTACCTGGTTACTCTTCCACTCTATTAATCAATTTGAAATAAGTTTACACTATGCATCAAGCAGCAAAAAACATCTATAACGTCATATTTCAGCGCCTGTGGTTTTTATTTGCTACTTCATGACACCCTACCAATCTTGAGAACTATGCTTCTAGACTTCATGCACACGGTTTTGGCTACAATGCCTAATTCACAAATCGTGACTGTAACTGTTAAGCCATTGGAATAATTCTTCCTTTTGTATGCTCATAAACTGTAAATGCTAATAAGTTCTTGGCTACTTCGCACACTACACTTCTGTTCGTCAAAAGTCAGCAAGTTAACTTGCTTCAGATTGGCGAAAATTTATAGTTCCACCCATATTTCCTTCATGTTACTTAGCCATGTTGAATTACAGGGTTTTATTTTTTCCATCTCCTTGCGCTGCTCACTATTCACAGGAGACTGCACGCGCCTGCATTTCTCACTGGTCGAAATTGTGGACAAGAAACGTACTGGCTGTTTTAGTACTGGGTCGCATATCCATTCAGTCATAACCTCTTCCAACTCGGTTAACGCTCATTATCTCTAAGCAAGCTAGAAGGTCAGCACTGACTTGAGGCATAAAAGAGACACCGTCACATGACGTCCGCCGACATCAAACCAATAACGGACACAGATAGATCAAATTACTATCAGCCATCATTGGACAAGTCGGTAGAGGATTTATGCTCTTTCTGGAGTACTATTTTGTACTCCAATCACGCGTTGATACGGTTTCGTGTATGTTTAGCCCTTATTGGCCACAGGAAACAGGAGGTAGTGAAGCCCATCTCTGCTCGATGGGTAGATGAGGACGCCAGATATGCATTTAATAGGCGTTAGCTAGGCCTTTAGCTGGAAATGACAGCGATTCTCATCCTGGGGGAACCTGGCGAGATATCAAGTCTGCTTAGAAACAGCAGTAAAGACAACTGATAACCTACACCCTAAGATTAGCAAACATCATTGGATTGCCACGAAGTCATCCGAACTGATTGATTCGAGAAAAAAGTCCATCTCTCTCTGACCACAGTGAAGAGCGAAAGAGACTTAAACATAAGTTGACCAAGAGTATTTTCGTCGACAACGAACAGTGTGGGTAGCGAAAGCGAGAGATGGAGAGGGTATTAGCGTTGGGTAACACTCGGCAACTATTTAGACTTATTAAGGATACTAGCGAAAAGATGGTGGTGAGTACAACCATCACCAAAAAGGGTGGGATGCTGATAACCTCTCAGGACAGTCTAGTAGAACGTTGGGCACAACACTTTGAAGCACAGTTCAACTAGCCTACAATCACGCTTCAGTTGTCCAACATCCAACTTGAGGTTGAGAAAGTCGTATCGAACCTGAAACGATAGAAAGCAGCAGGACCTGACAATTTGACACCTGGAGTTTCAAAGATAGAGGTAAAAAGTTGCTAATTAAGGTGGTGGATGTGATACATAGGGTATAGGAATCAGAAGTAGTCCCTCCAGACTGGCATATTTCACCGATCATCACAGTCCATAAAAAGGGGGAGAAATCTTCCTGTGACGACCGTGGTGGGATTCGTTCAACTTGTGTTGAAGATCCTAGGGTCCATCGTTATCCGACTACTACGTGAAGCTAGAAGATAGCAAACTCAAAAAAACTAGTCAGGTTTGAGATACACCTGGATAAGGGTACACCAATCATATTTTCACCCTCCAACAGGTTCGGTAACACAGGCATACCTACGGCCAGTGGCCGACACATGCCATATTTCTTGACATGACGGCGGTATTCCACTCTGTTAACCATGAATTATTGTGGCAGTATCTGACTGTGAAGGGAGTATCAAACAGGTATGTAATGCTTATCAAAAATCTCTACTGGAACTCACGCAATCGTGTAAGGGCTTATGGAGAGTTGTCATCAGAATTGATGACAACTAGTGGGGTTCACCAGGAATGTTTATTGTCACCGTTCCTATTTTACTTCATCACGGACATACTAATGAACATAACCTTAGGTACTTCTGACTTCACAGGGATTGATCTACTTCCTAGACATCGTATGGTTGACTTGGAGTATGAAGACGATATTTTCTTGCCGGTTGCAGACCCTGACAAAATGCGGTGTATTCTGGATGTGTTGGTCAAAAATCTTTGAATGTTTGACTGGCATGCGTTTCGCAACTGTAAATGTAAGGCGATGCTGCAAGACTGGTCTACTGCAACAACCCCCAGTCTAATAATAAGGAGTGAAGTGGTAGAATGTGTCGATCACCTCACTTATTTGAGGATTTGCTTCATCCCATTTGGGGTGGCTGCTGACTGAGTCTCAGCTGGGATACAGAAGACCCGTTTGGTATTTACCAATTTGCGTCACCTGTGCCACCGACTAGCGAGATATTGGACTACCCATTGAAGGACGAATATAGTGCTCTTCATTTCGTTGTGTCTTATTATTTGGAAGTCATGTGCATGTGGACTCACCCATTTGAAAACTTGAGTTAGCATTCTTTATCCCAGTCTTGCTGACTTTTGAACCAAGGTGATATTACGAAAAATCATGATAGGTATTTTTATGGACAAAATAGGTGTAGCTCATTGCTTACTTCATGGGCGTGCGCATAGTACTGATTTACCAGGATAATACTATGAAATTCTTTGTGGTATCGCTTATGTGAGGTGTTGCACTTTTGCTTTCTTTATTGTAAGCATGTGATATGCCATCTGTATTCATAGATCTTTGCAATGCTTTTTTCAGTTTGTAAAACAGGCGAATAACAGGTTACTATGGAAACTGTACTTGAACAGCAGCGTCGCTATCATGAGGAGCGAGAGAGACTCGTAAATGAGTTGACTAAAGAAATGCTTTACCACCCTACTACGGTAAGCCTTATATTCGACTCATTGCCTTGTTTTAGCATCGAGAAAAATTAAATTCTGAACTTCGATTGAGACTTATGTATGATGTAGGTGGATATTTGTTTTATTCTATAGTTATAGAGATACTTTGATGTCACACAAGATCTGAAAGATCTCTATGAAGATAAAGATGGGTGAGCCGATTCGTTATTTGTTTTATATGAGGTTTTGCATAGCCTTCGTAAGGCTGATATTCAAACACTATCAGGTCCAAATGAATTCAATGAATTTTACGACCGATTAAAGCAGATTAAAGAATTTCACCGTAGACATCCTGGAGAGGTAATTTATTCACTCAACATCTGTTCTACTAATCCTTAATTAATATTAAGATATGCGTGCCAATGTCTGCTGAGTTTGAGAAATACAAAGAGATGAGAGAAAGACCAGAAGAAGCTAATGCTGTCCTCATTGACTTTTCAGATGAAGAAGGTTACGGTCGTTATCTGGATTTGCATGATGTATATAAGAAGTATCTGAATGTAAAAGGTGTCCCGGTAAGTCGCGTTTATAAATGCTCAACAATTCTGTTCAGCGCATAGATTATCTCACATATATCTCATTCTTTGATCGGCTATATGATATATCCCGTGATAAAAAGGGAATAGCTTACAAAGCGTGAGTACTTTTTACTTATGAATTTCATTTGCTAGTTACCTTGAAGAATTATTGGCCTATCTTGAGAACTTTGTATCACGTGCCAGACCTATAGTGGATTTGGAGGAGGTAAGACGTTATTCACTCACTTTTACATCTCTTTAGGAAACTAAAGAAGCACTTGCTAAATTCGAGACACAGTGGACCCAAGGAACATTTCCTGGTTGGGGTCGTGAGGCAGCTTCTGCTTTGGCTCACGGTGGAGCTCACTTAGATTTGACTGCTTTTACAGCCTGGGAAGAACTTGCTTCTCTTGGACTTGATAGGCTGAAATCAGCACTACTTGCTCTAGGACTGAAATGTGGTGGGACCTTGGAAGAAAGAGCTCGTCGTTTGTGGGCTACAAAGGGAAAAGCTCTCGAAGAGTTGCCTGCAGATCTTTTTGTAACAAAACAACGTTCCACTAAAGGTTTTGCCAAGACAGCCGCATGGGGTCATGTTCCTCCGTAAGCAGTATTTTTGCGTTTTCATTTTAAAAAGTTAGTTTAACAGAATTATTAAATCATTTTCTTTCGATTCATTTTGTAGAGCATTGTCCGAAAAGTTGAAAGAGATCGCTACGCTAGAGGCTAGAATATACAGACTTAGTGAAATCCTTAAAGAACACCGAGATGCCACAATCGAAAATGTGCAACGTCGTCAGGCACGGATAGGCTTTGAACGAGATGAAGATGATACAGATGCAGATAAAGATGCTGCAGGTGCAGAGAGTGGACAAAATGGAGGTGATGACGAAGATGATATTCCATACAATCCAAAAAATTTGCCTCTTGGTTGGGATGGCAAAGTAAGTCATTTCAGTCTCTAATCTAATTACTGTTCGCCTGTGAATCTCTGAAATCATTCTAAAGCGATGACACACGTGCTGGACATAAATAGAAAAACGTATACCAGTTCCTCTGTTATGCTAGTTTCTCACTGATATATGATTAGTTCGGCTTATATGATCGTATTTCACATAGTTACTCAAGTATTTAAACGTTTTAAGTGTTTACTATTACTTCATGAAACTTACTATGTTAGTAAAAGGATATAATTCATTTCTGAGACAGTTTTGAGAAATCATGAATGCTGTATCGTAATCCATTCGAATGGTTGGCATCAACTAGAGGAACAAGGGAAGGCGAATCGTATCTAAGGAGATGGTTAGTAGAAATAAGCAGACAGAATTCAGCAGATTATAAAGCATAGAATTGTTGGTAAAAGGATATTCATGTGCCGTTTAGTGTGTTCAGGCAGTTGAATGTCTGAAGCTATTCACACTGTAAACATTTCGGCTTCTTGAAATATGTTTAGTTGTAACTGGATTAGTATCGTTAGTCTGCTCATCTCCGCTGCACGGGTTTCGGACCCGAATAAACATCTATTTAAGGATAACCATTTCGTATAGTTTTGCCCGTATATTTAAAACATTTCGCCTGCACTGCAGTTTTGTGGATTGATAATATGTGTAGGATTCGCTCCAACGTTCCCTCTTGAGTATACAAATTCCGCATCGCTGATAATGATGACCACTCTCAGAAGATACCTTGTTTATAATAAGTAAATGATATAATTCATTCGTTACGGTTTCATATACTAAGCTGTAAACTACACCTACTGTATGAGGGTTTATGACACTATCCGATTACCAAGACTGGTGTGAATTTACGTTGCGTTTCAATCTAAATGGATAGTACAACATTTTTAGCTTAAGATTATTATGCTGTTACAATCTAATTATTCTCAACTAATTTTTACTGAAATGCTTAAATCTTCTACAAGTAAGTGTCCACTTTATATATTACGTGATTGTTTTCTAGCAATATCAATGAAGCAAACTTTTACGTCAAATTAGCGATCATAGTCTAATTAAAAAGATATTTATATGTTAGAGCTAGTGTATATCAAATTGTAGACACTTTCTATGGCTGTTTCAATAGATATACGAGGTGATTTGTGAGCATACTCGTTTTGAAAAAGTACAGCACAAGTAATGGAATCGCTGAGGGTTTTGAACAATCTCTGTTCACACCAACTTCTACAGCACTATAAACAAAACAAAACAACTATCTTGATAGGGAATTATAAGACTTGACTAAATAACTAAGATGTTCCTTTTTGTGAACACAGCGGGTGGAAGTTCATTTCTAGTCTAAATCAACAGTAGAAATGGACACGATAGTTTTTTGGTTCGAAGCGATCGGGAGGATGGCGTATCTACAACCTCGACAGAACTGATATCCCGCCTGGGATTCGAACCCACACTACCCAGTGTTGTAGTCATCGACGCTATCATTGAGCTATTCGGGTAGCGACTGACCTTCTGTAGCACTGGACTACATACATTGATTGGTCACGGAAGCACAACTAATTTCATGTTGCCTAGTCCTGAGTGCTGACCGAATCCTATCGATAGTATTTGCAATGTGATCACCAAGCGTGGAGGTTCAGCATTCCTTTCAACCAACTAACATTTACCAATGTACACCGTGATGTTTAGCCTCCTCACTTGGTGGCCACATTGCAAATATGATCGTTGGAACTCAGTCTGGACTCAGGACTAGACAACATAAAATTAGTTGCTTTCCCGTGACCAATCAATGCACATGATAGTTTGTTTTTTAGTCTTTCTTTACGTATGCAAGTAGAAGCCAAGCACATGTATAGATCTGTGTATTTTACAAAGAACAACGCCTTTTCATGTGGAGGCAAATATACTGTCTGATTATTGAAAACTCATTCGACGAGACTAAAATCCTTGGTCTAAAGTTGACTACTTAACCCAATGCACTACATTAAAATGCCATGAAGTCAACTGGAACTGCTATAAATTATCTCAAAGAAAATGTCATTTTAACTGACACTTATATGTTGATCTTTATTAATTTTCCTGCACACATTTAAAAGTGTAGTTTTCAGTAAAAGCTAATAATTCTTTGTCTCAAATTTAGCCTATTCCTTATTGGTTGTACAAACTGCATGGTTTGAATATGTACTACAGCTGTGAAATATGCGGTAATCAAACCTATCGTGGTCCTAAAGCTTTTCAACAGCACTTTTCTGAATGGCGACATGCTCATGGTATGCGGTGTTTAGGTATCCCAAACACAATACATTTTGCCCATGTAACAAAATTGAAGATGCTCTAGCTCTATGGCAACGTATAAGAACAATGAAAGAAGCTGAACGTTGGCGTCCAGAAACTGAAGAGGAATTAGAAGATTCCTCTGGTAATGTTGTATCTCGGAAAACATATGAAGATTTAAAACGTCAGGGTCTTCTTTGAATCTGAACACTGAATTTTACTTCCCTCCTTTTTTTATATAATGTACACTGATGAAATACAAAAGTGTTTACTTCAATTTATTGTTCTTGTTTGTGCATTTAGATGTATGGTCATATGCTTCAGGTTTGATTATCATGACTTTTGTTAAGTGTAATTAGTGTTTTCTGAACTTTTAAAAAACGAAAGAATCATTTATATTGATTATTTATTCCTTATAGATCAGCTTAAGTCAGTATTTCATCGGTCACGTGTCATATGTAAGATGATGCTCAAGGTCTGGTCTACTGCAAGTACCCCCAGTCTAGTAATAAGGAGTGAAGTGGTAGAATGTGTCGATCACCTCACTTATTTGAGGATTTGCTTCATCCCATTTGGGGTGGCTGCTGACTGAGTCTCAGCTGGGATACAGAAGACCCGTTTGGTATTTACCAATTTGCGTCACCTGTGCCACCGACTAGCGAGATATTGGACTACCCATTGAAGGACGAATATAGTGCTCTTCATTTCGTTGTGTCTTATTATTTGGATGTGAGACATGGGCGTTAAAAGTAGAAGACATGAAGTGGTTACAGAGTTTTGATCACAGGTGTGTTGGTAGTATTGGTCGCGTTTTATGGAATCATGGTGTGATGAATGTTGAGGTGAGGCGAAGTGTTCTAGAGAAGATAGGTAAATCGATTGATGAGATTGTGAGGCTTCATTGACTGAGATGGCTTGGATATGTGCTGTGCATGTCGAGCCACCACCTACGTCTATGTGGAATGCTAGTGGGAGTTGGGTTAGGTTGAAAGAGGCTTCAGGGTGGCGAGACGAAGACGTAGGACTAGTCGGTAGAGTCTCTTACTGTTGACCTGAGTCGTGTGGGGAAGATGTAGACTGCCTGACTGGAGTCCCAGAGATGAAGGAAGCAGTGGTGTTAGGACTCTTGGTGACATAGTCTAAAACTGGTCTGGATGGGGCAGATGCATTCACACGGTGAATATTTACAGTAACGTTTATCTTCAGATTGTTTGTTCTTTCACACAACTTTGTCTGCTTTTATATCCTTCTTTTTCTGTCTTGTTGCTGTTTGTATGCTACTATGAAGTGTGGCAACTTCAACGATTCACTTGTTTGTGGGGTTCTAGGTTTATTTTATCTGTCTTTGTCATTATTGTTTCATATGCAGTAGGTAACCGTTTTTATGTCTGTAGATAAAAATGTTGTTGCTTGTTTTTACCGGTCTAGGATGTTGATGTTCAGTTAATAAAGTCGTAATTTTGAGGGTCATTGTATTTATTTCACTTTAGATCTCTGAGTATTGCAAAGCGTATAAATCTTTCGTGCATTGAAAATCTAGTTAAACAGAATGAAATATCGTGTTTTGAATAAAATGAGTCCAGATCGGAATCGTTGTAATTTCATGAAATAGAGTGAAACAAGGAAATCTGTATATTGTTAGAATTATCTTATTTTCATATACTGATGAAAATGACAACAATTCATTGAATCCATCAAAAACTTTCAATTTGTTTTCCTTACATAATTTGTGAAAAGTCGTTAGTATAAATTTTACGAATCAATATAATTAGGGAGAGTTATATAACGTGGTAACTACGTGCACGTCTATCATCTAAGCTGGATCAAATTTATTTTTTTACGAATGTTGATACTATCCCTCAGTAGGTGCAGTGGGGTTGAATTTGCTCACCACTCTGATACATTTTGAATCTCTAAGCTGATGAGCCACAAACTAACAAAGACTATGTCAATTCTGTATAATGTGAATGATGGCTGATAATTTGTTAGCTTTGTGTCTGCAAAAAAGATATAGATGGTTTTTGCGATGAATTCATTGAGACAGAAAGGAATATGGATGCAGGTGTTAGACAATAATCACACCATATCATGAGCTTCTACGAGATTTCCAAATTTTTTCTGCTGTATTCTGACTCAGTTGACTTAGCAATAATGATTTCATCACATGATAGGACTTCAGTTTGATCGTCACATTGGTGAAAAGTGGACACTTTTTAGGATGGTTAAGTCTAGTAATTTCTCATGCGTTTTCTGCTTTTCTTTGTGATAAGAATCATCTTCAAACTTTTATGTTCAACTCATGTGAGTTGTCTACATCAAATGATGTTCAAGGATGCCCATTATCTCCATTCTTATTCAACTTCATCACAGATGTATTTATAGTAGTCTCCCTTTCTTCGTCTGAATCCACAGGGATTGGTCTCATCACACGAGAATCCTTAGTAGACCTAGATTACGCAGGTGATATTACTTTTCTGGAAGAAGACACTGACATGATACAGTCTTCTGGCAATTTGAGAACGTTTGAGATGCGTTTCTCGCCACCCAAATGCAAATTGTTGCTCTAAGACTGATCTCCAATGGTACCTTGTTTAACAGTAGGATTGAAGTGGTTGAGGGCGTTGACTACTTCACTGAACCGGATCTGCCCTGGAGTGTCGGTCAGCGACTGATGAAATCTCTGCACGAATCCGAAAGACTCACTTGGCTTACGTCATTGATGTGGTATCCATTCGCTCACTAAGGGTTGAGTGTACTGCACTACAGTTTGCGCTCAGTGATATCTAGCCGAATGCTCTAACACGTCCACGGGTGTTCGAATACAGGTCCTCTGGTGATGCACTTTCCTGACATTCTTTTTAGTGAATGACATTGTCATAACATCACGAAATTTGACTTAAAATCTCTGTGAATACCGTCATCCCTGTTTCTCTGGTACAAGCTCATCGAGCCCTTCTATCCTTGCTCGTTCCAGGTTGTTAACAGCTCCCTCAAATTTCGCAAGAGTTGAAGGACTTATGTCACTGTTCCATTCAGGATTCTACTGGATAGTCGACATTTCAGTAGTAACTGAAGACCATTTGAGTGCTTCTCAAATCCTTCCGCCAGTTATCTCAGTCATCTCCTTTTCTGTTATAATCCCACTAACTATTGGCGATTCTACTAGTTTCTTTCAGTCTACGTATGCGTGTACTGTTATTTATCGCAGTGCTTTTCCCATCTCTCACTTTCGCCGTCCACCATTGTTCACGGTCATAACGTAGACTCTTCGTCAGTCTGCGTTTAAGTCCCCCACTATTCATTGTGGCCGAAGCTTTCAGAACTGCGCTCATTTACACCCATTAGTTCAGAAGCTGCTGCTGAGATTAACTGATCCCTTCTAACTTTTTTGTATAATTTTGTTACGTTTTTAAGGCTGTTTTTTACAGCAGAATGGAGATGGCACCAAGCTTATTTGATGAGTGATTTCTTTTTGTGTTAGCTGTCCAGTTTGTTCCTCTTTGAAGGTAGCGTTAGTACTGTCATCATGGAGCTGCAGTTGGAATGGTTTTACACTCGTTGTCTGTCTAGGCTGAGATTTTTGCATGCTTAAACGCACTAGGGATTCTTGTTCGAATATAAAATAATGATAACCGATACCCGTTGCACGCAGGATGCCCCTTATGCTCTAGTTGCCTAGTGGATAACGCTTTGTCACTCAAGGCGATGGGCGTGGGGTTCGAGTCTCAGTGGGAACATCATCACTCACTGGGTTGCAGGCACATCCAGCCGATGAGTCCCATATAGGACGAAATGTGCTTCATGAATTCCACTGCTAACCATCAACAAGTAAATTGCAACTTGGTGGTGTTAAAAACTCACACATCCGGGATCTTTAGTATCGTGAATTTGGGTTTATGGGATAGTAAATCAGGATTCGACTTTTAATAACGATATAGATCATGAAGGATTGTATAAATTACCACCTGCCTACTTACCATTTCTAGTAAATGATGAGTACTGCATTCTTCATTTCTTAGTTCGGATATTTTGAGTGAAGCGGAGAACAGTTATCTAATTTTCTCATTGTGACTGACTGTTATTCGTATCTAGTTGGTAAAAAGAACGATTAGGAACCTTAGTTTGGTTTTCAAACCTTTATTTCTGCTTTCTTAAACTACGCTACCCTCTAGGTTTTGTTTTCTTAGTATGGTTTATTCCGATAAAGTTAATTAATCTATTTTCGAAGAATAATTATGTATCTGTTTCGTTTACAGATTGTAAGATAGTACGGAGTGTTACAAATAAATAATGGAGGTTGATTTATCAAAGATAAATGAACCTTTAACTGCCACAACTTTCAATAGTACATCTGAGTGTAATGATGCCAATCCAAAAGATGATCGTATTATGGATACCGGAGAACCAGTTCTTACAGATTGTGATGACAATGGTCCTGAGGAGGAGAGTTGTACAGATTGTGAAGTGAGTAGTTTTCTTTTTTATGATGACTGAATGTAAAAGTACTGACAACTAGTTGGTCATCATGTTTTACTGTCAGGCATTTAAGCAAATATTTTACACTAGTATAGGTCAAATATTTACTTTTTTGTAGCCTTATATAATCTATTTACCTATTTATTTAATACAATGTGAACACAAAGAAACATATCACGTTAAATAATATAATATCGTACATTGAACAGAAATAAAAGTGAGGTAGAAAAGTAATACACTGATGAGAGAAGCATTATTATAAGATACATCCAAGGTAGCGTTCATTATTCACCAACCCGCTACTGATCATGAGTCTTAAAAGGGCATTGTGGTCTTTTGAATTAAATGAACAGGATAGACGGATATCTTAGTATCGTTGCTCGCGTATTGTGGACTCACCATGTTAGCAGTGTTGGGTTCAGACGAATAGTTCCAGGCAAGATTGGCAAGTCGATTGATGAGGTTGTGAACCTTCGTTAACTGAGGTGACTCGGACATGTATTGTACATGCCGAGCGAACGCCTACCTCGACGTGCTATACCATAGGAGGTTTGATTAGATTGGAAGAAGTTTCAGGGTGGTCAGACCAAGACGTGACGCGTGTCTATGAAGTCCCCGACTGTTAGTCTGAACGGTGTGGGGGAGATGTAGACTATCTGACTAGGTTCCTTGCGACGATAGAAATCAGTGGTTGAGGACGCTTGGTGACATGGCTGAGACTTTGCCATGATGGCTCGGATTTATTCACTCTTTGGTGTCCTCTAAAGTTTGAATATTTGCACTAGCCTTTATCCTCAAAGTAGGTACTCTCTTGCAAATTTTTTGTGTACGTTGATATCACTCTTTTTCTATCCGAGTGTTCTTTGTATGGTACTGTGAAGTGTGACAGGTCGAACCGATGCACCAGTGTGCGAGGTTCTACGTCGATCCTACCTATCTATCTAGTTGCCACATCTCAGCAGCATACAAAGAACAACTGGGTCGAAAAAGACTGATTTCAAAGTAGTTCACTGGACAACTTGGAAAAACTAACTTATCTGAAAACAAGTATGTTCTTAGTTTATGGTTGCTATTATGTTTCAAGTCAAATATATTCTTCATCATTACAGGTACAGGTACCTAGATAAATTGATGGGTTCAAATCTGATTCTTAGGTTGCTGATTGTTTCAGCATTTTTAGACCCATATGACACATGTCTATGCATTGAGTGTACAAATCCTCTTCAGTTAGGATTAGTTGTTAAGCAGGCAAATAACGTAGGACTTGGTACAACTGCCTATCGGTTCACTATGTTGCACTTTACATCAAAACGTCAAGATGGAAGCAGGAAAACAGACAAATAAAAATGATGTAAAGATTTGTGAAATGTCACAAGGTAAAGAAAGAAGGCAGTAAAAGAAATAGTAATATATGGTATTATGATATACAGTGAAGATAAAGCATGATTACATTTTCAGCATTGTAGTCAATTTTGAACCAGTTCAGCAAATATTTATTTAAGTTACTATACACACTCCGACTATGAATTTCACACTTCTGTATTCTGCTCATATAAACGATGAGAAAATCAAAAGATTGTAGTCTTTTTTCTAAATTATCCTACTTTAGCAAAGATTTTTTGTTGGAGAGCGTTAACTACCAGCAAATGTTTAATTTCAAGTTGATATTCATCATGAACTGACATCAGTTGGACAATCCTTGAAAACCTGGGGGTGAGGGTGGGCGCTGGACGGCTGTTTTTTCGTAATCTAGGACTCCTCAGTAGTGCGCACTCATCACCTCTCCAGGGGTCGAATTAAGAACTGTCAGGTCTCGTGGAGAGCACGTTACCATTGAGCCACTAAGTCGGAATCTAATTGTCCTCGATATAGTCTGGTCTTCATCCACTGCTATTGTTGATGGTTGCGCACTGCTGAAGAGTTCCACATCATGACAAAACCGCTGTTCAGTGCTTCTCCAAGTGATGTCAATCCATGATGAATACCAAGTTGAAATCAATAAATCCTCACGAACCTTCAAAATGTTAAATGGTTAACTTGACTTGAACTTTTAAATCATTTGTTTTAATTTTAATCAAATCACAACTTCAACGTTTATTGCAATGTTGGAATTTTTGGATATCATGAAATTGCACATTTTCTACTCTAAGTGTTTCATACTGATTATGAATGAAATTGGTCAAAACCACGTTTGTAACGAGATTCATACTTTGAGGGAATTTCTTTTTGTATATCAATAGATTGGTATATTAATCACACTAAATCAACTGAAATTGTATCCAGATATTTGGTTAACCATTAAAATTTGAACAGTGTTAACTAAGTTTGACAACAGGATAGTTTAACATCCATCCTTAGAGCATATCACTTATTTCTTAGCACTTCGATGTTCTTGTCTAGGAAACTGACCCTCATAGAACTCATACTAACAGTAAGTAGTTTAGATAGCTCACTTTCGCATCCTTATCTGATTATTGTTTAAAGCTTGTTTGATGAAAGTCGTAGATGTCTACATATAGACAGTATAAATGAAAACTATCGACCAAGTTACATTATTCGCCTAAAGCCTTACGTTCAAATAAAGTTGTTTAATTTCTATCCTGTTATGTGCAAATTATGCAGTATAGGTGATCATCTCTTGCCATCTACATCCTGTGATACTAACGATAATATTACAACTGCTTTCAATCATTGTTGACCAGTCGAATGTCTGATTAATTTCGTAAATGATATTTAGTCTTCGAGCATTCTATGTCGGTATTGAATATAATTCTGACATGATGCTTATCACAAACTAGTTTTTTTCCGCATCAGCCCAGTTCTTGAATAATGATAGTAAGTCTGTTTTTTTAAAAATGTCACTGTACTGTTTAATTCTTAGCTATTTTTACACTAGTCAGTGGAAATTCGTTACAAAATGTTACCATTACGATTCGTGAACGAAAAGATGTAAAAAGAAATGATAGACAGACAGACAGAAAAATCAACACAGAACTGTTATGATGCGGAGTTGTGAGAACAAACGGAAATACTTAACGATTGGTAGTCGAGGATTGAGACGATGCAACCCGAGTGATTCGCAAAGAGAAATCAGAAGGCTGGAAACCAGATGAGTTTGTGGTATCTCGGACTGAAGCGTTTATTAGCGAAAACTGACCCTATTTATAGAGTTTACAATAATCTTAAAAGACAAGGAATCATTAGTACATTTAAGAGGTAGGAGCTAATCAGAACAGTAGCGGGTCATACGAAATATGACCCATGAGAGAGAAAAGAGCGTGAATAAACAGTTCAAATATATACAAAACTGTAAGTATGGAATATAAGGATATCGACATCCCTAACAAGAACCTTGTACATAAGTACATAGCTTGAAGCTACCACACTTCACAGATGTTTAAAAATAACGAGCGGAAAGAAAAAGAGTGATATGAAAGTAGACAAAGCTGTATGAGAGGATACACAATTTGAAGATATAGAAAAAAAGATAATTCAGCGAAGAAAATCTTTTTCAGTGACATCATTCTCTAAAGATGTACAATTGTATTCATATACATATCACAAATGTATAAGAGTCTATTACTAAACAATAGGATATAATTGCATCAGTAAGGTAGCGTTAAAAACTGAAATCAAGAACGGAAGAGAGTTGCGTTATGGTCTTTTAGACAATGGAAATAATGAGAAAGGCAAGGATTTTGACAAAGGGAGAATTGTTGGTGTATGTGAAATACTAAAATTAAGTGTCACTTGATTAGATATAAACAAAGTGAAGAAGGAAACAAAGTCATAATGAAGGTAATCTAACTAATTATAGTGAAATCGAGAACGATTTTGAATATGGTAAGAACCTTGTCGGAGAGGAGCTTAGACACACTTCTCCTACACGTAGAGATCAGGCTTGAATTAGTGAATTGTCAATGCTTCTGCTGTGCACAACTGTCGAAAGCCTACTCCTTTTGAACTATTCCTTTTGACTTGGTAAGTGGCACTAAAGGAAGACTCTGGTGGAGACAAATGTCCAGAGTTGACCAAATGTTCAAGAATTGAACTTTTGATATATTTAATTTCTCCCCTCGATAACCATGCAGGATAGTGCTCAGAGATCTATGCAACCAGCTCCACAGGAGCAAGTAAGTTTCTAGACACCAAGTGGCAACTTGTCCTTAACGCACTCCGGAACCAATTGGCATCTAGATAAGCTGATCTGTAGCTTCGCAAATAAGAACGTCTTCTTCAGCTATTTGGCCAACCGATTCTTCTGGATCTCTGCTGCTGAAACCCACGTTCATAAACAAAATGCAAATATTCAAGCTTTAGGAGACTCTAAAGAGTGAATACGCCTGCGCCATGTCACCAAAAGTCCCCGACCACTGATAAATTTCATTTCAGGGACCCCAACCAAATAGTCTTCACCTCCCTACATGGTTTAGACTAATAGTCAGGGACTTCATCAGTTGGTACCATGTCATGATCTGACCATCGTGAAGCTTCTTCCAACATAATCTAACTTCTCCTAGCATGGGACGTCAAGATAAATGATGGCTCGGCATGCACAATACATATCCAAGCCATCCGAATCAATGAAGTCGTCAGCTAGATGACCTCCGGGGAGAAAATCAATCCCTATGAAGTCACAAGTACCTAAGGTTATGTTCATTAGTATGTCCGTGATGAAGTAAAATAGGAACGGTGACAATAAACATTTCTGGTGAACCCCACTAGTTGTCATCAATTCTGATGACAACTCTCCATAAGCCCTTACACGATTGCGTGAGTTCCAGTAGAGATTTTTGATAAACATTACATACCTGTTTGATACTCCCTTCACAGTCAGATACTGCCACAATAATTCATGGTTAACAGAGTGGAATACCGCCGTCATGTCAAGAAATATGGCATGTGTCGGCCACTGGCCGTAGGTATGCCTGTGTTACCGAACCTGTTGGAGGGTGAAAATATGATTGATGTACCCTTATCCAGGTGTATCTCAAACCTGACTAGTTTTTTTGAGTTTGCTATCTTCTAGCTTCACGTAGTAGTCGGATAACGATGGACCCTAGGATCTTCAACACAAGTTAAACGAATCCCACCACGGTCGTCACAGGAAGATTTCTCCCCTTTTTTGTGGACTAAGGTGATCGGTGAAATATGCCAGTCTGAAGGGACTACTTTTGATTCCTATACCCCACGTACTACGACTGCCACCTTAATTAACAATTTCTTACCTCTGTTTTGAAAACTCCAGGTGTCAAATTGTCAGGTCCTGCTGCTTTCTATCGTTTCAGGTTCCATACAACCTTCTGAACTTCGAGGAAAGTAGGAAAAAATAGCCTTATTTCCATGATTTTTTTCAAAATAGAAACTACGATGATAATCTTTGGATTACATTTACCGAAGAAAACAATGCACCAAACTACTGAGTACACAATTTCGATGAAAGTATCAGTTAGACAACGTCAACTTTGAATTCTATCTTTCTTTTTTCTTCTTCCCAGATCATATCAGATTCAGATACTAGGAAGTCAACAGAAAACCCTATTCCAACAGCTAATATCTATTGTCCTCCCAATTGGGCTTTAAATTGTCCACCAAATTTAGACTACAAGCTGGAAGTAATTAAAAATGGCTTACAACTCTCAGAGTGTACAGTCAACTTATCATCGAAAACATGTGAAACAAATGATGAAGCATCTGTTTATGATAATAATGGTTTAAGCTTTTGTCTAATTGGACGTCAACCTCAACCAAACTATGCACCATTCAATGATATCATTGGACAATGCATGGTACTTGCTCATCCGTCTATAAGTCGATTACATGCTGTTTTGCAGTATGGTAAACCGCCACATTCTATAGGTCATGTACCTGAAGATGAAAAAGATACTACTGGATGGTATCTACAAGATTTGGAAAGTACTCATGGTACTTTCGTTAACAAGGTTATTATATATTTTTTTCTGAAAAGTATTTTGTTACGTTTAATTATTACTATGTGAAAAAAACGTGAGTTATCAAATATTTATTCCGTTTTCATGAAACTTGTTGACTCAGCGCTGGGTACAATGAATAATGAATACCCTCGTTATGCATCTTACTATGTAGTCTGAGTTAATCAGATCGAATCGAAACCCACTCAGCAATCTTGTATATCTTCGTGCAGTAGGTAGTAAGTCATATCCAATGTGTGGGGGTTAATGATGCTAATTGGCTGCTCAAACCTCGGTAGGTGGAGAAGGGTTCGAACCCGTTATTCACTGGTTCAAAGTTAACTTTCTAAACCAGTGAGTTAATAACACTCAGCTGTAGCCTTTTTCTGATTGCTTTGATGAACAATGCAGAATTCGTATCTTCAAAGGAAATAAGCGTTGCGAATATTAATGTCATCTGGAGTTTGTGGGAATTGTTTGATTACAAGGTGACTGAATATTACTGTGCTCGCCACAAGACCTGTAGGCTATGGGTCGATTCCTGGCGCGATCATGGGTACCCACTGCTGAGGACCCACATTCTGGGATGAAACAGCTACCTGTTGTGGTTAGGTTTTCAATGGTTCTCCAACTGATGTCGTCCAAGTACCAACTTCAAAAATATTATTTTGTTGGTGTCATCCCAAGGCTGGTTTGTTGTATTTCTAGCTTGTTGGTCATTAATCTTGATCGTGAAGTTCCTTATAAGTTTGTTGGCTCAAACTTATTAGAAGGTTTATCTTGTCTTACGTCGTGAGATTTTGATTCATCATCATGATCATCATCATCATTATCGACATAGGACCAGGCATTACTGCGTAACTGTCCGAGTTACCACAGTTCATATCAGTACATCAAGTAAAAAGGCAGTGAGAGGCAAGATGAAGATAAGCAAATTCAGTCCAAAAAAATATAAAGTACGAAAAAAGAGAAACGAAGAATGACAAAATGGTGAGATTCAGTATAGCGTCGTTAAGATGAGAATAATGTATGTATACATCTGCGCACTGACATCGGTTCTGAGCCATGTGATCTACCTGGAGTCTCCAACCACTGGTTCCTTTCTCCCGTGTAGCGAAACCGACCAGTCTGCATCGCCCCACGTAGCTCAAACCAACATTCAGACACTTCATACATTGGTGCCATGTTTCAGTTGGTCACCTCGGGCCTTTTTCAGCCTGAACCTACTTTCGATAAAATGATACTGATGGTCGAACTACTTCATCAATATTATCTATAAATCTTTGCTTATATTTATCGAGAGTACCGTACACATTGTATTAGGTTAGAAAAAACTAGTAAGTATGGAATTTGTGCTAGAGTGTAATTCCATATTAGATATGTCTATTTTGATATAGTACACAGTGATATGGTCTTCTTTCCTAGATGACGTTTGAGCACAATTTATCACTCATATTAAGGTGATACAAATATGAGTAATAAATTGTGCTCTAAACGTCATCTAGTGAATAATACTATATCGCTGTATTTATATCAATTAGACTGGTGTAATATGCGATGCGGAAACTAGGCTATTTTTTGTCATCAATCTGTTAAGTGGGCTGCTTTGTATTGAGTAATACCTATTAGATAAAAAGTTAGTTTCGCTTACAATTTTACTTTCATGCGACTCAACGCGGTATACAGGCATTTGTGAGTTTACAAGCTACATTTAGTGTGAAGGCTTATAATGCTACCTGGTGGTAGGTGCATTGGGACTCTTTCCTACGAGACACCATCTGGAAACCGAACATCTAGGCTGATGAGTCACATTTTTTTACCAAGTAACAGTTGTGAATGAGGATTTCCTGTGCAAATGTTTCGTCATGGTCTCACACAGTAGTATGCGGTTATGTTTCTTGGTAGAATTATCGAATCTTACCGTCCTTGAGCGATTACCAGAAGACCTTGGACCTACGAACAATAATAATGAAATGAAATATGCAGCAGATATGCTTTTTTGGCGATATCTAGGAACTTATTTATCTTTTAACCCACGCTCTGAAAAGTTCTCTCTGCTGTTTGTTTGACACGTTATGATTCAATGGGTATTGCGTAATTACTTGGGATTCAATATACAGTCTAGGGAGTTAACATATGGGTTTCAGAATATATAACCTAATACTGACACACTCCAGTGGAAACTTGTTGTCGATAACTTTTACCTTTATATATAGCGAAGTCACATAGAAAATCCCGCAGAATTAGAGAGTAGTGAAAAACGATAGTATGATAAATAATTCCCTTCGATTCAGTCAAAATTATTATCATCAAGGTTCTGCATGAACCTAACTATAATCAGCAAAATCCTCTAAATGATTTAAAGCTTCTCCGAACGACCGCACAGTAAACTAGCAGCTTGAATGACTAGGTCCTTTGGTAATCGCTCAAGGACGGCAAAATTCTATTTTTCTACCTGTTTCTTTACAACATAGAAAAATAGAACGAATTTCCTATGAAGTATTCAGAGTTGTTCAATGAACTGACACTTCATGCCACATATAGCTTGTATCTTTGTTTAAACAACAAAAGGCTTTTCTGGGGTATGTGTATGGTTCCGAAGGCGTTCCGGAGGAAATACTACTGAAGATTGTTTCAATATAACTGGGCATATGTTCATGATTCCTTTTTTATATTTATTTTACTAATGTCGAATCGAGATAAAACTATAGAGCTACCTATAAACTTGTGTACTTAGCTATGATCCATGTCTGTCGAGTTATAGAGAAAAATACAAGCGATTTTCAGAATCATAATTACGCTTGATTTGATAGCTGAATAACTTAGTCTTTGAAGTGTGGTATATTTTGCACATACAGTTGGCTGTATATTTCAAATCTACGCATTGCACTTTATGGTTGCTGTTATTGTATATCTTCAGTGTTCCGTGGAGCTATGGCTCAGGGGTTTAGAAAGATGACTATCAACCATTGCGTCATGGGTTCGAACCTCTCACCACCTACCGAGGTTTGAGCAGTTAGGTAGTATCACTAGCCCTCATACAATAGATGTGACTCATTGCTTGCTGCATGAATGTACACAAGCTGACTGGGTGCGTATACGTCTCACTTATTCTTGTTGTCGAATTTCTCCAGTATTGAGGAAATAAATGTTTATATTCCAGTAGATGACATGTTATTATTTCAGTGACTGATTGAATTCTTGCAAACTTATTCAAAGTTATCAAAAGAATCTTATTCAATCTTGTTATTTTTCAAATAACTTTTAAAAAGAAAACTGTTCTGATTATGTTCTACCTCTATTTTTTTTAATCATGAAGAGACGCTTGCCTTCTGGACGGTATGTTCGTATTCGTGTTGGTTATGTGTTACGTTTCGGTGGTAGTACTCGTTTACACATTTTTCAAGGTCCAGATGAGGATACAGAACAACAAACTGCACAATCTTGGTTTGACTTAAAAAAGTCATTTGAAGAGCGTAAAATGATGGCTGTTACAGAAAAAAAGGATACTTTATCGTCTAAGAATTCTCAGTCTGTCAAGTTGGAGTGTGACTGGGGCATATCTTGTAAGATTATATCATTTTTACTGAAGTTTTTCACAAAAATCTTTACTTGATTCTTTACTGAGTTTTTAGGTAAATTAGTCAATCTTTACTTGTATCCCACTTGGTTTATTCTCATTTAGTGTTTTCACTTTGACGTCGGGATCCAAGAGACGATTGTAGCAGGTGCTTGGACACTGAAGGTGATATGAATCAGAATTTATCACCTTGGCACATTCAGATTCACTCTTCATCTCAGCCGTTATTCACTTATCCCTACGGCTTTCTGTGTCTTCTGATTATGCCTTATATCTTGATATGTTCATGTGAAATGTAGCAACTTGAACCGTTCAACGGTAGTGCTAGGTCCTTTGTCGATATTGACTGGCTAAATGTAATAAACTGGCGTATAGTAGTTCACTGTAACAGAAATACCCGTCCAAACTCCTGAAGAATGTTTGATTAAATCGTTTGGTGTTATCTGAGCTTTGGGGTTTTCTCTTGGAAGTTTCATCATCAGACAAGGTGACTTCACCAGCATTTACTTCACATACTTCGTATATTCACTTCTATATGATGTAAACGCTGATGAAGTAGCTTAGCCTGGTGGTGGAACGTCCACAAACAAACCTCAAAGTTTGGAGAACACCAGACGATCATCATTTTCATACTGAGCTACAAATCTTCTCTGAAAGTTCGATTTGTTTTTTGTCTCGGTTATCTTAATGAATTTCTTTTCCATATAACTCTCCAGTTGCAAATGATAATACACCTTCTGTGTGAAGACTACAGTAATTTTATCACAGGTGTCTTCATTGTATTGCTTTTATGCAATAGACCACCATATGAACATTGTTCAGGTTATGTGTAGAGTACTGAGCAAGAAAGGCAAGTTGGTCGATGAGGCTGTTAACTTTACTGATTAAAAAGATTTGGATATGTTGCACATATCGAACTTCCGCCTACCTTGATGTGTAGTATTGAGCAAAGCCGGATTGAGTTAGACGAAAGCTAAAAATAATTAAATCTAGGTGTGGCACAAGTCCACAAAGTCTCTGACTGTTAGTATGAGCCGTGAAGAGATATATAGGTCGTCTTGTTTAGTACCATGAGATGATGTGAATCAGTGACTAGAAATTAGTAACACCGGTGTATATATGTTTACTCCTTTTCTTCCTCGAATTTGATGATATTTTCAGTAACCTTCATGTAGTTTTCCAGCTTCCGTTTCGATTTTCTTCTTCTTTCTGTATTGTAAAGTGTGGTTACATAAGCTTAAATCATTTCTGTGAAAGGTTGTATATGGGTTCACCTGTCTCGTATAGCTTCACCTTTTTACTGTTGACAATTTGTTTTGTTGTGGTAAGCAGTAATTTGTTTCATTATGACTTTGAAATAATGATGTTCAATTGCTGGAGATGAAAGAAGATAATTCCTTTGTTAAATGAACTAAAACAGTTTACAATTATTGTCGAAATTTCCTTTCTGTAATAATGAGTGTAGGTAAGTAAATCCCTGTCGAGATGTTACACATTGATTTTAGCATCATTAGATGACTTTAAGCCTACTTACAGAGATTTGACAACTAGACACTATGATTAACATTCATTCAATAGGTGTGGCTCGTGGTCTTATTGCATAATTTTTTCTAATCAGTAATTTGTATTATTTTTCAGATTCTTTTAAAGAAAGTAGCCATAAAGATATTTTCTCGATTTATATGAAACTATGACCCATGAGTCTATTTTCAAGGTTACTAATTATTGGGCCACATATTTCATTCATAGATTACACGTAATTCAGTTTAGGCAGCTGCATAGTATCATAAATCTTCATATATTAAATGGTCTTCATATCCTTCATCAAGTACTTGAGTTGAATTCACCTTCTTCAACATTTTTCGGCTGTATGGATTTCCCAAGTACAATAAACTATAGTTGTCATTTTAATTAGTTGTGTCGCAGGGAATCACCGTCTCTTAGCTAACAGGGGGATCCATCCCATCACTCTTTGTTCGAACTGAGGTATTTCACTATATGTGTATAGACAAACCACATAAATCTCAACGGTTTTCAGCTCCTTATAGCATTTATATTATATTACGGTAAATATTGACTACTCAGATTACCCACCTTAATTAAATGCTTTAATTTCTTACTTTTTTTTCTGTAAAATTTATTTTAAATCAATAATAAATTGTTTAGTAGAAGATCCTATTCCTGAACCAATCCCAAGTTTACTACAATCTGGATCTTGTTTAAGTTATGAAAAACTCTATCGAGATGACCCAAAGCGAGCACTGAATGCTTATTTTGAACGAGAGGGTATTGATCCTGTACCGCAGTATGAATTTGTTGAAGCACCTTTTGGAAAACAACACTGTCGAATTGAGTAAGTTGTTTGATAGTCAATGAACAACAAAAAAGTGTTTTCCTTAGAAATATTTTCATATCAGTGATCATGTTATCAACGCTATGTAATCTATGTTAAATTATTAAGCATCATGTTTAAATATATCTGAACTATCCTTGGATATGCTGCCTAATTTAAAAAAGTCTTTACTGCTTTTTCCCTTGAAAATATATTTCTAGACTGGTCAAATTTATTCCATTTTTACACGTCATGACGTATCAGAATTCAGTATAGCAGTGGGAAATTATAAGTATCAATTAGCAACAACTAATATATACCCGTTAGATAAGTGATGACTCCCATGCCCCAGTGGTCTAGCGAGGTAATGCGTTGACGTTTGATGCGATAGGTACTGGGTCTGAGTCTCAATGGGGACATCACACACTGGAGTGCTGGTATATCCAGCTGACGGTACACACGTCCTGAATTCCGCTACTAAACTACTAAGTGGACTGAAATAAACCTCTCTTATTTGGCATAGATACTTTCTAATTAGCAGCTGTGAAACCATTGAAACATGAGAGCATTACACAGCTGTTTGTGATCATTCTTAAGTGTGTACTATGAAGGCCATATATAAGAGCTGAATGTAAATCATCTACGTTCATACATTTACTCAAAAATGTAGTCAGTGAATAAAATTAGAGAAGTAATTCATTAGATGTCCTGTTTGTCTTACAAGATCCTATACATCGAACTACAAGAAAGTGATTAAACGAACGAAGTGTTCAGATAAACTTGCTATCGACCAACTAAAAAGATACAAGTAATTTTCTACTGAAATAATTATTTGTTACCATATACAATGCTACCGAAGGTGTATGTAAATTCTTTGTAGGCAAGGTAATTGAAGTATCTTCTGTTATTCAGAAGACCTTTTTAATCTATACTGTTTTACTGCTAAAAAATAAAACATGCGATGCAGCATTTTTCACCCGAAAGCAGATTTTATCGAAAGTTTCAATGGTAACTTTGTTTCTGAAGAAAAAATCTCCTGTTTTTGATATTCTCTCACAAACAAGGTTCCATGTATGTAACCATACCATTTGAACGGATACAACATAGCTTCGATCATGCCTTAATTTCATTTACTACCCAGTTGAATGATTCAAGAATATAATTAGTAAGTCATTAGCAAAGAGACGTCTCTTTCATTGATAAGGTGCAACTGCCAGAACAATTCTGTATGTTAAGAATACCAGTACTTTTGAACATACACTACTAACTAACTGTTTAACTATCGAAATCAAGATTTTTGAAGCTGAATTTAAGCTTATGATTCAGTAGTTAAGAACAGTTTACTTAGTTGTATTATTATTCAACTAATTATTCTTTGATACTTTCACTACCCAGTTCCCGACTAAGGGTCTGATTCACTTTCCAGTGGATGAGTTTATCCAGCATGTTTATATTTATAGACCTCTCAAGGTTGTACTCATTATTTTTAATGCTAGTAGCTTTTGTGAATTATTTTAATACTTTTCTTGTTTTCAGATTACCGTTAAGTTCGGGTACTGTAACTGCAGAAGCTGTTGTCTCTGGTAAACGCAAGGAAGCTGTTGTTGCATGTGCTTTAGAAGCCTGTCAACTTTTGGATCGTTTAGGTGAATTCGATCCCGATAAGGTAAATTCCAGAGTACCCATTTAAAGCATGTTTTGTACACTTACGAAGCGATTATTACTCTTTATATGTGTTTTGCTGCTTCCCATATTGAAATGATCTCTTGACATAACAACATTGAAGGTGGGGTTCATTGGTCATGGATTTGATCTCCGCTTCATCTGCCAAGGTTTAGGCTACCGGGTGGTATCATTAGCTCTCACACCATAAGTGTGGTTCATTGCCTTATGCATGAATGTGCGCAAGGTTTCTGAGTGGATCTCTCTCTTTCTCTTGTCTCTCTCTCTTGCTACAACAAAGATATCATTTCTTTTTTGGATTACTATTAAGAATTATTCTCTTCGTTGTTATAACTTGTAGTTTCTCATTGTTTTTCGATCTGAATCTAATTCATCGGTTACTAACTGGCATACGGGCTCTTGTACAGAGGAAGTTATACGTTACAGATGAGTCTTAAATCGGACAAAACATGCATCAAGTATTCTACTCATAGCTTCTTTTCATTATTATTAAGAAAAACTTTCATGTTCTCTGTTTTCAAGAACAGTTCTTGCGATTAGTTTTGAGGATCCAGCTGATATGACAGGCTTAGATATACAGTATTCACCTGTGAATGGATCTTTTTAAGACCCGATTTGCACCCTTACCTAGTTTGATAATATGAATCATGATAATTGCTTCACTTAAGTGAAAAGTTACCGTAGCTTGGATTGGTTGATTATCAGCGAAATCGTTGTAGAAGTGTAGTATTCTTGGTTATCAGTTTGACTTACCTATTGGTTCATTTATGACTTAACATAAACTAATCTTCTACGTGTATAGCACATGTGTGGTTTAACTTACCTACGGATTTCTTAATCCTTTTAATTAACACTAATGATGCAGTTTCGGCTTAATTATCGTTTAAAAAACAGATGAATTGACTCAAACCTATATCTGTTTCTAGAACACAAAAAGTAACAATAGATTTGTAAGTAATCCCAACATGTTTAGAAAGTGAAACAAAATCCCTCGAAATGTTTCATTATGTAAGCCACAGAATTCAAATTCATTTAAGACATTCTAAACAATTGTAGTTTGGATATTAGTGATCATAAAAATACTTTAGTAATGCGACAAGAATACGAAAAGCATACTAAATAGTATTGACTTACGCGAAAAAGATTGTTCAAGTATACACAAAAGTAACCAATAACTTTTCAGCAATGATTTATAGGTTTGAGTCCCTCACCGTCAACTTTAGCCTTGACAACTGGTTACTATCAGAAGCTCTCACACAACACTTATACCTTGTTTCTTAATGTATAATGCCTCTGTTGTCTTACATACATACATACTTTTTGTACAAAAACGTAACTGACTTATTTCCTGATTCATTATCCCAATTCATATCTTGGAAGTAATTCTTTATTTTCAGTTTTAAATTTTTTTTTTCTCTCCCGATATTTGTTTTAGATCGTTCTACCTCATCTAAATGTGTCCGATCACGAGCCTATTGGGAAGAGAATGACTATTATTCTTCTGATGAAGACACATTTATTGATCGAACTGGAATTGTAGAGAAAAAGCGTTTAGATCGTATGCGTCAGTTAGGAGTCGATGATGGAGTTCAATCAGAAGCAAAGCAGAATGAATCAAAGCGTCAAGCAAATGAAAAAGAATAAATCAAGACTCAACCATGCTTTCTATGGTATATTAACTTTTTAGTCACATATATATTTGCATAAGTACTGCAGATGATAAGGGTTATTTTGCGTACTTTTTTAATTTCCCAAACATACAGTACGTGAGTCGTACTGAATTCCCACAAGTTGGTATGCCTAAGATGTTATTTACTTTCTTCAAGTTCATTTCTGCTGACATCTGTTGGTGCGCTGTACTACACTGTGATGTTCCACTCAACCTCCATTTAATATATATATATATATATATATATATATATATATATATATATATATATATATGCGTCATATTATGCTACTGTGACACAGTACAGTAATTATGTTGACCACCGTTGCAAAGCAATGGTTTACTGGCCGTCAGTGATGTCTGGTCAATCAAAGGATGTATTGATATATCAAATTGTTGACGGCCTTCAACTGATGGTAAGGCTTCGAGAGAGTTATTGTTTGAATAATGTTGGTTAGGTAGATCGACTCTTCGTATAGGTTCTCAGCCCTATTGTAGATGTCACTATTATGAATACACCTTTTGCCATTGACTTCCTAACTGAATGTAATTAGATGGATTTAGATAGAATACATTGTCCTGTTTTGTAAAAACGTTAATAAAGAGAAAACATTTCAATTTTTTTGATATATACTAAATACTGTAGTTTGAGGTTTATGGGGATTTTATGTTTAAGGTTTTATTCATCGCGGACTAACATCAATTGGAAAACCATTAAAAACCTGGGAGAACTAGACAGCTGTTTCGTTCTTGTATGGGTCTCCTTAGCAGTACGCACTTACAACTCCAGTAGAGATCGAACTCAAGACCTTTAGTTCGTGATGAATACAACCTTAAAAATGAAATCCTGATAAACCTCAAACTACGCAATCGTATAGTACTCGTTAGTGATATTCTTCGAGAAGGATATCCCGAAGTTCTAATGAGAAGCTGTGACCAGTGGGAAATGAAGTGGATGCCAACTAAAGACATTGGTGAATAATTGCGCTATATGACGAAATTATAGAAGTAGGAAACTGTGAACCATTAAACTTTGACCCAGTGACTGTATGGTTAACCCGTTAGCCGTTGCACCCGAAGGTCCTGAGTTCAATCCCTAATAGGGCAGGGTTGTGGGATAAAAAAGATGTTCAATGCTCCTAGGTCTTGAATGGTTCTCCAACTGATGTAAGTTCGCGATGAATACAACCCTAAAACTATTTAACAGTCCGAAAATATATTTTCATAAAACTGATCTGGTTTTTACTTGGTTGCACGTGTTGTGATGTAACACGCTTATCATCTCACCTACATATGGATATTAACATCAGCCCTACGGTTTGATCTTTGATGAGAATTATATTACCTAAGGTAGTTCATGCCATATTTACTCAGCACCACTATACAGCTTTGACCAATGCTAAATCATTTTTGATGTTATGATATTGAAACTAATTTGGAAAAGATTATCTATAGATTACTAATTCTCAGTAATCTTAGTAATGATTGGAACGTAAAGTAGTAATGTGCTATGAAGTATTCCATTTGTCTTCTACAGATTTTGTGATTTCATATAACGTGTTCTCCTAATTCATTTTCACCAAGGCAAGAAAAATAAGCCTGAGAATGACATTGACGCCTTACACAATTGATTAGTTTTTTCAACTGCTTTATCAAAATGGTTTCCGTTGGAAACCACCCATCAACCAAGATCAAAAGATGTGATCTACAGATCACTCAGTGATTTCTTACTACTTAAGTCGTTCAGCAGTATATTTCATTAATTCATGACACTTTTGTGTTAGAGATCGCACTTTGTAATTATAGCTGGATGGTTTCCAACAGAAACCCTGTTGACACGGGTCTATCCAAGTCAGCTAGCCAGATTCAGACTATATGAACCACTCAGTTTGTTCGGGTACACCGCCGATGAACTGGCTAGATCTCAAGCGAGCGAAACGACTATCCTGTGTTTAGATTACTGTAGTATGACTGGCGAAATCTACTGATCAGTGTGGCTGGCTTCTAACTACTCAAGTTGTTCAGTAGTATATTTCAAGACGAAGAAGGTTGGCAGAATAAACAGAGCTCCTGTGTATTTATCTCGTGACTTTTTAGTTGTAAACAATCTGCAATGAACACAGAAATAGTATGAGATAGAAACAGAAATATAATTCTCTGTTCTAGAACAAAGTAATCATTTAGACCGGAACAGATAGATATAACGTGTAGAACCTATTGAAGGGTGTTAACAGCACAAAGGCTGGTGATAATGTAGCTCATCTATAGATAGTTATAGAGAGTTCTTAAAGTCTTAACAGCGAATGTAAAAATCAATGAACTAATCACCGTCAAAATGATGATAATAATAACCAAGTAATAACGAAGTTGCTTATCGATTTATCATTTGACAGGGTGTTGATTTATCTCTTCTGTGTCCCAAATAGACTAATTGGCTTATGAGTGACTTCGAACTGTTCAGTCTCAGGTTCCTTGGATAATTTATCCTGGGTGATGATTGAAGGTGAAATGAAAATTTGGACTGCGGCTAGATTCGAACCAGCGACCACCGGGTTTCCGACCCGATGCTCCACCAACTGAGCTACGAGGTTCGCCTACTGACCAGATTTTTATTTCACTTCAATCACCAAAGGTTTTTCTCGTCTAGCATATGAATTCGTGACGTGTTACTATCGCTTAATCGTACTCATACTGGTTGCCTAGTCAGTACTTCTCATCTCAATCCTACGGTCCAAATTTCATTTTACCTTCAATCATCACCCAGTATGAAAAGTGAATACATCCATTTCCCTGTGCTTATACGTACATGTGCTTTGATACGTACATACAAATTCATAAATAGTTGCAGTTAATGTTTAATAGGTACTTGTCCATTTTTGACTGACACAGTTACTCGGTTCAATGTCCATTATTCTCTGACGAACATATTATAAAACAGTTATCTGTTAGCAATCATCCTTATATCAATTTACGTGGTTTACAAACTATAACTTCAAATAGGTGCTGGTAATTTAAGTCACTTGGCCTGTTTACTTTGTTTTAGCTTTCAGAATTGGAAAAAATTGGTGAGGAGATTGTTTCCATTGAGGAAGAATTAGAGGCTATTGATCGAGGTATAAATGTGTATATATATGTATAATATTTATACTCTTATGTTTCTTAATTTCCCCTACTACATAAATTAACATTTGATGAACATCAACATCATCGTCATTTAGTTGAAAAACGCGATATGTGATCGATGAGTCCCATGTGAGATGAAATGCATATGTAGTTACAGAAAGCAGCAGTATTACGAACAGTACTCTTTTCTATACTAGTGAAAAGTGACATACACTTTTGTTAATGTGAAGTTTAAGGCAACTTCGCTTACAAGTTATAAGGTCTCATTCACTCAATTTTTCGTGATTACTATAGATGGATTGTGAGTTCCAACGTGATATGATTGCAAGCACTTTAGCCTATACAGATTAAGAATCCTTTTATACGATTTTATCTGTTGAAAGCTGTTACGGTTATCTTTTAGTAGTTTCTAGCTTAATAAAAAGTAACAATCTGAACGGAGAATATTCTTTTCAATAAATTCTCATTAGATTTTTCACTTATAAAATGCATTTGTATTGCGTAAGAACAAGCCAAGTTTGAGGCAAACACATTTTCAAGATGGTTAGATTTAGGGACTGTAAGGAAATCGAGTTTAATTCTTTAAATTTGTCAGTATTTGGATGACCTATATACGGATGAATAATGTAAAAAGAAAAACGAATAATTAAGACAAGTTTGACCTTTATTTTACTGAAGGTCAAGGGAGAAATAATTTCTGAACGTGATCTTTCCGAATGTACAGGTTCAGGTTTGATCATTCTCATTGCTATAGCCTCAGCTATGTTAATACGTTGGCTACCTGCACATGTATTGTTTTTAGAATACAATGTGTGACGCTGAAAGCTTTATTCATATCCTTTAGTCTCAGGTTGATCATTGACCGACTGCTGAAAGATATGCAAATCCAACCTGGATAAAACATCTTATTGACTTCTGTAGCCAGCTAATATAAAGTGAATGTAGAGAAGACGGTGGTGATGAAAATACCCAAAAAACAACAGGATCAACAACAAGCACCAATCACCATCTACGGGCGAAACCTAAAGGAGGTAGGCTCTTTCACCTACCCGCATTGACAGCATCGTTTCAACTACAGGTGGCACAGGTGAAGATGTCAAAGCCAGGATCAGAAAAGCAAAACAGGCTTTCAGTAATTTGAAATCAGTGTGGAGATCTACTGCACTCAGCACAAAGAACAGGATCCGGATTTTCAACGCTAACCCAGTCAAGTCAGTGCTGCTATATGGTTCAGAAACTTGGCGCGTCATGAAAGCACTCCAACAAACTACAAACATTCATCAGCAGCTGCCTCCTACACTCGCTCGATACTGACTATCAGATGGTCAGAAAGAATAAGCAACAAAGAACTCTGGAAACGAACCAACCAAGGTTCTATCAATCAACAAAAATGTGGAAGGGAGTGGAGATGGATTGGATTGGGCATACACTGAGAAGGCCGACTGGGGATATCACGCGCCAGGCTGTGAGTGGAATCCAAAGGGGAAACGACAAGTTGGGCGTCTGAGGCGAGGGTGACATAGAGAGATGATTGAGGAAGAAATGAAAGCTTGTGGGCAGTCGTGGCGCTAGGTTCAAAAGACTGCAGAGAAGAGAGTGCACTGGAGACGTGCTACTGAAGCTCTATGTTCCACTGGGAACCCAAGGGGAAAAAATAATGATAATAATATGACGTTTTGGGATTGTAACTTCTGCTTATTGGTTGTACGTTTAACTACTTGTTACTTAGAAAATACATATCATACAACTCTGTATTACCTAATGTTTGCCTTCATATAATCTTACTAATGGATTCTCGGTGACATTATTCCTATTACCCAGGTACTGGTTATATAACTTGATTTCTTTACAGTTATGTTTATTGAAAGAAGCATCAGTTTATTAATAGTTGGTTAAGTTAATCTAAATCCCAAAAGTATTGCTATATTTAGTAAACTTACATCGTGATGTGATTGAAAGCTTTCTTAAATAATGTTTACTCTTCAGAGTAGGCTTTCAATGTAAACCAGTATGTATGATGATATACCTAGTTTTACTTATGCCCAGTTTGTACATATCATTGAGTCAAAAATAAATAAATAAAGGAATAAAAGGGGTGGGTGAGGGTTGTTATTTAAGTTAAAAGTTTATGTGTTTTATCAGACGTTTGTATGAAGTTCAAGCAGACAGAATCAACATAGAACCTCGCACACAGGTGCATCGGTTCAAGTTACCACATTTCACAGTAGCAGTATACAAAAAACAAGTGGATAGAAAAAGAGTGAAACTAGAGTAGAGAAAGAATTATCAGGGAATGACTAATTTGAAGATAACCGTCAGTGCAAATAGTTAAGCTTTAGATGTCAAGGAGTGAGTACATCTGCGCTATTGTAACTGATTTGCAGCAGTATCACTAAGAGTCCTCAACCACTGATTTCTTTCGTCTGGGGGACTGCAACCAATAGTTTACATCCCACACTTATGTATTTATAGTTTTACATTGATGAACTGCGATATATTTCTATATTTACTCTCATTATACTCTTCTATGTGTTTCTTTTAGAGTTTTCATCAAAAGAATCTAATCCATCTCAACTAGATGAGTTAGAGGCCTATATGAATGCACTGAAGACAAGTAAGCTTCATCGAAATTTCAGGTTTTAAAAATTTATTTATTTTTTTATTGAAAATCTTATATCGTATGAGAATCTTCGTTGTATGTCAAACAACAGAGTGAAGCATTGGACTAAAAACCCGGTGGTCGCCGGTTCGAATCCGGCCGCGGTCCAAATTTTCATCTCACCTTCAATCATTACCCAATATAAATAGAGTATCTGTCAACGTGTTTATCAGGGGTTTGTTAGCCGTTTAATCATTTTTGTGGAAGTTCATATCAGTAGATATGCTAGTTCATCATATGGTGTTTCCTGGTTTATCCTCTTCATTATCCTCATATCATACTAGATGTGGACTTAATTAAGTCGACATCTAGTATGATATGAGGATAATGAAGAGGATAAATCAGGAAACACCATATGATGAACTAGCATATCTACTGATATGACTGATGTGCACCTATGGCGTTTTGATCTTAGCATTCAACTTCTAACTAAAAGTCATGAATTCAAACCTTGCGTCAACTATTAAGGTTTAGGCAACCACATGTTATTGAATCAACTCTCATGTAAATGGTGTAGCTCATTGCAAAACACTCCAAGTTGAACAACTGGTTCACTATAAACTGAAACTCACAGTTAAAATGTGTCGAAACGATAAAAATTGCATGCAATAATTGTAGATCGGCCTAAATGCAATGTATTCGTTTGATCACTGGTATTTCCTTTACAGCCTAATGGCACTCTAGCTGACATCACGGGTTAAGACGAAAGAAAGTCATATGTTCATTTTATATACAAGCATTCTAACCAATCCTTGTCTTTGTCTAAATTTTGAAGACCTACACTGTTGTTTTTTCTGACATTGGTTGGGATTGTTCAAATAACTGGAAAGCTTTCATTAAATTACTACACAAAAATCACTTAGTGATGACTCACTGCTTTTAGTGATATCAGGATTTACAATCGTATCTAAATACTACATATACGTATCGATGAAAACGAAATTTTTCATAGAAAGCTGCACAGTATTCAATTTCGATGTTATGGGTGAATCGATCAGCTCCTATTGGTACATGGCTTCATGTGCAGATGCCTTGATATTCGCGGTAATTTAACTTTAATACTTAATGATGGGTTGTGGTTAACAACGGAATTCAAGATGCGCGTTTCGTCACATTTGGAACCCCACGGCCTCCTGATAAGTGATGTTTTCCTCTCCTGGACTGGAACCCGGAATCCATTACTTCAAAAACCAGGTGTCATCTACTAGGCTACTGAGTCATGGTAGCCACTCTCACCATCTCACAAGGAAGCAGATACCTCCAGATGATGAGTACCAAACAGGATAGAAAGTGTGTCTTGGATTCTGCTTCTGACGATCACCCATCATTAGCGTTAAACGTAAGTTGTTGGGAATATTGAGGCATCTGCACTGAAAGCCATCTGCCACAAGTGTCCAATCAATTTGGTTCAGTCAATAACTCAATATCACATCAAACTACACCTGTTTCACAAGGAATGGGAAGCATGACTCAGTAGCTCGTTCTATGAGGCGGCTCGGATTTATGTTGCATATCCACTGTCGGACGATGTCAGCTGAGGTAGTTTCAGATTGGAGAAAGATTCGAGGCGACCAGACTAAAACATCTGTATCTTCATACTGATTTTCGCTATTATCTCACTCCTCCTTGTTCTCTTTTTCACTGTTTTCTACCACTGTTTACTGTTTTATTCTTTATCTTTTGTCTTGGTGCATTTTCGCTTGATGTGTTGGTGTCAGGTGTGACTGCTTGAACCATTACGCCGTATTATCAGGTCCTATGTTGATATCGTCTGTACCTGGTCACTTAACAATATTATTTAATTAATCAGTGTTATTCACTGCAAAAAACTATCCTACCGATAATAAACAATTGTGATATTTTCCGAAACATACTAGAAAACGTTGTACTGCCACTTCTTACCACACTACTTTCTACAGTTGAGAAGCCAACGGATATTTGTAGATGTCATGAAGTAACCAATAACAAATGATTTGATAATTCTATTTTCTTTTTAGGTTCATCTGATCGTGTGAAACGTTCTAAACTGAAGGCTCGTCTGATCTCATTACGTCAAACTGAACTTCAACTTATGCATCGAGCTGGACTTACTCAATTTCGTAGGAATCTCAAAAAAAATAATGGACAAGCTAATACTTCTGAATATATCTCATCGTCGGAAGCCGCCGCAGCGGTTAGAGCAGCTAAGAATAAATTGAATAATAATAACTTAAACTCGGAGGATGATCAAAATACTGCTACTTCAGAACAAAAGTAAGTATGCTTTAGCTAACTGTTTTACTGAAAATTATAACCATAAAAGGCGATGATTAACAATATGACGACATTATTTTTACTATCTATCAGACAGCATGTGAGGTAAATGAAATGCTCGATGAATAATCCTTAAAGTGAAGTGTCTGACAGAATTGATCAGAGACTGACAATGACATTCGTTTTGTACTGAAGAGAGAAGATATATCACTCCTCTAGCTTAACTTCCAATTGAATGGCTTAGTAAAGTCGTTGAAGTGGCCTGTCGCTTGACTGATGCTGAGAAGATGACTTAATTTCACTAATTAGAGGAGGTAAAAGACGTAACAAGGTTTCCGTAGGTGAACCTTCAGAAAAATCATTATCATATATCCCTACCCATAGCCTAATATTGTATCAAAGCTGATCATTCAGTTTCCATTTTTTAGATTAGGAGCCTATGGATTTTATCACTTCACAAATAGTTAGTTGTAGCTGCATATGACTCATATCATCCAACTCTCTTGTAAATGAATTGTAGTAGCTAACCACTAGGATTGTTTTTTGCAAAAAGATGTATACATAGAACTGTTGTTAAGCTTTGGTACATTACCAGCTGATTTCATTCAAACTAAGGCTATCTCAAGTGATTTTTGAATGATGACTGATTGATAAAATCAACGTAGAACCTCGCATACAAGTGCATCGGTTCAAGTTGCCACATTTCACAGTAGTGCACAAAAACAGGTGGACCGAAAAAGATGAAGTGTGAGAGAATAAACAATCTGAAGATAACCGGAGTAAATACATCTGCCTCATTGTGACCGTTTTTCAGCCATGTTAACAAGAGCACTCAGCCACTGATTCTTATTATTTGAGGACCCCAACTAGATGGTCTACATCTCCCCACACGACTAAGAACAACAGTTAGGAACTTCATCGACTGGTGCCTCGTCTTGATCTGGCCACCCTGAACCGTTTTCCAGCTAATCTAGCTTTCCCTAGCATCGCACTTTGAGGTAGGTGGTGGCTTGGCATGTGCAGTACATGTCCAAGCCACCTCAGTCGATGAAGGCTTACAACGTTACCGATGGACTTGCCTAACTTGCTTAGTACCTTTCACCTGACGTTAACATTCCTCACATGGTGATTGCACCTTACGCAGGCAATGGTACCAAGACACATGATCAAAATCATGTAAGTGTTTCATATCTACTGCTTTCAACGGCCATGTCGCACAGCCGTGCAGCTGGACAGAACGGATAAGAATGAGTAAATGGTCACATCAGTCATTAAGTGAATAGAAGGTCTTCCGGATACTTTCGTTTTATACGTCGGTAACCAATTGTGGTCTTCTGGCTTAAATCTCGTCTTGATCCAGATTTTCATTTTGATCCTAGCGATCACCATATTATATGAAGATCCTTCTACCAATCTACGGCTATCTCATATGTTCTTATCAACAGTTGATCAGTTCAATAAGATGGCTAGCTAATTCAGTTTATTTCAACTCATATTTCAAAAGTATACTAAATATGTTCTGTCAAATCTAATAGTTTTTCCTAATGTGTCCAAGACACTGCTAATTTTATTTATTTATTTGTTTGTATATTATCATATCTTTAGGATTAAAAATATTCGAGCTGATAGAAATGCATTGAAGCGCAGTTTACAAAGTCATGCCCGGGTAATGCTATTGTTGCATTCTATTTTCATTCATTTTCTATGCAAATGTTGAAGAGTATTATTGACGGACTGAGTTGTATATCATGATAATGTGTAACATTTGAATAATCCTTTTTATCATATGAGTATATTATAATGATTTCATTCATTTATTCAATATCGACATAAGACCGGGCTTTACTCCATAACAACCCGAGTTGCTACATCTCATATCACCACAAGTAACAAAGTAAATGAAGCAAGGGAAATTCGTCAAAAGCTGCAGTAGAAAACACTAAAAGAGAGAAAGGAAGCATGGGGAAATACTGAATTCAGTACAGCGGTTAAGATGAAGATAATGTGTAGATATATGTACACCTAAGATGTCGGTTCTGAACCACATCACTTACAATCTCCAACCACTGCTTTGTCTTATCCGGCTAGTTAGCATCTCTCAACAAGGCTCAAGCCAACAGTTGAAGACTTAATGCAGTTACTCAGAATCAGATTAGCAAATTCACTACCGAAAGTTGATAAACCTGAGAAACTGCAGTCCGAAGTGACATAAATGTTTTTTATGTAGATATGTTTGTATATGCTCAAATGTTTAGGACGAAATTTAATAGTAATACAGTCAATTTTGTCATTGGAGAAGCTGAGACAGTGGAAGTGGACTAATTTATATTAATAAATATTGTCATATCTCCACCACCACACTTCGTCTTGGAAATACATCAATCTTTTAAAATGACTTGAAATCATGTAGGCAAACTAAGTCATCAGTATACAGATTATGAAACAGTGTCCCTTGCAATATAATCACATCTGTATTATGATAATTATTTATGTGTAAAATTGACTGGATGTAAGCAACCTTATTCGGTAAAGACCTGCAGTTTGTGCTTAGTATTTCTGTAATAGTCATTTGCTCTATGGTCATACGCTTGAGATGTCATTCCCATTCACCATAGTGATTTATCTATTTTTCAACCTCTGGAACGATTTCTTGTAATGATTTTAGAAATGTGCGAGAGTATATAATATGATTACAAGACATAATTGAATGCTTAAAATAGTACATAAAGGAGAAATTTGATGAGCAATATTCCACAGCAAAACAAGGTAGCCCAGAGTTCAAGCAGGCTACCAGGTAAGTGTTGCTGATCACAACTGTAGAAATATCAAAAGTCTGAACTTCAAATGAATTAACTATCGGTATGTGTGGAGCCAGGTTCAAAAGACTGCAGAGAACAGAGTGAAATGGAGACCTGCAATTGAGGCCCTATGTTCCACAAGGAACCCCAAGGGACAAATAATAACAATATGCACTGAATTTGATTAAGAAATGAACCATAATTTTCTTTCTAAATTTCTCAGATAACTAAAAACAGCCAATCGAGTGTAATATCAAAGTCATTAGGGAGCCAATGAATTCTTGCCAATAAATGACCTGCTTTATTTCTGTTCATTACATCACTAGAATTTAGGTTAAGTAAAATGTTGCATGTCTTTTTGCCAACACAAAGTCTTGGGCTAACTTATCAATTAATTTCGCAGCATTTGAACCGATCAAGTTCGATAATGTAGATGATATTTGGACAACAATACACCTTGAAGTAAACCAAGCTAAATTTTTTTTGCAATCTCTAAACGGTACATTAAAATTAGGATTTAGTCTTATGAAACCTTCATTACCTATGGTTTATCCACTGATTCCTTCTGAACATTATGCTGCTACACATACATACTTTGTTGATAATAATCAACAGTCATGTTGCTAATAAGCTCATTGCAGTTGTTTTTTTTGTTTCGATTTATGCGCGGCTTGTTCAGCAAGCCATGGCGATTATTATACGTTGGGTAAATATCGAAATTCAAAATGGTTTCTTTCGATTAGAGTCATAACTACAGAATGGCAACAGCCGTTCTATCATCCTAAGGTTTCTTTCTGTATACTTCTTATCAGTTAACTCCAAGTTTTTAGATCAATGGTGACTTAACATTAGTCGTGCATATTTCTACCGTCTTCGTCGATAAATGTCTTAACTAATCATCTTCAATCTTTTGAGGCTTTACAAACGCAGATAATATTCGATACATCGTCTGTAATCGGCACTTGTGTCGAATAGTTACGCACTTCATAACTTATTTGTTTCTTGATAGAGGGTGTATTGTTTTCATCATAGAAAAGTAAAGTGGTGAATGCCAAGGGTTCATCAGCAACCCCAACACTCCTCTAGCTGTCTACGTAGGTTGAAAGGTTAGTTCAGTAATTGTTCAGGTGCATGCATATCCAACTTATTCTGATTTGTACTTAGAAGGCTAACAAAGTATGTTTGATGTTCTTGCAGTTACTTCTGTCCATATCTGATGAATTCAAATAGTTGTAAGACGGATAAATACCATTCGTACACCTTCAGTGGATCACAGAATATATACGGATAAGATATTAGGTCATCCTCAAAGGAACCTTTTTGATATTCGGATAAAAGTGAAACACATTCAGATCGCTTCAGGACTACGATACAGTCTATAGCTTCGCAGAAATATTTGTTTGTGATTGTTCTTTAGAGTCACCACCATACTGCTGCAGCTCGTCTCCAGGTCCAAAGTTTTCCACTAGTTTTTGATTAACCTCCGTCATCTTTACATACAAGTAACTGAAGGTGTAACCACAGAGCTCTAACAATTATATTATATATATATTTTATATATTATAACTGCATTTTGTTGTTTACTTTCTAATATAAGATCGTTTATGTTTTGTCTCCAGTCGCTTTATGTGTCTCAGAAGAAAATTGAGGTGGATAAACCTTTTGAAGTGGAGAATGATGATGAGATGATAATGAAGAAAGGAGGTTGTGAAAAAGAAGAAAAGCAAATTGACACTGGTCCTAAAAGCCAACCAGAATCATACGACTTGTTACTTACAAAAAGTGATTCTAAAATTAATGAATGCTCAAATCCTGTTACTGAATCACCATTAATTTCTGCTGGCAAGTCAACAGACAATCCTCTAGATTTTCAAAAAATGAGAATATGACTGTCAATAATGATGAAGCAGTTGTAAAACCGTCAAAAGTTATCCGTGAAAATAAATTATGTAGGTTCAAAATGATTTGACTGATGTTTCTGTAAAGTGTCTGAATAAATCATTAAATATATCACAAAACTTGTACGTAGTAAGTAACCTTGAGTAGTTAATTCTTTATTTAAGCCTAGAATATTTAATAATTTTAACAGAAATTTTAATAACTCGAAATCAGGCGCTAAGTACAGGTTAATTTACCAGGTTGTAAGCTATGCTAATTTTGTTCCGACTTGTCATAACAACTCGATCAGCTAGGTAGAAATAGACGGAGAAGGATTCGAACGCATCGATTCGAAGCTATCTGTGCAAACTGATAAGCTACATCTTGACAAAGCGTTTCGTAGACTTTATTATGAATCATTAATCATAAAAATAATAATCACTAGTTATGAACTGTTTAATTCAACTGGTTCAATAGAAACTTTTAAATTACTGGTTGGTTAAGGTAAACAGTATTCAGTGAGAACCTATATGATTATATTTGAATCCATCAATTGAATCTGGATTTATTTAGTTGGCACGTTGCTGAGTTACTACGACTAAAAATGGGTATCAAAACAGATTAGATTTCTAGTCTTTACCGTCTTCAAAGTCTCAGACATTTTATTTGGTCTACTTTTCCTCTTCCTGCCTATACACCCGGTGGTCGCTGGTTCGAATCCGGCCGCAGTCTAAATTTTCACTTCACCTTCAATCATCACCCATTATTATACACCTTTGTCTACCATGACACTTTCTTATCTTGATTTATCTCTCTGACATGTATTGTATAATACATTAATATTAGATTGTGTTTACTGCGTTGTAGTCCGTTCTGTCCTCGTATACGGCTGAGACATGACCGTTCAAAGCAGAAGATATGAAGCGGTTACAGGGTTTTGATCACAGATATCTTCGTAGCATTGCTGACGCCTGGTAGATTTAGCCAGTGCGGAATGTTGAGGTCAGGTAAAGGGTACTGGGCAAGTCGGTAGATAAGGTTGTGAACCTTATTCACACTTATTGGCGCTCTTCAGCTAAGCTTATCTGCCACCTCGAGGAGTATGATGTCCACTGTGAGATTCAAAATGACACGATCTAGTGTTATAGTCAGTGGCGTTACCGCTCATCAACCACGTGCACGTTTATGCACTCATTAGTTAATGAACCACATCTGTTACATGAGAAATGATGATCCTACATGACCAATTAAACCTCACTATATGCAGGTCTTGAACTTGTGATCGACTTTCTGGAAGTTGAAAGGTTAAGTAAATAATCTTAAGCTCATTCAGGTTTTTAATTCCAGGCCAGACGGAAACAAACCGCTAAACTAATCTTTTTTCAAGTTTGTGAGGTAGTGCTTTTTTATTGTTTTAAATCGGTGAAATCCTATTTATTTTATCATCTTATCTCCATGTGTTATTTTTTCTTGAAGCTGGAACTGGGAAACATCATATCAGAATAATGGGACCAACTTTACCACATCCTCAATCTCAGAAACCGATTGTAAGTGCTTCTTCCTTAGCTGGTTACACTTTTTCTTATCTTGTAACCTGTCACCGAAAACCAGATAGACGTAATGATGAATTTATTTGTTGAAATATCAACTGGAAGTAAAGACTTGATTTAATCCTACAGATCGATGATTTTATGAAATGTTATAACAATGCTTCTGTCAATCTCCAGCAGTGTTTTACTGATTTCCTTTCATCCATTTGTGTAATGCCGGCAATCCCAAGGCATCCGCACGGGAGCCCATACACCGATGGTGGCCGATCGATTCGCTCCAATCAACGACTGAGAAGCACAAGCTACATCATCAAATACTAAACTATAAGCGTCATACAGGGAGTGGTTATCGTGAGTCGGTGAATAGCGCTCTAGCGTTTGGTTTTGGGTAGGAGTCTAAGTGGGGACAACATCACCTACTTGTAGCCGGCAGGCACATCCAGCTGACGAGTCCCAAAAGGGACGAAATGTGCATCTTGGACTCAACTGCCTACCTTTTTCCATCAATAATATCATTTGTGTCGTGTTTAAAATCGTTGATGTATGTGAATACTTCAGAAAATACACAAAGTTTGGATCATTAGTTCAAGATCATCGGAATACATATATTTTTTGAAAGCATTTGTTCACTCAATAGATACGAATCATTCACCATTTTGTAACTGACTTGGCTGTGGAGGTCTAAATGACCGATCATCACTGACCGATGTCTATCGACTAAGTTCGCAAAAGAACCACCGAGCTGAATGATCCATCATTGTGGTGCTGCATGCTTTTGTGTTGATAGCAAGCCGTGCACCTGGGTTTCCTGCTTGCCAACACTTATGAGCAAGATCTGTCTAGAATCATGAGGAAATTTATATCCCCTCAGTGATTTGCATCATTCAGTGCTGAAGTCAAAGATTTTATTACAAAGGTTGGCAGGACGCTCAAATCCCGAACATGTTGTGGTAAAATTTAGAAAAGATGGTTTAGTTTCGCGAAAAGATTCAGTCTCCTTACTTTGTATGTTAATTCTTATAGCATTTTATAATATTCATATGTCTCTATCCTCATTTAATACCACTATTCTACTCCCAGAATCCGGATGTTAGTCGGAAGACTAAACTCTTAATGGAAGCCGATCCAGACTATGTTGAGTGGGTTCCTCCACCAGGTTAGTTGATTTAGTGTACTGTCTTTTATTTGATGGTGTTCACTCGATGCATTTAAATAAATTATGATTTCATGAAATATACTTGAATCAGCTTTCTTTAATTACCCTAAGTATTCAGAAGTAATTCACCTGAACACACACGTACATCAAATAATTGTTTGCTTTAAAAATCCTAATTCTTCGTAATAATAAAAGGTGGTTCGATCTTTAATGATCACTATCAACGACATAAATTTGATCTGATGTAACGTCGACAGGCAAGCTATAACCTGTAAACAGTAAAAGTGATAAATTCACTCTACAACTTTTTACGCTAAACCGACGAAATAACAGTAAACACCAAAGTAGACTATAACAGAAAATTGTGCTGAAAACATCGATTGCTCATGAGTAGTAACGTCAGAATTGTTGAACAATTAAACACAGTGACTGGGTTGGTGACCAGTTCTGTAGGTTTTTACCTATTTTTTCACAATGCTTGAGAAACTAAGTAATAAACCTATAGAAGTGATCACAGCTTCTTATAATTCCACAGTTTGACCATACTACTTATGAATAACTGACATTTTCAGCCAGATTTTCAGATATATGGTCTAATTACGTGTTTACTGTTATTTCATTAGTTTGATGTAATTAGTTGTGTATTGAATTTATCATCCTTACTGTTTACGGGCTACAGCTTGCCCGTTAATGTTGTATCAGTGGATGAAAACCTAAATTCTCATTTGATTTATTTTCTTGCAGTATAGCTTGAATTGAATTTGTAACAGAGAGCTAAGCCATTATCTTTCTCGCTACTTTTTGCAGTTTCCTCAATCAACTGATTTATTTTTAGATGGGCAAAATGTATTTTACAGAGAAAGATATAATATATAACAATAGATAGTTAATACCTTGCCAAACATTGTATCTATTCAAGTTTGCTGCACATCTTTGAATTTTCTGAAGTTAACTTGAAGCTAAACTGAGGATATTTATTTGACTTAATGTAGCAGAGATAAGTCAAGAAAGTCATTGAGTTCTCTGTTAACCGACAGTGATAACTCCTAGGACATCTTTCCTGACTTACTTATTTTACAGGTATTTATAAAGGTAACCCTGATTTGCAATCATAACAGGTAACTAAGAAATTTGACTAAAGATGCGTTCAGTAGCAAAACAGTTGGCCTTACGAACATTCTATAGCTCGAAAACTTCTAGTTGGTATATCTTGAATAGCCAACATAACGCGTCAAATGTTACTTCACTGTAGTTTGGCTAAGTGATTATAAATACTGACGGGAAAACAATAGTCCTCAGTTGCCTTACTATACTCATCTGTCAGATCAGTAGGTTTTTAGGGGATCTATACTCAACACGAATGCTGGCTGCATGAACGCATCTCTTATTCTACTAAAAAGTATTTGGAAATGACAGGAATCGTAGCATATCAAAATGATTTTTATATTCTGTCAATAAAGGAGAGTAAATTCTGAACATTTAGACTTGAATATGATTGCTAGCTGTGAAACATATTTGTTTTTTTGTTGCTTCACCTTTTAGATCAACATGGAGATGGTGTCACTCCCTTAAATGCTAAATATGGATATTAATTGAACAAGATTCTTTCTGAACTTGTCTTGGCAAATAATTTGTAAATTTGAATAACTTCGTTGACATATACATTGCATACATATATGTACATATTCTCTTTCGTTACGTAATAAAATAATGTGATTAGTAAGTGGGTGTGGGTCTCACTAATGTATGTTTTCTTTGAAATAGGTGTAAATATTCAGACTCTACACTTTATAATTTTGAACCCTGAATGACTTACAGCATTTCTCTTTTCACGTTTTCCCAGTTTCTACGCTGTAAATCCACTTTAAGATAACCTAAGGATTAATTATATACAAAAGAAAAGTCTTATTTCTTTGACTACCGATGATCTACATCGTTTGGAAGATTCCCTTATAAAGGTTACCAAGAGTAAAACTTGTGCACTATAATTCTAATCGATTTATCATATAGTGAAGGAACATTGTTTACTGGATTACGTTCCGGACATTGTCCATAGTCCTATCAAGATAACTACATAACTTTGAGACATCCTCTATATAGTTCTGATTATTAAAATAAGCTCAGCCATAACTATGCATGCAATTACACACGATGGGATGAGACAGTGTGAAAGTCCTTAAAACTAACATGACAGTTTGAGGGGAGAGATTGAAAAATGTGTTTTTGTTTATCAAATCAACCAAATCCCAATATATGCGTCAAGGATGACTCAAACGTAACCTGTTCCGGATAGATGGAAAATCTTACTACCCGTATCACAAAGGGGGCGAGGTAATTAGAACCATATAAGAGATGTCTTAAAGTTGTGTAGTTATCTTGATATGACTATGGACAACAAATTATGCCCGGAACGTAATCCAGTAAGCAATACTGTTACACTGTGCGATAAACCAATGAAAATGGAATTACCAACTGACCGAAATTTTTGTATTCATTGTTTTACGTAATCCGGTGCATATTTATCGAGAAATCGTATTTCGTAGCATATTAAAGTAACTATAAAATACACCCTGCAAGCTGATACAATTATGAAGTGACTTTTTTCCTTATGCTACAAAACAGACCTTCCTGAGCTAAAAATCATAGTCATATAGAAATTAGGCGGGAATATTTCACGCCACATCTCCTTAATGAAGCAAAAAAGTGTGTGCAGAGATTTCATAACGCCACAAGATACTGAATTATGAAGACCGCTTCGTATAGAACAGTGACTGGATGCCATTAAACTCTGTAATTTAATGTTAGTATTCATAAATATATATATAACCGCCTCCTCCAACATACTGACTATTTGTGCGAGTAACTTAATTGTTTTAGCATATCTTGCAAAAACTCAAATGAAACGGCGCAAGTTGTCTCATCAAGGAGGGTATTTATAGTCATCAGCTGTAGAAGTGCAAAGGAGAAACAAAAGACGAAACGAAGTGAATAACGAAATTTGATGAAGGCAAAACATATATGTTTTGTAACTGATTCTGGGCAATATCTTCAGTCATCGATTTCGCCTGTCTTGTACAACTTTAACCTAAATTACTACATGGACTGGCGCCAAATTCTAATCCGATCATACTTAACATTTTTCCAGCCGAATGTTAGTTTAGCTTAAATTGCGTGTGACACATTTCCTGGCAACCTTCATCGATGAAGGTTCACAACTTCATCGAGAATTTCTGACTTATGACTCTACATTTAGGCGCTTCACTGACAATGTAGTGGTTTCACAACACATGAGCAATGAATTTAAATCATCTATAGGGTTTTTGTGTCTTAGCTCTTAATGTCTGCTTCACAGCCATAGCATTCTAAGTGGACAGGAAGCTGTTGTAATCTCAGATTTTGTCAGTTACTGACATTTCTGTTTCGATCCCATTCCCTAAGTACGCACAGTTTCCAACTTGCTCAATCACTCAATATTGTCTAGCAAAGTATTAACACAGACTAATCCTGAAGCAATAATTTGTATTTAGGTGGGGTATTCTCAAAATGTCACTCAGTATGCTCAATGGATTCTGCTTCTTATCAAGCTCAATAGCTTTTTTTCCTTTGAAAAAAAAATCCTTGCTGAATAGTAAAATTTATATTGTTAACATGGCGATCTGAATTTGTCGTTTGGAAGCACACTACTGATCGACCTTGTCGCCATTCGTACATTAGACAATGAATCACACCTACTGTGTGAAGGCTACTACCTGGTTGCCCAAACCTCAGTAGATGGGGCGGGCTCGAACCCCTGGCCTATCTGTTGGAAACAATCAGAAATAACTTCAAAGGTTGAATTGGCCAGTGATAACTTAGTCTACTCCTTTCCAAGTATTTCTTTGCGATCACTAAGGCCAGTATAACCACTTTATTAGCCTACAAAGACTGATATGATACAAAACAGTGGAGGGAAATATATAATGTCGAAGAAAAACATACAATTTAAATATAAATTGTTACGGTAAGCAACTGTCTTCAACAATACCAGTCCTTGGATAATAAACCTTGAAAGTATAAGTAATCTGACGTTTTGATGTACTGGAAAACTGGAAGTGACCGAATCGACCAGGATTAACAAAACGACAATTGCCAGTGGTCACAAGTCCAGGTTCTGAGGCATTTAGATCAGCCAACGGTTCTGGTTCTACAGCGACGACTAAATTAGGTAATGGATTCAAACTCAAAGCTTGATCATTATACCAGTAAACAGGTGCTATATGGCCTAAGACCGGTAGAAGGTGAGCTTGGCTTGCCAGACAACGTGCTAGGCATTGGCCTAGATATTCAAACGGTGTTTTATTACTTTTTGAAGTTTCTTTTGCCTTTTCTGATTGAACACTGCCAGAAGTTTCGCTATCTATGTCAACCACGACCTGGCAAAAGCGAAAAATAAAACCATAAAAACATTTTGTATCGGAAACATTACAAGCTGAAAAATAACCCATATAAAGGAAAACAAACATCCTATGCTAACAATGGGTCTAATGCCAAACTGAGAGGAATCTGTGCAGAAACCTGTGGTCATAGTGATAGAACAACTAAAGTTACTGATTACGAGCTTACAGCTGGTCAAATTCAATTCAAAATAAAGTGGCCTGATAAACAATTCAATCCTCTTTTGAATTCCTTAAAAAGCCCCAATTACCTGTTATTTTGTAATACTGGTCGTAGAATAAACGTCTTTCAACATTTCACATCATACGTATGCATGCTCCATTATTTCTCAAAATGACAACGGCATTTGAAAAACAAGAAGACAACTATTCACTGTATTCTGTTACATACTCTGAAGTGATATATTCACTGGTATATTATTACTAACTAAATATCCCATTCAGAAACATGAGGTCGATATCGCCTATCGTAGAAGTAACCATTTGAGAGATTCAACCAGGTTTCGTGAAACACATACTATAATCTATCCCAATCCTAAAAATAGCCTGGTTTGAACTCGCGATCTACTGATTAAAACTGAGTGTCTTAGTCGCCAATATGCAGTAATTGACATTCGCGGCGTCAACTAAGCTTGAATATCTTCGACTATAATATTGCGTAGCTGAACCGATAGCTGAAACCCGGTCTTACACACCTTATCGAGATATGCTGGTGAGATGTATTCTTTGAGATCCCATCACACATCTGTTGGATAGTGGTGAAACAAAATTGCGTTACTGAATTGGTGTAAATGACTGAACTACGAAAAATGGTCTGGGGCGAAGTCATAATTTTGGCAGGCCAGGGGTGTAGGAGCAGCAGTATGCTTTCCGCGGAGAACAACCAAAATCAAGCTGATACTGCCTTCTTAATAGGAACTGAAGATTAGAAAACATCAGCCACGAGTATATGCCACAATGCCTTCTGCCCAAGGGTAACTCTAGTGCTTACGCTGCTGACTTGAACTTATAAGAAACGGCTAACGTCACGATGGCCCCAAAAGAGACAGACCTGGGTACAATGCTCTGACTTTAGAAATGCGCATGGAAATAGCATCAGTAACACCTCCATCGGCATTCATACAAATATCCACGTACACAAACTTGTCGACTCCAGTATGTGGTCGCACATTAAATTATATCGAATGCTTAAAAAACGTTAAGTCGACAGATATCCCTTACCGAAGAGAGGTCACGCTTTAAAGGCGTCGATTAGAACTGCCTGCACTTAAGCATTTTTAGGACCGTCAAAACGAAAAGTGAGTTTAGTACATACTAATTAATGCATGATCAGAATCTAAACAAATGCTGCAGAAGGAGCAGCAGTTCTGAATACACCCATGTCATCAATTGCTGATCGCAATATGATCTATTTGAGCCGAGGGTAGGGTTGAAGAGGGAGGACACCAAGTAGTACAACGGCGATAGCTGTGTTTTGATTTTGTTCTGCCTGACATTATTGAATCCGAGGGGTGTTTATCAGTAACAGTAAATACAGCATGGCTGGAAAATTGAGTATTTTCTTGCAGAAACATAAGTATGAAAATCTCACCACGGTACTTAGAACAAAGATACATGTCTCAGTGGTAAAAATTCACTAATAAATGACTCAATATCTGCATGATATCCTGACATATTTAACTTGGGAGACTGAAATCAACCAGGAAAAATTGTGTAGGATTCTCAAACAACCTACTAATGTCTTCAGACCTATGCCTAAATTTGGTCAATTTACTTGAAAGTGGAAATCAAATATTAATTTTAGAACTGCTTGAAGAGTAGTCGAGAAAAGCAGCAGATACTGTTTATTGAGCAAATACAACCGGTAACGGCAAAAATGCTCAACTTTACTACATGCTAAGTAGTATCTATGGGAATTTCGAAAGTGATAACGGTTGGCTGGTGAGGATTTGAGCAAAAAGAATACACAATATTTGACAAGCATGGTCGAAATGCATTCAGCAATAGCATGAATGTTCCTCCATTAGGCCATGAGCCACATATAATGTGTGAGCGGTCTAATGCTTTATTATTATTATTATTATCATAACCAATCATGGTACAGCAGTGACATCAAGAAATGCGCCACACCAAATAGTGTAACACCATTGGGAAGACATGAAGGGAAATGGATCAGAAAAAACAATAAGAATAGCATGATCAGAAAGCTAGTCCAGTAAGATACATTTATTACTTTTCAGCAGCAGAAGAAATGAAGAGTTCACGCCATGACCGCCATTGACTTCCTTTAAGAGTCATATCTGATGTCTCAAGCTACTGAGTTGCGTGATCTCTCGGAACCCACTCAGGGAGTCATGATGCCCCGACGGATGCTAACCTGATACAACGATCCTTCATCATACGTCACACACTGATTACCCCTCCGCTTCTTCCATCAAGTTCCAAGGCTAGCAAACAATGAACGGTATGGAAGCCGTTTGAACGACATACGTAACACATGTTCAAGCCAGCAAGGTCGGTGTTTCCCGATGACTTTCTCCATTAAATGACGATCTCCATCATGCCTAAACACACGGTGTCCTACCTCAGGATTACTTACATGGTGTTGCCACCGGATACGTGCAATCATACGCAAAAAACGATGATCGAACAAAGAGTCGTCGCGCATCCTCAGCTCGAAGAGTCCACGTTTAACAGGCGTAGAGCAGAAATGCTTGCACCGAAGCGTTGTAAACCCGACCTTTTACGATTAGAATAATGTCGTGACGGTGCCAAAGGTGCCCCAGACTGGCGAATGCCACTCTGGCTAACAATGTGCGGTTGGGAATTTCATCACTCGCACAATTACCCAGATACACGAACTTTTCGACTACTTCCAACGGCTCACTATCAAGGGTGAGGTCAGGCATGGGCTCCTGCCAATCTTACAAAAGTATTTTGCACTTCAATGGTGCAAAGCTCACTAATCGCCAACTGATTAAGTACGACTTAAGTAGCATGTATGTTATCGCACAGTAAGACGATATCGTCCGCACATTCAAGGCCGAATAGGCGTTCTTTGGGCATTAGATCGACGCCACCATCGTGCTCAGAGGTGTTTCGAGAATGTCATCGATGGTAAATTTAGAAAGGAATGGAGAAATCGGGAAACCCTGTCTATTCCAACTACTGGTTTGCAACAATGGAGACAGGTGGGGCTTTCAAGATGTTAATAAATTCCTCACGCACGCCCATCTCCAACAGACGATTTCAGAGTATAGCTTTGTCCAATGAATCGAAGACAGCCCTAACGTCAAGAAAAACAATGTTGGCTTCCAGTACGTCTGACAATGTTCAAGCATCTGGTAAAGGGTAAATACATGATCAATGTATTTATGAACTGAACAAAAACTGACCAGCTCTTCGCTAATCATTTCTTCGCGTGATACTACCTGGCTGTACAGACCTCGTGTAGGTGGAGCGGTGTTCGAACCCATGATCCATTGGTTGAAAGTCATCCCCCTAAACCAATGAACCACACGATAATAATGTGTAGACTAAGACGTAAAACAAGAAACCGTTTGGAAACGTGAACCTTATTACAAGTTAATATTTTTACTATTATCAGTTCAATTTTTTCGACAAGTAATATATGTTGCTCCATTGGATTTCTCTTCACTATGACTTCTAACGGCTTTCTATTATGCTGTTCAAATTCCTTTGTCCTTCACCTTGTACCCCTTTGATAGGCTTGAACAACTTTGAGTATTATTTTGCAAATACAATATCCTGTGCTAATATTCACTGACTGAGGGAGAATACTGGTTTTAAACAACTAACTAGTGACCAGTTCGTTCACGAATTCAGTTCCAATTTAACATCAAGATAGTAAGTGTCTAAATTGATGGATTTGAAGGGTTGATACCATTACATGATTGATGTAATCAATTTTTAAAAATGTTTGATAACGCACACGTACACATGCAGACGCTGATTTATTCTTACCTCAGAATCTTCAGTTCCAATAGAATTCCCAATACTTCCATTTTTTTCGATATGTGAATCTAGAGTGTTTAGTGTGGGTAAGTGAATACAATGTCGAACTAACAGACGACTGTAATTAATACGGAAAACCACTATCTCACGTGTGTATACACGTAGACGACATGGATTTGAAGCTAAATGTAACCACTGAGGACAAGAAGTAGAACGATCTCTATCACTAGATACTAAATCTACTGGTAAACCAGGGCGTGGTAAAATATGTTTGGGGGCACAAACAGGATCTTCAGGACCAGGAATCAACACTAGTGATGGAGATTGGTTGGATTCTGAGTTGGTTTGAGCCTCTGTATCTGGAAAGTTATTCTTGAAAATTGTGATTAGTTGACGTAATAATCTTCTCAGGATTATTCTCTAATTGAAAATAGAATATTATGGATCCTTTAAAGTTAATAAAACAAAATATCAATGTATTGTGTCAAAATATATACTAATATAACAGATGGCAATAAGTACTACTACAACACTTAATTTCATTGTAGCAGGTATCTAAGATAGACAAATAGACTCAGAGCTATCCTTTTCCACTGGTTAAATAATATTTTTGGCAAGCCATCGAACTGGCCTGATATGGTCGTAGGTGGAGTGAACTGGATCATCTTCTAGAAAATGCTATCAAACGGTTATGAATTCCTAACCCATGTGATGGAATTCTGAAGCATAACCTTCATATGATGGAAGTGTTTGCTCAAAAGTAACCGGCGCCTATCGCTGGATTGGTGAATACACAGGATCCAACCTGAGGAGTTGGTAAACTCGGAGATTCTGAACGCATAGGTTTTTGAATCTAGAACGGATGGATGGTGTATGACCGTAATTTTGTCACTAGCAACCATGGAAATGCATCATCTGATATTGCTTCACTGCTGCCCTTTAGATCAGACATCAAGTGGAAGGCTCGGAGAGTGGTCCTCTAAGATAATGCGTGTATCCAGGACGTGTCACCCTCAAAAAATGATAAAACAATATTATGATGAGAACTTCTGAGTACCTACTGGATCTTTCTGTGAGCGACCAATTTCTTGTTCTACGAATCTTCTACACAATTATTGGCATTTGATTTTTTTTCTTACATATGAGCCTTATCATTTTTTCTGTTTTCAAATTAGTCTTCATCAATGTCTTGTTTCACGCAGTTGCTTTCACCAATTGAAATTGTGGTCAACCTGTACTCTTTAGTCACTTAGCATTTGATCGCAGAAGATGTCCTTCAGTGTATTAACTGATACAAATATTCTGAAATCATACCCACCGTTTGAGCTTGCTATCTTCGAAATTCGGACCTTGATGTAGATTGAAACAGACAAGTTTGGTTAGACTCTAGAAAGCCTCGCTATTGACGTATACTATAGCTAAAAGACCCACAAAAACCTATTCAAGTGCTTCGATAACTTCACAATCCATCAACTCGAAAGGTGTGTTTACTACGAGTTTATCCGGAGATTCTTTGGTACCACTAGTCGAACTTGCTGGCATTGACTTCGCATTGAGTGCTGGAGCTAAAGCTGGACTAGTTGCTGAATTCCCACATAATATGAGCTGTTAGTTTAGAATAAGAAATAAATGACAAGAGAGATTTTCTTCGACATTTGGCTATACTCTGGCGACCTGCAGCTCGGATGCAGTTAATGATAGATTTTACCATCAATTGAACGGCATGTACTAGTGGATGGATACTTGAACGTGCAGATTATTGGTTTATGTTTAATAGTTCCAACGAGCAGTACAGTTAGGTAGGATTGTTCGTTTTACTATTTCTCTGTAATTTTGTCATTATTGACATTTCTAAGACAACTCTGAAAGAGGTGCGTTGCGGTAAAGTAGATTTCGTAACGAAAAACATTTTTCGGTCTTGAGTATGTTGACAATATCATCCTATTGTGAGATAGCATGCAGGCCGCCAGAATCACTACCTAATCCATTAATTGGTGATTAGTGTGCATTAACATTCTCTGTGCTTTGTATAGAAAAAGTGCGAAGCACTTTACAAGCTAACGAAAGCTGGTGTTTACTTCCACTCCTAGTGGTGAAACTGCTGGAAGTCCAGAAGTTCGCGTACGTGAGTCGTTGTGTACTTGTTGGCCGATGTAAACGTAGCAACTTGAACACATGCACTTATATGCTAGGTTCTACGCTGATTGGTCACGCCCTAGAAATTATCGCACCACGGTTACAGATATAAAGTTACAAAACCACTGACTTGGATGGGTAAATATGACTCTGTAGTGTGTATCTAATGTTATCACATCCATGAACTATAGCAGTGTAAAGTTCTACTTCACTTTCACGTTGTTTCATTCTGATAAAGCGCTTATAAACTACTTGAAGATACGAATATAGATACAGTATGCTTGATTTATTTTCAAACGATTTCACATCTACTGAATATGCTCTTTAATTGTTATCTGCAGTATAAACCTATGTGAGGCTTGTCATATATTCTAAGCAGTTCACGAAAGTCGTTAAAAAAAATGTATTCTCCCTTTAGTTAACATGCTTAATCACTACTGAAAAACATTAGGAGTCATGTACAGATTCGTGCATTAAGCGAACAGATATCCCAATGGTGTGACGACAACTGATATCACACGGATCCCAAGACTTCCATAGTTGGAGCGGATTTAAACCTTTCACATAGTGATTGAATATGGGATATTTGAACCAATGCATTAATGTCAATTTAAAACAAATTTATGTAAACTTAAAATATTCCTCGAACGTTGAATAGGGTAGTAATAATAATGAGCTGTTAACTCAACCAGCTTTATAAATCTCATAACAGTACCCGTAGGTTTGGAGACACGTATTTATAAATCATAAAATAATCGGCCACTTTGCAGGTCAGTAAACATTTACGATATGCTGAAGTTTACTCTAGTGAAAGCCTTATAAAATAATGAATGATAATGGCATTAGATCGCTAATTTTATACATCGACTGCTCTGGGATTACCTTATACACTTACACGTTCAGTGCATGTCTTTCCAGCATTATCTGCACTCAAGAAATTACCACTTAATATAAATGCAAGTGGAGCACATGCTGCATAACCACCAAAAAGAGTAGTCAACCGATCCATAGTTTCTGGTTTGTCAAGATGTGTTTCTCCCAAGAGTACAAGCATAGAGTCTGAACCAGCCTGGAAAAAAACAAGTAGAATTCAGTAACACATTGAAAAAAGATTATCTTAACGATATGGTAGGAAATAAATCAGAAAGTGATATGTGCTCGAAACCAAAATAGTTTACATTTGTCTTAAGAAAAGTACAATTGATGTAAAAATAAGTAACGAGTTAAATGAAAAACAGTAACCGAGCAAAGATGTTTGGCTGATCAGATCAATGTAGAGTAGAGTTGTGGTCAATTGGTTTAGGAAGTTGAGTTTTAACCATTGGATCGCAGGTTTGAACACCGCCCCCCACCCATCTAGGTTTGAGGAGATAGGTAGTATCATTAGCCCTCATACAACAAGTGTGCCTCATTACCTACTGCTAAGAAGCTCTCGTTTAACTTCATTTTTTCGCAAATACTAATATAATTAATGCAAGAGTAAAACTTGCGTACTACTGCAGACTGTTATTCAATTTCAGATTGTTTATCAGGTGTATCACAGTGAAACAGTATTATTTACTGGATAACATTTCGGACACTATCATCTATAATCATATCAGTGTTAAGCAAATCTGTAGTCTTTTGACTGTTGTAAGGAGGTGTAGAGGATACGTGGATAGGATCCTCGAAATATTAGGATGCATTGGTTGGAGATTGCTAGTGACAAGGTTCAAGATAGATCATAGTTGCACAGATGTATCCACCCTTTGTGATCAACATTTTACTTACTTATTCCTTATTCCTCGCATAATTTTGACTCTTAAGTTTCATTCACTTACTAAGCATTTGCTCTTTGAGTGCTGTTGTTAAGTTTTACAGTTTGAAGTAATGCGAAACCATAATGTCTATACACCTACGTATCTACTTTCTAATTGATTTTTCTCACTCCATACTTCGGAATAACACAAAGTCCCAAGTAGTTTCCTTTTACATCTAAATTTCCTGGTGTACAGGTTGACAGTAAATAATAGCGGATTTATATGTTAATAAAAGTCAGCAAATAGATAGTTCCAAATTACTCCGCAAATTTTTACTTTCAAAAACTTCAATGAAGCATTCATATTGTCAGTTTACTAGCCTGACTCAGATGACCGAGTCACACTTCCGTAAGTAGGTAAATCAGCCTACAACGTGAATCAACGATGTGTCAAAAAGTGATATCTTCAAACAATGAAAATTGCGTACGGTTTCTCTATATCCACATAACGGCACTACTAAAAGTGTTACGAACATGAGATTCAAAGGAGGATTAAAGATACAAGTTTCCTAACCCTTCCATTATTCGGGGTGAAATCAAAAGTAGTTAACGTTTCTTTCTATGCATGCCTAAGGCTTCTTCTCTAATAAACTGTCCTTTCTACTATTTTATGTCTTGATAATGTTACTTTGTTATATTTATGGCACATCTATTGGTACCCGTGTACGAAGTTTGTGTATTTCATGAAAAACAATCAAGTAATTTGTGTAGAGGGTCGCAGAAGATTATGACTCTTTAGAGCTAATGTTGAAATATTGATTTCGTTCCGGTTCGCACCCGCATCTTACTGCACCTAGAGGGACATAAGAAACCTACAACATGAAGAATATTGTAAGCGCGGTCCGACGATGAGAATATTAATGTTGCTTACAACGAGGAGCTGACTGAAAAGTTGTTGAGACCAGACAACGTCATTCATTTTGAAGAAGCCTAGTTCCATCTCTAGTCTCCTGTAAAAACAGCGTTAAACACGGTAACTGATCCCCATAAAAGGAAGGGTCAGTTGATCTCAGCAGCTTCCTCAAAAATGATAGATGCGCCTGAATCCACTTCTCTGGTCTCTGTGCACAGTGAGAAGCGGAAGCAAACTGCTAAAGAGTCTACTTAATGACCGTGAACAGACTGGTGGACAATGAGGGATTGGATGGGCAGTGACTATAAGCAACAGTGGACAGTTATTTACACTTATCAAGGAAACTGGGACGAAAACGTCGGTGATTAGTCAGCCTATGGCGGAGAAGGATAGGGTTGTGGCCCACTCGCAGAAGAAACGACTGGAACGGTGGGCAGAATATTTCGAGGAACAGTTCAACCGACGTCCAGCTACTATCACTTTGCAGCTGTCCAGTTGTGTCCTGAATGGAACATCCAGGAAGGAATCCCGGAACTTACAGAGATCAAGAAAGCTGCAAGCAATCTGAAATGATGAAAAGCAGAAGGGACAGACTGACTAGTACTGGAGGTATTTAGGGGCGGTGGTGGGGGATTTTCAGAGAGATTAACTGAAGTGTAAACGGGTGTGTGGGAGTAAGATATAATCCTCTCTAACTGTTCTCAATCACCGATTGTCCCAATCTTCAAAAAAGGTGAGAAGTCCTCTTGTGATAACCTCAGAGGTGATTGAAGTGAAATAAAAATCTGGTCAGCAGTCAGACCTCATATCTGTTGGTAGAACATCAGACCAGAAATCTGGTAGTCGCTGGTTTAGTCCGGCGGCAGTCCAAATTTTCATTTCACCTTCAGTCATCATCCAGTATCAAAACTAGTCTTCCAAACCACGGCTATCTCAGATGGTCGAAATGATAACCACTGTGGAATCAACCTGGTAAACATACTGTCTAACTCACTGTGACCGATTTTAAGCCATGTCACTATGAGTGCACAACCACTGATTCCCAACACCTCGGGAACCCCAGTCAGACAGTCTACACCTTCCCACATGGCTCAGACCAACAAACAAAAACTCCATGCAGAGGTACCATGTGTTGGCTTAAATGACCTGAACCGTCTTCCAAACTAACCCAACTTTCCCGAGCATGGCACATCGAGGTAGGCGGTCGCTTGGCATCTGCAGTACACGTCAAGCCACCTCAGTCGATGGAGTTTCACAACCTCATCAATCAACTTGCCCGTCTTGCCCCTATTACCCTTCACCTGACCCCAATATTGTTCACATGGTGATTCCACATTACGCAAGCAATGTTATGAAGACATTTGTGATCAAAACCCTGTAACTGCTTCATGTCTTCTACTTTTAACGACCATGCCTAGCAACCGCAAATATAACAGGACAGAATGGACTCCAGCTCAGTAAACTCGTCCTTTAATGGATAGTTTGATATCTCGCCAGTCGGTGCCAGAGCTGACGGATGTTGACAAATGCCGAATGGACCTTCCGTATCCGAGTTGAGATTTTGTCGGCAACCAGCCCATTTGAACTGATGCTATTCCCCAAGTAAGTCAGTTGGTCAACACATTCCGCCACTTCACTCCTTATCATTAAACTGGAAGTACTTGTAGCAGACCAGTCCTGGAGAATCATCATCTTAAATTTGATAGGCACCAAGCAAATGCCAGTCAAACATACTTGGATTTCTGCTCCACACATACAGAAGACGCTGGGTTTCGTCAGTGTCTTCACCTAGCAGGACAATGTTGTCTACGTACTCCAAGTCAACGAGACGACCTCCAAGGAGTAGGTCAATCCTTGTGACATAATTACTAGCTAACCACTACACTGAAATCACCGCAACAAAAATAGTAGAATGATCCTTCAACCACAAAAATAACCAATGAATTCCAAAAACCATATTGAATACAGAGCCCAGAGATTGTAGGTACTTACCTGAGTGGTTGTAAGCAATTTGTGCATCCTTGCATCATGAGGTGCTGCAGGTGCATCAGGCGGGCCTCCGCCAAATGGATTTCCCACTGAAAAGGCACGAAGTGAAGACTCATACGATTCACAAGGAGGAAGGCCGATACCAGTGACGTACAGCACTTTTTCGTCATAGAAACCTTCAATTAACAAAACTGACCCTTCGGGAAACAGTCCCTAAGAAACAGTTAAGGTATAACAAATATTAGAGATCGATCTCAAGCAATACGCTTATTTCTTTTGTTCAATATTCCAACGCTTCATATGTAAAAAATGAAGATGAATGTGATTCAAGCTTGAAGCATAACTTTACATTCACAAAGTCAAGCTCAAACCACACTCAAACAGATAACTTTTTCGAATATTATTTGTGAAATAAGTATTTATTACATTCGAAAATAAGTTGTTCCAGACTTACATCACATCTGGATCCCAAAGTCAGTGGACAAGCCAAAATAAACTAATAAAATAATGATGAACATACATGCCATAATTTTTACAAGTGTCCTTATAAAGCAGTGGGCTCAGACTGATTTAATCATAAGAGTATATTCAAATGTAAGCCCAGGGAAATGAGAAAATCAAGACAATTTTTTGAACGTGTCTGTAAACGACACAGCTCCCTTCAGAAGAATATTTAGATTCTCATTTACATCAGAATACATAGCCAGGAAGCATATAAATTTTTTAGTTTTGTAGGTTTGTTGTTCGTTTGGATTTCATGTTTCTTATTTTCAAACGCAGTTGGACTGGCTCAGGGGTCTAAGGCACCGGACCAAAAGTATGTGGGTTCAATTCCCACCTCCATCACACGTTTCCCGGCCGACAGATGGCACAACGTGGAGGTCAGGTTTTTATGTCACAATAACCCTACGAGCTGCAGTGCCTGAAACGCTCCTTCTCTCGAGGTCTAACCATGCCAAAAAGGTCTGTTGGATAACGGTTGAACAAAGAGTAGTCAATGTTGTAGTGTAAAATGCTACATTATAACAGAAGCTAGAGGACGAAGTCGTACTGCTGGTTGCATAGGGTGTGACAGCAGTAAGGTGTCTCATGCGGATGACAAGAAGTAAAACCCTGATGTTCCCTTTCCTTTGGGAAGGAAGGAGGCTTTGGTAGGACTGGCCTCAAAAATAGCACGCTACTCCGTGCCCCACGGTCTTCCAGTGCAGGTGGTATGAGTTTTTTTTTATGCGGCGTTAAACAGTAAAATCTGAAAACAATAATCCTCCAAAGGCTCTTTGACAGGCACAAAACGTAGGTCTCACGAGCTCTATCGCCTTACAAATATTTCCCTCTTCCAAGTACACTAGGCGAAAACAGCTATCCACGGTATGTGCAGCCGGGGTGAGTCAACCGCCCATACGCTCCCAGTAGTACAAAAGACCCGACCAAATATTACCTATCCTCCTCAACTATGTCGCATCCCTAGTTTTCATTTTCTGACACCAATATTAAATCTCATACAACTTGCACAACCTCTCACTATGCGTCAATCGATAAAGATAAAAGTCACAGAAACACCATTCCTAGTCTCCTAAGATCCTGCCATTGGTTTCACACTGCATCCTTCAATGTTAAAAACCCATGTCAAACCCAACACAAGCATCGCTCGCCAGAACTCTGAAATCCCCAGTCATGGATGTTTGCTGTGTCTCCAAGACACGTAAGTATACATGAACCAAGTATGTTCATAAAATTGACCTGAACTGGCCGGTGTGATGAATCTTAAAACTTCACCTAATGAGTATCCAGAGATGCAGAGGCTAGCTCCCGCGTAGATGTCACAATAAACATAACCTTACGTACGTCTGACTTCACAATCATTGACCTACTCCTTGGAGGTCGTCTCGTTGACTTGGAGTACGTAGACAACATTGTCCTGCTAGGTGAAGACACTGACGAAACCCAGCGTCTTCTGTATGTGTGGAGCAGAAATCCAAGTATGTTTGACTGGCATTTGCTTGGTGCCTATCAAATTTAAGATGATGATTCTCCAGGACTGGTCTGCTACAAGTACTTCCAGTTTAATGATAAGGAGTGAAGTGGCGGAATGTGTTGACCAACTGACTTACTTGGGGAATAGCATCAGTTCAAATGGGCTGGTTGCCGACAAAATCTCAACTCGGATACGGAAGGTCCATTCGGCATTTGTCAACATCCGTCAGCTCTGGCACCGACTGGCGAGATATCAAACTATCCATTAAAGGACGAGTTTACTGAGCTGGAGTCCATTCTGTCCTGTTATATTTGCGGTTGCTAGGCATGGTCGTTAAAAGTAGAAGACATGAAGCAGTTACAGGGTTTTGATCACAAATGTCTTCATAACATTGCTTGCGTAATGTGGAATCACCATGTGAACAATATTGGGGTCAGGTGAAGGGTAATAGGGGCAAGACGGGCAAGTTGATTGATGAGGTTGTGAAACTCCATCGACTGAGGTGGCTTGACGTGTACTGCAGATGCCAAGCGACCGCCTACCTCGATGTGCCATGCTCGGGAAAGTTGGGTTAGTTTGGAAGACGGTTCAGGTCATTTAAGCCAACACATGGTACCTCTGCATGGAGTTTTTGTTTGTTGGTCTGAGCCATGTGGGAAGGTGTAGACTGTCTGACTGGGGTTCCCGAGGTGTTGGGAATCAGTGGTTGTGCACTCATAGTGACATGGCTTAAAATCGGTCACAGTGAGTTAGACAGTATGTTTACCAGGTTGATTCCACAGTGGTTATCATTTCGACCATCTGAGATAGCCGTGGTTTGGAAGACTAGTTTTGATACTGGATGATGACTGAAGGTGAAATGAAAATTTGGACTGCCGCCGGACTAAACCAGCGACTACCAGATTTCTGGTCTGATGTTCTACCAACAGATATGAGGTCTGACTGCTGACCAGATTTTTATTTCACTTCAATCACCTCTGAGGTTATCACAAGAGGACTTCTCACCTTTTTTGAAGATTGGGACAATCGGTGATTGAGAACAGTTAGAGAGGATTATATCTTACTCCCACACACCCGTTTACACTTCAGTTAATCTCTCTGAAAATCCCCCACCACCGCCCCTAAATACCTCCAGTACTAGTCAGTCTGTCCCTTCTGCTTTTCATCATTTCAGATTGCTTGCAGCTTTCTTGATCTCTGTAAGTTCCGGGATTCCTTCCTGGATGTTCCATTCAGGACACAACTGGACAGCTGCAAAGTGATAGTAGCTGGACGTCGGTTGAACTGTTCCTCGAAATATTCTGCCCACCGTTCCAGTCGTTTCTTCTGCGAGTGGGCCACAACCCTATCCTTCTCCGCCATAGGCTGACTAATCACCGACGTTTTCGTCCCAGTTTCCTTGATAAGTGTAAATAACTGTCCACTGTTGCTTATAGTCACTGCCCATCCAATCCCTCATTGTCCACCAGTCTGTTCACGGTCATTAAGTAGACTCTTTAGCAGTTTGCTTCCGCTTCTCACTGTGCACAGAGACCAGAGAAGTGGATTCAGGCGCATCTATCATTTTTGAGGAAGCTGCTGAGATCAACTGACCCTTCCTTTTATGGGGATCAGTTACCGTGTTTAACGCTGTTTTTACAGGAGACTAGAGATGGAACTAGGCTTCTTCAAAATGAATGACGTTGTCTGGTCTCAACAACTTTTCAGTCAGCTCCTCGTTGTAAGCAACATTAATATTCTCATCGTCGGACCGCGCTTACAATATTCTTCATGTTGTAGGTTTCTTATGTCCCTCTAGGTGCAGTAAGATGCGGGTGCGAACCGGAACGAAATCAATATTTCAACATTAGCTCTAAAGAGTCATAATCTTCTGCGACCCTCTACACAAATTACTTGATTGTTTTTCATGAAATACACAAACTTCGTACACGGGTACCAATAGATGTGCCATAAAAATAACAAAGTAACATTATCAAGACATAAAATAGTAGAAAGGACAGTTTATTAGAGAAGAAGCCTTAGGCATGCATAGAAAGAAACGTTAACTACTTTTGATTTCACCCCCAATAATAGAATCGTTAAGGAGAATGCAGTAGTGTCAGCAGTGGTTGCTATTTTGAGCGATTTCTGCTACTTTCGGAGGCCATCGGGTCACATGATTTCTCAGATTGCATGCATAAATTCGGAGGGCACCAAGATATGCTAAGCTAAAATAGGTAGCCTTCGTCAAGTGATGACATATCATGCAGTGACTACGTCTCAGCTTTTTCCAGCAAGCGAATAGTTAGGATTGTGATACTCGTTGGAACGATGACCCTAACATGTGTCACAGCTACCGAACTCGTTGTTTTAGGATGACCTTATTCAATATGAATGACAATCACCATCACGCAAACACATGCAACCTGAATATATGGTGTTCCAAACGGATAAGAGAGATGCTTAGAAAACGATGACTAAAAACGTTAAGTCGATAGATATCAGTTACCGAAGAGAGGTCACGCTTTACAGGCGTCGGTTAGAACTGCCTGCACTTATGCATTGTATACCTGAGCTTTTACGGCAACGTTAACATCACAGTGGAACCAAAAAAAAACAGACTGGCGTACGATGCTCTGACTTTCGAAATGAGCTTGGAAATATCATCAGTAACAGCTCCATCAGCACTCACACAAATACCCAGGTATACAAATTCGTTGACCAACTTCAACAACTCGTCAGCAAAGGTTAGGGCAGGCACTAGCTTCAGTCAATGTTGCTGAAACACTTCGCAAATACCACACCTCTCCATATTCATTGTAAACTGACTGAGTGCAAGTTCGGTAGCCTGCATGTTGTCGCACATTAAAATGATATCGAATGCATACTAGAAGTCGAACAGTCTTTCATCGACCCACCACTACCACCCCTCCTTTACCGCTGTCTTAATAATGTCGTCAGTGACAAAGTCAAAGAAGGGTCAACAACCCAGCAATCCTGCCTAACCTCACTATTCGTTTGGAACAATCGAGAGATGTGTCTGTACGCCTTCACTCCCACTGACGTGCTGAAGTATAAAGCTTTCAAGATGGCAACAAATTTCTCAGAAACATCCCTATCTCATAACCCTGATGTCAAGATTTACAACAATCATTGGCCTGCAACACGCATCAGGATGTCTAAGCATCTCACGGAGGTGAACACATGATCGCCGCACACACAAACTGGACAAAACACGACCTGATTCTCACACTTAAATTATTCACACATTTTGTAAAACCCCGGTGATGAACACACATTGTGTAGACCCTTATGTAAGATGGCTGCAAAAACAGATTCATTCGAGAGTGAAAAAATACTCAGTCTGCCACTTATTCTCAAACAACTCAGTCAATTCCCTGATTACAATATCACATCCATCCTTAAAAGGAGCAAAAGGTAAGTTGTCTGAACGAGGCACCTTATCGCACTGTAGTACTTGCAGTTCCTTACGGACTCCCACTTCCATAGGTGCGTCGGTGGTAACTGATCATGCACATCAAGGCACTAAGGTCAAAGTTAGTGGAACAATAGGTCAGCTGGATTGCATTTCAGTGTGCTCCAACGACAATTTCAGACATCTACGAAAGTTGGTGGTGGGCTCACTACCTGTTTTCCAAATGCTCTCCCTGATACTCAGCCTCTTGCTGTCGGTGACTCGGGTGAGCTGGAGCAATCTGTGACTATTGTCAGATGCAGCTGCTGCTCCAATCTCACTCTCGCAGTCTCATCACCAGGCCTTCCAGTTCGTATGCAAATGCTGTCTGGTCTGTCGCGTAAGAGCTGTACACACACCACAATACTCACTGCCTTCAACAATACACTGATGAGCGTTGGGAAGTTGTAAGGACCTCACAAAGACCTAGTGTGGATTAGCAGAACGACCTTCAAAGTCACACACAGCTATACTCGCCATGGAGTATTCATGGAGCATTTAATTGCACTTCACAATAACCTATAATTTCTGGAAGGTTGACAACTAACCCCGAATCTAGCTCGATTTGGTACTCATTCACAATACTGAGTGGAGCCAGTTGGCTCACGTTTACCCGTTTCGGACGACACTTTTTATGACCGTCAAAATGAAAAATGAGTTTAGTACATACTAATTAATGCATGATCAGAATCTAAACAAGTGCTGCAGAAGGAGCAGCAGTTCTGAATACACCCATGTCATCAATTGCTGATCGCAATATGATCTATTTGAGCCGAGGGTAGAGTGGAAGAGGGAGGAACACTAGGTAGTACAACGGTGATGGTTGCGTTAGAAGTTGCTACTGGCTACAAACGGGTTGTAGTCTGCGAAAAACTTCTGAAAATTGTCTGCATTGTCTGACTTTCAACCAATCAATTCTCACTAACCACTTACTATGACCATTCCTGGCCCTTCACAACCGACCAATGCACTTTAGTCTTTAGCTAACGCTACGATATATGACGACCACATCTGGTTTAGGTTACCCAATTGGTGGTCAAATTCATTCTTAACCACATCCGAGCTGCAGTGAGTCGGCGAACAGGCGATGTTGATGAAGAGATTTCTTTTTGCTTGACGGTTACTTTTACGCTCCAATTGGATCTTTTAGCCTAGTGTTAAACAGACGACTGTGAATGGTGATATAGTCAACTAGTGCAAATATGTTCCTGGCACTCAGTGCCAGAAATCCTGTCTGCTGATGTCACTGTTTTCGGCAAAATGCACTGTAAACAAACTTTACTAGCTGATAAGTAGTGAAGTTATTTGCAGCACTTCACTGGGATTTAACATGCGAGTCTCTTGAATGTAGAACAAACGGGTGGTAAAGGATGATGAAAGTAGAGGAAGTGTATGAGATGAGGAATTTGAAAATGAAGATAAATGGGAATATCCAAGCTTTAGAAGACATCAAAGAGTGAATACACCCGCACCATTGTTACCGACTGTCAATCACTGATTTTTATTGTCTCCGGAACCTCAGCCATGTAGTCTGCACCTCCCTACAAGACTCAGCTTAAGCGGTACGCACGGTCTTAGAATAGCTGTATCAGATGCTGCATTGAAGGACAGTTATGGGAACTAACTGTTCATCCATCCAAATCAACATAGGACTAGGCATTAATGCGTAACAGTCCGAGTTGCCACACCTCATATCACTACATCAAGTGAAAAGGCAGTGAAGTGAAAGATGAAGAAAAGAAAATTCAGTCAAAGGGAATATAAAGTACTCAAAGAGAGATGAAGAATGAGAAAATGGTGAGATTCCGTATAGCGTCGTTAAGATGAGGATAATGTGTGTATACATCTGCGCCACTCACATCGGTTCTGAGACATATCACCCAGAGTCAGTTTTCAACCACTAGTTTCTCTTGTCCCGCAGACCCCAACCGACTAGTCTGCATCGCCCTACACGGCCTAAACCAACAGTTAAAGACTTCAGTACATTGGTGTCATGTTTTGGTCTACCTACCTCGGGCCTTTTCCCAGCCTGAACCTACTTCGGTCAACATTGTGTGAAGAGGCAATCGGCAACTAGGCATACGTAACACGTGCCCCAACCATCTCAATCGACGAAGGTTCATAACCTTGTCTACTGATTTACCTCTACTCCCTAAAACTCTACACCTGACTTCTGCGTTATTCACGTGGTGACACCAAGGAATACGGCCTATACTACGAAGGCAACGGTGGTCAAACACTTGAAGCCTTCTAATGTCTTCCACCTTCAATGGCCATGTTTCACAGCCATACAGTAGAACAGACCGGACTGCTGTGCAGTACACGCAACCCTTAATAGACAATCGGATATCACGGCGGCGCCACAGGTGGCGTAAGTTGGCGAAAGCCAAACGAGACTTTTGTATTCGTGCAGAGATTTCATCAGCCACTGACCCACCAGGGTAGGTCTGATCCTACTTTCCGGGTAAGTGGAGTAGTCGACAAACTCATCCACTATACTCTCTATTGTTAGCCAGGGCACCGTTGAAGACCAATTCTAGGGCAACTATTTGCATTTGGGTGGTGGAAACGCAACTCAAACATCCTCAAATTGCCACTCAGTATTGAGAAGACTCTGCATCTTGTCAGTGTCTTCACCTAACAGGACCATATCGTCTGCGCATTCTAGGTCCAACGAAACTTCTCCTGCGATTAGGTCAACCTCTGTGTAGTCACGTGACGACAGGAAGACCTGCATAACAACATCTGTGATAAAATTGAATAAGAATGGAGATAGTGGGCACCCTTGACGGACACCAGTCGATGAGCCTGCAGAGATGCGTTCATTTGCATCCATTAGTTCAGAAGAAGCTGCTGATATCCACTGGCTCTTTTTTTTTAAACACTAATTCGGAGTCAGCTATAGTCTATAGCGCTGATTTTACAGCAGATTGGAGATGGTGCCAAGCTTCTTCTGAGCATACTTGTAGTAGATCACCGGGACTAAGAAAGTGCCACCTAAGTGCCTTCCTGCCTCACTCAGTCTACCCACCTGTGCGTTGAAGTCACCTGCAACAACTATCACGTCCGAACGTTTGGCTTTCGAGAGGAGGCTAGACAGTTTTCGGTAAAACTCGTCCTTCACTCCATCCGAACTACAGTCAGCGGGTGCGTAAGCACAGATTACAAAGAGACAACGGCGAGTCCCACTATTCCTTTACGATTTCACTGTGCCGTTCACCCAGACAGAACAGAGGCAATTATCGACCGGGATCTAGTCTAGTAGTGTTTGCCACCCTAGTGCTTAATGGTATCTTTACACCTGCAAGATCGCGAGAGCTAGCTATCGAATCTCCAGAAACTCGAAGGGTGAATTTTGCGAATTCACAGATTGGTCAGGAGAGGTTAGGTGAATAACCACACTTGGGTCCTGATGTGTCTCGCGAACACAGCACACATCAGTGGCCCGAGTTGCTAGAGTTTTTGCCAATGAAGCCTATTGACCAATTTGACGGAGGGTGCGGACACTGAAGGCCCCGATGTGTAATTTGGAGGTTGTTTAAGAAGACACAGGATGCTGTTTCGTGGACTCAGATCGTTGCCAAAGGCTGCGGAGCTAGGAGAAATTGAAGATAATGTAGTATCGTTAATTGAGAGAAGTGAAGGAAGATTGGAAGGTAATGATAGGGGAGGTTGATAGCAGTCAGAAGAAATTTGAGTGCTGACAGAGTTGTGGGGACGGTTGACACTTCCCAGCTGCCCACACCGTGGAAGGCTATTTCTTCTTAAGGTATCTGAAAGAGATTTGTGTGACCGCAGAGCCCATTGGACATCTGTTTGAGGTCTGTCACATGCAGTCTTTTGTGTATGATTATTTTGAACTTTTTGGGGATGGATGGTCGAAAAGAAACGACAAACGAACCAACACCGCCGGCCCGGCAGACCGTGGGGCATGGTGGAGTGTGTTATTTTTTGGGGCCGACCTTTGCTAACTCCCCCCCCTTCCATTTAAAAGGCAGCATTAGCATGACACTGCTAGTCATCCAAGGGAAACACCATATTGCTATCACACCCCATCCAGCTAGCAGCAGTAAGACTTCGCCCTCAGACTCCCATCACAGTGGAGTAGTTTACACCACAACAGTAACTGCTTTTCATCTAACCACTATCCAAAAGACCTTTCTGGTATGGTAGGACCTCGAGGGAACAAGCGTTCCACCAACATGGCTCGTTGGGTCATTGTGATATGCAAGCCCGACCACCACGTCAAGGTAGCAGCTATCGGTCGAGGAAAGTAACTGTCCAGAGATTCAGAGCAATGCATACAACCTACGCTTTTAGTCAGTGATACGGAGCTACGTAAAGCAAAGAGATACACTGGAAGAAAATGATAACGGAAAGACAGCATAACTCACAAGTAAGGACAACGACGATATAAGGGTGAATGGAATGATTAGGTAGGCAGTTCATTACTAAGTGAATTTCGATTTGTGCAGGACTCAACAAGCGCTTAGTAGCTTTCCTTGTTGATGATTTATAAACTGTACATAGGTTGTGGTGCTGTCCGGACATCTTGACTCAAGCAGGTATTTATCTTAAGAGACCACCCCCAAGCTTTTGACCTGACGTCTAATGCACAAAGCAGCGGAGAAACGTGAGGTACTACATTCTTAAGGTTGCCAGTGACCAAGATAGGTTCATATGCCATTATTCTATTCTGGATAGTGAGGCACATATTCACCACTGGTTTGGGCTAAAGGTTTCAATTCTCCCAGGTGTACCCTTCGTGTACACCAATGTTGTAGTGCAGAACGTTCGCCTTTACCCTCCAACTTTTGTGGAAACATTCCCCGTTACGTGAAGGCAATAAGTAGAACCTACCAGGCAAATGAGAGCATTTTGAGAGGATGACTGTCCTCGATCATGCTTGTAACTAGTTGGCCTAAGCTGTTTAGGAGATGTGTTAACGGTTGCATACAGTACAACGTGGCAAGTGTTGGTAAACATCCCACTTCCTACCTATAAACCATGTTCAAAAGCTATTTTATAAGCCAGTTAGTCTTTATATCACCTAATATTCTTGCAAAATCATTATTAATTATATATCCATCATACCTCATGAAAAACAGCTTGTCGTAAATTCAACCGAACTATTCCTGAAGGATCCTCAGCGTACCAGTCACCTTCGTGAAGCTGACTGATTAATCCTAATACGACAACTGAATCTATCCTAGATCCGGCAGCAAGTAAATATTCAATTGGCCGAAGACGATAATTAGCATTGTGAGATCCATCTAGAGCAGATGTTTGCGAAAATACCTGGTGTCGCAACATTCTCTGGTATATGACCTAGTACAGAGAAAAAGTAATGAGCGCGCATCAAGAAATTATTTAACAAATCATGATTCATAAATAATGACAGTCGTTCAATATTACTGGAAAAGATAAATGGACACCAACGTAGTACAGGTTATATACATCAATATGATAAAATTATGAGTAATATACTTTGCCTGGAACGTCTTTCAGTACGTAAAACTATACATTACATCTGATAAACTAATTTAATATGGAATTGCCAGGATTCTATTTTTAAATTCATCCGGTGTGATGTTTTGTATTGATTACACTTTTTCTTACATGCAGAAAAGAAACGTTTAGTACAAAATGTAAAAACACGCACCCCCCCCCCCCTCCATGCCACAGCACTAAACACTCCTGTTTCTTCCATCCAGTAGTAGACAGTGAATGGTAATAGAAACCACTGAGACAAAATTCGTAACACGTCTGCAAACTATCTAAGTCGATATCTCAAAAGGAAGTCACTCACATTTACCGATATGGCGCTTTTCGCGGATGCCTACATTCATTCAGAAACGAAGTATTTCGAACAGCATGGTGATTAAACTTCCTTAACTCAGAAAGAGCAGGTTTTACATGCCCGTAGCAGAAATTCTGGGAATGAAACGTCGTAAATCCAACTTTTCACACCTGAGTTCCAAGTTACGGTAGCAACAAAGATGACTCATTATCACAAAGCACGATGAATTTCAGTGTGCTGTTAGAAATCTCATCTGTCACACCACCAACAGAAACACAACTGTCCACATACACGAACGTTTTGACTTTTCCCAACGGTTCCACCACCAGAAATGAATGGGAGCGCAGGCTTCCATAACTTCGTAAAAGGTCGCTGTATTTTGTTAGTCCAAAACATATTACATGCTCATGGGCACTGATGACTAAGTGATTAGGAGCGATACGGGTAGCCTGCATTTTGGCGTACAATAAGAAAACATTTCCAATGTACCCAAAACTGAAGTTTCACCTTGTAGCAGACCTTCAATAACATTACCAACACACACTCCGCAAAGCTGTTCGTAGTTAAACTGAAGAGGAGAAAGGGTGAAAGCAGGTTATTCTACCCAAATCTACCGCTAGTTTGAAACAGTAGGGAGTGGTTTATGTCGTTCAACTACTTGAAAGGCTTCTTATAGGCCCATGAGGATGCTGGTAAGCTTTTTAGCGACAAACTCTCTAACAGACAGTTTAAGAGCATAACTTTACACAACAAATTGAGGGTAACTCTAATATCAAAGGATGTGATGGCGGTTGGTCTGCAACATAGATGTCGGTAAGTTATTGGTAAAGAGTGAACACCGGATTGTTCTTCAAGCGCTTCGTCACGTTTCCCAATTATTTGAAGATTGGTGAACACCACATTGTTTGCTTGATATGACGCCAAGCTTCTTGTTGTCAGTGAATCGAATGAGGCAGAAAAGCCCCCGACTACTGTCACATACGTCTGCTGCTTTTGTCTCACTTGCATCTGACCATCAAATCTTGTGGTCCTAGCATGAGCACCGTATGATCCTTTTCGTGAAAAACATACGCAAACCGTAGTACTAGTTATTCCCCACAGTAGGAAAAATTCGTTACTCAGGATAATGATTATGATTATTCAGTTTTTTCTGAGTTTTGAAATTTTGTTGTGGATGTTTCAGTATCAGGCTTGGTGAAATCCTCAGCACCAACTTTATTATGATGAAAGAATCAGAACTACATGAAACATGTCTTAAAGTTGTAGAGTAACTTTAATACAGCTATGGACATATCTAAAAGGTGATCCCGTAAATAATACTATAGCACTGAGTGATTCGTTCAATATATCAACTATGATGGAGTCTCACAATCCTTTCCTCGATTTCGTAATAACAGAGTTGCACATTTCGAAGGAGTCCCGGACAGTTATCAAGTGCAATCGGATTCTTAGTGGTTCTCTAGATGGTGTATTCCGTGATGACAATTACTACAGACCGATCAGCTGATCTATTTTAAATACTACTTCTCATTATTCTGGTAAATAAACTGCTTTTTTATGCGTCATGTTTTTCATTTATTTAGCTGCAATTATTATTAGGTTGGTATCAACTTTTAAACAAAATATCTGGTGCAGAAAAACGGTAACACACTCTGCGCCATATCTTGTATCGCAAAAACATTTAAATAGTCAAATGCGAAAATCTGTGGTGTGACAATGAACCCTTATCTTTGTGGGCTTTTGAAATAATAAACTTTGAAAATAGGCATTTCACGGGTTGGAGTCGGTGAGATCAGTTAAGACCACGCAATATACTAGAAGCATTGGCTCACTGCATTAGCAAACCACCTAACATTTCTCATTAGAACAAGTATGGTTGTCTTGGAAATACTGCCAATATAAAACTACTGAAAATGAAGTTCACTTGAGATTTTCTGCTCGAAATCAAACAGAATAACAAGAAGATACGTCATCGAGTGCTCACATAACTTGTTCAATTTGTAATGTACAATTCAGTATATAAAATTATACTAAATTTTAAAGAAAACTGATTGACAATTTTAGTGAAGTTTGCTCATTTTACTAGAAAACTAATTATTTCACTAGCAACGAGTTCAAAAACTGCATTTACTTACTGCAAAATTTTTAGTCAGAACACCAGACTGTTCACTTGGTATCTGTCACCATCATTCACTTAACCCTTCACATCCACACAATCCTCACTTCCTCCCCACTAAGTTATATAAAATTAGTTGCCATAGCAAGTATGTAGATAAACAGTGCAACTTATGCTGTGTGAAATTAGTCAGGATATTTTTTTAATTATAGGTAACAACTTGTTGTTGTAACCTAACCTCGTTAACTAGTTCAATAGTTAATAGTTACTAACCGGTCCTAAACCCCGATAAACAGAGAAGGTTGAACACAAAACTAGCAACCCTACTCCGAAACACCAATCCAATCGCTAAACAAACCTCATAACACAAAGAAAATATTAAAAATAAAAACAAAATTATTCATACCTGGAATCGGAGGGAGGAAATGATACCGGTTGGTGAAACCGTTTGAGGAGCCAGTCGGTCGATGTGTCTTCTCCCCCTCGATGAAACCGAAAGTAAACATGGGAACATGGAATGTCTGCACCATGTGTGAACTTACAAAGGCTGCCCAGATTACGAAAGAGATGAGAAGATATGGCATAGAAGTGCCTGGAATCTGCGAAAGCAGGTGGAATGGAAGTCGACTCTTCAAAACTGTCAACTGGAGAGAAGAGTCAATTATCTATTCCCATATCGTCACCCAGACGACAACCATGAGCACACTGAGTTTTCGAATGGCTATCATGATGTCCCCAAGAACATCGAAGGATATCATACAGTGGGAATCAGTCTCCTCATGCAAGATCAGGATCATGACAGCAAGATGGATTCAACTCGAGGGGAAGGAAAGTCACAATGATACAATGCTACACTGTGCACCTACAAATAATCGGGCAGATGAAGAGAAGAAGGAGGAAGGAATTCTACACACAACTACAATCAGTACTGGACAAGACGCAACCCCAGATGGTGACACCAAAATTATAATGGTTTGGTTGACATGAATGCCAAACTGGGAGGGGACAACACAGGAAGAGAACTCATCACGGGTCGACAAGCACTCGGTGAAATAAATGATGAAGGAGAATGGAGAACTGTTTACAGACTTCTGTGCATTCAACGATTTGGTGATTGTAGGCAGTATGTACAAACACTTTTAAGGATATTCACAAGGCAGCGAGCAACATGGATTTGATTTCACCAGACACCAGCACACACTAGAAATCATATCGACTTCATGTCAATTTGAAGAAAGTGTAGACGCAGTCAGCCTACTGGACACAAGATGAGATGAAGAAGGGGAGCAGATGTAGGTTCACACCACTCACACCAGTATCTAGTGGAAGGAACCTACAGTGAAAATCAAGTTGAAAGCCTTCACAGAGGTTGGTGATAGAGGGCCACAGTTGAAGTTGAAGACCTAGAAGAGAAAGTGAACTGAAGGACGAAAGTACAAATAACATCTTCACGTCAGTTAGTCATGAGGACAAAATTGGAGATATTGAGGAACATCCGTGAAGGACCGGACGTGGAGGAACACTGAAAGTGTTTGAAAGAGATGTGGGAGGAAACCTGCATAACCGTATTAGGGAGGAAGAAGAAGCAAGACAAGACAAATAATGGATCTCCATGGCCACATGGAAGCTGATAGAGCAGGGAGAGGAAGATGGTGAAGTAGAAAATGAACCAGTGTGGTGCAGTGAAGTGCAGGGATGAAGAACGAAAAAAGGAACTGAACACAACCTGTAAAACATTACACTGACACAGAAGTGAAGAGGAGTGCACGGATAGACAAAATACACTTCTACGACACACTTCTTAGTGAAGCAGAACAGGCTGCAGGTAGGAGGGACAGAGACCTATCAACACTATTTCAAATAACCAGGTTACTATCTGGGAGGGAAGAGATCAACACAGCACAGATGAAACTAATGAAAGATAGTGAGGGAAAGCCAGTTAGCAAAGAGAAGAAACAAGGGGAACGATGGGCTGACCACTTCGAAAAACTCTTGAATCGACCACCACCACCACCGCCTGCAACTCGGCGAGAAATACCACCAACAACCTCAGAACTACCAGTGAACACAGACCCTTCGACAGAAGAAGTCCTGAAAGCCATAAAGCTTCTGAAATCCGGGAAAGTACCAGGACCAGATGGAATTCCGCCAGAAGCACTGAAAACAGACTCAGAGACAACAGCCGATACACTCACACCACTACTGTAGAAGGTTTCGAAGGAAGGAAAGGTACCTGGCGATTGATTGGAAAAAGTACTACCTCGTCAAACTCCCAAAGAAGGGAGACCTAAGAACTAGCGCGGAATCATGCTCCACTCCTATCCACCCAAAGCAAGCAAAATATTAAGTCGCGTCACCCTGGAGAGACTAAAGATGCTCTCGATTCGAAATTACGACCGGAACTGGCTGGCTGGCTTCAGTAAGAACAAAAATCGTGTGCCGATCAAACTGCAACGCTATGCTACGCATCATCATAGAAGAGAACAGAGTATAGAATGGCAGTCAACTCTGTACCTCAACGTTTCGACTACAAGTGGCGGTGACACAGATGAGGATTTCAAAACCAGGATCGGAAAGACAGCAAGACAGGCTTTCCTGAACTAATCTGAAATCAGTGTGGAGATCTATTGCACTCAGCACAAAGAACAAGATCCGGATTTTCAACAACAATGTCAAGCCAGTGCTGCTATATGGTTGAGAAACTTGGCGTGTCACGAAAAGCACTTCCAACAAACTACAGACATTCATCAACAGCTACCGCCTACACTCACTCGATACTGAAGATGTTCAGATGGCCAGAATAACAGAAATAAGTAGCAAGGAACTCTGTCTGACAACGAACCAACCGAGAACCGATCACCTAACAAATATGCAGAAGAAAGTGGAAATGGATTGAACATACACTGAGAAGACCATTTGGGGACATCACGCGCCAGACCAGGCCCTCGGGTGGAACCCCGATGGGAAACGACGAGTTGAGCGTCCCAGCTGAGTGTAACATGGAGGAGACCATTCGAGGAAGAAATGAAAGCTTGTTGGCAGTCGTGGAACGAGGTTCAAAAGACTGCAGAGAAGAGATCGCAATGGAGGCGTGCTACTGAAGCCCTATGTCCCACTAGGAAACCAAGGGAAAAATAATAAATACTTGTTAACCAATGTACTCCTTGCCATTCAACGATTTCTTATTGCATAACACCTGAACTAAAAATGTAGTAAGTTTTTTTCAGAACAAACTTCTCAGACTCCTCTTGTTACCTGGTATCGTAATGTGCAACACCCACCTTCCCGACCAATAAGTTGCTTCCTTGACGAGATGGTGGGGCTTGCATATCATAATGATCCAGCCAGCTATGCTGGTGGGACGTTTGTCCGCTCTATGTCCAGAAAGGTTCGCTGGACAGTGATGATACAAAAAGCAGATACCGTAATAATGTAGATTATTATGCAAAGATGGGGATTTCAAGGCGAAATTGAACTGATGGCTGAAAGAGGAAGGGACAAGTGTGTTTCCTGCGGATGACCGGCAGCGCCACGCTGATGCTGCTTTTCCTTTGAAAAGGGGGGACTACAAAGTGTCGACTCGGAAACAGTATACTCTCCTCTATTCCGTGGGATACTGGTGACGGCGATACGAGTTCATAGTCCGATTCGAGTGAGGCAAACTAAAACCTCTAAGTTCTAAAAAAAAACATGAGTGACTAGCCTTGAGCAGGCGCGCCGGAGGCTCTGCAGTCACACCCTAACCCAACTTTTTCAGCCACCTCATTGGGGACATGTCTTCAATGGTGAGGACAGCAGTGAAGTGTCAACCTCCTGCACACTTTCAGTAGTATACAAAACGCAATAAAAATGACTTGCTCTTCTTACATTTATCTCCTTCACTTTCTGATTTCAATGCTAAACCTCATACAACTTACGCAACCTCTCACTATGGGCCTGCTTATAAAGACTGAAGCCACAGAACACCATTCCTGGTCTCCTAAGATCCTGCTATTGACTTCACACTGCACCCTTTAACGTTCGAAGCCTATGCCAAACCCAACAGCAAGCATCACTCACCACAATTCCAAAATCTCCAATCATAGATGTATGCTGTCTCTGAGACACGTTCGTATCCATGACACTAGTGTGTTCATTAAATTGACTTCAACTGACCAGTGTGGCGAATCTTCAAAATTTACCTCACAAATATCCAGAGACAGTAGCTAGCTCTCGTGGACTTGCTGTTGTAGGCACAGCATTGAGCTATAGGAAAGAAATTGCGCTTCTCGACTGGATAACAGTGAACAACCATCTGTGTGCTGTTTCACTGAATGGATCTATAAGAACTGGGGGGTGAATCGTGGGACTAGGCAATGCCTATTTGTAATTTCCACCTACGCCTTCACGAACTGCATTTCGGATGATGCGAAGAATGACTTCTGTGCAAAGCTCTCAATTTTTCGACAGCAAGCAAAAACGTTCAGATGGTCATAGTAACAAATGACTTCAGAGCTCAAGTAAGGAAGCTAAGCAGATCGGAAAGGCACTTGGGGGTAACAACGGTATCCCATGCCAACGAACTGACATAGGGTGATCGTCTCTTACAAATTTCTTTCGACAATAACTTGTTTTTAGTCAGCTCTAATTTCAAGCATGAGGAGAGATGATGTCTTAATTGGTGTTCGGTGACAACAAACCAACGATGGAAGCATGCAAATAACACCGCTACAAGTAATTATTAGATAACTATCACTCTTTCTACAGCATGTTTGGACTTCGATCAAGCGCCAGTAAGGGCACGTGTGTCTGTGCCTTACTGGTCTCAGAAAACAGGCCTGTGCATGCTCGATTGGAAGATGAGATCAGGTAGGTATTTAGTCAGATAGCTAAGCATTTATCTGAACGTGACGCCAATCCTCATCCTGCGGAAACGTGGCGTGATATTAAGCCCGTTATAGAGGAAGAAACGATTGATAACCTACATCCGAAGGTTAAACGTCAATGGATTTCCGCGACGCCATCTAAACTGATTAATCTAATAAAACTCATTCCATTTGGCTGTGACCACACCAAAGAGCGAAATCAACTTAGACGCACATAGACCAACAGTTCTCACAATGATCACGAGCAGAACGGTGGGTGGCGAGGACAAGAAAGATGAAGGCATCATTGCTGCATAATACCTAGCTACTATTTAGGCTTATTAAAGATACCTGTAGGGAGAGGATGATGGCTAGTAAGATCGTCACTGGAAAAAATAGGGCGCTGATGATTTTAAGCGACAGACAGCTAGAACGTTGGGCGGCACCCTTCGATGCATAGTTTAAGTGGCCCTCAGCAACGCTTTAGTTGCCCAGCATCCAGCTTGGATCTGAATGAGACATAGATGTCGGTCTTTCAACTCTTCTTGAAGTTGAGAAGGCTGTGTCGAACCTGAAACGATACAAAGCAGAAGGAACTGAGTTTGCCACCTGCAGTTTCCAGGTAGGAAATGGCTGATTAGAGTAACGGAGATACTTCGTAGTGTATGGGAGTCAGAGGTAGTCCCGTCAAACTGGTCTAATTCACTGATCGTTTCGGTTTATAAGAAGTAAGAGGAGTCTTCCTGTAACAACCATAAGAGAATTACTGACTACTATCACGTCCAAGATCTATAAGTTCATAGTTATCTAAAGCCTAAGTAGAACTCAAAAACAACAAACTGAGGGAACCAGGAAGGTTTCTGACGTGGACGACGATGCAGCTATCATACTGTCACCCTTTAACAGGTTTTAGAACACATACCAAGTAATGGTTAAGACTTCACATTTCTCGACCTAAAGGCGTATTCCACTCTGAAGTGTTGTGGCAGTCTGATTGTTAAGGGAGTATCAAGGAAGTATATAACCCTAATCAGAGCCCTCTACTCGAACTCATGCAGCCTTCTAAGGGCAAAGAGTTGTCATCAGAATTGACGAAAACTAGTGGTGTCCGCCAGATATGTCCAGTCACCGTTCCCATTCGACTTCGTTATATATGTACTAACAGAAATAACCTTAGGTACCTCTGACTTCAAAGAGACTGATATCACCCCTGAAGGTCACCGGGTTGACTTGGTGACGATATTGTTATGTCAGATGAAGACGCTGACAAAATGTAGGGTCTTGTGAACGGGTTGAGCAGAATCCTGAGTATGTTTGGCATGCTTTTCGCACCTGTCAAATGTGAGGTAGTGCTTTAGGACTGATCTTTGAATGCTCTCAATTAAGGGTAGGGAGTGAAGTGGTAGAATGTGTTGGCCACTTCTCTCAGGTCAGGTGCTGATGAAATCTCAACTTAGATACAATAGTCCTGTCTGACATTCGTCAAATCACATCATCTCTGGTGCCGACTATCATGATATCCAATCGCCTAGTAAAGGATGAGTATTGTTCGCTGGAGTTCGTTCTGTTACGCGGCTGAGACCTGGTCGTTAGTAGCAAAATATATGAAGAGACTATAGTTTTTAGATATCCAAACCAATTTGGGATTTGATGGTTTGAAAAGAAGTTGAAACAAATTTATTTTGTTTGACATTCACTGGGAAATACAAATACTAAAATAAAGTAGACTACTTTTTTCCCCACAGGTGTCTTCGTAGCATTACTGACGCACGTTCAACGACTGAAGTGGGTTGAACATGTGTTGTGTACACTAAATCACCGGCCACCTCGACGTGCAATGCTGGTAGAGGTTGGAAGTAGGCTCAGAGTTGCCAGACTGTGATGTGTCACCAGTTCATGAAGTCCCTGGCTGTTGGTCTGAGCCATGTGGGGAGTGTACACTGCTTGGTTGAGGTCCCCAAGATGATAGGATCCATGTATGTAGAATTTTGATGACATGGTTGAAAATCGGTCACAATGACATATATGCTTTCACCCTAACGTCTTCCAAAGCTTAAGTGTTTTCACCGACCTTCACTTTTCAATTTCTCCCCCTATATACCTGTGTTTACCTTGGTATTAGTCTTTTCCCAACTACTTGCTCTTTTCATTCTGCTGTGAAGTGTGGCAACTTGAGCCGATGCACTTCTGTGTGAGATTCTACGTTGATCTTGTCTGTCGGTCTGTTCCGTCCTGGAGATATGAATAATGGCGGAAGACGATACCATTCTGGACGTTATCATCAAATACATACTATATTGATAAGAAGCAATCGGAATGCCGCTGCAAAATGTTAATTTAGGTATGAAAATACATTAAAAAAGAACCCTGTGGAGGGCATTATAAGCTTAGGGGAACCGAAGCTCAACACTTACAGAAATATTAATTCTACTCTCTTTTAATGACAACTGAGAGAAGTGCCTTAGTACTGAGGTTCAGTGGATCTGTGGCTCATTGGTCTGGGCAATGGACTGCTAGGCGGTGGGTCAGGAGTCCAAACCCCACCCCGCCAACCGAGGTTTGGGGTTCCAGAATGTATGACTAGCCCACACATTAGATGCGACTACCTGTCTACTGCAAAATAGTGCAGGTGGTTACTGAGTGCAGTTCTATTAAATTCGACTGAAGTTCAGGTGATTATGTCTTCCTACGTGTATTTTGTCCTTTGATCCTATTCAATCAACTATATCTTTAGTATCCCCTATTTCAAGACACCTCTGTAGTTCTGCGATATTTCGCCAAGCCCTTACTACCATTCTGGCAACGAACAAAATCTACATAGGATCTAGGAGCACTCCAAAATGTACAACAGCAAACTCAGAAGTCATCAAAAAATCTGGTAGATCTTTTGCGTTTATCGATATGCTACTTATAAGCATACCGTAATCAACAACGTACTATGAAGATACGGGATAGTGGTATCAATTTACTTTACCACATAAAAATAACTAGTAGCACATTTTGATAGATTTTCTTAGGGAGTACTATGTGGTGAGTGGATAAGATTGAATCTAAATACATCTGAGCAGTTTCACTCGGCTACACTCTTGCGCTAACTTGGGCTAGGTCTTGCAAAGATCAATATAATCATGTCTAAAGAGTGGATCTTGACTACCGTGCAAGTGTTAATTGGAAATAATCTTAAGATACTACTTGGAAGTGACTTATTTCTTCAAAAATGCTCATTCGTGCACCTCAGATAGCAGGATGACTAATTTACTTTTCCCTGAAGGCAATTTAGCTGACAAGAATTCCCTCGTATTTTACGCTAGTAAGGTGTTCCGAAATGTCAAAGATAACTTCCGAACGCTTGAGGTGAGAGCTACGAATAGGACTGTGGTTCTTATGTTCACTTTTGTGCATGTACAACCTCAAAATGAAACATTCTATACACAAAGTCAAAATATCTATGGGTTAAAAACACTGAAATACCTCGTAGCGATGTGCGTACAAAAAGGCCTTTGCATCTGATGAGACTGGAAATATCAAACGTTCTTCTGACACTTTGTTAGAAGCAAATGGAACGAACTTTTTCAAAGACTTTGAGTAGCGGAAATAGGGAACCTTAAAAGACGAACGGTAAAGTGGGCAGGAATCCTACTGAAAAAGCATCAACAACGTATAAAACAGTGCTATCTGTGGAATGTTCTGCTCTACACTCCTTGACAGCTGCTTCACATAATTTCCTTGATATCTTGTTGTTTTCAATTTTTGCTTAAGGATTGTATCCACTAGCTTACGTAGAACCTTCCGGCGTTTTCCTGGTTCAACACGCTGGACAATGGACAATATATACTGAGAAGCATCTGGTGCGAGAAAGAGTCCATTAAGTTTGAACGGCTTGTCTACGTCAGACTTCACACTTCCTAAGAAATAGTGAACAAAATTGTTCTACACAAACCATTCCATTCGAAAACCCCACTGAATTACAGTCTCAAATTTGTTACAATAGTATTCCTTGTGTAGTACTGATGTCAGAAAACAATCCAATGTCCAATGTCTGTTTGACAGGCTTACACGAGATACTTTGTTTCTTCACTCTCGAACTTGAGTCTTTTAGAACGGTTTTAAGTCGTTGGGAATTCCAATATAGTAGATATAGACACACATCGGTAAATCTGATGGGCTTTTAGGTGTTGGTCAGCTCTGTAGGAAGAAGTTTGATTTGTCCTAGGATTTTGATGCAGATTGGATCTTCAGACTTCATATTCCCAAGCAGTTATTCAGAGTGATCTTCAAAGGGAGATAAGGAGATCCAGGACTTATCCAAAGAAAGTAAGAAGAGAAATGGATCCCGTATCCAATATCTTTTTACGAGTTTGTGCAAACCTGTTGATTTTCCTGAGCTCTTTTCTAGGGTGAACCAAAATATAGAAGAGGAAGAGACCCCTGGGTTAATTTAATTTGAAAACGGATAGAAAACAGCAGCGAGAAGAGTTTAAACGAATATGCAGAACTGAAATCCAAACTAGCAGCTGGAGAGCAAGGTTTGAAAGTAGTGGGTTTTCGTGCTGTGAGGTATCGGCAACAGGTGATGCCGAATCCTTTATGGATAGAACGGAAACTCATTTAAGTAGATTTGTTATTTTGCACACAAATGCACGTAATCTTTGAAACAAGTAGACTGAGCTTAGTAATATGTTAAGCAACGAAAGCCCTGACATCATCGATATCTCAGAGACCTGGATTTCTTCTTGAATCGGTGACTGTGAAACACACGTACAAGGGTTCTTACCTTTTAGAAGTGACAGGCTAGCACGCGAAGGTGATGGTGTCATCCTTCACGTTAAGAATGCCTTAACTGTAAAAGCCATAGAAACGTCTGAATATGAAAGTGGGACATGTGAAATGCCGCACTGCCGACTAAAATGCAAGGGACAAGACGTCAACGTAATCGTAATGTATCGAAGAACTGAATATGAGGCAGCAGACTTCCTCCTCAATAAGCTGATCCTCTGGATGGATAAATACCGATGCCTAGTTGTAGCAGACTTCAACGCGCCATCAGTTGACTGGGATGGACTAACAACAAAGTACCACGTAATTCATCTGACCACAGGTTAGTGGAAATATCAATTTCCTTGGCCCTCGTACAGCCATAAGGACAGTAACCAGATACGATCATCAGCATGCCATATCAGTTCTGGGCTTAGTATTCTCACACACAGATGATGTATGCTCCATCCAGCACCTAGCATCTCTTGATAAAAGTGATCACGCTGTAATCATCTTCAGATTCACAGCAGACGTCTTGTACCAGACCGATGTCCTGGCTAGACGCAACATATAGAAGGCGAACCTAAAAGCTATTAACCCGGCAGCCACTTCGGAGGACAGACAGTCAATCCAGAAGCCTCAGTTGAAAGTGCGTGGTGCTCCTTCAGACAGTTATTTGCACGAGTGACCCGACCGTTCATTCAGTGGACTGTCCCGAGGGGATAAAACATTGTCCTCTGTGGACAAAGCAAGAAATCCGAATCTTGCTACGATGTTAGAAAAGGTGTTGGAGTCTTACCACCCACCTCAGTGCACCCGAAGTGGTGCAGCATTACAAAGAGGCCTGAAATAAATGTATCGCTGCTATCCGCTGGTCTCAAATGTGCCTTCAAACACGTCTTGCCAGGCTGCACTGCAACATCCGAAGGGGTTATTTTTTTGTACGAACTATAGAAGTAAGATGTGTCACGGTATACCCACCCCAATCAAGGGGGGTGAGACTGACTGTTTGATTGAGGACGACAGGGAAAAGCAGAAGTCATGGCTGGAAATTTCGCTGTGGTCTTTACGCAGGAAGCTTCCATGGACACTTATCCACCAACAAAGGCATTGAAATCCAACAGAATTAACTCTTCAGGTATCGATCGCAATGATATATATTTCGCATGTTAAGTAATCTCGACGCGGAAAAGTCAACGGGATAGAATGAGATGCACCCAGACCTGCTCAGACAGCATACGCTTTACGTGGCCGGCCGGTTGACTACTGTATTCAAACTGTCTCTCGGTGAGGGCACACTCCTCTATGACTGGAAGGATGCCATAGCAACACTTATCCACAAGGCAGGTTCTAGGCAGCTCTCACCGGACTGCAGACAGATAAGTATGACTAGTACTATAGTGAAAATCCCAGAAAGAGTAATCAATAAAGAGATCACAGTTCACCTGGAGAGGAGCACTTTATTGTCTTGCTCATAGCATGGTTTTCGCCGAAGTTTCTCTTGACGAACCTCCATACAGTCAGGCAAAGTTAGGTTAAGTCAGTCTAAAGATGTTAGGATACCTGCGTGTCATTTACGTAGATTTTAGTAAGGCGATAGACAGAGCACCTCATTCCAGGCTTCTCGGAAAACTAGAAAGTTCTGGAGTCACCGGCAGTCTGCTTGCATGTATAAGAGACTTTTTTGTTGGTAGGAGAAGAAGAATTAGGATCAATTCCCGACCCTCCACTTGGAAGTTGGTAGTGAGTGGAGTGCCATATGGCATGGTCCTGAGACCCAGTTGCTTCTCCTGCATGTAAATAAGCTGCTAAATAACAGGAAAGCTCTTATGGTTCTCTACGCTGATGATGTAAAAATCTGGCGGGAACTTAAGAACGATTAGGGTATACCTGCACTTCAGGCAGACCTCAGCAGCCAGTCAGAGATGTGGCTGATGCCTATCATTGCATGTAAATATGTGAGTATGCACTTGGGGCACATGCGGCAACACCTACGATACTGATGGAACTGTTTACCGTCAGCACTGACCCACAATGACCTAGGAGTCACAATGAGTTATGACTTGAAAACCACGGCTCACTGTCGATTGGCAGCAGCTCAGAAATTTATGACTTGCTGGGCATTAAGTAGAATGTTTGCGAAAATAAGTGGTGACATGTTCACCGTCTTAAATGCGTCTTTAGTGAGGTCCAGATTAGAAAACTGTACACAGATGGCTGATCCTTATCTGGAAGGTGACACAGACCTTCTAGAAAGAGTTCAGGATAGTTATCACAGGGATCACACGAGTGGCTGCCTTCAGCCATGAAGACTTAAGGAGCCGAATCTCCCCACCTTGTCCTATCTCAAACAGGGGGGAGGCCTAATCACGCTATAAAGGATTCTCAGAAATGACTTAGAACCTGATCTACCTTCTCTTTTACTTCCCACTGGGTCGGAACACCTCAGAGGACACAGTGGTGAGCTACAAAAGCAAAGAACGAACATGGTCGCCGCAGAGCACTGGTTCTCGCGTCGAATAATCAGCGCCTGGAACCGACCCCCAGAAGACGTGGTGTCCGCATCATCAACCGACTCGTTAAAAAGGGGATCAGACGAGCACAGAAATCCACTGGAAAATAATTATTACAGGCTCCCAGCTTCCCATTCTCAAACAACCAATCCGAAAAACTGTGAGGGAGAAGGAGGAAGCACGAAAACTATAGTGGGAATGATAGAAATAACAGTGATGCAATATCCAGTATCTATAGGGGAATATGGTAGGCTATCAGGTTTGAACTCCAGCTATAGGCCTCAAGGTTGTTTTCTTTTTGCTTGGTTCTGTTTCTTCGGTGGGCCCTGAAGGATATTCCGCCTCCCTGAGTCTAGCCCTTAGGAATGAGGTTGTTTTGTGGGTCGTTTCCTTTTGCAGTGTCTAGACTAGGAGTGTGAGGAGACTGTAGTACTGCTGGGGCGACTGATGCACTTTTACATCTCGTGTATGCATAGGGTGATAAAATTATGCTAATCAGAAGAGACCAGGCAACAAATAGGAAAAAGATGCTGTATGTTGGAAAAACTAAGATACAGGGGATTTACGCTTAATAGTACTTTGTCACTGCAAAGTCAAGATTGCGGAAGCTGTGGCATTTAGTTCACAGTACTGTGTTGGTATATTTAAGAACTCATAACTGAACATTTCATTTAGTTGCACTGATTTAAAAAACTTTGCCTGCTGGTTGACCACAACGATATCCCGATATATATAACGTGACTGCTCAAATTCTTTTCAAGCAGTAAACCAATTTCCATTTTAACTGGTTGAGTTAAACTATCCTTTCACATGATTGTAACGCTGTAAAAGTCAGAATATTTTCATAATTAATATAAGTAACACAGAAATGAATATCAGAAGGTAACATAGGAAACAAAAATATGAGAATTGAATAAATGTTGAAATGGATCATCTAATTCATTTTGAAGATGCTTAGTGCTAAACTATGAGTCCACCTTACTTTTATGCAACTATATTTGTTATTCCCCTTCTAATTTAGTAGTGACTGTTTATATTCAACGGCCGAATAACTAGAAGTGTTAATCCATTGCCTAGAATAAACGCTATCCCTATTTCTTGAGAGTATCATGATACTGATGCAGTATTGTGTTGGTAAATTTAACAACTCATAATTGAACATTGTGTTTAGTTATACTGATTTAAGACGTTTGCCTCCTCGTTGACCGCTACAATATCCTGATATACACTTAGCATTAACCCCTGGTATTTACACTGTCTGACGCAGGTGGATCGGCAGTGTCGGGAATAATAAACAGGCGATAGTGTATCTGGACGCGTATATAAATTCGGAGTCAGATATCAGAGATCGATAAAGTGACCAGGTAATACACAGGCGTTATGATATGTTATTGATGCCACGGGTTCTCAGCGTATGGTAGTGGTAAACTATACATGCCAGCATATTTGTCTAATAATATTTTAAATGATTTTCCTGTGAAAGCCACTGCTAGTCTGCGGTATTTGGCATTTCATCTTGAACATATTCTTAGTGAAAAGTTGTCTCTGATTCCGGTACTAGTTGTGTGGTGTGCTACTCTTGCTGGGTTACAACGTGCCTATGCATTCCTACGCGATGATGGAGGCTTGTTAGTATGGTTCGCCTGACGAACAGCTTAGTACACTGTTGTCGCTCCACCTCGTTTCCCGCAGTAGCTCGAAGCGAATAAGTCGGGGTTTTGGGCACGCTCCTGATAAAGTTTATTTCCTTGCCTCGGGACACATTTGGTTACTCTTCTTTTTACCTTCTTCATAAGGTTCTAGCTGGAGCGGTGAGGGACTGCAGCGCTGAGGACCTCGGATGTGGTTTAACGACGGTCATAAAGTCAGGAGCAGAAACTCCAAGCTGCCTCCGAATGATGTGCATAGCGGAGTTTGACTTTGCAACCACCGCAGTTCGGGGAACAGCATGTCAGTTTACGATGTCGTTTCCTCTACTGGCTTCAGAAGCTTGAAGTACATCACTTCGCACTTTTCTACGTTAAGGCCCAGACCGTTTCCCGCTACCCAAGGTTTTGGTTGTGCAGCTGTTTTGATTCCTTCTGCGAACAGTGGGGTAAAGGAAGATACTAGTGGGCATATCGCTTAGGAGGACGGTAAATCGGGGAAGACCACTGAGTGCCTCCGGAGATACTTTTGATACTGAAACTCCCTGTAGAGACCCAGTTCTGTTGACTTTGGTGCAGAGTTCCCTACCCTACATTTACGCCTTGAACCAAGAAGTTGGAGGTCCACTGACCTGCGCTTCTGAAATCTTTGTTAGCAAACTATTGTATGAAACCCAGCCAAAAACCTTCTCTAGGTCAAGGAAGGTGGTTCAAAGCCGCTAGTTTACTGTCCCAGCCAGATTCCAATGGTCCAAAGTGGTCAGTATGTGGCTGACACAAGACCTTTTCCCCGTGAAGTTGCACTCAATACAGTGAGCGGTGCCGCTTCTGCCACGCAACCGCTGGCAATATCATCTACCATGTCTTCATGCAACATTGGGAGTTGCCCAATAGGGCAACCGGCCTATGGCTGGTCACGCGTTTTCCATCACCTCACGCGAATATCGGTGGTAAGTTAGCTCTAAGACTCTCTCAGCGCTTGATTCTCCCCTGTTTAATTTAACACAACGAGGTACGTTCGAAACTGTTACATTTTACTGTGATTTCTGTCATTTGCTCTGATTGATTATTCTGCGAACTGTGATATCTAGTACCATCTAAAAAATATTGGTACACACGTATATTATATTTGGTTAACGAGTTCTTTCAGCTTCCCGTGCTAAGTAGCCTCTCGTTGACACAACAGAGAAAAAACCGAAAACCAAAACCTAACTATGGGAAGAAATAAGGCTAAGCGATCGAAAACAGACTGTTTTAGCGATAATTCTATAACGAGTACTTCAGGATCCGTCTCTAAATGCAATGAGATAGATGCCTCAACCCGTAGTTTAGATGCGAGAGAGACCGTTATACGCACACCGATCATCGGAGCCTCAGAATTGTCTCCTCAGTGGATGCAAGACTTGAGAAAAACCAAAATGACATTACCAATATTAGGATTATCAAAGACGATATTCAAGGGACGCTGGAGAAATTCTCTCCGTTAGCTTGTTTGTCTGACCAAACTAACACCTTATCAAGTGACAACTTGCAGGAGGCCAACAGCTTTGTAGATTTCATTTGCACTGAGGTAATAAATCGATTGTCATCATCTCTGCAAGCCATAGTGTACAATGTACTAGATAACATGCACTTAGAAACAGCTAAGGGAGAGATCCTATGAGCTTGCGGTACGGTAAATATACCCTGCGAGTGTAGACGCTTAGGCAAGAACATTTTACAGAGCAGTTGCCCCATTGTCTTCAAGTTTCTAGCGCCATTTGACGCTAAAAAATTTATCAAGCTGCAGGATACCGTTAGAGCTAACTGTAATTTCAAAGAAATTACTATTATACAAGATGGAGCACCGTATCAACACAGAAAGCACTTTAAGAATGATTTAGCCTTTCATTCTACAATTTTAGAGGCACCTGAAGGCATAGAAGGGACACATGAAGGCGGGAACGTGTGTAGTTATCTTCCGGCAACACCTGAGAAACAGGCAATTGTGGACCTTGATACGACTGTTGCATTCAACACGACAGTTCCCGAGAATCCCACTTCCAAGACTAACCACTATGGTCAAAGTATAGTAAGCATCCCATCAAAGTATAGGCTTAGGACCAGGAAGCCTTCAGGCAAAACCCAGGGACCTAAACCCAATGCTGACATTAGACGGAGCAGTGTTAAGCACATTTTGTCTAACAACGGTGAAGAATATTTCGTTGTCAAAAGGGCTTCAATACATGTACTCACTACCAAGCAACATAAACCATTGCCTCGGAACAAAAAGCTCTTAACTCATTTCCATGGTAACGACTCGGTAATATGCTACCACTTATCGCTTCGGTGAACCGACGGTCCACGACATGTTAACATACAGCATTAGAACTAATCCTGTGGGGTCTGGTCATTCTACCAGAACAAGGGACCGGGGTGCAACCCATATGGTCACTACCCCAGGACTAGGCACGTCACCCTACCTGCCAACTACGTTAACATACCTGGATCCCGAGATTTTTTGGGGCCACTAAACGTTATGCACGACCTTTGGTATTCAGTTCGCAACGCAGTCGTTTAAACTGGTGCCCGCTGAGAGCAAACTTCAACATGCCATATCAGTAGAGAGCAAAGACATGTTGATAGGCGAGCTGTCCCAACCAATAGACTTAGATGCCGTTAATCCACCCACGGTCTCATCAGCACAGACCAATGGGGAGCCTGAGTTCGCTTCCAACACACTCCACACATCATCTATAGGCACACTGCATGGAAATGAAAGTAATGAGATAGGTATAACTGATATCGTAGGTAAGTTCATTAGTCATAGAAACCTATTTACATTGTTACTCATTCACGCACGCTCCTTACCCAAGAAAATATCTACCCCTAAAGCAACGGCTCTAATCGCTAAACAGACCATAGTGTTTATACCTGAATCATGGTGTCCACCTTGCATCCTGGATGCAGACTTATCCATAGATGGATACACTCTTTCACACTAATCAAGATCATAAGCGTCGGGATGGCTGTCTCATTAATATATGTAACCAAGTTACGGGAAATAAGGTTAGAGACAGTATACTGAATGCAGTGCCTGACTCACTGCGGGTCAACATAAATAGTCACAAATACGAAGTGCTCACAGTCTGCGTATATCGAGCGCCATGCTCGACAGCGGAAACGGACAAACTGCTAGCTGAACCATTTACTCACGCTTCCTCACATAGTGCCAATTTTGAATTGATTGCTAGTGACTTCAATCTTCCCGAAATTAACTGGATAGCTGGTTGTTGTTCTCAGCGCCTCGCAGAGAGACCTGCTATGATAGGTCTCTATGGTTGGAATCAACATGTCCGCGCACCTACTCGTGGTGACGACATGTTGGACCCAGTATTTTGCCATAACGTCACCCCAGTAACTACCTACGCTAGCAGCGAACCCCCCAATGGCAATCACAGAATGATATTCTGTTGTCTACGTGTCCGAACACTACATGCGGGTGGTAAGCAGGCTTTGCGAGTCATTGAATATTGCAGCTATAAAGGTATGGACTGGAAACTGCTCAGAGAGCTTCTTAGGTTAGCTCCTTGAGACGACTATTTTACCACTGACTCACTAACAACCACGGTATCCCTTTTTTATGGGAATGTTAAGCAGTGTCTGGATACTGCTGCTCCTGTGAAAACGGTGAAACTATATCGCCACTCAGAATACATTCCACCCACATACCACAGAAAGCTCAGGCAACTATCCAACATGTACCACTCCACTAAGAATTTCCCCTCACTGCACGCGATCCACGATACCCTGGAATCAGTCGAAGGTTTATGTGCACAAAAAGCCCAAAATGATGAGTTACAAGCCCTTAAAACTAGTTCCAAGGCATACAGTCTAACATCACTTCTAAAGAAGCGCCTTCATACAAGGGATATACAATGCTTGCTTCATAACGACGTAGTCTATAGCAAACCAGTCGTGATTTGTGAACTATTTAGTGACTGGTTTGGGAATTTCAGTTGTGGGACGCGTACTCCCACCAGCAGCATGCCACTCGCTGGCAACCATCTTGCGATTGCAGAATTTACTTGCAAAAATATAGCTGAAGCCTTCAAAAGCCTATGACCTAAAAAAGGAATGGGAATAGACGACCTATACTCAATAGCCATAAGGAACGGTGGATAGGACCTTCCCTTGATTCTGCTTAAGTTGTTCACTCTTTTGATGAAAATTGGGGCTATCCTACTGGATGAAAAACTAGCTTTGTAATTCCATACTACTAATCTGGAGACAAGGCTAGTGTCAACAACTACAGACCCATCAGTATAGCCCCAGTCCCATGGCGAATTATGGAGAAAGTTGTAAAAGAGAGTATGTCTGAAGACCTACTCGCAGAAGATTTTATAACAAAGTCTCAGCATGCCTATGTGAAGAACAGATCATGCATTACGTGTCATTTCGACTTTTCAACCTCATTACCAGTAGTCGTGTGGTAAGCAAAATAGTCCTTGTACTGCACTTCGATATATTGAAGGCATTTGACATGATTTTGCATGATATACTATTCGAAAAGTTAAACGCTTTGGGTGTTAGCAACCCTTTGCCAAGCTGGCTAAAATCATTTCTCAGTGATCGCACCCAAATAACAAAAATCAGTTCAGCTCTGTCTACTCCAAGATACATCACAAGTGGAGTTGTACAAGGTAGCATTCTTGGGCCTCTTTGGTTTATAATCTACAGTAACAGTGTTTGCAACTGCTTTGCCACAGGTGACACCTTCCTGTATGCCGACGGCCTAAACGTCGTTTACTTTTGTTATAGCCATGAGCTAGGTGACACTATGACTGCTACTTGACAATAACTACAAAAGCTTTCTTCTTGTTGTGCTGATACCTTTCTGCAGTTCAACATTAACAAATGCGGATGGATCTGCATTGGTAACAGTAACCCTGACTTGATATCTGAAGTACTGGACAACAGTTATCAAAACTTAGCTCTGTCCCAGACCTAGGGCTAAGATATTCCAGTAACTTGAATCTCACGGAGCAGACAGCGTACAGTGAAACTAAGTCACGCAGACTCCTAGGATGCATCACTCGTAACTTTTATAGCACTGAATCAAGGTTCTTACTCTACAAAGTATGCATCCGTCCAATTCTAGAACGCTGCTCATTTGTCATAAGCAGTTTTCGAATAGACGACAAACTAAAAGTCGAAGGGATACAACGCCACTTTGCATTCAGAACACTAGGAGCTGACTGCAACCTTGACTACGTCTCCAGATGCAGCAAGCTAGGACCAGGACCCCTCTGGAAGATGCGACCTAGAATGAACCTTACACTTTATTATAAACTGCTTTGTAAGCAAATGCACTCATGCGGTCCAGGAATTAAAATATCTGTAACGCCTACTCATAATATACGTAATCACAAACAACTAGCTAAAACTGAGTGTTGTAAGACCGGCGTGCGAGGCAATTCCTCCCTCAATAAGTTCTCTCACATCTGGAACAGACCTTCCGAGGAAATACGTACTGCAGGTTCATTATCTGTCTTCCGTTCCTCGCTTATTAAGCTACTCACAGATGACGAGTCCATCACTCGTTTGGTCACCATATATACATTCTGAGTTAATGAAACATACTAGGACCCCTGGACGTGTAAAGTAAGGCTATCATCAATCCCAAGTATTTTTTTCTTGATGCGCCCCAACATCATTGCAGGGGACGTTTGACTGCCATTCCACTAGCTTAGGTTGTGTAGTCAGTAAAGTATATATCACTTCGATGTAGAGTCAGTTTTACCCATACGTCTACAAACAAACAGGGTATATCCAAAAACTTGTACGTATTTTAAGTAGGAAAATCATGAGTCACTTTTTATGCATAAATTAAAGCGTACATATAGCTCCAGCGTCTCAAGGATAGGAACTTCTTTCTTCTCAATTTCATCTCGTGTGGTATATCATTCCCCCGCTTCTGCTCGTGTTTTTCTTTTCTCCTCCTCTTTTCAGCTGCAGTTTGAAGAGAAAACCTTGAGCGCAATTTTGACCGAAATTGTCAACCTACTAAATATACTACTTCATACTTGATATCAGAAATTATTAGAAGAATCCTCCGCCTGGTCTTCCCCTACTGAATTTCAACTTTCTGAACCGTTCCACGGCAAACTCGTCCGGTTAGCAACAGCCTAGATACAACCATGTACGAAAACCCAGCCACAATAAATGACCTAAGGCTTCTGGAGGATCGTAATGGCAGCGAAAACTTGGACAAACAACTAAATCTAAAGAATAAACCCACCTAGTGACTCAGAGTGAGACGTGTTCGTAGACAAACTTCTCCAATACTTCACTTCATTTGACTCCGTTTTATAGGAGACAATTAACAGTCAACATACCTCCTTGATAATTCTGCATGCTTCAGTGTGAATTCTATTTGAAAAACCCCATCACCATTAAATAGTAGTCCTTCGGGTGTTTATTTCTTCGTACAGTAACAACTAAATCCGATGGATCACGCCTTTAGTGCTGGGTAAGGTCACGCTTCGAGTGGGAAATGCGAAGACTTATATGCTCACGTGGATTATATGTTTATGCCAACGCTTACTGTTACCTGAAGTCGATGAAGTGGGTTTTCGTTGGCCAACGATACTATGAACGTGTTAAATGATGTCAAAGTAGACGTTTATCTGAGGAAACACGAAACTATACCGCCAGGTTAACCATCTACGTCACATGTAACGCAGACATCGAATGTTGCACGCTTTTGGCATCACTTTATAGTGTAGAAAGAATTGTTAGTAGAGACAACCGAAACTCATAAACAATATGAGTGTGCTGTGAAGTGATATTTTTCTGTTCTTTTCATAATCTGTAGTCACTTTTATTATCATTATAAACCGCGTTGCGATACCTTCTGTATCATTCAGGACAGCTCAACTACTGGAGACTCCTTTACCATTACCAATTTGATGACGCCTGTAAACTGGCTTCTCTCATGTCAAACTGTTAGTTTGGGAATAAAATATTTATTTATTTATTCATGTAACTTTGGAAGTTGCGTAATAGGGCAACCGGCCTATAGCTGGTCACGCGTTTTCCATCACCTTGCGCGAATATCGGTAGTAAGTTAGTTCTAAGACACTCTCTCAGTGCCTCATTCTCCCCTGTTCAATTTGAAAATGCTCCGTGAGCAAGATGGCCTCTCGAATCGGTTTTTAGTTTCACCGGTCTCAGCTCACCACGGTCTGGGGATTTGTTGGGTTTGAATTTCGACAGCCGTTCGAATGCTTCACGAGACTTCAGCGTTGTGCTGTCTTTCGTTCTAGATATTGAGTATCAAATCGCTTGTAGTTAAGAATAGCCGTGGGTGTTTCTCTCTAGTGTTAAGTTGCCGCTCAAATCACAGCCTCAGCAGCCCTCCACTACCTCGCTTCTCAATAGTTCTCTGCCGGGATTCGTTACAGGGTTAACGACCCAACTTTTACATGAAATGGTATGCTATTTAGCGTTTATGGAGTAGTCTTCTTGCCAGGTTACTTTGGAGATGGTGCAAATCTCCACAGGCCCTACTGTCGCAAAGATTTTGAGCCCCAGAAGGTGAGAAAATCTGATACCTTGTGGGATAGCTGACGTACAAACAATATTGGTTCCTTCTCCTGTGTCAGCTGACATGCTGCTCGACAGACTGATGCGGTCTTTCTGAAGATAAGCTACGTCACGTCGGGTGAAGTGGCGTTGATGCCCCTCCCAGATTACGCTCCCCACCAGTTGCTGGTGGTCCTCTGTTGAGATAGGCTCTCAATCTCGAGGCTATGGTGCTATCCACCGGATAATCCTCATTTCTTTGTAGATACCTTTGTTACAGCAAAGGGGAGTACTCGGACAGCTGGCTTACGAGTCCTGGTCGATCGTCATGGAGAAGGTTATTACTCGGTGGTCACCATGACATGGTACGGATTAAACGCACTTGCTTTCTTACGAGGAGACTGTCATTCATCAGAACCTAATCCAGCCGCAATCCTTGGCCGTCTGGTCCTGCAATTTTTCGGAAAATCCTGTTGGTGGAAAAGTTCACTTGAATTTTCGGATGAATGATCTGACGTTCTTATAATCCATCCCTAATTCAATCCCACGATTAATACGCTGTCATACGTCGCGTTGGTGGTAGCTCATTGTTGAATGTGTTTTGATTTGTTCTTATAATGTATTCAGAAACAATGACCATTCATTTTGTTTAGCTTCATTCAATTTGCTTGTGCAACCATGTCCAACCACTTGTTTCGATTAGTGTTGCAACTGGATAGAAACTTCAGTAGCCATCAAAATTGAAGGTTTAGGATTTGTCCTGGAGTGCTAACTAATCACTAATTATTCAGACTTGTTATATACCCACGAGTACGGGACCATGGAAGAACACGATAGCGTAGTCGGATGGAATAGTATATTTGGACGGTTGTACCAAGACACCGATGCGTTCCAACTAACTGGCTAGAGAGTCGAATACGAGCAGTGCAACGTAACACGACAGCGTGCCGAATGGTGAGGATGCTTGACCGGGTGAATTCAGCTTAGCGAGTCCAGTTAAACTATCAAGGTCAGCAACAATGTCGAAAGTCGTCAAACCCTAGGCTATTGATTTTGGGGAAGTGTGTGACGTTACAGATCACTCCCCCATAGTGGGTTCATGAGGACCTTAAGACGATGCCAGCAGGAAGTAAAAATCCAGCGGTTTCTCCACTGGTAAAGCTCTTCCGATGAGCTCACTGCGTGAAGTGGCCACTGGTTGTCTGAACTTATTCTAGGGTATCCTGGCAATTAAATAATAAAATACAATAAACCGAATTGGACGTCGATCGTGATCCCCAGTTCCTTTTGACCCTCCGTCCAGTGCTCGTTGCACCTGGAATATAAATGAAAGTCTATAATACCACGAAAAACTTTCGTAAAAACAGGAATTATTTATATATAAACATATCGAAAAATAAAAATCTACGCTTATTTTCACCGCTTTTAAAAAGTTGTTACATGATAATAAAAATTGATATAAAAAAGAAAAGTGTACGAGGGTTTGTGCACTGCCGGTGAATAAGAAAAACAGCCTCGGAAAAAAATTCGTAAGTAAGAAAAAAATATAGTCGGCACATTTAATTTCACACCGCTAAGTTGAATACGACTTTAAATACTCCAGGAACCTGACGGTTCGACCTGATCGTGTTTTCTGTTGTGCCGATGGTTGTTGCAACTGTACATTACCAGGCACATCGTCAAGAATCTCGATAAGTAAGCTATCCGTCGGTAGGCTGTAGCGAGCTGAAACGTCACTTATAATGGGGTTGCCTTCGAAATAAGCTGGTTTCAAACGGTCGATACTGACAGTATCTTCACGTCCGTCTCGCTCAATTATGTAGAATTTCTCGTGTCGCTTAATCACTTTGAACGGCCCGTCGTAGGGTGGTTCAAGTGGTCGACGAACAGCGTCGTGGCGAACAAACACGTGTGATGTCTTCTGTAAACTGGGGTGGACGAAAACATCAGTCGTTTGCGGTCTAATCGGAGAAGGCCTAACTGAACGCATTGCGTTTGTAAGCCTAGTCACGTAAGATGCCCTGTCGGAAACATGTTTGAAAGTTGAAGGGGAAACAAACTCACCTGGTAGGCGAAGAGTGGTCCCATAGACGAGTTCTGCAGGAGTGCATCCAGCATCAACTTTCAACGCGTTACGAATACCTAGTAGGACTAGAGGCAGAGCCTCGGTCCACTGAGGTATGTTTGTAGCTGAAAGGGAAGCTTTCAGCTGTCGATGGAAACGCTCTACCATGCCATTTGCTTGTGGATGGTAGGCTGTCGTTCGGAACCGAGTGCAACCTAAAAGTGCCGTTAGAGCGTGAAATAGTCCGCACTCAAATTGGCGCCCACGGTCGGTTGTGACGTAGGATGGACATCCGAAGTTCGCGATCCATCTTTCGACGAAAACACGAGCAACTGTTTCGGCAGTAATATCTTTAATGGGTACTGCTTCCGGCCATCGTGTGAAACGATCAACACAGGTGAAAAGGTAGGTACATCCATTAGATTCTGGTAGGGGTCCTACAATATCTATATGGACGTGGTCGAAACGCATGTCTGGGGCTAGAAATGAGCCTAAAGGGCTTTTCGTGTGTCGCGTGACTTTACACTTTTGACAAGCTAAGCACGACTGGGCCCACTCCTTAACGTCTTTGTTCATCCCAGGCCAGCAGAAACGTTGTGCGATAAGCCTAATGGTGGCTCGTACACCTGGATGAGAGAGTTTGTGCAACGTATTGAAGACGTTGCGTCGACAACTCTTCGGAACTATTGGGCGTGGTTGACTAGCAGAGACATCGCACAAAATTGCATCCTTGTCTGATCCAACAGGACAAAGTCGCAGTTTGAGAGTTGTGGACGACAACTCATGATGCAGCTCAAGGTCTTCCTTTTGACGCCGAGCTAGTTCAACGAGATCAATACCCTCGATATAGTTTATCGAAGCTATTCGAGATAGTGCGTCGGCTGCGGAGTTGTTTGCTCCAGAAATGTGGCGGATGTCTGACGTGAACTGGGAAATGTAATCCAGCTGTCGCGACTCACGAGGGGAGTATTTGTCAGACGCCGAGCTGAGGGAAAACGTTAACGGTTTGTGGTCTGTGAAAATAATGAAATCACGACCTTCCACAGAATGTCGAAAATGGCGTACAGAACAGTACATGGCTAGGAGTTCCCTACCAAATGTACTGTATCTTGTTTCCGCGTCTTGCAGCCGCCTCGAGAAAAAGGCTAACGGTTGCCACTGGTTGTCAGTCAACTGTTGCAAAACTGCTCCAATTGCTGAATCAGATGCATCAACAGCAATACTCAGAGGAGCATTGGGGTCATGATGCATAAGCATGGTTGCGTTCGAAATGGCTTCCTTGACTTTGGAGAAAGCAAGTCTAGCCGCGTTGTCCAGAGACACGAACTTCGCAGTTCCTCGAAGTAGATCTGTGAGTGGTCTCATGACAGAGGCACAGTTAGGGATAAACCTTCGGTAATAACTTACCAGGCCATTGAAAGTGCGGAGATGTTTCACAGTGGTCGGCTCTGGATAGTTTGTGATAGCCGCCACTTTATCTCTCAATGGGCGTATACCTTTGTTGTCAATGGTATGCCCAAGGAAGCTGAGTGATTCAACTCCTATTTCACACTTCTGTAAGTTAACTGTGATGCCATGTTTTTTGAGTCTTTCGAATGCGAGGTCCAAATGTTTAAGGTGTGTTTCCTTATCTGGACTCGCAATTAGACAGTCATCGATGTAGACATGAACAAAATTCAGACCACGGAAGACGTCGTCCATAAAGCGTTGGAATGTTTGTGCTGCATTCCGAAGACCAAAAGGCATGCGCAGGAATTCAAACAGGCCAAAAGGAGTAATAATGGCTGTTTTCGCGATATCTTCTGCTGCCATAGGTATCTGGTTGTACGCTTTGACCAAGTCGATTTTGGAGAAAATGTTCATTCCGCATAAGGTTGCGGTCAAGTCGTAAACGTGAGGTATCGGGTAGCAGTCCGGAGTTGTTTTGGCGTTAAGCCTTCGGTAATCACCGGTTGGACGCCAGTCGTTGCTATCCTTTTTGGGAACCATGTGCAATGGCGATGCCCAAGGACTGTTTGACGACTTGATTATGCCCAGTTCGAGCATGTGGTCGAATTCACTTTTCGCCGTTTGGAGCTTATCGGGGGCTAGATGGCGCGCTTTGGATGCCACAGGTGGACCTATGGTTGTCACGTGATGCATAACATTGCTGGTTATGCACGGAAGAGTGTGCTTCGGTTGTCGCAACTCTGGATATTTCTCCAAAACTGCTTGGTAGGACGCGTCGCCTGATTGTTCGGTTCTGACGATGGCTAAACTCGGACCTAGATAGGTGGTGCCGCCAATAGATAACTTTGTGTTGTTATCTATCAGTCGTCGACGGCGAGCATCTACGAGTAGATCGTAATGGTTTAGCAAATCCATGCCAATGATGGGCCTAGAAGCGTCAGTCAGGAGGAAAATCCAGTGGATAGGTTTACGTAAACCTAAGTAGAGGTAGGCACGCCGCCTCCTAAGTGTCGCGATTGCCTTGCCGTTGGCTGCTCGGAGATTGAAGGATGGGTCATGATGACGCTTTTTTGTCGGTGCGGGAGGGACGCCCACTTCTGCGCCGATGTCGACGAGGTAGCGAACTTTCGCTTTAATATCCGTGACGTAGAGCAAACGGTTGTTTCCGCCGGCTACGGTTGCCATGAACACACGCCGATGTGACCGTTTCCCGAGTGTGTCCTTGTAAAACTGCATGGTTTCCGACATTTTCTGGCTTGGTCTCCGTAAGTATTATGAAACCAGCACCATTTAGGGTTTTCGACCCTGTTAGGTTTAGTTTTCGGGACACCACGTGAGTTGCTGCGATGCTCTAAGAAGCGTTTCTATGGGGTCCCATGTGTAACGGAAAAATGATCTGAAAATCCCTCCCGATCACCCTTATTTGATTGTATTGACATTTATTTTAGCATTTTTACCCTCGTTATGGATGATGTACCCTTGACCCTTGCCGGTGTAATGTTATTTGCTTGTTTGACTGTCTTATTTGACTTTGCGCTCGGTATTTACCTTTTTGTGTTTGAGACTTATTATGAATGTTTCACTTTCCTCTTATTTGACGCTGGACTGTTGACAAAGTGATGTTGTTTTACCGCGCCCGACATTTTGTTTTGGTTCAACTTACGGTTGTACTGTCATTTGACTGTTTGTCTTTTGACTGTCTACTGGGAACGTTTGTTTGTTGATTTGATTCCTGTAGACAGAGTTTTGATCCCTTTTGCCGGGAATATTCCTATTGACCGACAGGTATTTAACAGTTGTATTTTTTAACCAGTTTTTACCGTGTAGTACGTATTTGCACTCGAGAACGTTTTGGACTGTATAGTTACCCAACGGCACTGTTGAGGCATTTTTGTAATTTGACATAACTTATTGTTGCTTTGATAGTACCACAGATTTTGCTACGCATCCACTATTGAATTACTACAAACCGTGTTTTGATAGTTTGATCTAACCTTTGACTGTGCGCCACTCGCAGAAGTTAGGAAGCTATACAGTAGAACGCAGGAACTAGTCAGATCCACGTCAGTTGGCACCGCCTAGTTGTCCCCCGCGTTCAGGCCAAGATTATTGGATTCTGGCCGCTATACCATGGGAACTAGGATTTCGAGATCGTAGCAACTGTTTAACAGAGTTGCACAGCTTGGTCACCTCTGAATCCTGGCTCTCTGGTTTGTCGCAGACAGAATATACGTTGGAGACGGGTCTGCTGGATATCTTCAGTATTTTATCTGCCGAGGCTGCCAGGCCATCGAGTGGGACTGGCTGCAGTGTCACCAACACGGTTTGCACCGGTTGTGGTAGTTTTGAGAGAAATAGTTCTCGGAAGAGGCCATCGTCAAATGTTCGTGCACCGATTACTTCTCGCATGCGTACGAGGACTTCAGTAGCTGAGTGGCTGCCTAGCTAGATGTTACGAAGTGATTCGTCTAGGCGCTGGCGATCTGTGAGATCGCTTTTCCTCAAGAGTGCGGCCTTGAGAAGTGCATAAAGATCACTTACTTCAGGATTAAACGTGTGTGCCGTAACATGTCTATTTAACTCCCGCGGTAGTGAACGTATGACACCAAGAAATCGAGAATGAGGATCCGAGACGCCCTGTTCTCGAAAATCTGCCTTGGCATACAGAAACCATGTTTCTGCATTGTCTAGCCAATATGGCAAGAGTTGGATAGTGTTCGTAGTCGGCTTAATACGAATAAGCTTGGGAGAGTGTTCGGACCCGAGAAAGTGTAGCAAATAAATATATAAATATCATCGAAATGAAAACAATATACAAATATAAAATGGAGCAGGCCCACCAATTCAATATTTGTTATTGGTCGGGATATGTGATCACATCGGGCTCACTAATTTAGGAATTCCCTGCAGTGCTAACTTGACATGCGCAAAGACCAATCACTAATTATTCAGACTTGTTATATACCCACGAGTACGGGACCATGGAAGAACACGATAGCGTAGTCGGATGGAATAGTATATTTGGACGGTTGTACCAAGACACCGATGCGTTCCAACTAACTGGCTAGAGAGTCGAATACGAGCAGTGCAACGTAACACGACAGCGTGCCGAATGGTGAGGATGCTTGACCGGGTGAATTCAGCTTAGCGAGTCCAGTTAAACTATCAAGGTCAGCAACAATGTCGAAAGTCGTCAAACCCTAGGCTATTGATTTTGGGGAAGTGTGTGACGCCACAAAGGTTTGTTACTAAGTTTTGTACTTGCATTCTGTTGTTGAGAACAGTTTTCGCAGGGTTCGCTTACTGTTTGAATACACATCCGTTTTCGGCAACCAAATGTTTTGGATTTGGTCGGTTTTCGCTTTGAGTCTTGGGAACTCCGAAAATCCGTATCTTCGTTAAGTGCTACTCAGCGGATTTGACGTAGCACCCATACACTTTCGATCAAATTTACTTTATGTACAGTGGTGTTGGTCGCAAGCCCACGTACGACTTCGTTTAGCACTTGAAGGGCCTTAAATTAAACAGCACCAGAAGGATCTCGGTAGTCGAAATAATTAGGCATCTAATGCTCCTCTAGCCCTGAGTACTGAAACCGTACAAGCGATCAAGCCACCTACGTCTTATGGATTGCCATCTCCTTGATTTGGAATCACGCTGGTTAAGTGGAGTTCCGTGCCTGAGACACTTGAGGTGAGCCAAGTTTGAGTGATGAAAATGACTTCACAGATGAAGTCCATACAAGAACTTCTTAGTCCACCCATTTCGCTTCTCAGCAGCTGGCATTGCTGTATGCACGAGTCGAAGCTTTCCGAGAGGAAAGCTCATTGCCACTTTTTGGGGGGAGGGATTCCTGATACAAGAATTAAAACCTGAATTTCATGTCGAAGACAGCCAGTCCTTATCGAACTGCAGGCGTACGCTAACGAAGCCTCATCAGAACCTGCACGATGTATTCGTGATGCTTCCGGAGCTTTGTTCATTAAGATTCTCGGTTGTCATGACGAGACTACAACATCCTGAGTGTTCGTTTCCTGTCTGTTTGTACGATAGACTCGGGTTAGCTTCCACGGCATCTGATCGCTCAGCTTATCCAGTCCCTCTTGCCAAACCAGACGACAATAATGTCCGCAAGGGCTGATTGTGGGGTTCAGACTGGCACCCAGCATTCTCGGAGGGGGAGAGCTCCGGAGATGAACTGGTCTTCATAACCTTGTGACGACGTGGGTCGGTTGGCCATCAAGTTTTATCGTTTTTGCTAACCGCCCTCACCGAACCATTTAGTGGAGGTAGCCTCCATCGTTTGTGAGTCTTCCTGTCAAGTGTGAACAAGAAAGACGGGTTTATTACTCTTGCCACGAGAGAGACTATTCATCTGCCCTTTTACGACAGAACATGGTTTGTCTGGATTAGTCCTGATATGAAACGTGTTGACCACACGCTGAAGGCGTTGGGGAAGGCGCACGCCAAAGGGTCTTTTTGGGTTGTCCAAGACCTTGTAGGTGATGAATGTTTATCTTGAGAGGCCACCGCGCTATCGCCTACATAGTTTTACGGGGAAAAGTGCTGTTTTCGGCACTTAGCAAACCTTCTTTCACTTGGTCCCGTAGTGTCTTTCTCCCTCACCTAACAGAGAGTCATTCGGCAAAGAGATCCGGTAAAAGATTCCTGATTATATTCTTCTGTCTTTCATGTTCCTGAGGGATACGCTCTAGGAACTTGTTATCTCTTGGGTTTTTATGCTGTTCCTTGCTTCACCAATTCCAGTTCATTAGTCCTGCGCCCCCAGAATTTGCACTGCTTCTTATTTCATTTCTCCTTTTGCGCACTTAGTGACATTTTGGCTATATTTGCATGCGGATTTGAGTTTGTGTTCGTGTGAGTTATGTTTGTCGTGCCTATACAGGTTATGGAATGCTGTGACCCTGGAAGGACATGTGGACTGTTCGCAAGTCCCGGTTCTCTTACGACTGTCTCCTTCGCGTCTTGAGACATTTATGTAACAGTCGCACCAGGCAGCGCGCCTTAGGGGATATCGTCCACTGTGCATGGCAGTTTTGACAGCCTGAGCATCTACGCCTCTTCGTAAATTCATAATACTGGCGACGGACGGTTCTCTCTAAGCATCAGCGTATCCCTTCATGACATGCATCACAATTGAATGTGCCGTCCGATTTCGCAGTGGTTATCCTGCAAATCCCACAGACAATAGTGAGTTGTGTAATGTTACAGCCTGTTAAATGACATCAGTCCGGGTAGTGGCACCCCATCTGTGTCCCGGATAAGTTTGTCTGCGGCAACATTTTACCCCTTTCACTGTATTGAGGGTCTGCAACGGACTAACGCCTAACCTATGTCTGGCACTCAGTGAGACAGTTATAACACACGTCTCATGTGATGCAGACGTGGGTGTCTTAGGTGTGTATGCCGATGAGGTCCAAGGGGTATTTGGAGCTTCCATCTTTACGGCATCTGATATGCAAGCACACAGGCAGCATGAGATGGTCATTTTCTTTCCATATGAAGCCTCGTGATACTCGTCAGTGCTTGGGAATGAATTCGCTTGGCCCTCACCGATAAGGTGGATGATACCTAAGAAAAGGGAAACAAGTACTGATACAGGGTGGTTAGAAAACTAACTTACCCTTAGATACTTACCACTCGATTTCTTCCACTCAGGGAGCCTTTCTGAAGCCGCGTTGAGCATTGCTGTGTGCTGCCTTTTCGTCCATGTATCAAACACAAGGGTACCTTGGGTCAGAGCACAGCATTGAATAAGTAGATAAATATTTTATTCTCATATTAGTAATTCAACATGAGAGAAGCCAGTTTTCAGGCATCATCACATTGATGTATGTTGGAAAATGTACAAGATTTTACGGGATCTGAGTGGTATGGAATGGAGGTCATTACATTAGATTGAAAACATCAGAAGATTACACAAGCCATGAAATGAACAAGAAAATGCCGCTTTTCAGCGTATACAGATTGTCAAAGTTTGGATCGTTTTCGGTCATACTTTCTTTCTTCATCAGTAGTGGCACCAAGGTCGGGAGAAATTCCAAATTTCCGTTGCAAGCGGTCGGTTTGTTTGGTTCGTCTTCACGATGCCCCGTTGCGCTATATAAACGTCTATTTTACCACAAATTCTTATGCTTATAGCTTCGGAGACCAAACCAACCCACACTCACGACGCCGAGAATCCGTAAGTTTTCGCATAATCATGTAATCCGGGTGGATATCTATCAAGTGTTATCATTCACAGCAATATTGATTTATACCATCAGAATTAGATATCGCGGTGCAAAGGAATAGACGTTTGAAAAAGAACAAAAAACTGCGGATTAATGGCAATGAGTCTTTCATACTCTTCATGTTAGGGTGTGCAGCACTATCAAGGACGTACATTCACTGTTAAGTGAAGTACTAGAGACGTCTATTCCGCAGCATTATTGTGAATCTATTCACTTTAAAGTTAATAGGTGAGTTGATCTCCTGGATTTTACCATCTGTCCAGATTTTCGATGCCATTATGACCGTCCAGAAGTTTGAGTGGCTCGAGGACTGATGCATGTACGTATGGTGATAGGGTCAAATGAGTCAGTGGGATCAGTAATTCTTGCTTATTGAACAGTAATTTTCGTGGGAGCTTAGTTTCATTGCTTTGAAAAGAAGTGGAATGTTGAGAATCGGTTACGTATATTCCTTACTTGTGTCATCATTGAAGATTATCCTGATGATGTGGGTATTCGAGGGTCCGAGTTAAACCCTTTGACCATTTAGCTTTCAGATTTCCAGATAATTCGGTAAGTTTCCATCACAGTCCAGTTTCTTCACAGTCTAACTATATCTTCGCGTTGCAACCATCTGAAATTTTGGTGGAAAAACAACAAAAGCAGGTGTAGCCAAGACAGTATAAATAAATAAAGAAATATCGTATTTTTGCCAGTTTGCAGGCATCATTACATCGATATATCGAAAAATCTACAAGATTTTACGGGTCCTGAATAATATAGAGGAGAGGTCGTTAGACTCTATGAAAACTTCGGAATATCGCGATTATGAAACAGGGAAGAAAATGCCACTTTTCAGCATATGCGGGGCGTCGAAGTGAAGATAATAGAAATTCCCATTCTCATATAGTGAATTTAACATGAGTGATGCCGGTTTACAAACGTCATCAAACATATAATTATTGAAAGTCTACAAAACAGTACTTGGTGTTATACAGTTCACGTGCCAAGTAATTGATGAGCTTAATCGCATCAAAACTTGCTGAAATTGATGAGACAGGCATGGATTTTCATTTCCCATCAAACGGATAGGTTCCACCATTAGGAACAAAAGCACATAATGTTTGAAGTTTGCGTTTCAGTTGGCGGATGTTGTAAGTCCACTTGCATAGTTTGCAATTTGGTAATATAACCGTCCATCCATTACGAAGTTCTTCAGTATTTAGCTTTCCTAACCAAAAAGGACCCACTTCTACGATCCAGAGTATCTGCGGCTATATAACCAAGGTGAGTGCCTCAATCGATGCATTTCCGGTTCACTACGCTATGTTTAAAGGTAACATAGATTAATTCCATTAGGAACACTTGCGGTAGAGGATGAAACTAGACGTTGAAACGGTTAATGGTCCGAATGCCATTGGTTGTACGTAGACTTCAAGCATCTTTCATATTGGCGTAGGCAGCATCGTTCGAGAGGTATATTTGATGGATGGTAACTTTCATTTGGGAAGACCGCCTGATACGGATTACTACTGCAGGTAAGTTATGTTTCAAACTACTAGGTAAATTGGTCTGTTCAGAATATTCGTGCTTCTATGATTGCTGGGAAAGCTTAGATGGTTCGTCACTTGAACGATCCTAACCAGTAGGCGATGTTCCAGAAACACCGAAAGATTGGGGGCAGTCCAATAATTATTGGCGCTAATAAGCAGGGATTATTTCCACTAGGTGGTGACGCTCAGATTTAAACTCAGCGTTAAATGTCTCGTCGAGCTGTCGTTGCAAATAAGAAAAGAAAGAAGAACCAGCCGCCATGATAATTCCCCATGACCTCCCTCCCGCTTGTTCTAGTCTCTGCGACTATTCACGTTTATGCGAATGGCTGCCCTTTTTGTCGATTGAAAGGAGGGGTTGACCCAATGAGGTGCATGCGGTGCAATTAATTACTGAGCGCTGAAGATCTACCCTATGGAGCCATTGTGCTGGGACACCTTCTCCCTTTGACGGTGAGAGCAGCTACCCGAACACCGTCCTGGATCTTGATTCAGGCTCAACCGAACAAATTAATTTGTGATCAACTTCACAGTGGTGTGAATGAAACTTGAACACTATGGCAAACTATGACCATATTAGGTTGTCATACTTTTTAATATGAATAAGAGCAATAAGTTCTCCTATAAACATTATCCAGTAAGTAGTGCTCTATCACTGTATGCTTTGTCAAATAAACTATCTAATGTTGAGCTTCGCGGTAGCCTTAGAACTAGGGTGAAATAAACGAGCTCCTTAATTTTGAAGCCACTGGATGTAGCTTACTGAAAAAATCACACATTAAGAGTGAAGAGACAGCATATGGAACTAGTTCAGCGTGCAGTGACAGCTTTGTGGCAGCCGCAAGGCATCCGTGTGATCACATGTCACGAATGCTTAACCACGGGATATGCTGACAGCAGTTTGCTGCCAAATGTACTATACTTCATCTACTCAGGATCCAACCGCCTGAAGGTGGTCGGTGATGGGCAGCATGAACCATCCTTGAAGTATCGAAGAATTGTAGAAGAGGCTGTTTGAAGCATCAACCGTGATCACTGTGCTAACCCAGGTGTCACAACCTATCAACAAAGTCTCAAAGTTTGAAGAGAGTTTTAATTCGCTAAATGACTTGGTTACTTTATGTTGCGTGTGTTTTAATTTTGTACTTCGAATGCATTCAATTTGCTTGTACAACCATGTCCAACCAGTTGTTTCGATTAGTGTTAAAATTGTATTTCGCTTTGGATAGAAACTGCAATAGCCATCAAATCGAAGGTTTGCAACTAAGTTTTGTACTTGCATTCTGTTGTTGAGAACAATTTTCGCAGGGTTCGCTTACTGTTTGAATACACACCCGTTTTTGGCAACCAAATGTTTTGGATTTGGTCGGTTTTCGCTTTGAGTCTTGGGAACTCCGAAAATCCGTATCTTCGTTAAGTGCTACTCGGCGGATTTGACTTAAAATTTTAGTCTTCATATGTACAACTGTCGCGCGGTCCTTCTGAAAGTCTGTCAGTGGTTGAGCTCAAGCGAACTTGAAAGACGTATAGGCCATCTAAGAGTTATTCGTACTTGTTATATACCCACAAATGCAATGCCAGTTTACAGATATCCCCATATATATATATACATATATATATATATATATATATACATAAAACCAGCCTGAGATGGCCGGCATATTTGCCTGTGCGTAGTGTGTGGGTATCACGTCAATTCTCATGCCAGCGATATATAAATACGATATGCTAAGACATGCCTTGATATAAATGACACTGAGATATATTCTTATGCTGACGGTGTAAAAATACGGTGTCCCAAAACGTGCCGCCGGAACCCTTATATTAATTGGTGATGGTAGAGAAATCCCTGTAACGGAAAAATGATCTGAAAATCCCTCCCGATCACCCTTATTTGATTGTATTGACATTTATTTTAACATTTTTACCCTCGTTATGGATGATGTACCCTTGACCCTTGCCGGTGTAATGTTATTTGCTTGTTTGACTGTCTTATTTGACTTTGCGCTCGGTATTTACCTTTTTGTGTTTGAGACTTATTATGAATGTTTCACTTTCCTCTTATTTGACGCTGGACTGTTGACAAAGTGATGTTGTTTTACCGCGCCCGACATTTTGTTTTGGTTCAACTTACGGTTGTACTGTCATTTGACTGTTTGTCTTTTGACTGTCTACTGGGAACGTTTGTTTGTTGATTTGATTCCTGTAGACAGAGTTTTGATCCCTTTTGCCGGGAATATTCCTATTGACCGACAGGTATTTAACAGTTGTATTTTTTAACCAGTTTTTACCGTGTAGTACGTATTTGCACTCGAGAACGTTTTGGACTGTATAGTTACCCAACGGCACTGTTGAGGCATTTTTGTAATTTGACATAACTTATTGTTGCTTTGATAGTACCACAGATTTTGCTACGCATCCACTATTGAATTACTACAAACCGTGTTTTGATAGTTTGATCTAACCTTTGACTGTGCGCCACTCGCAGAAGTTAGGAAGCTATACAGTAGAACGCAGGAACTAGTCAGATCCACGTCAGTTGGCACCGCCTAGTTGTCCCCCGCGTTCAGGCCAAGATTATTGGACTCTGGCCGCTACAATCCCCACCACTTGAGTTGTCCTGAATGATACAGAAGGGGGGACATAAAAGTTTATTACCAATCACAATGTAGTGAATACCTCGCTCCTTCCGAGGTAAACAGTACCGAGTCGTCACCCTGTACAAAAGGTCATGACATCGCTAGCACGATGTACGCAAAGGACGCCAAGAAACGTACCAAAGTGCTGACTTTCTCCGAGATATATCTAAACACTTTTGTACTATCAACTCGCTCTCGTTTTGCCTGATTAACGCCCGCTCTATACGCAACAAAATGAAAGAGATTATGCTGCTATCTCTGATAAGTGGTCCGTCCGTGATAATGGTTACAGAAACTTGGTGTACCAATGATATTTGCGACGCAGAGATATCCATTGACAACTATTCCTTGTTCAGGAAGGATAGACTGCATGGTAGGGGAGGAGGGTGCATTATCTATGTAAAGTCTGACATCACTGCTACGCAGTCCCCTACATCTGAGCTAAACGAGATTGACGACTCAGTATGGATTATCGCAAACTTACTCGCTCCACTTCCCTCCTAATAGGATGCATTTACGGCCCCCTTCCTCCTCAGTCGAATACGACGACAAGCTAACAAGCGTGTTCGACCGATACTTTTCCTAATCTATGTAAACGATATCTGCAGTGTTATCCGAAATGGCATACCCTACCTTTTCGCTGACGACTTGAAGATAGTCTACAGCTTTTCTCCTGCAGCACTAACACAGGGTTTCTCTCAAATACAAGAAGATCTGAAGAGGATATTCATATGGAGCGAGACCTGGCAGCTCCCTCTAAACCCAAATAAAAGTGGCATCCTCCATTTCAATAAATCCCACCCAGAAGTAACGCTACACTTGGGTGATATTGCACTGCAGGTATACAACACTGTGAAAGACCTCGGAATCACTTACTCCAGAAGTTTGACTTTTACGGAGTATGCAGACTCAGTAGTTTCCAAGGGCAGAAGACTCATCGGTCTTCTACACAGAAACATACTCATACCTGAGGCAAAACTTATACTGTACAAGGCTATGGTTCGCCCAATATTAGAGTACTGCACCGTTATCTATGGTAGCATGAATGTGTCGGACAGAATTCGAGTAGAGAACATTCAACGGAACTTTACTCGGCGCCTACTAATACATAACGAAGGACTTCCTTACGAAGCAAGATGCAAAAAACTAGGACTAGAATCACTCTGGCTGAGACGCCTGAAGCTCAACTTAACACTTCTTTTTCGTCTTTTATTTACAAACCCTAAAACGAAATGTGCTGTCACTTTTAAAACAACACAGGCATATAATCTGCGTAATAGCGAGAACATCATCCCAATAAATAAGTATCGCTCAAAACTTCGATGTAGGTTTTTCATAACGCAATACAGTATGCTGTGGAACAAACTTCCCGCTCCTATACGAGCATGCCGTTCGCTCGGCCAGTTTCAACGATTACTTAGTAAATTCCTCCTATCTAACGAATCTCATCAATTCGTTGACGGCCAAACCACAAACGGTAATGCCATGCACTAAGGTACTACTGGTACCTAGACTCAAGGGAGACTAACAGCAATGACATAAGTATACAATGCCGAAAACTAAACGCAATAGTTAAGTTAAAATCTAATTTCTTAGAAAAAAAATGACCAAGAGTGGACAGGAAGCGGAGTGCGACACGATATGCTACAGTGAACTTATTAGATACTCAAATGTAACCTACTTTTCTTCACAACCTAACCGATCTCACGACTTAACACCTATTTCCTAAAAATCGCCCCTTAAAGTAAACTCTCCACTCCGAAAAGATAAAAGAACTGTCTGTCGGTGCATTTTCATAGCATGCAACTCTTTATTATTTGCCCTTACATCTAAGTACTCTGCACCAACATAGTTTCGGTAGACCCGATATGGTAATGCTCAACAGGCAACACCATGATCATTCCCCTCGTGACCAGATAAAGGGTGGTGGTCCTAAGAACAAAAAAAAACCACGAATTTCACCTAAATGTTTATAACTTCATCATACGCTTGTACATAGGTATATAACAAGTTAATACCTGGTCAAATATCCTCTAATCTTTCTATTTCGTAGTGATATCTTCAGCTTCAGGCTGACTTTCATTACTGTCGTGCGCACCTTCATCTTCTTCCACCTAAGCTTACCTCTAAACAGTTGGTTCTGGACACTTCCTCAAGTAAGTTTAATAGTCAGTACAAACTCACCCAGATGTATCATGGTCGATCTACTCCTGCGTATTTTTGTGCTCCTGTTACAAATTTCGCCTGCTGCTCGCTTTTGTTATTCACTTTTCAGATTTACTTAACCAGTCCTGCATTCAAATGGAATCCTACAAATCGCATTCGTCAGTGGGAAATATTGGCACCGAAACCTGATGACGAACGCGCACACCCCAAGGTCATGACTGTGATGCGGCCTCACCTTCAAGAATATTGGATGATTCAAACGATGACCGGATAATCTTCAAATTCGAACTGAGCCTGCTTCAACATGCCTCCTATATGCCATAAATCACAGCATCTAATGTATAGCATAACATTGTACATAATAGTCATCTCTCATTACCAAAGTGATCAAACCTGTAAACTGGTTTGTATTCATGTAACCTTTGTCGCATGAAATATATTATTATTATTATTATTAAAAGTGTCTGTGAGTAACTAAGAGAGCACAAAAATCTCACTCTACAGTGCATAAGGATTGTTTGTGAGTGTCGGTCGTTTCCATCCATTATTCTTTTTTCACGCTAAAGTGGCGTCAACGTTGCGCGGTATTCGACGTTTGCAGTGCAAGTGGCCAACATGCTTGACCTGTTAGCATAGCTCCACGTTTCTTCAGATTAACGTCTATTTTGACGCCAATTCTCGTATTTACAGTATCGTTGGCCAACAATAACTCATTTCATTAATTTCAGATATCAGTAAGTGTAAACGTAACCACGTAATCCACGTGACTATCAGAGTTCAAGCATTTCTCACTCGTCGTGTTAGGCATTCGAAGTTGTTGTGGTGCGTAGAAATAAAGGTTAGGTCACCATCTTCCAGTGGTGATAGATTTTTATAGAGTTCACATTTGACTCACATTGTTTAGCTCGGCGTCCTGATTAGACGAATGGACGCTTACCGCCACAGTTAAACTGTAATGGGGCAACGGGAGGGGATTTAGTGAGGAAAAGAGCACTTGAAAATTCGTGAGTGTTAGACCTTCCCAGCCACTTTCATGGTTTTGACAACCAAGAAGCTGTAGTCTGATGAAAATTCTCTGTTTCTGTTTCTTGTAGTTGGGTGTTTTGAAAGCAGCAAAACTTTAACTCCCCTCCAACTTCAGCCATTCGTCCGTTTGATAATTTATTTTCGACGACAGCCGAGTCGTCATTTGGAACTGAATCGCTTTTTTGTAACGGGGAAGAAAACAAAGCAGCAGGCAGAGGAAGAACTGAGAGCCCCGACGAGGAGTTTGTCCACTATGTATCTGTCTCTCCCTAACCAACTTTGTTCGAGTTGATTAGAGTCCGTTGTACATGCTTTTTTATCAAACAATCAAGAACGTAAATTTCATGCCATTATATAGTTTAGGACTTTTCTTATTATTTGCCTTGTCAGGCAGCTGCCCGCTGACACTGTTGACGTACTTTTATAATTTTGATATAGCTTGTTATTATTTTTGATGTTACCGCAGGTTTTACCTCGTCATTTTGTGATACTACTGAATCATAATCTTTGACTGCGCGTGACTCGGGAAGGCTTGAGGAACTACACAGAACATGCACAAACCATTCACTGGTGACGCTGTGGATATTCTTCTGCCACTTCTTATCACAGACTAGATGGCACGAAAACATTTTAAATTACCACGAAAAGCATGGGTGCAGATTTCAAACATCTGCACGTAAAACAAAATCCAAAATTTTTAGTTGCTAAACCATATACAGCCCATCGTGATGCAGGGAAAGTTAACAAGATTTCCCAGCATACTGAAACATTTTCAGAGCGAACGAACTCACAATTGAACTTCTTTCTCCATTTCTCTACCTGCTGCTTTCTTTTTCTCTTTGTAAGTAAGCACTTCAACTTGAATAGTTAGACTGCAGTCAAACAGAATAAACCCATCAACTGTACAGGGCCACAGCTGAATAAATCTACAGTTTTATCTAATGGCTTATGTGCACTAGTATGCAACATGGTAGCAATCTACCCGGCAATTAGTCGGACAGAGTCATTGCACCCGCAACAGAAAACCAATAAGCGTAGAAAGCCATGAAAGCCCTCGAAAGACAACCTAATAATAATTAAAACATTAAACTGAATGCTAAAGTGGAAGGAAAACTACCCGGCTTACCAACTATAAGGTTGCTACTAATGGCAAACATAGCAGTCACATTTAGCTGGACAGACGTTAAAAACATTGAAACAAGCCTCCTACACTTAGATGAAGTGGGAAAACGTGGATATTTTGTTTGCAGTCATAACTTGCTGAAAAGTTTTCACTATCTGCTGTGAACTCGTAAGCGAATAAATGAAATTCACAGTGCTGCATTCACTGAACAGCGGTGAAGGAAAACAGTATTCATGCACGTCTTCGATAATATTTCACCACTATTCGCAAGAAATTTAGCATTAGCATTGTGACACAAGTATCAGCTCTGGGCTTTATTATTCTCCAAATAGCAAGCGAATTGCATGGAAACATACTTTCACTTTCTGTTGTTGCGAGGCCAATACTTCCATATTTCCATTGCATCATCCTTTGTGTACTTCTGCTATTGACGCACCACATTTTACCAACATACAATACCTTTATCCTCCAGTGGCGCATTGGGTGATCATCATCGCCCGCAACGAGCAAAATGAAATTTATTACAAATATCTACTCAGGCCTGTACAAACGGTGTGTACAAGCATATTCAAGGATAAATACTGCCATTTTCATATCCACAGGTGGTTAATGGAGAAGCGTAACGATTGGATTATCATGCAGCAAGCTATTTCAGGGAGGACCGTTGCTGTAAGCATGCCGCATGAAAAAAGCTGGCTTCAAAATTTCGATATTTACAGGATCTACTCGTCTTCTTCGATCGATTACACTTAATTTTTCGTGTTGCCTAACGTTTGAATGATTTATCATGAGACGGTTCGCTCTGTCAACGAACGCATGGCGGCGGGTATGTGAGTGTGACGTTTTTTGTAAAACAAGTTTCATGGAGGTATCAAAGACGGGTCGAGCCACCCTAATCGGCACTTTTGACGGAGCTTGTCGAAGGTATTTGAGTTAGTGCGTTGGCCACGGAACTACTCGATAGAGATGCGTGACGAATAGTAGAAGTCAGGTGAAGAAAGTAGTCCAGGTGTTTCGACTCAGACGAGGAATATTTACGGCTTTCTGAGACTGAAATGATGGTAGGTGGTTTATTATCCTCAAAAGAGTCTCGGTCAGAATCCTCAACTGAGTGCCAAGGGCGGAGCATGAAAGAGCATATAGTTAGGGATTCGTTACCAAGCATACCCTGTCCTGTCTCTGCCTCCCACAGCCAACTCGATAAAGGGGCCGATCTTTAGCCAGCTGCCGCAGAATGAATTGGATTTCTGAACCAGATGGGTTGACAACGATGGTCAAAGGGGCACTGAGAACACAACACATAAATGAAGTTACTTTCGAAAAGGCTTTCCCGACTCTAGAGAAGCAAGTTTAGCCACCGTGTCCGCACCCGAACATTTCACATTTATATGAAGCAGATCTGCCAACGGTCACTTAACAGAGGCACGGGTGGAAACAAGCCTTCGGTGAGTTCTTACCAGTATAGTGAAGGTGTTAAGCTGCTTCACACCAGTTGACTTTGGGCAGTCTAAAATAGCTCCCACATCATCCGTTGACGAGCGTATTTAGTTGGTATTTAGCTATTGTCTGTTATCCCGGCTGAACAAAGGACTAACCATGGCATTCTTTCACTTCTCGCGGAGATTCGCCTGGGCTTATGGCATGGTAAGTAGTAAAACTAGTCGCGCACCAACAGTTCACCCAATGGAAGCCGTGACATCCTAAGGTGTGACGCATCTCAGGCAGGCAGTTTTCTAGGCCGCAGATTTGTGAGCACTTGGCAAACTGTCTCCACAGCCATTTCAGCGGGATTCTTTGGGGCGACATTAGCAACAACATCAGTATCCTGAATCGCGTTGGGGCTTCCAGCAGGCAAAAACAGACTACAGTAGTTGGGAAAATTATTCCCTCTAGCCAGTTCCCTTTCCACCAGATCTTTTGCCCCATCTACATGGTAACGAAACAGAGATCCCTTCACCTTTTATAGTCCTCACGGCGTGCGAGAACAGGCGTTCATAGTACTTTTAAATAGTCACCCATTAACGACCTTTAAAAATTCAAACTTCATGTCACTAAAATAGCAGACAATGGCTCCTTGGGCCCTACGTCTAATTCAGTGGGACCAAAGAAATCTGCAAGGATGGAGATAATCAGTTAATTAGTTAACGCGGTTTAGGTAATGATGCCATCCATTGTTTGCAAGACGGCGGGTGGTTCCTTCAATCCATCTGTAACAAGGAACTCTGTATGTGCGTCAAACCTCCCCCGAAGCATCACGAAAAGGAGATGGAATTCCACAGTTAACGTGCTCTAACTGCAAATGAATTTGTATGGATCTTTGAGCATACTCGTTCGTTGTTTTTTCCGATCAAAGCAATAGAGTGGTCGGTTTGGATGAAGAGGAGTATGGGTGGCTTGACAAACCATGGTCATACTCTCTCTGATCCCTCCCGTATTGCGCCATCTTGTGAGTCTGAAAAGTTTGCACCGTAGCCCAATCACTTCCTTCGTTGCCCTTCGGGGACGGCAAAGTCTTCCCTCCAGTGCGCTGAAATAACTGGCAAATGGTTACCAAGGTTTAAGATGATTATGTAGTCCACACATTGCAGCAGGAAGACCTACGGTTAGACTCATTAGAATACGCGACAGAAATCACGCGCCCCGGTATACTTTGTTGACTGAAGGGCGACACCGAAGTGGAGCTCCAAGTATGCCACCCGGAGTAATTCCTAGACCTTTCTCAGGTTGGGGAGGAGCAGGTTCTCACCTGTAAAATTTACGATTTTAAAAAGTTGTTCACGTGAAGCCGAGATATCTGTTGACTCCTGCATCTCGTTCCAGATCTTGAGGTTACCACCATACAATGGTGAGTGAAAAGTTAAACTTGCTGACGTAATTTTTAACTGCAAGAAACAATGATGGAAAAGGAATAGGACCCCGATGCCCCCCCACTCAGCTTTCAAAACCCTTTAGATAAAAAGGAGTTCTATCCCACTGATTGTAACCGGCTGTCAAGGTTGACACTAGACCAGTTTAGTAGTTTCACCTGTGCCCCATTAGTTGAAGTTTCTTGGGAGGATATAGTGGTTAGCCTTACCGAAGGCTTGAGAAGGGTCGAGTAACCGAATATGAATGATCTTTATCCGCTCAATGGAGAGACCGAATACTCTGTGACATCAAAAGGTTGGTGTCGCGTGACGCTCTGTCAAACGTCTACGTTGATAGCCCGCTACGACTGGGTTCCAGGGTAGATAAATCCGAAATGAACCATTTACTACTCTTTCCATAGCCGCTGCAGCTGAAGACACCAAGAAGATTGATTAATCTTTGAAGGTGAGCAGTTTATTGCCACCTTCATGTAGTAGGACAACAGAACCTTGCTTCCGGTCAAAGGGAGACCAATCTTCTGGAAATGTCTTAAGAGGTCTTCCAGTAGCATAGAATATCGCCACCGTCTTTGAGCACTCTAGGATGAATGACATCCGTTCCCGAGTACTAACTAGGCTTAGTCTTAATTTTCTGAATGTTCCCTGATTTTAACGGGCTCATATTCTATAAAACTCAACCACCCTGGATAATGCGTGACCATCCGGTTTGTGGTATCACTGCACTTGACATAAATTATTTTGAAGTTCCTCAGCTAACAATTCAGCAACTTCACAGATTGTTTGGGAAATCACAAGTACGATGGTTCTGTATACTAGATGAAACGATACCCTTCTTTTTCATCTATGAGTACAGTGCCTATGGTTCCCTTGCAGTGCTCTACGTGTATATGCCCGGCAGTCTGCTCTGTCACCTCTGACTTTTAGGAACGACCTTATAACATTTCAGGTCGCTCACGCTATCAGAGATCCTCCATTGATTCCTGGGTGACCGTCTTCATCATATAAGCTTACAAATAGTTGATTTAAGCTGGAGAAAAAAAATTCAATGCTTCTTCGTGGAGTGTGACGTTGGCGTGCAGACCAAAAGTAATACATGACGACTTACTGAAGGAGTAGACGAAGGAATAGACAGTAATGTTGCATGAATAAAATCGTAAACCCTTCTTAAGCTTTATCTACCGAACAACTTACATCGAGAGACCAATCAGTCGAAATGGTGCGCTCCTATATCTCTAGCATGTTGGCTTAAGCTTCATTTGGAAGACAGGGAATTTTTTCAAAAAACAAATTTTGTGTTTTTTACGTAAACATAACTGTAATATGGTCATTACCGGCTAGTAAGGGTATTTTAGACCCGCAAACTCTTCACTTTGTGATGTGATGCCGCCGGCACCTGTTATAAAGAGGTTGCAACTAGTAGTTAACAAGGGTTTTCTGACCACTACGACGAACTTCACTTCTGAAACTGAAGAAAATTATGTGAAATATAAAGCCAAAACAAGAATGCTGAAGCACCGATGGACTATAAGAAATGACGACAAACACAGAAGACTATGCTCTTGTAGCGCATGACAAAGTCGCTTTTATTACCCATTTCCAACTGAACGGCTATCAGTTGAAGTTAAGCAGTGCAGCTATTGAGATTCAATGCACAACCAAAGTCAAATACGCAGCATATGAAATACTGTTCTTCTGTGTGCTTGCATGAGTAGTACTTTTGATAGCAGTAGGGATTTAAATGTTTATGGATAGGTTATTTTTTATAAACCCAGGTTTTAACAACTTTCCTGCAAAATGTATTATTATATCGTCGTTGGACATCGGAGACTTTCAAGTTGTTTTAGTTTTCAGGCAGCCGCCATTATCAGCCTGCTTGTTGTATACAGAGGGTCTATTTTCATGGCGGATGAGGCTGAACTTTTGGATTACGAGGATGAGGAACAAGAGACTGTTCAAGAGACAAGACCTAATGGCGAATCTGCTACTAAGAAAGGTGTAAAGGGTGCCTATGTCACCATCCACAGTTCGGGTTTTCGCGACTTCATCCTCAAACCAGAGCTGTTGAGGGCCATTGTTGATTGCGGCTTTGAACATCCATCAGAGGTTCAACATGAGTGTATTCCCCAAGCAATTCTGAGTATGGACGTGCTGTGCCAAGCAAAGTCTGGTATGGGGAAGACTGCAGTTTTTGTGATCGCCACCCTTCAACAACTGGATCCCGAAGGTGAAGCCAACACAAGTGTACTGGTCCTGTGTCATACAAGAGAACTTGCTTTCCAAATCAGTAAAGAATATGAGCGTTTCTCCAAATACATGCCTAAGATAAAGGTAGGTCACTAGTTTCTCTAAAAGTTTCTCCTGAAGGTGGGTGTATTCTTTGGTGGGATGCCAATACGCAAGGACATTGAAACCCTGACAAAATCTCCAGTCCATATTGTCGTCGGAACTCCAGGTCGAATTCTGGATCTGGTTAGGAGCAAAACACTGAAGCTGCAACATGTGAAGCATTTCATCATCGACGAATGTGATAAAATGCTGGATACGCTCGGTAGGATTTCTCACAATTGACTTACGTTTCACTAGATATGCGCCGTGATGTGCAAGAGATATTCCGCATGACTCCACATCAGAAACAAGTTATGATGTTCAGTGCAACAATGAGCAAAGAAATCCGTCCTGTGTGCAGAAACTTCATGCAAGACGTACGTTGTTGCAATATCTGGCGGAGTTATCTTGTTTCCATACACATTCCCACCTGAGCTGGTCTTAACGTTTGCCAAGATGACTTGCATATCAACACTACCAGATAACAATTGTGACATGATTTGTCCTCACGGACAATGAGCGTATCAGCTAGCATTTGCTCTGGAACGTTCGAGGACTCATCGTCCGATCTTGAATTGTGCCAGATGGTCGCATGGATGTGGTTCGCATTTGCTTGCCAAACGCGTTCGTATGGGCCAGGTGGAGAATCCAAAAACAGGCAGTTTGACTATTTCTTAATGATTGATTAATGTTTTGTCCATGTAATACGCCCGTGGTTTCTCATTACCGCATACTTGGCACTTACCACCTTTTTATTTTTAGCCGTTAGAAATATTTATCGAAAATGATTCAAAGTTGACATTACACGGCCTTCGACAGCACTATGTAAAAGTCAAGGAAAATGAGAAGAATAGGAAGCTATTCGAACTCCTTGATGAGCTACAGTTCAACCAGGTATGTCAACTCCAATGATGTTCGCCATGCTAATACCTATGTGGGCTTTCGCCTGAGCATATGCGTTTAATTGCTTGTTTTTCTGATAAGTTTTTCTCTAAAAGTGTTGATGTTTGTCTTTAAAGGTTATAATCTTTGTCAAATCAGTACAAAGGTGCATGGCTCTAGCTCAGTTGTTGGTGGATCAAAACTTCCCTGCTATTGCTATGCATCGGAACATGGCACAAGAAGAGCGCTTGGAGCGTTATCAAGCCTTCAAAAACTTCCAGAAACGTCTCCTGGTGGCCACCAACCTTTTCGGTCGCGGTATGGATATCGAACGTGTCAATATTGTCTTCAATTACGATATGCCAGAAGATTCGGATACGTACTTACATAGGGTGAGTTGAGCTTTCATAGTGAAGTAATCCTGTTTAGGTTGCTAGAGCAGGTCGGTTCGGGACAAAAGGACTGGCTATTACTTTCATATCAGACGAATTGGATGCCAAAGTCCTCAATGAAGTTCAAAACCGTTTCGAAGTTAATATTAGTGAACTCCCAGATGTTATGGAAATATCTAGTTACATGGAAGACCGCTGAACACTTGTATTTACCTGTATATTGTTTCTAATCCTGTCTATATTTCAAATGCAAGTATTCAACAGCCAATTTCTGTTCAATTCGTAACAAAATCATTACATCCCTTGGCCAGGCATTGAAGTTATCGTGGTACTGTGCTGTCAATCCTTGTCTCTCGCTGGTCACAGATTGCATCCACGTTCCTATAAAGCCTATAAAGCAGATGCAACCACCTCAGCTGTTATGAAACAAAGTCTCTGGCGAGGATTATCAACATTCAAATATGAGGACGGACTTGAATTTAATTGCAAAGTTCACGTACGTATATTTCCTTGTTTGCTGAGCTAACCTTAAAGCGACAGCGGCAATGTTAAGTCAGTCAAGTGCTGTCATGCCTGTGAAACTAAACAAGATGTACTACTGCTTCTCCAGGGGCTAGCCGAATTTGATACGGTTGATGGATGTAACAAACATCTTACTCATTTGTTTGAATATATGTCTATCATCGGTTTCAGTTGTCAACTGCTTTCCTCCTATTTATAGACTAACAACAGACCGTAAGCCGCTACTGCACTTTGGCATCGCAGTTCATAAAGGTGGTGAGTTCGTATTTCGTTGACTACACCAAATCAAGTCGCCGGTTGCTTCATTTATATTCCTGGTATCTATCAGGCGGAATTCGGTATTAGTCGTGTATAGTATTTGCATGTAAAAAGTTACTCTCTAGTGGTTAAGGTGTCTTGTTTCTAGCTAGTAAATTGGATGTTCCACAAGTGATGCCTGGTTTTCTTTTTTAGTTGGGTGTTTAACCATAGGTGCTGAAATACATCTAGACTGGCGGTGGTCAGAACCCACTCATTTGGAAGATGGTTTAATTAGGTTATCTGAGTCAACTAGCGAATAAGGCACGTCATTTCTGACCGGATAAATCGATCGAAAGTCGTGGATGAGAATCAGCATACTACAGCCAGCTAACAGCACCATGGTGACTAACTCCAGTCTTGGTAGGTTCGTCATCTAATAAGCCTTTACAATACCAAGTTTGAAATGAGCGTCGTGCATCAGATAAAGGTTTTGAAATGTGAGTTGCGTAGAGTAAAGGGAGTTGTGCAGGTGTCCTGTATTTAGCTGGAGCCAATGACTTCCCTACACTAGGTACTATGTTCACATCGCTGGTCGGACGCCGAATAAACTTGTTCGTCGTCGTCGCCGCCTCAGTAGACTGCCAGGGTGTCTCGGAGTTTTCTATCGGTTTGGTTTTCTCCCACCACTCCAAATGCTAAATTTACCTCAGGTTCAAAGCTATGTACCTTGTTACCTAAATGCTGTTCACCTACCTCCTTTACCTGTACAGTCAACGTACACTAAGGGTATTCGTGCTGAGCCTTGCTTCTTAGCGCTTTGGGGAAATTGTGAGCAAATCAAAAGCGTGGGTCTGCTCTGTCCCTAGTTGCGTCATTCCTTAAGTGGGTGGGAGAGTGTGTGGGGATTCTTCGCCTCGCAACTGAGGTGTCATCCACTTTTGCAGTCACTTGGTTGGGCTGATTCTTGCTTCACCCAATGAAAGTGGTTGTTTGGTCTGCGAGGACATTTATGTTGGTTTAGTCTCATTTATAAGCAGAAGTAATATGGATATCGAAAGACTTCGCATAGCTTTCGGAGCAAGAGATTGCTCCTCAACTAATGTCTTACTGCAGGAAATACTGAGTGAAGCTGCCTTGTTGTCCTTGCGTAATCAACTATCGTCTAACTTGAGGAAGCTCTTTGTAACGATGCAAGGTTTTAGAACATGATTATTCACCAGGAAATTTTAAGGATGTAGGTAGGAAATTGGTGATTAGAGTAACGAGGGTGCTCAGTAGTGTATGAGAATCCGAGGTAGTCCTGTTAGACTTGTCTAATTCACCTTTCATTTCGACCTGTAAGAAGTAAGAGAAGTCTTCCTGTGACAACTATTGGAGAATCATTAAATTAAATGGCGTCCCAGGTACATTGGTCCATAGTTGTCCGACGCCTGAATGGCGCTCGAAAACAGCAAATTTGAGGAAACTAGGCGGGTTCAGATCTGGACGAGGATGCATCGGTTGTATCACCCTCTGACAGGTGCTAGGATGCAAGATAACCTATCATCTGCCGATGTCGTATTTTTTGACTTGAAGGTGACACTATACTCTGTCGACCGTGAAATGTTGTGGTAATGTCTGACCGTTAAAGGGGTACTGAGCTAGTGTGTAATGCTAATCAGACCTTCTTACTTCAACACTGCCGTTTAAAGGCTTTCAGAGTTTTAAACTGATTTGTCAACTAGTGGTGTCCGCTAGGGTTGCCCTTGGTCACCGTTCCTGTTCACCTTTGTACAGATGTACTAATATACGCTTCCCTAGGTACCTCTGACTTCAAAGAGACTGATATCACCCCTGAAGGTCACCGGGTTGACTTGGTGAACGCAGACGATATTGTGTCATAGAGAAGAGATAATTCAGCGAAGAAAAATTTCTTTTCGACGATATCATTTTCTAAAGCTGTACAATCGTATTTATGTACATGATAAACATATAACAGTTCATTATAAAACAATAGGGTATAATTACATCAACTGGTAGTTTCTACCTCTATAAAAGATATATGGATGACACTTTCATCATAATCGATCAAAATACAAATATTGAGGCTGTAGTTAAAACGTTCAATGATTGTCACCCATCGATCAGCTTCACATCAGAATTTGAGGAAAACTCGGAATTTCATTTTCTCGATATTTTATTGAAACGGAGGCCAGATGGATCTCTTCAGCGATCAATTTATAGGAAGCCTACTTGGAATGGACAATACTTGAATTTCCACAGTTGGATGCCTCTCAGCAGGAAGAGGAATCTAATCCATTCTTTATCTCCAAGAATCAAAAGAATCTGCACCAGTGATACTATTGACGAAGAATTAGATAAACTACGAAATATTCTCATGCAAAATGGATATCCATCCAGATTATCGATAAGAACTTGAAAGTAAATCGGAATACGGAGCGAGTACTTACAGTTCCTAAGAGGACCTTGTTTATGAACGTTGTTTTCCAAGGCGATACGGCAGCAGAGATCCTGAAGAATCGGCTGTCCAGATCACTGAAGAAGGCATTCTTCTCTGCAAAACTGCAGATCAGCTTCTCTAGTAGACAACTCATTCCGGAACGCGTTAAGGACAAGTTACCACTTTGGGCCACCTCGATGTGTGTCTACAAATGTACTTACTCCTGTGGAGCTAGTTACATTGGCCGCACAAAGCGCACGCTTTCCAAACGTATCACGGAGCACTATCCTGCATAGTCGTCGAGGGGAGAATGTAAATCAACTAAATCAATTCCTGAACATTTGGTCAACTCTGGACATAAAGCTAGACCAGAATCTTCTTTCAATGTCATTTGTCGCGTCAGATAGAATTGTTCAAAAGGAGTGCGCCTTCGACAGTTGTGCACAGCGGAGGCACTGGCAATTCATCAATTCAAGCCTGATCTCTGCGTGCAAAAGAAGTATGTTCAGTCTCTCATCTTACCATGGTCTTAACACTTTCATTTTTTTTGATTTCATTATAATTAATTAGTTTATTATTATCACTTCATTATGACCCTTGTCTCATTCTTCACCTTCTTTACACCTATCTTTCAAGTGGACACTCGATATTCGCGTTTCTTATCTGCCAACAATTTTCACCTTGTCAAACTACTCACCTTCCTCGATATTTCTACTGTCATAGATTATTACGTAACTACTTTGCATTCTTGATTCAGTTTTTCGTAGCACTTGGTTAGGGATGTAATTATACCCTATTGTTTTATAATGGACTGTTATATGTTTATCATATATGTAAATACGATTGTACAGCTTTAGAAAATGATATCGTCGGAGAAGAAAATTTTCTTCGCTGAATTATCTCTTCTCTATGACTCAGTGGGCATGTTTCGCAGACGATATTGTTATGTCAGGTGAAGACGTTAACAAAATGTAGGGCATGCATATCACAATGACCCAACGAGCTATGCTGGTGGGACGCTTGTTTCCTCGAGGTCCTACCATACCAGAAAGGTCTGTTGGATAGTGGTTAGACGAAAAGCAGTTACCGTTATAGTGTAAATTGCTACACTATGACGGGGGTCTGAGGGCGATGTCGTACTGCTGCTAGCTGGATGGGGTGTGACAGCAGTAAGGTGTTTCCCTTGGATGACCATTAGTGCCATGCTGATGCTGATACAAAAGTTCAAAATAATCATACTCAAAAGGCTTCGTGTGACAGGCCTCAAGCAGATGTCCGATGGGCTCTGCGGTCACACAAATCTCTTTCAGGTACCTTAAGAAGAAATAGCCTTCCACGGTGTGGGCAGCCGGGAAGTGTCAACCGCCCTCACAACTCTGTCAGCACCCAAGTTTCTTCTGACTGCTATCCTCCTCCTCCATCATTACCTTCTAATCTTCCTTCACGTCTCTTAATTAATGATGCTGCATCATCTTCAATTTCTCCTACCTCTGCAGCCTTCGACAACGATCTGAGTCCACAGAACAGCATCCCTGGTCTCCTTAAACCACGCTCCAAATTACATATTGGAGCCTTCAATGTCCGCACCCTCCGTCAAATTGGCCAACAGGCTTCGTTGGCAAAGACTCTAGCAACTCGGGCATGGATGTGTGCTGTGTTTGTGAGACACGCATACAGGACCCAAGTGTGGTTATTCACCTGACCTCTCCTGACCAATCTGGTGAATCTGCAAAATTCACCCTTCGAGTTTCTGGAGATTCGATAGCTAGCTCTCGTGGTCTTGCAGGTGTAGGTATAGCATTAAGCACCAGGGCAGAAAACTCACTACTAGACTGGATCCCAGTTGATAGTCGCCTCTGCGCTATGAGGCTGAACGGCACAGTGAGAACTAAAAGGAATAGTGAGACTCGCCGTTGTCTCTTTGTAATCTCTGCTTACGCACCCACTGACTGTAGTTCGGATGAAGTGAAGGACGAGTTCTACCATAAACTGTCTAACCTCCTCTCGAAAGCCAAACGTTCGGACGTAGTGGTTGTTGCAGGTGACCTCAACGCACAGGTGGGTAGACTGAGTGAGGCAGAAAGGCACTTAGGTGGCACTTTCGGAGTCCCGGTGATCGCCTATTACAACTATGCTCAGATAACCGCCTATTTTTAGCCAGCACAAATTTCAGACATAAAGAAAGGCACTGTCTGACCTGGCGTCCACCGAGCTCGACTCAGCGATGGACACAGATAGACCACATTGCTATTAGTCATCGCTGGAGAGGATCGGTGGAAGACTGCCGCTCCTTCTGGAGTACGTGTTTGGACAGCGATCATGCGTTGGTCCGAGCACGTATATGCCTGCGTCTCAATGGACGTAGAAAAAATTTGGCAACAAAACCACTACGAGTTCTGCTGGACAACGAAAACACCAAAGCCGTGTTCAGTGAGAAGTTGGCTAGGCAGTTATCGGAACAAAAGACTGTCACTCATCCAGAAGAAGCTTGGTGCCATCTTCAGTCTACTGTAAAAGCAGCACTGGAGACTGTAGCCGACTCCAAGATAATGGCTAAAAAGAGCCAGTGGATATCAGCAGCTTCTTCCAAACTAATGGATGCACGTGAATGCATCCCTGCAGGCTCTGAGTACAATGAAGAGCGAGCGCAACTTAAAAATAAACTGACGAAAAGTCTGCGCAACGATCGTGAACAGTGGTGGGCAGCAAAGGCTAAAGAGATGGAAAAGGCAGCGGCGATCGGTAACAGTAGACAGTTATTTAGACTTATTAAGGAGACTGGGGGGAAATGGTCAACAACAGTTAGTGAGGTTATAGCGGAGAAGGACGGATCGGCGATTCACTCGCAGGGAAGGCGACTGGGACGATGGGCAGAACACTTTGAGGAACAGTTTAACTGGCCTCCAGCCACCATTGCGCTGCCCGCTATCCAGTCGGACCCTGAATGGGACATAGAGACAGGTCCCCCAACACTAGAAGAAGTTGAGAAAGCGGTAGGTAGCCTGAAACGGGAAGGGCAGCAGGACCAGACGGACTACCTGCTGAGGTATACAAGAATGGTGGTAGAGTTCTCTTAGTCAGGCTAACGGAAGTGTTAGCCAGTATATGGGAATCAAATACGATCCCCTCCGACTGGTCTAAGTCACTGATCATCCCAGTCTTCAAGAAAGGCGAGAAGTCCTCTTGTGATAACCACAGAGGAATCAGCCTGACAAACATAGTGTCTAAGATCCTAAGTTCTATAATTCTCCGACGCCTGAGTGGAGCTCGGGAACAGCAAGCCCGAGAAAACCAGGCAGGCTTTAGACCTGGCCGTGGATGTATCGACCAAATATTCACACTGCGCCAGGTCCTGGAACATAGGCATGCTTACAGACGCCCGACAATAGCTGTATTTCTCGACCTGAAGGCGGCATTTGACTCCGTTGATCGAGAAGTCTTATGGCAGTGTCTGTCACTGAAAGGCGTGCCTAGTAAGTACATCACCTTATTGAAAGCTCTCTACTCGAACACTTGTGGGCATGTTAGAGCCTATGGTGAGTTGTCCAGGGAGCTATACTCATCAAGTGGTGTCCGTCAAGGATGCCCACTATCCCCATTCTTATTTAATTTTATCATAGATATTCTTATGGAGGTTTCCCTCTCGTCACCTAATTACAAGACGTTGACCGAATCACAGGTGAATTTTCCTTAGATCTAGAATATGCAGATGACATAGTCCTGTTAGGTGAAGACGCTGACAAGATGCAGAGTCTTCTGAACACTTTGAGTGGGAATTTGAGAATGTTTGGGATGCGATTTTCACCACCCAAATGCAAATTTTTGCTCCAGGACTGGTCTTCAGCGGTACCGCGGTTAACAATAGAGAGTGAAGTGGTTGAGTGTGTTGACCACTTCACTTACCTGGGAAGTAGGATCAACTCCGGTGGGTTAGTTGCCGATGAGATTTCTGCACGGATACAAAAGGCTCGATTGGCTTTTGCCAATTTGCGCCACCTATGGCGCCGCCGTGATATTCGTTTGTCTATTAAGGGTCGCGTGTACTGCACAGCAGTCCGCTCTGTTCTACTGTATGGCTGTGAAACATGGCCATTTAAAGTGGAAGATATAAAAAGGCTTCAGGTGTTTGACCACCGTGCATAGGTCATCAACACATAAGCTTGCTTATTAGTCAGTTGAATTATTAAACTCAGTCTGGAAATAATACTGAAAGTATATCTCAAAAGATACATTAGATTTAACTGATGATAAGAATAAAACTATTTATTCCTTTGAAGTTAACTCCTTACTCACTAATATCTCATGAGTCAAAACAATTGACAATTTATGTGATTACATTCCAGAGCATAATTTTTCCATTCATTTTCCTTTACCTTAATAATTTAACCATTTACTACTGTTTTTTTCATTAACTGTTTGAAGACTACTGTATGGCTGTGAAACATGGTCATTGAAGATGGAAGACATGAGAAGGCTTCATGTGTTTAACCACCGTTGGCTTCGTAGTATAAGCCGTATTCCATGTGTCACCACATGAGTAATGCAGAATTCAGGTATAGAGTTTTAGAGAGTAGAGGTAAATCAGTTGACGAAGTTATGAATCTTCATCGACTGAGATAGTTGTGACACGTGTTACGTATGTCTAGTTACCGATTGCCTTGTCACACAATGTTGGCCGAGGTAGGTTCAGGCTGGAAAAAGTTTCGAGGTAGCCAGACTAAAACATGGCATCAATGTGTGAAGTCTCTTACTGTTAATTTGAGCCATATTGGGCGATGCAGACTAATCGGTTGGGGTCTGGGGTACAATAGAAACTAGTTGTTGGAGACTCTGGGTGATATGACTCAGAACCGATATCAATGGGGCAGATGTATACATACATTATCCTCATCTTAACGCTATACCGAATCTCACCATTTTCTCATTCTTCCTTTCTCCCTTTTCATACTTTATATTTCTTTTGACTGCATTCACTTATCTTCATCCTTCACCTCACTACCTTTCTACTAGATGAACTGACGTGAGATGTGGCAACTCGGACCGTTACGCAGTAATGCCTGGTCCTATGTTGATAATGAAATGAAATGAAAAAGGGTCTTGTGAACGGGTTGAGCAGAATCCTGAGTATGTTTGGCATGCTTTTCGTACCTGTCAAATGTGAGGTAGTGCTTTAGGACTGATCTTTGAATGCTCTCAATTAAGGGTAGGGAGTGAAGTGGTAGAATGTGTTGGCCACTTCTCTCAGGTCAGGTGCTGATGAAATCTCAACTTAGATACAATAGTCCTGTTGACATTCGTCAAATCATATCATCTCTGGTGCCGACTGTCATGATATCCAATCGCCTAGTAAAGGATGAGTATTGTTCGCTGGAGTTCGTTCTGTTACGCGGCTGAGACCTGGTCGTTAGTAGCAAAATATATGAAGAGACTATAGTTTTTAGATATCCAAACCAATTTGGGATTTGATGGTTTGAAAAGAAGTTGAAACAAATTTATTTTGTTTGACATTCACTGGGAAATACAAATACTAAAATAAAGTAGACTACTTTTTTCCCCACAGGTGTCTTCGTAGCATTACTGACGCACGTTCAAAGACTGAAGTGGGTTGAACATGTGTTGTGTACACTAAATCACCGGCTACCTCGACGTGCAATGCTGGTAGAGGTTGGAAGTAGGCTCAGAGTTGCCAGACTGTGATGTGTCACCAGTTCATGAAGTCCCTGGCTGTTGGTCTGAGCCATGTGGGGAGTGTACACTGCTTGGTTGAGGTCCCCAAGATGATAGGATCCATGTATGTAGAATTTTGATGACATGGTTGAAAATCGGTCACAATGACATATATGCTTTCACCCTAACGTCTTCCAAAGCTTAAGTGTTTTCACCGACCTTCACTTTTCAATTTCTCCCCCTATATACCTGTGTTTACCTTGGTATTAGTCTTTTCCCAACTACTTGCTCTTTTCATTCTGCTGTGAAGTGTGGCAACTTGAGCCGATGCACTTCTGTGTGAGATTCTACGTTGATCTTGTCTGTCGGTCTGTTCCGTCCTGGAGATATGAATAATGGCGGAAGACGATACCATTCTGGACGTTATCATCAAATACATACTATATTGATAAGAAGCAATCGGAATGCCGCTGCAAAATGTTAATTTAGGTATGAAAATACATTAAAAAAGAACCCTGTGGAGGGCATTATAAGCTTAGGGGAACCGAAGCTCAACACTTACAGAAATATTAATTCTACTCTCTTTTAATGACAACTGAGAGAAGTGCCTTAGTACTGAGGTTCAGTGGATCTGTGGCTCATTGGTCTGGGCAATGGACTGCTAGGCGGTGGGTCAGGAGTCCAAACCCCACCCCACCAACCGAGGTTTGGGGTTCCAGAATGTATGACTAGCCCACACATTAGATGCGACTACCTGTCTACTGAAAAATAGTGCAGGTGGTTACTGAGTGCAGTTCTATTAAATTCGACTGAAGTTCAGGTGATTATGTCTTCCTACGTGTATTTTGTCCTTTGATCCTATTCAATCAACTATATCTTTAGTATCCCCTATTTCAAGATACCTCTGTAGTTCTGCGATATTTCGCCAAGCCCTTACTACGACCGAACTAGTAATATCCCTCTAAACTTTCTAGTTAAAACAGTTGCAGACAAACATTTTAACTCGTAAACGTCTGGCGGGAGTTATTTCATCTGCATCCTCTGAGTGTGGGTCATCAGGAAGGAAGCAACTACATTAGACTTTATGCATGCACTACTAAATATAAAACTCTACATTATCGTATTAATCTCGTATCCTATCCGATGAAGAAAGTATTATAGATGAACTGACTGATCAACTGTTTTTGAAAGCAAACTAATTTATGAGTACACAGCATGCTACTGTTTATGTACTATGAATCTGATTGCTAATGTGATCTTATCTACCTAAGTTAACTATGCATTTTCAAGAAACTTAGAGTGAATATTCCTATCTTGTAAATGTAATTTCTACTTATTTCATTTTTCTGTGTATACATGTACACTGTTTCTGTCTAATTGATACTATATGACATGCTAAACATTCTGCAGAGTATTCCCGAAATACCTTTCAGAATAAGGCCATTATTATTATTATTATTACTACCAAGCGCTTTCGCCTAGTGTAATGTGACAACAAACCTGCAAGTGATTGATTGATTGACCATATGCTTTCAGATAGGCTAACCCACTGAAGCTTCAGTTGCATTGACAAGCTGAGTATTCATTCGAAAGTAATTTTCTGATTTCGGAGACTTATTTACCACAACATCTCTACTGAATTTAAATCTACATAGCTGTGTATAGACTTCAGGTCATCTCATCCAGTGTCAGTTGAAGCAGGTTTATTCGAATGTATAAATGATAGAGCTGAAAAACTCACCAATCGAATCAAGGAATTAAAGCATATAAAAGAAGCGTTTATAATTAATAGCTATCCTCTACCGTTTATCAAGAAATTCAGTAGATAAAATAGGTTTAACTTGATGAAAATTGAATCAGTAACTACTCTACTACTTGTTATAATAAAGTGACTATGGGGACAGCAATCTACACAGTACCTTAGAATTTCATCTGAAGAAAGTCACCCCAGCGACGGTTTATTTACAGTGAACAAAATTTGGTATTTAATCAATTCACTGTTATCAGGATAAATAAAAAGCAAAGGATTCAGATATGATTAATTATTTTCAAATACTTCACTTTGTTTTTTTCAGAAGGCAAACTGAAGAATTATAGGATAATCATAATGATTATTATTTGTTGATACTTGTAATCCTCCGTTGTTATGCTGAATTGAATTGACCGACCTCTGAAGGCTTATAAGCTCCTATGCGGATGCTTCGATATTGCCTTATTATTGTTATAACTGACATGCTTGTGGCTGGTGGTGGAGTCCAGGACACGCATTTTGTCCTGTTTGGGACTCGTCAGCTACATATACCTTCACCCCAGTGAGTAAGGTCGTCTTTGTGGGAATAACATCACTTACTGGGGTAGAAGTGCATCCAGCTGACAAGTTCCAAATCGAACAAAATCCGTGTCCTGGGTTTCACCAGCCACAAACAAGGCAATGATAAAAATACTAGTGTTTATATAGAGAAAAAGGATGTCTTTAAATGTTATTTAATCATCACAAATACAGTTTTGATTAGAATTCGTAATTTCAGAAAGTTAAATCTGATAACGTTTCGTAAATCAGAGCATTGAAGATGTAACTTACTTCATTAAACTGTCAGTTACATTAGTATTCATGCCTGCATGTGGAGTATGCAATTGTTAAAATATGCTACGTATCTCTAGATGATTTCAGATATAATTGGTTAAATCATAATGGGACGTACGTCTTTGATTCCACTGCTAGCCACTGTCCATCAATGATATCGAATTTGAAAATACCGGCAATATAGAGGAATCCGCAAAGGAATCCATGTGCAGAGTGTGGCCGATCAATTCTGTCCAGTAAACGATGGAGGTTCCCAAGGCTATGCTTTGCAATATGTTTGTTCCCAATTCAGTTACATGTAACTGAAAAGATTCAACGTGACAAAGTGGATATCTTTTTAAAGATCTCACACTGTTGAAGATTCTATTTCTTCTTAGGAACTTCCAATAAATATTTAGATAGTGATTCTTCTGAATATAATCTTTGATGTACCAAATATTTACTCTGGATCCGGCGAGCCCTACATTAAACTTCATCGGAATAAAATTTCCAGGCTTTTTGTAGGATTTCAAACATTTAGAAATTGGTATAACACTAATAAAAACAGTGATTCCTTTGAAATAAGTTTATAAATCTCCAGCAGCATTTATTCAAGTTAAAAACTACTTACTTCTGGAGACATGGCTTATTAATCGAGATACTTTTCAATCAGTGGGTTACACAACTGACCCCTGCTCCACTTACTGAGGTTTTATAAATAATATGTTATTATCAGCTCTTATACAACAGACGTAGCTTAGTACGTGATGCACCGGTTTGTACTAAATTGCTGAATTGTAATACAGCTAGGTCAAAGGACTTATTATTACTACTACTTGTCTCTTGGGTTCCTAATGGAATATAGAGCTTCAGTGGCATGCCTCCATTGCACTCTCTCCTCTGCAGTATTTTCAACCTCGCTCCACGACTCCCCAGAAGCTTCACTTTCTTCCTCACATGATCTCCTCTATGTCACCCTCAGCTAAAACGCCCAACTCGTCGTTTCCCCTTTCGATTCCACTCGATGGTCTGGAGCGTGATGTCCCCAGTCGGCCTTCTCAGTTTATGTATAATCCATCTCCACTTTCTTCTGCATATTTGTTGGGGGATAGGTTCTTGGTTGGTTGGTTGGTTCGTTACCAGTCAGCCAGAGTTCCTCGTTACTTATTTCTATTATTCTGGCCATCTGATCATCTTCAGTATCGAGTGAGCGTAGGTGACAGCTGTTGATTAATGTGTGGAGTTTATTGGGAATGCTTTTCGTTACGCGCTAAGTTTCTCAACCATATAGCAGCACTGACATGACATTGGTGTTAAAATTCCGGATGCTATTCTTTGCGCTGACTGCAGTAGATCTCCCTACTGCTTTCAGATTAATGCAGGAAGGCCTATCTTGCTGTCTTTCCGATCCTGGCTTTGACATCCCCATCTGTGTCTGATTGTAGTTGTGTGTAGAATTCCTTCCTCCTTCTTCTCTTCATCTGCTCAATTATTTGTAGGTGCACAGTGTAGCATTGTATCATTGTGACTTTCCTTCCCCTCGAGTTGAATCCATCTTGCTGTCATGATCCTGATCTTGCATGAGGAGACTGATTCCCACTGTATGAGATCCTTCGATGCTGTTGGGGACATCATGATAGCCACTCGAGAACTCAGTGTGCTCATGGTTGTCGTCTGGGTGACGATATGGGAATAGATAATTGAATCTTCTCTCCAGTTGACAGTTTTGAAGAGTCGACTTCCATTCCACCTGCTTTCGCAGATTCCTAGCACTTCTATGCCATATTTCCTCATCTCTCTTGCAATCTGGGCAGCCTTGACAGCTAGCCAGCTTCAAACGTTGTGCATACATTCCATGTCCTCATCCTTACTTTAACTTTCATCAAGAGAATTTGTGACACATCTGCCAATTGACTTTGTGAAGGCTTTCACCAATTCGCGTCATTTCGTCTCCCCGATTCCAGGTATGAATAATTTTGTTTTAATTTTTAGTATTTTCTTTGTGTTTTGAGGTTTGTTTAGTGATTAGATTGGTGTTTCGGAGTAGGGTTGCTAGTTTTGTGTTCAACCTTCCCTGTTTATCGGGGTTTAGGACCGGCTAGTAACTATTGAACTTTGTAACCACCTTTATGTCGTCGAATAGTAACTTTTCTATTAGCTTTTAGTCACTGATATCTATCTTTCTTGTTTTAGCAGTGGTAATTTGTAGTAATCTATTAATTAAACCTGTATCTGTACGTTTGATATCTTTCAGTTTTTACGGTAGTGTCTCGATCTTTCAATTGAAAACCTTTTAGGGTTTGATTTATTCTAAAGAAGTATTCCTCACGGACTAAAATCAATTGCATATCCGTTGAAAACTTTAAACCATTGGATAAGTGCTTCGTTCCATTATGAGACTCACCAGCATTACACACCAAAATTCCTGCAGGGATTTAACTCGGGACCTCTAGGTTTCGCGGATTGTGCATTAATTATTCAATAAAAATGTTGAAGTACAAATGTTCCGTAGTTGCATACTTCTATCATTTTGTGGTATAGTGCGATCATCATCCAATCTCATCAGTTGGCATCCGCTTCACACTATTATTCTGTATACTAAGCTACCGTCTCAATTCATTTCGTAAATAGCATTATCAGTGCACTTCAATACAACTCTTTTTTTTACCCACCATAAATCATGTTATGGCGAATATTTCTAGCTTAGGGTATATATGCTTAAAGAAGCTTCACAAAGAAGCTCTGATGTATTGATGACGATTTCTACCATGATATCGAAACGTTTGCTAACACAGAGACTAACTCATTCTGAACATACCTAAATGTTTCATAAAATTACAGTGTCCTAAAACTGTCTGCCATGCATGCTAGCAAAGATATTATCATTAAATAACTAACTTTTTTGAGGTGAGTCACATATCAGTGATGAAATATTTACCTATTTAATGAATATTTGATAAAAGATGAATCAATATTTTTGTTGTCATTATCGTTTAAAAGATGATGTAATGTGTAGATAAGAAAGTGTCTGAAATGCAGATGAATTACACCAACGAATTCCTTTTTGTATAAGAATCATTCACTAGTTATATAAACATTATCTTAAGATTACAAGTAACAGTTCTTAGTAGCTCTTTGTTACTAAAATCAGAATTCTTTGAGTTTATTGATAGCGGTTAGTTGAGTTAATAGATGAATGTTTGATTAACACTAATAAAAGATAGTATATTCATTTGATATAATATAAGATAAGACACAGATTATTTTATCTTCACAAAGAACCGAATTGTACACTGATCAGTCATTGGAGGGTAAACCAACATTGTGTTGTGTAATCCTAAGTTCTGATCGGATTTTAGTGATTACTTTGTCATGTGACCACCAGGCTGGAAGACTCACCATCTTGATGCATGGAGACAGATAGGCAATCGTCAGAAAATCCAGCTCGACCTAGGTTAGGTTCCATGCTTTTTTGGCACTTGTCAGCAGAGCGCATCTGTAACGCCAAAGAAACTGAAGTTTGAACTCCGAATGAATTGTTAAAATATAACTTTTCTTATGGAATTTTTCACCATATAAATATTTGTTCATTTAATGAGCTGAAGAGTGGGGGTGGAAAGGTGTTACAAAAGGCGAATAAGTTCAATAAGGTTAGAACAACCAATTCTGGGGGAGATAATGCATTCGTTGTATGCCATCGTCTTTCCTTAAGCTACACGCCGACTAACAATAAGTGTAGAAGGAATAAAGATGGAAAAATTTATTGATTTAAACGAAACTTCATCGTTTAAGGTATATTTTTACTTGTATAAACCCGGTGTAGTATATTGGAACAAACAACAAAATAAACAAGTATTGTATATTATTCCTCCTTTTCAATTCCATAAGAAAGTTATCTTTCCTAGACTGTATGGGCATGCGAAACAATGACGGGACACTTGACATGGATGTCTATCGAGAAGATACACATTCTAACAAGTATCTTGATTTTGATTCAGCTCACTCATTGAAAACTAAGTTAAACGTTGCCAAAAATTCGTAGAAGAGATCACAAAACATACCGAATAAAGTGGGATCTCACCAAGCAGACAGACAACTTGTTCTGGAAGTCTTAAAACAAAACAGCTATTCGGAAAAGCTACTAAAAGGATTTTAAAAAGGTTTATCAAAAAAAGACGGGAAAATGAAGTCATTAAGATTGAATAGGTATCATAGTACTTCTTTATCGAACATCTGCATCGGAAGAAATAAGACGGAGGAATAATACAAAATATATGTTTATTTTGTTATTTGTTCTGATATACACAAGTAAAAATACACCTTGAACGATGAATCATACTGACTCGATGCCCGAGTTTTTCAAACCATCCCTTCCATTGTTGATCAGGATACATTTAAACGAAACTTGTTGCATGTCCGTATGATTGAACCGTTTATGCGTCCCATTCGAGCAATCGAGAATTTAAATGGCGAGGAACACATAAGAATTGAATACGTGGAAGCCTAATTAATCATCAGCAGACGGTTATGAAGTATATTCTTAACGAATGTATGCAATAGAGAAGGAAGTTATGCATTTTAACGTCACTATGAAATCCTTATTTTATGCAATATTGTAGGTATCTTAGTAACAAGTGGGAATTGGTAATGTATACCGCTTGCGTTCATTTGACGCAAACATTGTGATATGAAGGAAAAGACTTGTAGCTCAGGAAGACGGTGATGGTGTTCTCTAATCTTCGATATTAACATTGTAAATGTATATTCGTTTATTTGTTTGTACCATATTTAAATAACACTTGCCTGACTGGTTTCGACTTCTGAATGAGAATTATTTTGTGGATATATTCTCTATTATCTTCACCTGCGTCTTCTGTTGTTTACTTTGTCTGACACTCATGGGTCAGCAACGTTCGGTGAGCTGTGTCAAGGTAATTGGTCCTGTATATGCATAAATGGAGCAAATTGCGTATCCTCACCAAAGTGGTGAGATGAGACTTCGATGACTTTTTTGCAATGTATGTACTGCAAAAGTTCAGCTGTAGATTACGCACTATATTTTCTCACTACTGTATTCAGGAACCACTCATCCATCGAACATACAGTGATAACGTGACTACCAAAGTTCCTTCCATCACGATTTTATTGACATGATATTCGCAATTTTACCTCATCTGGCTAACTAGTTCCATAGTTACTAGCCGGTCCTAAACCCCGATAAACAGGGAAGGTTGAACACAAAACTAGCAACCCTACTCCGAAACACCAATCTAATCACTAAACAAACCTCAAAACACAAAGAAAATATTAAAAATTAAAACAAAATTATTCATACCTGGAATCGGGGAGACGAAATGACGCCAATTGGTGAAAACCTTCACAAAGTCAATTGGCAGATGTGTCACAAATTCTCTCGATGAAAGTTAAAGTAAGGATGAGGACATGGAATGTATGCACAACGTTTGAAGCTGGCTAGCTGTCAAGGCTGCCCAGATTGCAAGAGAGATGAGGAAATATGGCATAGAAGTGCTAGGAATCTGCGAAAGCAGGTGGAATGGAAGTCGACTCTTCAAAACTGTCAACTGGAGAGAAGATTCAATTATCTATTCCCATATCGTCACCCAGACGACAACCATGAGCACACTGAGTTCTCGAGTGGCTATCATGATGTCCCCAACAGCATCAAAGGCTCTCTCTCCCCCTCTCTCTCTCGTGCAGTGGCAACCAATCTCCTCATGCAAGATCAGGATCATGACAGTAAGATGGATTCAACTCGAGGGGAAGGAAAGTCACAATGATACAATGCTACACTGTGCACCTACAAATAATTGGGCAGATGAAGAGAAGAAGGAGGAAGGAATTCTACACACAACTACAATCAGTACTGGACAAGACACAACCCCAGATGGTGACACCAAAATTATAATGGTTTGGTTGACGTGAATGCCAAACTGGGAGTGGACAACACAGGAAGAGAACTCATCACGGGTCGACAAGCACTCGGTGAAATAAATGATGAAGGAGAATGGAGAACTGTTTACAGACTTCTGTGCATTCAACGATTTGGTGATTGCAGGCAGTATGTACAAACACTTTTAAGGATATTCACAAGGCAGCGGGCGGCATGGATTTGATTTCACCAGACACCAGCACACACTAGAAATCAGATCGACTTCATGTCAATGTGAAGAAAGTGTAGACGCAGTCAGCCTACTGGACACAAGATGAGATGAAGAAGGGGAGCAGATGTAGGTTCACACCACTCACACCAGTATCTAGTGGAAGGAACCTACCGTGAAAATCCAGTTGAAAGCCTTCACAGAGGTTGGTGATAGAGGGCCACAGTTGAAGTTGAAGACCCAGAAGAGAAAGTGAACTGAAGGACGAAAGTACAAAGGACATCTTCACATCAGTTAGTCATGGGGCTTTAATAGCACGCTTGCATTGCACTCTCTTCTCCGCAGCATTTTCAACCTCGCTCCACGACTCCCCAGAAGCTTCACTTTCTTCCTCACATGATCTCCTCTATGTCACCCTCAGCTAAAACGCCCAACTCGTCGTTTCCCCTTTCGATTCCACTCGATGGTCTGGAGCGTGATGTCCCCAGTCGGCCTTCTCAGTTTATGTATAATCCATCTCCACTTTCTTCTGCATATTTGTTGGGGGATAGGTTCTTGGTTGGTTGGTTGGTTCGTTACCAGTCAGCCAGAGTTTCTCGTTACTTATTTCTATTATTCTGGCCATCTGATCATCTTCAGTATCGAGTGAGCGTAGGTGACAGCTGTTGATTAATGTGTGGAGTTTATTGGGAATGCTTTTCGTTACGCGCTAAGTTTCTCAACCATATAGCAGCACTGACATGACATTGGTGTTAAAATTCCGGATGCTATTCTTTGTGCTGACTGCAGAAGATCTCCACACTGTTTTGAGATTAATGCGGGAAGGCTTAGGGCCGGCTAGTAACTATTGAACTGGTTAACCATGCGAGATTAATAAATAACTTTTGGTTACATTAATTCATCTCTTATTATTACGGTAAGTATAAGTCGTTAAAAAGAGCATAAATGTTTCAGTGAACTATGAGAATATTATTGTTTCTAGATACACTTTAGATCAATGAACTTTCTTACTAGAGAGAATGATTCTTTAAAGTCAGATATTTGTTAACTTGTTTATTCCACCAATTTATCTGCTCGTGTACACTTATCAGATGATAGAGAGATCAGCGGTTTTATTCTTTATTCTGGTTTTTCTCTCTAGAATCCAGTTTTATACCATCATATTTTTCTAACTTCTCTATGGCAAACACTTTTTCCGTCTTGCTTAGTACTTTAAATGAATCATCACAAGGTGGTTGAAATGGCTTACGAATAGCAGCGTGTCTGATAAACGAATGTGCTCACTTAGGAAGTTACTTAGAGGGAAAACCTTAAGACTTTTGCTTTCTTGGGAGTGTATGTTTCAGGTGGTTCTCAAAGTATTCTCCTGGTAAGTGAAGTATGGTTCCGCAAACTTAGCCTATTGTACAGCAACCAGTCCCTATCTTGGTTTCAGCTAGTACTCCAAAAACAACAATGATTAACTTCTTAGTTCACTCAACACCGCTTCCTATTGAAATGAGACCTTACCACCATACTGTTGGCATTCAGATGATGCACTATGGCATGTATTGATTTCACGGCCAAGGTTTCGATTAAATGTTGAAATAAACGACGTCCAAATTGTGAACCTCTATCCGTAACAATAGTAAGGGGTTCTTAAGAACCAGAAATCCAATGTTTGTTCAGCTGTTTAGCCACGGTTTTAGAGGATAAACCTTTCAGCAGAATGAAGGTTGGCTATTCTGTGAAGTGACTGATGCATGTTTGAATATATGTAAATCGATCTGAAGGAGGCAATGTTCCTACTGAATCAACGTGTACATTATTGAAACTAATATCGGGTATTGCCAAACTGTCTGGGGAAGCAAGGGTGTGTGCTTGGACCTTCGCATGTCATCAGTGCAGGCAAGTTTTCAATCACTGCTTCATATCTCAGTCAATGTTTGGCCATGCCAGCATATCTGAAACAAATTTGGAATCTTCTTGAGTCTCCAGAAGTATCATATTGTGGAGTTTCTCCAAGGTACCAAGGGTAACAAATAAGTGCTTATTACCAAAACAGGTGTAACATACGGAAAAGGAATTATCTACAGGGGCTCTAGTGAGTTGAAGTGATGTTGACATTCAACATCCTGATCGATCTAATTCTTCATCCGTTTTCTGAAGCTTTACCACTTCAGAAAAGTTGATATCTGCATTTTGTATGCTATTCAGGCTCATAGGGGACAAAGCATCAGCTTCGCTATTTTTGTTTCCGTGAATTAACTTTTTGTGCGTTTTGAATTGAGAAATGAACTCTAGTTTTTGAATCCCTCTTGATGAGTAATTCTCATTTTTAGTTGGTTGGAAGTAATCGGCATGAACTCCTACTTGACCTGAGTTTCGTGCTTGTTGACACTCGTCATCAAGGTGTATCTCTAAGCTCTGGGGAAGTGATATCTCCTCAGGGACTCTAATCCATGATACTTAGTGTTGCGGTTAACGACGTTACCACTGAGCTACTCGGGCTGCAGTTGACCTCTGCAACACTAGATTACATACATCCAAATGCACCACGATGCTGACCGTCCTAGCTTGGTGGCGCCATTATAAAAATGTTTGATAGAACTTGGTCAGCATCCAGGCTAGACAAAGTAAAACTGATTGCCCACCAGTGACTAATTAATGAAATGTCATGTAGCTCGTGAAAGGGGTTTGCTATTGACATCAATTGCAAACGGCGTCCCCTTAACTATGTGTATGAAATGTTCCACTGCTATGTATGTGACAAATAATTCTCACCCAGATGTGTTATATCTGGATTTTGAGGGGTCCAGCTGTTTTGAAGAGAATTAAAGATATGGCATAGAAGTGCCTGGAATCTGCGAAAGCAGGTGGAATGGAAGTCGACTCTCCAAACTGTCAACTGGAGAGAAGAGTCAATTATCTATTCCCATATCGTCACCCAGACGACAACCATGAGCACACTGAGTTCTCGAGTGGCTATCATGATGTCCCAAGAACATCGAAGGATCTCATACAGTGGGAATCAGTCTCCTCATGCAAGATCAGGATCATGACAGCAAGATGGATTCAACTCGAGGGGAAGGAAAGTCACAATGATACAATGCTACACTGTGCACCTACAAATAATTGGGCAGATGAAGAGAAGAAGGAGGAAGGAATTCTACACACAACTACAATCAGTACTGGACAAGACACAACCCCAGATGGTGACACCAAAATTATAATGGTTTGGTTGACGTGAATGCCAAACTGGGAGTGGACAACACAGGAAGAGAACTCATCACGGGTCGACAAGCACTCGGTGAAATAAATGATGAAGGAGAATGGAGAACTGTTTACAGACTTCTGTGCATTCAACGATTTGGTGATTGTAGGCAGTATGTACAAACACTTTTAAGGATATTCACAAGGCAGCGGGCGGCATGGATTTGATTTCACCAGACACCAGCACACACTAGAAATCAGATCGACTTCATGTCAATGTGAAGAAAGTGTAGACGCAGTCAGCCTACTGGACACAAGATGAGATGAAGAAGGGGAGGAGATTTAGGTTCACACGACTCACACCAGTATCTAGTGGAAGGAACCTACCGTGAAAATCAAGTTAAAAGCCTTCAAGGAAGTTGATGATAGACCACAGTTCAAGTACAACACTAGGAAACTGAAGGAGTAACTGAACACGACTTGTTAAACATTATACTGACACAGAAGTGAAGAAGAGTGTACGGAAAGACAAAATACACTTCTACGACACACTTCTTAGTGAAGCAGAACAGGCTGCAGCTAGGAGGGACAGAGACCTAACAACACTATTTCAAATAACCAGGTTACTATCTGGGAGGGAAGAGATCAACACAGCACAGATGAAACTAATGAAAGATAGTGAGGGAAAGCCAGTTAGCAAAGAGAAGAAACAAAGGGAACGATGGGCTGACCACTTCGAAAAACTCTTGAATCGACCACCACCACCACCGCCTGCAACTCGGCCAGAAATACCACCAACAACCTCAGAACTACCAGTGAACACAGACCCTTCGACAGAAGAAGTCCTGAAAGCCATAAAGCTTCTGAAATCCGGGAAAGTACCAGGACCAGATGGAATTCCACCAGAAGCACTGAAAACAGACGCAGAGACAACAGCCGACACGCTCACAGCATTATTGCAGAAGATTTGGAATGAAGGTAGGAAGGAAGGGTATCTGCCGATTGATTGGAAGAAGTACTACCTCGTCAAACTCCCAAAGAAGGGAGACCTAAGAACTAGCGCGGAATCATGCTCCACTCCTGTCCATCCAAAGCAAGCAAAATATTAAGTCGCATCATCCTGGAGAGACTAAGGATGTTTTCGATTCGAAATTACGACCGGAACTGGCTGGCTGGCTGGCTTCAGTAAGAACAAAAATCGTGTGCCGATCAAACTGCAACGCTATGCTACGCATCATCATAGAACAGAACAGAGTATAGAATGACAGTCAACTCTGTACCTCAACTTTATCGACTTCGACAGCGTCGATTGAAAAGTAATTTGCCAACCAGCTGCTTCAACACTACGGTTTTAGTGTCACAAACCTTGATCAACCTCATCCAACAGCTATATGACGACGCCACATGCCGAGTGATTCACAATGGAAAGCTGAGTGAAGACAGGAAGGAGTAGGACAAGGCTGCCACCTACTATCACCGATGATCTTCCTGATTGTGGTCGACCGCACTGGACTGGACTGGATCATGCAGCAAACCATGAGGAGCGAGAAGATGGGCATACTCTGTGTTGACCGATGAAAAGACAATTGAAGATTTGCATTTCGCCCGTGATGATTTATGTCTAATGTCTTGGGGCACAAGCTCGAAGATCTACAGGTGAAAACTAACATGTCGACAGAAGAGGCATGGCAGCGAAAACGGGACTTCAAGTGAATGTAGAGAAGACGGAGGTGATGAAAATACCCAACAAACATCAGGATCAACAACAAGCACCAATCACCATCTACGGGAGAAACCTAAAGGAAGTAGTCTCTTTCACCTACCCATATCGGCAGCATCGTTTCGACTACAAATGGCGGTGACACAGATGAGGATGTCAAAACCAGGATCGGAAAGACAGCAAGACAGGCTTTCCTGAACTAATCTGAAATCAGTGTGGAGATATACTGCACCCAGCATAAAACGTGAACAACATCCGTATCTCCAACTATGAGAAGACCATTTGCGGACGTCACAAGCTACGTCAGGCCCTCAAGTAGAATCGAAATGGGAAACAATGACTTGGGCTTCCGACGGCGATATGGAGATCGTGTGAGAACGAAATGAAAGCTGCTGGGCAGTCGTGGAGCGAGGTTGAAAATACTGCAGAGAAGAGATTGCAATGGAGGCGTGCTGGTGAAGCCCTATGTTCCACTAGAAACCCAAGGGAAAAGTAGTAATAAAATAAAATGTCAGCAAATTGGTGAATAACGGTATTAATTTCTCAACTTAATCTTGATCAATGTCATCAATTTCGTGTTATTATCTTCCATGTTTCAAAGCATCTACTTACCCGTCTCCTCTATGTCTTTTGCTGCCTTTACTCTCGCTGCTTCTATTTCCTTGGTTTGTTTGACTGGGACACTTTTTCTCAGAGAATAAATTTACTTCTCAAAACACTAATTTTGGCCGTGTCAGCGCTTTATTGCCAGATAGTGTTTCAGAACAAGTGAAACGTTTCCTCATAAAGTCTGAATACAAGAAGCCTACGATGGATGAAAATAGGCAGTTTCAATATCTACTTCTCTGTGAGAACAACAGACGACAGATAGTCTCTTCAGCAACGTTCATTTGGGTGACAGAACACATTCTCAGTTAAAGCGCTTTATGTTCAAAATACTGGGTGACCAAATAGTAGGCAGGAGTTTTTTTCAATCAGTTGTGGCTCAAGTGGGTCAGTCAAAGAATACGAAAGATTTTGATCTTTGGAGATAACAAAGTTATCGTAAGCAAACTGGCAGCTGTTGCATATTGGATACACGGAAGGATGAGATTTTCCTCGGCAATACAGTTAACTCAAACAGATGAAATTACGGCATTAGAGCAGAAAAAAGCGGTTCAGTGTGAGCAGGTATTAGCCTTCAGTACACGTGAATAATTAGAAGCTTCCCAATAACCAGGTCACCACCCAGACCTCATCAATACTTAAGACAACGAAAGAAGTTGACTATATGGTGGTATGATCGCAAATTCAGTAGCCAGGCCGAGTGCGTTTTGGTCTCATGCGATATCACTCCCAGGAACTAAAGAACGTTGAAGGTCAATGACGAATGCCGTATAACATGAGACCAATAGTTAACTATTTATGTTACTGATAGAAGTACTGGGACTCAGTTATTGGTGGATACTGAGATAGAAAATAATTTAATTCTACAGATTAACAAAGACCCAATCCATCTCTAACTTGTAAGCTGCGAATAAGTTCAGCATAAATACTTACGGACAAAGCCCAGTAGTATGGATCTAAGTTTAAATATATCCTTCATATGGAAGTTCATTATTGCGACATTGTCTTTTTCTATCATTGGTGTAGATATTTTCTTATCACTTTAGTCTGTTGATAAACCCTAAGCATCACAAACTTCTGAATAGTCAGACCAATATACCAACACTAGGTTTACTGATTGTCTCAACGTCAATGAATATCGTTATTTTAATCAATTTTGGTCAGTTCGTAATATATAACTTTAATTGAAGAATTCCGCATATTTGCACAACTGAAGTATGATAAGGCAGAACTGAAGTACAATGTCACCCGTCGAATTGCTACACACGGACCAAGTGCTTGCTAAACTGCGTTGCTGAGGTCCTACCGAACTTCAAACAGCTAAGGAAGAATTTGATAAAGGCTAAAACTTAGCCTCTAGTAGTTCTCTGTCTTCAGTACTCCATATGGTACTGTAGAAAAATTTAAGAGAGGTGTAACTTTGTAAAAGCTATAGAGCTTTGAACAAGCAAGCAGTCGCGCTTAGATATCCTATACGGTGTATCCACGACTTCTCACAGAATATATCTGCAGCAAATTTATTTTCAAAGATTGACTGATACAGACATACTGTCATACTTCAGTGCAACCAGGAATTATTACCGAAATGGCAGTTACTATCCCTTTCGAGTTTCTGTGCTTACTGTTTGGTGTAATCAATGATGCACAGATCTTCAAAGGTTTGTAGATCAAGTCATAAATGTCTCTATGTTCATGCATATACTGACTACTTGTTAATAAAAGTGAATCACAATCTGAGCACGTACAGCATCTCACAATTCCTTTTAAGTGATTAATTTAATACGGAGTTACCATGAACCCCGATGTGTGAGTTTGAGAAAGAATCTCTTCATTTTCTTGACCACATGGTGAATTCAAAACGTGTAAAGCCAATTTCAACGCATTTAAAGACAATCTAAAGTTATCCTCTACTGGATTCATTCCGAAAAACTCAGGGAATTTCTCGATCTAGTAAACTTCTACCATCGGTTTATACCGAATAGGGTACAAAATTCTCAGCCGTTGACAGATCTACTGAAGAATCATTCTAGGACACTGTACATGATGTCAGTGGCTATTACTGCACTTAAAAGTTAGAAGAATATCTCAACTCTCAGACACTGCTAGCAAATCGTGGCATCAACGCGTCTCTAATTATCGTGACCAAAGCATCGAATTTAGCTGTTGCTGCAGTCTTGCAAAAATTTTCTACTGACAAATGGCGACCGTTTTAATTCTCTTCAAAACAGCTGGACCCCTCAAAATCCAGATATAACACATCTGGGTGAGAATTATTTGTCACATACATAGCAGTGGAACATTTCATACACATAGTTAAGGGGACGCCGTTTGCAATTGATGTCAATAGCAAACCCCTTTCACGAGCTACATGACATTTCATTAATTAGTCACTGGTGGGCAATCAGTTTTACTTTGTCTAGCCTGGATGCTGACCAAGTTCTATCAAACATTTTTATAATGGCGCCACCAAGCTAGGACGGTCAGCATCGTGGTGCATTTGGATGTATGTAATCTAGTGTTGCAGAGGTCAACTGCAGCCCGAGTAGCTCAGTGGTAACGTCGTTAACCGCAACACTAAGTATCATGGATTAGAGTCCCTGAGGAGATATCACTTCCCCAGAGCTTAGAGATACACCTTGATGACGAGTGTCAACAAGCACGAAACTCAGGTCAAGTAGGAGTTCATGCCGATTACTTCCAACCAACTAAAAATGAGAATTACTCATCAAGAGGGATTCAAAAACTAGAGTTCATTTCTCAATTCAAAACGCACAAAAAGTTAATTCACGGAAACAAAAATAGCGAAGCTGATGCTTTGTCCCCTATGAGCCTGAATAGCATACAAAATGCAGATATCAACTTTTCTGAAGTGGTAAAGCTTCAGAAAACGGATGAAGAATTAGATCGATCAGGATGTTGAATGTCAACATCACTTCAACTCACTAGAGCCCCTGTAGATAATTCCTTTTCCGTATGTTACACCTGTTTTGGTAATAAGCACTTATTTGTTACCCTTGGTACCTTGGAGAAACTCCACAATATGATACTTCTGGAGACTCAAGAAGATTCCAAATTTGTTTCAGATATGCTGGCATGGCCAAACATTGACTGAGATATGAAGCAGTGATTGAAAACTTGCCTGCACTGATGACATGCGAAGGTCCAAGCACACACCCTTGCTTCCCCAGACAGTTTGGCAATACCCGATATTAGTTTCAATAATGTACACGTTGATTCAGTAGGAACATTGCCTCCTTCAGATCGATTTACATATATTCAAACATGCATCAGTCACTTCACAGAATAGCCAACCTTCATTCTGCTGAAAGGTTTATCCTCTAAAACCGTGGCTAAACAGCTGAACAAACATTGGATTTCTGGTTCTTAAGAACCCCTTACTATTGTTACGGATAGAGGTTCACAATTTGGACGTCGTTTATTTCAACATTTAATCGAAACCTTGGCCGTGAAATCAATACATGCCATAGTGCATCATCTGAATGCCAACAGTATGGTGGTAAGGTCTCATTTCAATAGGAAGCGGTGTTGAGTGAACTAAGAAGTTAATCATTGTTGTTTTTGGAGTACTAGCTGAAACCAAGATAGGGACTGGTTGCTGTACAATAGGCTAAGTTTGCGGAACCATACTTCACTTACCAGGAGAATACTTTGAGAACCACCTGAAACATACACTCCCAAGAAAGCAAAAGTCTTAAGGTTTTCCCTCTAAGTAACTTCCTAAGTGAGCACATTCGTTTATCAGACACGCTGCTATTCGTAAGCCATTTCAACCACCTTGTGATGATTCATTTAAAGTACTAAGCAAGACGGAAAAAGTGTTTGCCATAGAGAAGTTAGAAAAATATGATGGTATAAAACTGGGATTCTAGAGAGAAAAACCAGAATAAAGAATAAAACCGCTGATCTCTCTATCATCTGATAAGTGTACACGAGCAGATAAATTGGTGGAATAAACAAGTTAACAAATATCTGACTTTAAAGAATCATTCTCTCTAGTAAGAAAGTTCATTGATCTAAAGTGTATCTAGAAACAATAATATTCTCATAGTTCACTGAAACATTTATGCTCTTTTTAACGACTTATACTTACCGTAATAATAAGAGATGAATTAATGTAACCAAAAGTTATTTATTAATCTCGCATGGTTAACCAGTTCAATAGTTACTAGCCGGCCCTAAGCCTTCCCGCATTAATCTCAAAACAGTGTGGAGATCTTCTGCAGTCAGCACAAAGAATAGCATCCGGAATTTTAACACCAATGTCATGTCAGTGCTGCTATATGGTTGAGAAACTTAGCGCGTAACGAAAAGCATTCCCAATAAACTCCACACATTAATCAACAGCTGTCACCTACGCTCACTCGATACTGAAGATGATCAGATGGCCAGAATAATAGAAATAAGTAACGAGAAACTCTGGCTGACTGGTAACGAACCAACCAACCAACCAAGAACCTATCCCCCAACAAATATGCAGAAGAAAGTGGAGATGGATTATACATAAACTGAGAAGGCCGACTGGGGACATCACGCTCCAGACCATCGAGTGGAATCGAAAGGGGAAACGACGAGTTGGGCGTTTTAGCTGAGGGTGACATAGAGGAGATCATGTGAGGAAGAAAGTGAAGCTTCTGGGGAGTCGTGGAGCGAGGTTGAAAATGCTGCGGAGAAGAGAGTGCAATGCAAGCGTGCTATAAAGCCCCATGACTAACTGATGTGAAGATGTCCTTTGTACTTTCGTCCTTCAGTTCACTTTCTCTTCTAGGTCTTCAACTTCAACTGTGGCCCTCTATCACCAACCTCTGTGAAGGCTTTCAACTGGATTTTCACGGTAGGTTCCTTCCACTAGATACTGGTGTGAGTGGTGTGAACCTACATCTGCTCCCCTTCTTCATCTCATCTTGTGTCCAGTAGGCTGACTGCGTCTACACTTTCTTCACATTGACATGAAGTCGATCTGATTTCTAGTGTGTGCTGGTGTCTGTGAAATCAAATCCATGCCGCCCGCTGCCTTGTGAATATCCTTAAAAGTGTTTGTACATACTGCCTGCAATCACCAAATCGTTGAATGCACAGAAGTCTGTAAACAGTTCTCCATTCTCCTTCATCATTTATTTCACCGAGTGCTTGTCGACCCGTGATGAGTTCTCTTCCTGTGTTGTCCACTCCCAGTTTGGCATTCATGTCAACCAAACCATTATAATTTTGGTGTCACCATCTGGGGTTGTGTCTTGTCCAGTACTGATTGTAGTTGTGTGTAGAATTCCTTCCTCCTTCTTCTCTTCATCTGCCCAATTATTTGTAGGTGCACAGTGTAGCATTGTATCATTGTGACTTTCCTTCCCCTCGAGTTGAATCCATCTTGCTGTCATGATCCTGATCTTGCATGAGGAGATTGGTTGCCACTGCACGAGAGAGAGAGGGGGAGAGAGAGCCTTTGATGCTGTTGGGGACATCATGATAGCCACTCGAGAACTCAGTGTGCTCATGGTTGTCGTCTGGGTGACGATATGGGAATAGATAATTGAATCTTCTCTCCAGTTGACAGTTTTGAAGAGTCGACTTCCATTCCACCTGCTTTCGCAGATTCCTAGCACTTCTATGCCATATTTCCTCATCTCTCTTGCAATCTGGGCAGCCTTGACAGCTAGCCAGCTTCAAACGTTGTGCATACATTCCATGTCCTCATCCTTACTTTAACTTTCATCGAGAGAATTTGTGACACATCTGCCAATTGACTTTGTGAAGGCTTTGTGGATTGCAATATTTTACTGGGGATGGTGTGACATACACACGCTGGGATGTTTTCAGGAATGATTTATATAACTTAGTATTGATCGAATTAATTATTTTTTAATTAGTAAACATTTATCAGATTTTCATTTGTAAACTTTTTGCACAGAAATTTTCGAATGCAAGTGTTGTAAGTAGCAGTGGAAAGAAATCGCGGTCATGATAAGACCTAAACTGATGATTAGTGATTTGACATATGCACGAGGCTAAGTTTCGCATCTTAGAAAGCTTTCATCAAAAGTGTACGATTTTGTGATAATACCAATCATATAATAAAGTAATTATTCTCTGGTGCGATGGTAGTAAATTTTGTTTTAGAATTTCAAGTAGGTTGCTACAACGCAAACACTAAAGATAGGTTATGGAGAAATTCCCTATGAAATTTATTAGGACTCTTTATTGTGTAGTGATGATGGATAGTGTCTAGCAGTGGAATTCAGGATGCTCATTTCATCCTATCCGGGACTCGTCAGCTGGATGTACCTGCCCCCAGTGAGTGATGTTGTTCCCAAAGGGATTGAACCTCGAAAGTGATCGCTTCAAACTCCAGAACGTTATCCACTACAGCATCGAGCCACAATTGACACTTCCTGGGCGCGGGTATCGTTTTAGTACTGTCGTTGATTGGGTCGAATTGATCGGTCTCTATTGGCGTATAGGCACCTGAGCGGATGTCTCTATATTGCCTGTGTTCTTAATTATATAGTAAAAATATATAGTGGCAAGCAGTGTAATCCAGGATGCGCATTTCGACCTATGTGGAACTTGTAAGCTAGATGTACCTGCTTGGCAACTGAAGCGATATGTCCCGAGTTCGAATCTCGTAGGGAACCATATCACTCACTGGGAGGCAGGTACATCCAGCTGACGAGTCTCAAATAGAACGAAATGTGCATCCTGAATTCCACTGCTAGCCACTACCCATCATTTCCATATTATTAAGAACATAGAAAATATCGAGTAATCCTCGCAGAAGCCCATACGCTAATGCAGACCGATCAATTCAGTCCAGTCAACGGCGTTATAATGCAAGCAATAACACTTTCATAATTATAGTTTTTATTTTCTTACCACTGCATTGGGAACTACTTATATGAATGCATATAAGTAATATATATGGCAACGTCGAAAGTGATATCGATGGAGTGATGAGAAATCAGGCAACGAGAACTTATAATACTGTGTGAGACTACAAAATTCGAGAAGTGGGTGGAATTACACTGATGAGTATAGGAATTTTACCATTATCAGTTGTATTTTCCCAGACGACTGGTCATTAGGCTTCTCTTCACTGATTACCACTTTACTGTCGTTAATGGATAACACTACGACACACACACACACATATGTACCGCAGGCCTATATTAAGAAGTAATTTTTAGTATCCTTAGAATCAAATAATGAGGCATGTAGTTAACAATAGATACTGGCCAGTAGTGGAATCAAGGACGGGCGTTTCTTCCTATCTGGGACTTATCAGCTGGACGTACCTGCCTCCCAGTTAGTGGTGTTATTCCCACGAAGACTATTACCCTGGACCAGTCGCTCCAAACACCAAAGCGTTATTCACTAGGCCAGTGAGTTACGATAGTCAATATTTGTGTATCGGGTATATAGTTGATTAGACTGAATTAAATGGGCCATCGTTGGCATGTTGGCTCCTGTGCAGATGCCTCGGTATTGCCGGTGCTTCCAGTTTTGGTATCAATGATGGTTATTGGCCAGCCGATATCTTAGTATTGTCCTATTAGTGGAGTTCAACCAATGACGGAGTTTCACAAGTTATGACACAAAAACTGTAAGACATTAAAGCTTGACAGTGAAAGAAAGCCTTAACAGTTCATTGAATTTGTCTCGTCGCTTAAATCCACGCCTGACAATAAAATTCTGAACCTTTTGTATGCGTGACGATACCTAGTAATGGCCAGCACTAAAGCCTAAAATATACATTCCCGCATTATTATGATTTATCAGTTGAGTATACCTTGATCTGAATGTTGGTGATCCCACTGATACTGAGGGTCTGCATCTATTCTTGTGAACACCTTAGATTATTGCTTTACGATAATTACATCTTACTCAACAGGTTCTATCTATCCAGTTGAAATTAAATTTTCAAAACTTTATTAATCTGTTGAAATTAAATAGATTACATCGATACTTTAGTGTTGCATTTCATCACTTCTTATCCGTATGTCTATATTATTGTGATTAACCAGACTTTTATTCCCATACCCTTTTTTATTTTTTAACATTAAGTATTCAGTAAAATTGCCAAAGTTTGCTAACACTTAAACGGCTCTTCAAAATGACATTATTGAAACAAAATAGTCATTCTCAGTGATGAATATGAAATAAATTTGGTACATATCATATAATGACAGTTACAGTAGTCGGTATGTTAAACAAGGAAAATAAGATATGAATAATGAAATAAGACGCATAATCAATATGATGCTCCCCTTCTCAAATTTAATTAGATTTGGATTAGGATGAGAAGTCTTGACTAGGCAGCCAGTGTGAATACTATCAAGTGGTAGTAACGTGTCACGAATTCACATTGTAGTTGACCGAAACGCCTAGTCATTGAAGCGAAATAAAAATCTGGTCACGTTTTGAACCTCGTAGCTCAGTTGGTACAGCATCTCATCCGAAATCCGGTGGTAGCTAGTTCGAATCCGGCCGCGGTCCAAATTTTCATTTCACTTTCAATCATCACCCAGTACAAACACTGAAATTCATTAGAAAATGTTAGTTTTGTACGGAATTGAGTACATAGGAATATTGTATTTGGCAAGACTATTTATAATACATGAAAAGATTGATTACTAACCTCGTTACACCATTTGAGTACAGCAAATCTAAAGCTATGTTTAATGTGGATAAAATAAAGACAAAATTTACATGAGAAAGAATGCCAGAGAAAAAAAGCGATCTAGTTGTGAACTGGAAAATTTTCACGTCTGAATTTTTTAGGGATCTAATGTATAAATGGTTGCCGTCACTGTACATTCTACACAAGTTGACTAGGTTGAATTGTGTTGGTGTCTTCAGTTAAGTGAAATTCCTCGAGGCGATTATTTAGCTCACTTATTTACATCTTCTCAGGCAAAACAATTTATGAGCTTCTTACTTGTGAGAGATTTTCCCAAGGATTGTAATTACTACGTGATATGCTATTATGGTGAGTTGTCCAAGATCCTATGATCCGTAGTTACTCGACACCTAACTGAAGCTCGAAAACAGCAAATTAGAGAAAACTAGGCTGGTTTCAGACCTGAACGAAGGTGCATCGATCCTGCTTCCACCTTACACTAGGTCCTGGGACACAGGCATACTTACCGGTTGAAAACACTAGCCACCTGAAGGTTACATTTGTCTCTGTCAACCGTGAGGTGTTATGGCAACGTCTGTCTGTGAAGGGAGTGCTGAACAAGTATATAATGCTGATCAAAGTTCTACGCTCGAACTCATACACCCATCATCTAGTTGACTTGGAGTATGGAGACGATATTGTTCTACTAGCTTAAGATGCTGACAAAATGAAGTGTCTTGGGGATGCGTTGAGCAGGAATCTGAGTATGCTTGCCATGCGTTTCACATCTATCGAATGTAAGATGATGCTCCAGAACTACTGCTCTGCAGCTACTCATAGTTTAATCATAGGAAGTGGAGTTGTGGAATGTATCGTCCACTTCACTTACTTGGGGTGTTGCATCAGCCCAAACGGCCCGGTTGATGATGAAGTCTCAGCTTAGACACAGAATACCCGTTTATTATTTGCCGACTTGAATCATCTGTGGCGCCCGCTGACGAGATATTTGACTATATCGAAGCGATCTTATTTGATCGTACGAAGACATAGACGATTGCAGCGAAGAACGGCTAGTAGAGATACTGGATCCAGTGAGGAATAAAATTTCGAAATATAAACTGTGACACATTTCACTGTATTGATCTGATCAAAAATGTCAGTCTGTCAGGAAAGAGGATGGTTTCTCTGGATGTTATCGCTTTATTTACAAATGTCTCACAAACAGAAACCATTTGTGTTCTGTGTAGTTTTCTTCATACCATAAATTAAAAATGGTATTCCAAAGCCCTATCTAAAGGAACTTCTAAGATGTACTTTCAAAGTGCTCTTCAGACTTGACAACGAAATCTACAGACAGATAAATAGCGTGACAATAGGATCTCCTCTAGGGCCCCTCCTAGTTGGCTGGGTGTACGGAAACCGTAGAACACACGTCCTTATCGATAATAATTAACGAGCTTCATATCTATGAAAGATATACAGATGATAACTTTATTACTTGTGACGAGAACAAAAATCTCAAAAATCTGCTTCAAACCTTCAGTAGTTCTAATCTCTTCACCGAATTCATTCTACAAACCCTGTCGAACTTGAAATTCCATTTTCTTAACGTCCAGCTTCAAAGAAAATATGACATTCAGCCTAGAGATCTATTACAGAAACCCCACTTGAAGTTTACAATTTATTAATTTTCAAAGCTGTGTACCCTTAAGCAGAAAAAGGAATCCTATCAATTCACGAATAGGAAAAATCTACATGAAGGATACCATCTGTGATGAGCTAGAAAACTTGCAAGAAATCTTGAAGAAAAATGGATACTCACTGAAATTTATAGCTGGGAATCCAAAGCCAAAAAATGCTACAGAACGAGTTCATACTGCTTTGAAATTGATTTTACCGCTGAACCTCGAATTCAATGGAGATAATGCAGTAGATATTCTTCGAAAGCGACTATCATGGTCAATAAACAGAATATACTTTGTCGCCAATCTTAAAATCATATTCTCCCGTCAGATACTGATTCGTCAGTACGCAAACGACAACCTAGAGCGCTGGGTCACATCATTGTTTGTATATCAGTTTACTTTCTCCTGTGGAGCCTAGTACATTGGCCTTACCACGCGCCAACTTATGCAATGGGCTCGTGAACACTATCCAACTTGGCTGCCAAGGGGAGAACGGAAGTGCATCCTCAGCTCTGTAACAAAGCACTTAGCAAACCAAAGACATTTGGCTCCTTTGGATAAGTCCTTCAAAATTCTATACAAAGTGTGACCCAGTCACTCGAAAGGAGTGAGGTTAAGACGTCTTGGCATAGCTGAAGCATTAGCTCTCATTGTGGATTATCGATCACGCTACTGATCATAGGTGTCTTCGGAGCATTACTCACGTTTGGTGGAATCACTGTGTGAGCAATCTTGAGGTCACGAGAAGGGAACCAGGCAAGCAGATTGATGTGGTTGTGAACCTTACTTTACTGAGATGTCTAATACATGCACTGCGAATGTCGAGCCAACGCCTACTCTGACGTGCCATACTAGAGGAAGTTGGTTTATGTTCGAAGAGGGTTCAGGATGGCTGGACCAAGATTTGACACCAGTCGTTGAAGTTTCTTACTGTTGTTCTGAGTCTTGTGGGGAGACGTAGACTATCTAGTTTGAGTCACTGACAGGATAAGAATCAGTGGTTGAGGACTCTTGGTGACATAGCTGGAAATCAGTCACAATCGCGCAGATCTATTCAGTCCTTGATGTCTTCTATAGTTTGAATATTTGCACTTGACGCTATCTTTAGACTGTTTATTCTGTCATATAACTTCATCTACTTTGATATCATTCTTTTTCTGTACATCTGTTCTTGGTATACTACAGTGATCTGTGAGGCTTCATGTTGATTTCGTTTATCTGCCTGGAATCGAGATCGTAGACCAAGAATGACAATCGATGAAAGATTATACTGAGTAGTTCATCACTTGAAAACCTTAATTGATATCTACTTTTAAAATATGCTTCAGTACTAAGACCAGATCTTTTTTATAAAGAATGCCCTGATTTAATATGATCATTTGATAACCAATAACAAGATCCAACTACTAACTACAACACTGTCAGCCTAAGAGAATATTAAGAGGTGATGTACCTGACTAGCAAAATACTATTCAACCAATTAAAATGTTAACTTATAAACAAAATAGGTGAAATAATATGAGCCTGATAAACCTTTGAAAATTTCCCTTTTGAGTTATAGCGGATTGGTTTAGGGAGGTGACTTTCAACTAATGGGTCATGGGTTCAAACACCGCTCCACCTACCGAAGTTTCACAGCCAAGTAGTATCATTCGCCACCACACAATAAGTGTAGCTAATTGCCTACTGTGCGAATGGGCACAAGGTTGTTGAATGCGTTTCGATTTCAATTCTTTGCAGTACTGAGGTGAAAGCTAATTAAGTTTACCATTTTGTTAAATACACTCAGGCACTAACCTTAGATAAACCCTAATGAAAATGTTTACTTGTTCAAATGATTAAGATGAATAGTCTCCGGATAACAGTAGGATTTTAACAATTCATGATGATAAAAAAACTAGAATCTTACATCTTTTAGATCAAACGTTAAAAGAGAAGACGAATTTATTCATTAAATTAATCAACATTTTCTGAAACTGATAAAAATAAGCTAAGATCAGATATATATTTCTCCTGACAGATGCATATATCCGTGATTCTTGTTCATGTGGAAAAGCAAAAATAAGTGGATGACTTTAAAGACCACCCTAACAACAATCGAAACAACCAAATTAGGTCGGTTACTTCATTTCGATTGGAAAGGCAAATTTTAATTAAATACAAAAGTCTGGTTAACTAGTTCACTAGTTACTAGCCGGTCCTAAGCCCGGGTAAAGACGGAAGGTTGGGCATAGGGCTAGCAACCCTACCCCGTAAAACAAAACTAACCGCTAAAGAAACTTCAAAGTACAAACGAAATATACAAAATAATAACAAAATTATTCCTAGCTGGAATCGGAGAGGCGAAATGACGCCAGTTGGTGAAAGCCTGCCTTCGGGAAGCCAATTGGCCGATGTGTCTTCTCTCGATGAAAGCGAAAGTAAACGTGGGGACATGGAATGTCCTCACCATGTTTGAACCCAGCAAGGCAGACCACATTGCAAAAGAGATGAGAAGGCATCATATTGAAGTGCTAGGAATCTGCGAAAGCAGGTGGAATGGAAGTTGACTCTCCAAACTGTCGACTGGAGAGAAGAGTCATTCATCTATTCCCATATCGTCACCCAGACGACAACCATGAGCACACTGAGTTCTCGAGTGGCTATCATGATGTCCCCAACAGCATCGAAGGATCTCATACAGTGGGAATCAGTCTCCTCATGCAAGATCAGGATCATGACAGCAAGATGGATTCAACTCGAGGGGAAGGAAAGTCAATGATACAATGCTACGCTGTGCACCTACAAATAATTGGGCAGATGAAGAGAAGAAGGAGGAAGGAATTCTACACACAACTACAATCAGTACTGGACAAGACACAACCCCAGATGGTGACACCAAAATTATAATGTTCAGGGTGATATGAATGCCAAACTGGGAGTGGACAACACAGGAAGAGAACTCATCACGGGTCGACAAGCACTCGGTGAAATAAATGATGAAGGAGAATGGAGAACTGTTTACAGACTTCTGTGCATTCAACGATTTGGTGATTGTAGGCAGTATGTACAAACACTTTTAAGGATATTCACAAGGCAGCGAGAGACACGGATTTGATTTCACCAGACACCAGCACACACTGGAAATCAGATCGACTTCATGTCAATGTGAAGAAAGTGTAGACGCAGTCAGCCTACTGGACACAAGATGAGATGAAGAAGGGGAGGAGATTTAGGTTCACACGACTCACACCAGTATCTAGTGGAAGGAACCTACCGTGAAAATCAAGTTGAAAGCCTTCAAGGAAGCTAGTGATAGACCACAGTTCAAGTACAACACTAGGAAACTGAAGGATGAAACTACAAAGGAAATCTTCACGGCAGCCATCAAGACAAAATGGAAGATATCGAGCAACATCCCTCAAGAAACCTGTGTGCAAGAACACTAAAACTCTTTGAAAGATATGTGGAAAGAAACCTGCACAACCGTATTAGGAAGGAAGAAGAAAGAAGACAGGACACGGAATGGATCTCAATGGATACATGGAAGCTGATAGAACAGGGAGAGGAGGATGGTGAAGCAGAAGATAAACCAGTGCAAGGATGCTCAACGACAAGAGGAACTGAGCACAATGTATAAAACACTACACTGGACAAAGAAGTGAAGAAGAGTGTACGGAAAGACAAAATACACTTCTACGAAACACTGGCAAGTGAAGCAGAACAGGCTGCAGGTAGGAGAGAGAGACCTGACAACATTGTATCAAATAATCAGGTCACTATCTAGCAGGGAACAGATCAACGCAGACGAAACCAATAAAAGGTGATGACGGAAATTTAATTATGAAAGAAGAGAAACAATGGAAACAGTGGGCCGACCACTTCAAGAAGCTCTTGAATCGACCACCACCACCACCACCTGAACTTCGTCCAGAAATACCACAGCCACAGAACTACAAGTGAACATAAATCCTCCAACAAAAATGGAAGTCCTGAACGCCATAAAGCAACTGAAATGCGGGAAAGCAGCATGACCAGATGGGATACCGACAGAAGCACTGAGAACAGACTCAGAGACAACAGCGGACATGCTCACAACACACCACTATTGCAGAAGGTGTGGAAGGAAGAGAAGGTACCTGGCCACTGATTGGAAGAAGGGTCACCTTGTCAAACTGCCGAAGAAGGGAGACCTCAGTGTTTGCAAGAACTGGCTCGGAATCACTCACCTGCCCACCCAGAGCAAGAAAATATTAAGCCACATCATCCTGGAGAGGCTTAAAGACGCACTGGATTCAAAACTATGACCGGAACAGGCTGGCTTCAGGAAGTACAAATCATGTGCCGACCAAATTGCAACGCCACACCACGCATCATCATAGAACAGAACAGAGTATAGAATGGCAGTCAACTCTACACCTCAACTTCATCGACTTTGAGAAGGCCTTCGACTGCGTCGACCGACAAGTAATTTGGAAACTGCTTCAATACTACGGAGTACCGCAAACGTTTATCCGCCTCATTCAACAACTATATGAAGACGCCACATGCCAAGTATTTCACAATGGGAAGCTCAGTGATGCCACTGAAGTGAAGTGAAGACAGGAAGGAGTGAAACAAGGTTGCCTACTATCCCCCATGATATTCCTGATTGTGGTCAACTGGACTGGATCATGCAGCAAACAGTGGGGAGCTGTGAGAAGAGGGGGATACGCTGGACTGCAGAAAAGAACCTAGAGGATCTGGATTTCGCCAACTATGACTTGTGCCTGATGTCACACAAACTTGAAGATCTACAGGCGAAAACTAACAAGTTGGCAGAAGAGGTGAGGCAGCGAAGACGGGACTTCAAGTGAATATAGAGAAGACAGAGGTGATGAAGATACTCAACCAACAACTCCAACAACAACAACAAACTCCAATCACCATCAACGGGAGAAACTTAAAGGAAGTAACCTCCTTCACCTATCTAGGAAGCACCGTTTCAACTACAGGCAGCACAGGCACAGACGAGGATGTCAAATCCAGTCAGAATCGGAAAAGCAAGACAGACGTTCATTAGCCTGAAACCAGTGTGGAGATCTCCTGCACTGCACTCAGCATAAAGCGTGAACAAGATCCGGATTTTCAACACCAATCTAGTCAAGTCAGTGCTTCTGTATGGTTCAGAGACTTGGTGCGTTACGAAATGGATTTCCAATAAACTACAGACATTCATCAACAACTGCCTACGCTGTCTCGTTACTGAAGATCAGATGGCCAGAACAATAATAATAAGCAACAAGAAACTCTGGCTGTCAACGAACCAACCAAGAACTTATCTATCACCCAACAAATATGCACTGGAAGGAAGTAGAGATGGATTGGAGTGGGCATACACTGAGAAGACCGACTGGGGACATGACGCGTCAGGCCAGGCACTCGAGTGGAATCCCCATGGGAATCGACGAGTTGGGTGTCCCAGCTGAGGGTGACATGGAGGAGATCATGCGAGGAGGAAATAAGAGGTTGTAGGCTATCGTGGAGCCAGGTTGAAAAGATTTCAGAGAGAGGAGTGGACTGGAGACGTGCTAGTGAAGCCGTATGTTCCATTAGGAACCCAAGGGACTAATAATAAAAATAGGATAATTAGTTATTTCAGTTGTTGCTAAGGTGGCCTTTAAAGTCATTCAAATAAATGGTATAATTTAGAAAATCTGATTATTAATCTAAGATAAACTTTAAAGGTTTACATACATGACAAATCTTTTTTTATTGGCAGTGTACGTAGGGCTCTTTCGGTATTATTGTGAATTTGACTCAAGCAATGTGTACATATGTTCAAATATCTCTTCACATTTTCCTAACGCTGCGAAAATTGCTGATTGACCAGTATTAGAAAGCATACAAAAAGAGAACAAGCAGATGAATATAATAGATACTATATACGTAAACTGTTCAGTTTAAAAGCCGGAACATTTCAAGTGTATTTAAAGCAAAGTATACATAAACAATATAGATTTGTGATAATGACATTAAATAAACAAATAAAGTCAATAGGAAACATAGAAATAGGAGGGGTAGAGAAAAAACAAAATCTTAATCACGTTACTCTTGGTATGAAAACTAAAATCAATATTACTACGGTTGGTTGGTAGGTTCAACGTGAGTACAAATCGTTTTTGTATACATAAGGGGGGTTTAGATTTACGTATGACAAGAGCTTCAACACATTTAATCACCCTGCTCTGACCACTTTTATGTAGCACTTTAAAGGCTGTTTGCGTGTCCATCCTGTGGTTAGTTTCTAGCATGGGCTTAACGATAAATAAAGATGGACGTTTGTCACCTGCACTTATTGGATCTGTTGTGGTCATTTGTTTTTGAAGCCACTTAGATACATGTTCAATCAGCCTTAACTGCATATCACGATTACTCCTCCCTATGTATGTGTTCATACATACATGTTAATTGATAAATACAGTGGGGTGTGATGTGATCGTTTAATGGTTGTTTTGATTTGTCTTGTAATATGGACTTTGTCTTCCCTACAGTGATGACCTTGACTACATAATATGTTTCACAGATGGCCTACTAAGCCTTTTCCTCACAATAAAGCTAAATAAAGAAATGCTAATAGTTTATAATACCAACGTCATCTTTGTTAAGAGGCTATAACAGTACATTTAGTAAACAGTGATCGTATAAAATTATTTTTTATGTCGTATGGGTCTCATAGGCGGATTGACGGAGTGACCAACCTGTCAACCAGACGCCACTGCTCTGTGTACTGTGGTTACCGAGGTCTTCATTTTATCTTTAATTATCACTCAGTACCAATAATACCAGTCTGTTAAGTCACCGTTATCTTAGATAATCTCCATAATGATGTTGGTTGACTTTGAATTCTGTGTATAACTAGTTGATATTTAATCCCTTTACTAGTCATCATAGTAAGACAACTACTGATCCTGCTCTACTGTTTTGCGGATTAAACTTTCCTGTCAGTGGATCGTACCTGTCTTCAAAATAGAATTTACTCATTGTGTGTGATAATCATCTATGTATAAGTTAATTCATCGTCAGGTTTTAAATATGTAACATGCTACGTGAAGTGACTGCGTGTATATCAAGAAATATGCGAATGACAATGACGCCATAAGACACTTAGACTGAATATGAATGGTGACTGTTCTCCAGCAGAATCATGTACTTCAATGAGCTGCGAAAATCAGGAGTCAAAACCCGCCTGTGAGTGTAAAGAAGAAACTTCACTGGACAAATATATTTCATTTATATACAGATTTCATTAACACAGAAAATTATCAGATCAAAAGTTATTGTGATCGGTCAACTGTAGCATAAGTTGTCCAATAAGGTTTTACCTAACCATATTGTAACATGGAACAAGATTCAAATCCAAAACTTCAACCTTTTCTACTTATGACTTTAAATGTTGATTTTCATTTAGGCCACTTCTTATCATTTTGAAAAGTCAATTGTGACAAGCAAGGCTAGTTCAGATAGTGGATTTAGTGATGAACACTGATTTCGACCTGTGTAGACGGCATGGAATTATGTATAAACCACTTAAATTAAAAATAATGTTTCCTTTTGATCGCTTTTTATACATTTTGTACATTCTTCCTAATACTGGTAAAAACGAATGTTGTTTATTTGTACACGTTTTGCTTATGGCGGTATTACTAACTTTTCTTCTGCTCTTAAATGTGGAAATATACTGTACTTCTATCCACTCCGACTTCTGCCTTCGTTGACTATTGTCTGACGTGAATACTCATTGACTGTCCTTGAATTTTACAGGACCATTCCTCCTACTTCCAAATTATCACGACAATCAAGCCAACCAACATCGACTGTGGAGAGCTAACAAATATTGTCTTCTGAACTAACATTGGAGTATACTAAATTGCAATGGACAGTATCGAGGAGATAACATTCAAGTAATCCATTGTTATCCATAACACTGACATTACTATTTCGTGTTATTACGCATAACTTTTCATATTTCTATATCAATGAATCTATTTTCGTAAATTGCACATAGTTTAACATTCTGGTTTACTTGACACTTCTTTGGGTCGACTACAGGCTGTGAAACTTGGACCCACCACTCATCACTTCGTACACTCCAGGTTTATGCAGTAAACAAATGAGTTATGGTAGACATTCCTTCAGAAACAAAAGTATTTTGCCTATATGATTAACTCATCTAGTTGACCATTATAACTGCCACAAACTCTGAGTGAATATTCTAGCTGTAGGGTCTAGTAAATTAATTTTTAAAATATTGAGAAATGAGTGGTGAATATGAGTCTTAGAGTGAGAAACAATATTTCAAAGGAATTAGGCACAATCAACTGTTGAGTCTAAGAGATGGCGAAACAAATCTTTTGAATTATATCTATACTTACTTTTGGGCTACCTGGATATTTTTGCAGATGTTTTCTGACTAAAATTCACTGAGTTTTCGGAGTATCATATGTTAACCTGTTTCAACTTGGTTTTTGTTTTGTTATTGTGAGGAAAAGTCTTGTTTGGATGAATTTATGAAGTTTATTTATGATATAGGACTAGATAACATGAAATTGGTTGATATTGGATAACGTCTCAAGTTATTTATTCATATAGTCTCTCAAACTCCATCTAAATAAACATGAAGCACTTGAAGATTCTTAGCTACAGTAGCCATTTTTTATCGCATGGTATTATTTTGTGAGACTTACCACCTCCACAATTATTCTAATACGTTGTACGAGTAGTGAACAGTGAAAGGCATCAAAGTTGTTGGCATGGCAAGGATAAAACATGTCCATAGCATTGAAACCAGTGTTTCGAGACTATAATGCTGAGTTGGTCTTTAATTCATATGATTATATTTAAAAACCTGGTGAAGAATGAACATGTGCTTGTTGTTCTCAGTACTCCGCCTACTGTTACAGGCTTCTTCGAAGGTTTTTGATCAACACAATGCCAGACGGATAGAACATTTCACTGCTAACTATCAGGAGTTTGAACTATATAGAACAACTTATTAAATTTTCAAAATACAACTCTACTTTCATTTCACATACATGTTCTGACTGTTAAGCGTCGTAGTTCTTATCTTAGCGCTGTGATTTCTTTCGCAAGAGACATACATATATGAATGCACTAGGTATTCACCAGAATGAATTAAACGAATTTTGGAACTCAAAGGGACCTTATATTTACTAGCTGAATATTCTTCAACAACCACGAATAGCTCCAATCCGCACTTTTACGGCCTCTTCTTAGTCATAACAGTTAACTAATTCATGTCCTTCTTGTTAACTGTCTGTTTCTACATCACATTTCTATGGGTTCTTCGAAAAAATATCGGTTTACGACTTGCATGACGTCTCTTTATTCCAGTAGTCTTAGTCGTTCGCGTAATTATTATTATTATTAGTCCCTTGGGTTCCTAATGGAATATAGAGTTTCACTAGCACGTCTCCATTCCACTCCTCTCTCTGAAATCTTTTCAACCTGGCTCCACGACAGCCCACAACTCTCATTTCCTCCTCGCAAGATCTCCTCCATGTCACCCTCAGCTGGGACACCCAACTCGTCGATTCCCATGGGGATTCCACTCGAGTGCCTGGCCTGACGCGTCATGTCCCCAGTCGGTCTTCTCAGTGTATGCCCACTCCAATCCATCTCTACTTCCTTCCAGTGCATATTTGTTGGGTGATAGATAGGTTCTTGGTTGGTTCGTTGACAGCCAGAGTTTCTTGTTGCTTATTATTATTGTTCTGGCCATCTGATCTTCAGTAACGAGACAGCGTAGGCAGTTGTTGATGAATGTCTGTAGTTTATTGGAAATCCATTTCGTAACGCACCAAGTCTCTGAACCATACAGAAGCACTGACTTGACTAGATTGGTGTTGAAAATCCGGATCTTGTTTCACGCATGCTGAGTGCAGTGCAGGAGATCTCCACACTGGTTTCAGGCTAATGAACGTCTGTCTTGCTTTTCCGATTCTGACTGGATTTGACATCCTCGTCTGTGCCTGTGCTGCCTGTAGTTGAAACGGTGCTTCCTAGATAGGTGAAGGAGGTTACTTCCTTTAAGTTTCTCCCGTTGATGGTGATTGGAGTTTGTTGTTGTTGTTGGAGTTGTTGGTTGAGTATCTTCATCACCTCTGTCTTCTCTATATTCACTTGAAGTCCCGTCTTCGCTGCCTCACCTCTTCTGCCAACTTGTTAGTTTTCGCCTGTAGATCTTCAAGTTTGTGTGACATCAGGCACAAGTCATAGTTGGCGAAATCCAGATCTTCTAGGCTCTTTTCCACAGTCCAGCGTATCCCCCTCTTCTCACAGCTCCCCACTGTTTGCTGCATGATCCAGTCCAGTTGACCACAATCAGGAATATCATGGGGGATAGTAGGCAACCTTGTTTCACTCCTTCCTGTCTTCACTTCACTTCAGTGGCATCACTGAGCTTCCCATTGTGAAATACTTGGCATGTGGCGTCTTCATATAGTTGTTGAATGAGGCGGATAAACGTTTGCGGTACTCCGTAGTATTGAAGCAGTTTCCAAATTACTTGTCGGTCGACGCAGTCGAAGGCCTTTTCAAAGTCGATGAAGTTGAGGTGTAGAGTTGACTGCCATTCTATACTCTGTTCTGTTCTATGATGATGCGTGGTGTGGCGTTGCAATTTGGTCGGCACATGATTTGTACTTCCTGAAGCCAGCCTGTTCCGGTCATAGTTTTGAATCCAGTGCGTATTTTAGCCTCTCCAGGATGATGTGGCTTAATATTTTCTTGCTCTGGGTGGGCAGGTGAGTGATTCCGAGCCAGTTCTTGCAAACACTGAGGTCTCCCTTCTTCGGCAGTTTGACAAGGTGACCCTTCTTCCAATCAGTGGCCAGGTACCTTCTCTTCCTTCCACACCTTCTGCAATAGTGGTGTGTTGTGAGCATGTCCGCTGTTGTCTCTGAGTCTGTTCTCAGTGCTTCTGTCGGTATCCCATCTGGTCATGCTGCTTTCCCGCATTTCAGTTGCTTTATGGCGTTCAGGACTTCCATTTTTGTTGGAGGATTTATGTTCACTTGTAGTTCTGTGGCTGTGGTATTTCTGGACGAAGTTCAGGGTGGTGGTGGTGGTCGATTCAAGAGCTTCTTGAAGTGGTCGGCCCACTGTTTCCATTGTTTCTCTTCTTTCATAATTAAATTTCCGTCATCATCTTTTATTGGTTTCGTCTGCGTTGATCTGTTCCCTGCTAGATAGTGACCTGATTATTTGATACAATGTTGTCAGGTCTCTCTCTCCTACCTGCAGCCTGTTCTGCTTCACTTGCCAGTGTTTCGTAGAAGTGTATTTTGTCTTTCCGTACACTCTTCTTCACTTCTTTGTCCAGTGTAGTGTTTTATACATTGTGCTCAGTTCCTCTTGTCGTTGAGCATCCTTGCACTGGTTTATCTTCTGCTTCACCATCCTCCTCTCCCTGTTCTATCAGCTTCCATGTATCCATTGAGATCCATTCCGTGTCCTGTCTTCTTTCTTCTTCCTTCCTAATACGGTTGTGCAGGTTTCTTTCCACATATCTTTCAAAGAGTTTTAGTGTTCTTGCACACAGGTTTCTTGAGGGATGTTGCTCGATATCTTCCATTTTGTCTTGATGGCTGCCGTGAAGATTTCCTTTGTAGTTTCATCCTTCAGTTTCCTAGTGTTGTACTTGAACTTTGGTCTATCACTAGCTTCCTTGAAGGCTTTTAACTTGGTTTTGAAGGTTCGTTGCACTAGATGTTCGCGTAGGTAGTGATCAGTAACTACATATTATTTCACCCTACTGCATCGTACAACTGGCTAATTCAGCTTCATGCTTAGGGGTATTCTTCCATGGTATCACTGGCATACTGTCTTGTTTTTTAACGTTTGCTGTCACTCGTCCACTTTACGGAGATTTTTTTTCGTACAAAAGGCCTCTAGATCTCAAATATGCCTAAGTGCTAGCTGGGGTCATTTTTCAGCTATTTTCTATGTTTTCTTCAATACTATTTCTAAATCAACAGCAACTCAGTCCTGAACAGTGATTTTTTTACTAGACTACTAGTTACACTCGATTTAAGATAGCTTATCATACTACCCGGTTGATGAGGCTTTATTAGGTGAGACGGGATTAAAACGCAAAATTCTTAGCTTAAAAGTCAAGAGTTAAAGCTAAGGAAACACATCTTCTTCATTCAGAAAGAAGACAAAGTGTCATAAAGGAACTCTGACTATTCATTCGTCTTTAGTCTTCTTTTGAGTTGATTATAAAACAGAAAGCTGCTTACGCTTTCACATTTTTGCTTCTTACATTTTGCTTTTGGTATTTCATTTGTGATTGTGACTGGGGATGGGTGGATAACGTTTTTGTGGCCTTAGTAGTCTATATTCACCCCTAATTTCTAACCAGGTGACTGGAAAATAACTTGTTATTTACTAGATCTGAATATTTTGAGCTGCACGTTACGGGTGCTGATGTTTGCACTTGTAGTGAAATAATCCCACAAATGAAGTCGGTTTGGTCTGAAAAACTAAATTCAAATCTATTTGTTATATTTGTTGAGTTCTCTTGTGAGGTATACTGTTATCCCCTTATTTTGTTTAAGTCTCACACCCAGGAAGACGAATAATATTTGGTTTATACTTAACATCCAGTATCACAGTAAAAGGAAAATTCGCTCTGCAGTGAAGGTCCTGCGATGGATGAATTCATGTCACTTATTTGTCTACACAAGTGCTTTACATGAGATACATCTAACGATATTAATGTCAGCTGGTTTGCACCATCACTAAGGACCTTGTTGAGAATTGTGTCGAAACTGTCATGGACACAGATTTAGTGAGGGATGGCGAAGTCGGGCAGCCTCGCCTAACTCCACAGTTGGTATGGAAAAATGGATCGGTTTTTGTCAACTTTCACATTGACTACGAGGTGTGGTAGAAGCTTAAACTTCAAAAGCTACTGGCAATAGATTGATAACTCTATGTTTGTAACACATTACCTAGGCCTCTTTTGGGAATATGTGGATACAACAATGACTTCAGTCTAGGGTGACGGGATACTCTCAGTCTGCCATACGTATCCATGCAATTTAGTCACTTCCCTGGTCGCAGTTTCACCACCATCGTTAAGAAGAGCAAGACCAATGCTGTCCGAACAGAGTGAATTGTCGCACTATGGTACTTTGAGTTGCTTACGGATGCCCACTTCGTCAGGTGTATCGGTGGTAACTAACAGTGGGGCAAAAGGCACTGAGTTCGGTATTAGTGGAGCAGTGGGTTAGCTGAACTGCATTTCAGACGTCTGTGAAGACTAGTGATTAGTGTCTGGTCTTGGTGATACTCAGCGTCTTTCTGACACTGACTTCCATCTCATTCTCGCGTTCTCACTACCAGGCCTCGCAGTTCATATAACGTTGTGTTATCTTTTACATGTGGGATTTATGCATACCATTGTACTTGTTGCCTGCCAGAATACATGGGTGTACATTGGGAAGTTGCAAGCAACTTGCCAAGACCTAGCGTGGGTTATCAGGACGTTCTTCAAAGCCATATAGTCATGCTAGCTGTCTTCATGTCATCTTGTAAGTACAGCTAGTGCTCATCTATAATTTCTGGAGAATCAGCCACCAGCCGTAAATCTAGCTTTGTTTGGTATTCATTCGCAAGACTAGGCGGGACCAGTTGGCTTACTTCAACCCGTTTCGGATGACAGTTTTTACACCGTCAAAATGCAAGTAAAGTTTAGCACAAAATAATGAGTGTTCATGGTTTAGACAGGTGCTGCATAAGGTAACGACATTGCTGAATATTCCCATGCCATCGATAGCCGACTGTGATATGATATATCTAAGTCGAGGCTTGAGTGACACGAGGAGGATGCCACGTAGCGCAGTGATGACGTATTTGCTGGAATTCAGTCCTGGCTAGAAACAGGATGTGATCTGCACGAAGCTGTAGAAAATGTTCCGAATTATATGACTTTCGACTAACCGATCCCCACTGGTGACGGCTAGTACATTCGAGTTTCAGTCTAATACTACGATAAATGGCGGCGATACTGGGTATAGAAGGTTACTCAGTTGATGGTGATATTCATTATTAGCTATATCCGGGCTGTGCTGATTCGGCTAACAGGCACAGATGGTGAAGAGACGTCCTTTCTCTTGACGTTTGCTTTCTACTTCAATCGAATATCTTAGCCTAGCTGTCACTTACTACACCACCGACACCAGGAACGCTATCAGTTGATAGCTGAGTATTCCTGTATAAGAACACTGCAAATACACTTTGCTAGCTGAGATGTGGTCAACTGATTCGAAGCACTTTACGAGGATTTCGTTTGCGAGTCTCATAAATGCACCATACATCAATAACTAGGCTGCCTGATGTCCTAATCGAAACTGTGTGTTCTCCGATATGCATGAGGGTTCGAATGCTGAAATGAGACAGGTTAATCAGCATAACTAGTTTCACAATGGTTGTACAAGATATCATATTGAAGGAGAGCTTTCTGGAAGCGATTGTTTGGTGACTCAATATGGTATAAACAGATCAGAATGCTAGCTACTGCTAAGCAGTCGGGCGAGATTAGAATCCATACAAAAATGAACATGAAGACAATAGTGAAGTGACAGTATTGTTCAGATGCAGAAATGTCCACCATATAAAGACAATAAATTCAATAACTGGGTAGAAGTTTCTTTACAGGAAGATTCATTAAACGATTTGTGTATTTTACTTTTGATGGTGATTCATAATTTGCAGTTAACGATGAATTCCCTTAGTTTATTTATACAATGTCTGCTGAACAGTCAGTGAAAAACTTGTAGGCTATGGTATACGGTTATCTGCCAGTTGTATTTTTAGTTTTGTTGAGTAAATCCAAAGTGGTCTGTTTTAGAAAATGGTAAAATAAAAATTGTTTATGACAATCCTTACCTATTATTTTCAGCAGATTATGTTATTTATAAGTAATTTCAGACTGCTTCATGATTGATCTTTCTAAATGTTATCGAATACTGCTTTCAACATAAATTGAAATCCACTGTTTAATTTAATTTAAAGTCAACAAGAGGCCAGTGCCAGCCATTTGTTCGATCAATATTACAATAAGAATGAGGAAGGAAAAAAATGATTGTCTGAACAACGCCCTGACAATCGCAGATGCTATATAGTTGATTTTTCCTTGCAGGATAACTGTTTTCCTCTGGTTTTTTATTTTAACAGTTACTGTGGTTTTGTTTTAATGAAATACGCTACTTATGAAATGTGAGTAGTTAGAGATCATGGAAGCTGATCTTCAGATTTCACTAGTTGACTTGATCAGTATGATGTAAACTTCAAACTGCACTTTTCGTCTGCTTGAAGTGAATCAGTTGAACGTGCATACAAATCCAACTTATCAGGACAAGTGAATCTAATTAATCTACTTCCATGACCTGATGCTTCCATAATTTAGATGATTTGTTTCGAAGTTCATTTACTTACACACGTATATTTTAGAACGTTTTTTTTCGTAATTCAGTTCGATTTTTTGGAGTTATCTACGAAATTTACGCACCACTGTTACATTACAATCAATATTTTAAATTTGTAATTGTGATTGTCATCAGTTCATGACAATGAATAATTGACAAAATGTTTCATAAATAACGTGACTAAAACCAATTTCCATTTTAGCTGGTTGAATTCAACTATTCTTTCACATGGTTGTAACGCTGTAAAAGTTAGAATATTTTCATGAGTAAGATAAGTTACACAGAAATGGGTATCAGAAGGGAACATAGGAAAGAAAAATATGAGAATTGAATAAATGTTGAAATGGATCATCCAATTCATTTTGAAGATGCTTAGTGCTAAACTATGAGTTCACCTTACTTTTATGCAACTATATTTGTTATTCCCCTTCTAATTTAGTAGTGACTGTTTATATTTAACTGCCGAATAACTAGAAGTGCTACTCCATTGCCTAGAATAAACGCTATCCCTATTTCTTGAGAGCATCATGATACTGATACAGTATTGTGTTGGTAAATTTAACAACTCATAATTGAACATCTTGTTTAGTTATACTGATTTAAAGACGTTTGCCTCTTCGTTGGCCACTACAACATCCTGATACATACTTCGCATTATCTCCTGATATTTACACTGTCTGACGCAGGTGGATCAGCAGTGTCGGGAATAATAAACAGGCGACAGTGTATCTGAGCGCGTATATAAATTTGGAGTCACATTTCAGAGCTCAACATTGAGTGACGATTGAAGGATTAAATGGCAATCTTGGCCACGACAGGATTTAAACCAACTATCCGTGGTTTTCAGATCGAATTTCCTACGAAGTGAGTTATGACACCAATCTGTAGACCAGATCTTGGCTTGTCTCAGACCACCCGGTAAACGACCAGGTGGAAAGCCACAGGGTCGCATGTTTGAATCCTGCCATTTCCCAGATTTTCATTTCTCTTCAGTCACCAGTCAGTCTGCCAAACCACGGCTATCTCAGTTAGCTGAACCGACATTAACCTACTACATATTTTGGTCTTGCAATCCGGTAGATGTGTTGTAAATGTGATTCGAAAGGGGTTGTAACAAAAAGAAGTCAGTGAAATCTCAGCTGAGAGGAATTTATCCTAAAGTAGAATGCAGTACCATTGTTTAAATTGTAGAAACATATGATAAAAATCCTAATCCTGTTCACCAATTAGCAACATTAAAACAGGTTAAGAAGCAGTAATTTCTTTTGGGTTATGCAGAGGTAGAAGGCTGGAAAGGAAACACTTACAAGGTATGTATATTCAACTATTATGCAGATGACTTCGTGACAGCTTTGTGATTTTAGTTGGCTGGAAGATGAGAGCTTAGGTGTTTCTTGTGTAGGTTGCAGTGAAACATTTTGCATATTCATCACAGATTTCTTTCATCTGATAAATGTTAAACCGTAAAAACGTGTTATGCACCAGCGGAGAATCTGATTTAAGTTAATTTACAAAAGATAATTATACATACGCTTAGTTTTGTTAAATTTTTGTCAATCAAGAACAATAACCATTCTGAAATGATGTATGTTCAAAAGATAGTTTGGTGAAAAAAGGATATTCTTTTCAGTAATTTCTTCCTCAGGCTATCTACAGTTGTCTATCCAATGTATCAAAAAATAAATGTGTGTTGACAACAGTGAGATTTTACACAACTGTCAATCGTTAGTACATTTTTAAAAATTGCTTATATAGGCCATAATATTTCATTATTGAATAGTGGATGGTTAAAATCAAATTTCTTAGAGTTGTAATGGTACTTGTAATTTCTCGTTCCTATACTGGGTAGGATTGCCCAACCTATGTTGGCAGATGTGCTGCCATGCGGATGCCCCGAATTTGCTTGGATATTCATTATATTTTAATGTACTTCGCGGCTAGGAGTGAAACCAAGAATACTCATTTCACCTTATTTGCGACTCGTCAGCTGGATGTGCTTGCGTCCCAGTGGGTGGTGTTGTTACCTATACGACTCTTACCTAGTATCTATCACTTCGAACGTGAAAGCTTTATCAAGTAGAATATTGGGACACGAGAGCCACCTCTTGTTAAATGCTCGTAATTTCCGGTGTTATACAGGGTCGAATTGTTCACTATTAAAGACTTGCTGCAAGTTTTGAAACTACGGGAAATATTTTTTAAATCATATCACCTAAACCCTGATACAATGACTTAGTTGCTTATTGTGCTTACGAGGTGAAACTATACTGCGAAGGATAAAATGTCTGAAATAATCATCTATATCAGCTTTGAAGATCCAGAAGTATGGAAATTCGATCGGGCTTCACAGTTAGGATCGTTAATTTTTGATTCAAAGTTTTAGCATATAACTCTTCATATTGTTAAACTACAATTATTACTTATAATTAGGAAAAATATGCTGAATCCTAAAGTTCACTTATGTCAGTTTGAACATTGTAACATAGTCACAAACCTCGCTTCGTTAGCTAGTCAATGGTTTACCAGCCGTTCCTAAACCCCGATAAACAGCGAAGGTTGAACACAAAACTAGCAACCCTACTCCGAAACACCAATCCAATCACTAAACAAACCTCAAAACACAAAGAAAATATTAAAAATTAAAACAAAATTATTCATACCTGGAATCGGGGAGACGAAATGACGCCAATTGGTGAAAGCCTTCACAAAGTCAATTGGCAGATGTGTCACAAATTCTCTCGATGAAAGTTAAAGTAAGGATGAGGACATGGAATGTATGCACAACGTTTGAAGCTGGCTAGCTGGCAAGGCTGCCCAGATTGCAAGAGAGATGAGGAAATATGGCATAGAAGTGCTAGGAATCTGCGAAAGCAGGTGGAATGGAAGTCGACTCTTCAAAACTGTCAACTGGAGAGAAGAGTCAATTATCTATTCCCATATCGTCACCCAGACGACAACCATGAGCACACTGAGTTCTCGAGTGGCTATCATGATGTCCCCAACAGCATCAAAGGCTCTCTCTCCCCCTCTCTCTCTCTCGTGCAGTGGAAACCAATCTCCTCACGCAAGATCAGGATCATGACAGCAAGATGGATTCAACTCGAGGGGAAGGAAAGTCAATGATACAATGCTACACTGTGCACCTACAAATAATCGGGCAGATGAAGAGAAGAAGGAGGAAGGAATTCTACACACAACTACAATCAGTACTGGACAAGACGCAACCCCAGATGGTGACACCAAAATTATAATGGTTTGGTTGACATGAATGCCAAACTGGGAGTGGACAACACAGGAAGAGAACTCATCACGGGTCGACAAGCACTCGGTGAAATAAATGATGAAGGAGAATGGAGAACTGTTTACAGACTTCTGTGCATTCAACGATTTGGTGATTGTAGGCAGTATGTACAAACACTTTTAAGGATATTCACAAGGCAGCGAGAGACATGGATTTGATTTCACCAGACACCAGCACACACTGGAAATCAGATCGACTTCATGTCAATGTGAAGAAAGTGTAGACGCAGTCAGCCTACTGGACACAAGATGAGATGAAGAAGGGGAGCAGATGTAGGTTCACACGACTCACACCAGTATCTAGTGGAAGGAACCTACAGTGAAAATCCAGTTGAAAGCCTTCACAGAGGTTGGTGATAGAGGGCCACAGTTGAAGTTGAAGACCTAGAAGAGAAAGTGAACTGAAGGACGAAAGTACAAAGAACATCTTCACGTCAGTTAGTCATGAGGACAAAATTGGAGACATTGAGCAACATCCGTGAAGGATCGGATGTGGAGGAACACTGAAACTGTTTGAAAGAGAGGTGGGAGGAAACCTGCATAACCGTATCAGGGAGGAAGAAGAAGCAAGACAAGACAAATAATGGATCTCCATGGCCACATGGAAGCTGATAGAACAGAGAGAGGAAGATGGTGAAGTAGAAAATGAACCAGTGTGGTGCAGTGAAGTGCAGGGATGAAGAACGAAAAGAGGAACTGAACACAACCTGTAAAACATTACACTGACACAGAAGTGAAGAGGAGTGCACGGATAGACAAAATACACTTCTACGACACACTTCTTAGTGAAGCAGAACAGGCTGCAGGTAGGAGGGACAGAGACCTATCAACACTATTTCAAATAACCAGGTTACTATCTGGGAGGGAAGAGATCAACACAGCACAGATGAAACTAATGAAAGATAGTGAGGGAAAGCCAGTTAGCAAAGAGAAGAAACAAGGGGAACGATGTGCTGACCACTTCGAAAAACTCTTGAATCGACCACCACCACCACCGCCTGCAACTCGGTCAGAAATACCACCAACAACCTCAGAACTACCAGTGAACACAGACCCTTCGACAGAAGAAGTCCTGAAAGCCATAAAGCTTCTGAAATCCGGGAAAGTACCAGGACCAGATGGAATTCCACCAGAAGCACTGAAAACAGACGCAGAGACAACAGCCGACACGCTCACAGCATTATTGCAGAAGATTTGGAATGAAGATAGGAAGGAAGGGTATTTGCCGATTGATTGGAAGAAGTACTACTTCGTCAAACTCCCAAAGAAGGGAGACCTAAAAACTAGCGCGGAATCATGCTCCACTCCTGTCCATCCAAAGCAAGCAAAATATTAAGTCGCGTCATCTTGGAGAGACTAAGGGATGCTTTCGATTCGAAATTACGACCGGAACTACCTGGCTGGCTGGCTTCAGTAAGAACAAAAATCGTGTGCCGATCAAACTGCAACGCTATGCTACGCATCATCATAGAAGAGAACAGAGTATAGAATGGCAGTCAACTGGATCTTTACCTCAACTTCATCGACTTTAAAAAGGCCTTCGATGGAGGCGTCGACCAACAGGTAATTTGCCAGCCAGCTGATTCAACACTAAGGTTTTTGGGTCACAAACTTTGATCAACCTCATCCAACAGCAGTTTTATGCTATATGATGCAACGTGCCAATTGATTCACAATGGAAAGCTGAGTGAAGACAGGAAGGAGTAAGACAAGGCTGCCACCTACTATCACCGATGATCTTCCTGATTGTGATCGACTGCACTGGACTGGATCATGCAAGAAACTGTGAGGAGCGAGAAGAGAGGCATACGCTGGCCAAACCGATGAAAAGACAGAGACAGTGAACTTGTGTGTCATGCGGACTGTCTGATTGTTGTCCATGAGACAATTGAGGCTTCAGTATTATTATTCACTGATATACTTGTAATTCTCCATTGTTTTGCTGGATCGAATTGTTCGACCTATATTGGCACACGGGATGGAGCAGGCATACACTCAGAAGACCATTTGGGATATCAAGCGCCAGGCCATCGTGTGGAATCGAAAGGAGAAACGATGAGTTGGGCGTCCGAGGGTGACATGGAGGAGACCGTGTGAGGGGGAAATGAAAGCTTGTGGTGCAAAAGACTGCAAAAAACAGAGTGCAATGCAGACGTGCTACTGAAGCCCTATGTTCCACTAGGAACCCAAGGGACAAATAATAATAATAATAATAATAATAATAATAATAATAATAATAATAATAATAGTGGCCTTGGTTATTATCAGGCCTTTCTGGATTTGAATATTCTAATGATTTTCTGCCTCTCCAAGCAATATGGTATTTGCACGTCGTTTCGTGTGCTTTCTTTCGAAACTACGCTGCAACACGTTGTAACAGGTTTCAGGGTCATTGGGCTTCTCACGGAGATTTTGTCAATCTTGTTGCTTACTACGAAAAAAATATGTTGCTATCAATCGAGGTGCCATCTAACTGAGTACATTTTGATACATCTGCTCAAACAGATAGAGAAATTCACCTTATTGGAATAGATGGATGTTTACTCATTATAGAGGTTTGTAGGGAAGTGATTAATTTCCAAGGAGCTTTCACTAAGCATGAATACCAGCTAAATTACCTCTACAAACCTTAGCGGACTAGACAACCTCACCCTAGTAACTTGTGTCTTTGCAGTAGTGTGAATTTACACTCAAGTGAGATCAAACTCGAACCCCACATGTCTTATGATGACCGCATTACCACTAAGCCAATTCTGACGATGAAGGGATAATTCGTGAATATGTAGTCTACTAATAAGAGTAAGGATAATAAGGACAACAATAATACCGACCAAATGAATCGAAAGTACAGTTACACATCAAAGAGTCTTTCAGCTCAGTATGCCATTAAAGAGGAATAACTGTGCTCCTTTTTGTGGATTTGTTGTATTGATGGATATTTAGCAATTTCAAATTAGTTTGAATGCAAATCACAAATACAGATGCTGAAAAGCGGTACATTTGTGTGTAGAAGGGAATGAGGAAAGACGAAGTTATGTATCAAGTTAATTTGTCTTTCTTCGTCGAAATAACATTTTCTTTCTAGCGTATATTACCTAGTAGCACTGAAAAAGGTAGCTATCCCTAATATTTTTGGCGAACTAAGTGACTTAACTCCATATCTTAATGAGTTCAGTAAATGAGCTACACAGACATCGAACTAATGCTGATGATGAACAATCATGTTCTAATTTAGCTTATGCTATTGTTCTAGCGACCGTATAAGACGTTAAAATAGATAAATACTGCGATTTTTATCTGGATATTATAAATATATTTATTATGGGTAGTGCGAATTTCTAGATTTCCTTCAGATGTATCATGCTTTATAATCACTGACGCTTGTTTTCAAGGCTAATTCTCAAATATTAAACCTAAGAACACAAGCCTAAACAATTTAGATTGAACTTCGAAACCTTAACATCCATAATTATGTCTTAATTACTGATTAATAAAGTCTAGTGCACATGTGCAACCGCATTTTAGGGGGGAATTTTAACTTTTTTATCTACAAAACGTCAACGAATTATCGATATCTTATGGTGATTGAAAGTGAAAACTTTCGAAGCTTTCGTACACAAATGGCTGGTTCTAGTGAATAGATTCCCTCAAAAACAGTTAATTTACTATGTGAAGCATGAGTAATCTTATCGAAGTGTGAAATAAAGGGATACTTGATGTTTTGATTAATGTGTACGATGCTGTTCATGTTTGGTAAGTTGAATTTTTAATTGACTACTATGGCCTGTCACCAGCTATCAACTTGTACAGAACCATTTGTAATGCCAGTCAAAAATACTCCAGGTTTCTTTTTTACTCTTTGAGATAATTAGTTGAAACTGATTATCATGAGTATTGATCCTCCTTTAGATGGCGTTTTAACAACTCCACGAGACTCTTTCAATGCTACTGCACAACTTCTCAAGACCGATGAACGTAGATTATCGTAAAAGAGGAATCACGTAGGAGTTACTTAAGATTTTGAAGGGTTCTTTTCAATATTCTGTCAATAAGTGGAAGCTTACCATAGTAGTTACTATTGTTATGAAGTAAAATTATCGCAGCTGATTGCAGTTGGTAGTATGAAACAAACGTATTGAGCTCCATGTCAACAAATTAACTTAACAACTCTAGCTAACCGTTTTTAACTTAATAATGAAGTTTGTGGTGGACCAAAGAAATTTTTAGTAAAGTAAAACACCAAAGCTAACTAGAACTACATCAAAATAACACAATGGTTTTTATGGTATTAAAAACTATATGATATATTACGATATTAAAGAAACACAAAGTTATGAAAATGATTCGTCACTAATAAGTTGTGATTCAGTTTGAAACACCACAGATTTCAGTAGACTACAATATATCAATCAAAAGTAGTTTTCGGCGATTACTTCATGTGTATTATGTTTAATGACTTGATTGACGTAAATTCGAAATTAGGTTGGGTTTTCCTGTACGACTCGAAGAAAGTCAGTTAGTAAACACACCAAACAAATGCTTATGACAACGAAACAACTGAGTTGTAAGAACTATGTTATACTTTCATGCCAACAATAACACAGGTTGTTTTCCGAGGAAATTGAGCTGTGCAGACAAGCAAACCTTGGTTTTACAAATCTTTAAAAAGGTACAAAATGTGGGAAATGAGATTTAAAATATTCTTTTCAATTTAGACATTTATGAAAAATATTTATGCAGTCTTCACAGACTAATGCACTTGCTCGTTATTTTGCTCCTGAGCATCAAGAGACATGGTATTTGGGTTTCCACACAGCAGTCTTATCGAGTGGGTGTTGAACTGAACGTGTCTTTGTCGACCATGTTTTCATACTGATTTTGGCGTATGTAAGGAACATCAGATAGATTCATGATGATTAGTATTTAGACAATACTCACTTCCCCATCTGATTAATTTTTTTAAAAATGATGCTTATCAATAGATTCCACTAACCAGGAAATGCATTCATAGCTATGACTTTTTATGTCGTTATTATTCCAGATCAAGGGACATTTGCCGTCAGTTTTGATCTGAATGGATGAAATAGAGGAGACAGATAGTAGCAACCGAAAACTATGACTTGTCGAACAAGTAAGCACAAACAATCAGGATGCTTTCATATTGTTCAGTATCATTTTGGTGGTGACTTCTGTTAATGTTTTGCACGTACAGTTCATGAGTTTCAATTTTGAACAACCCCAAATTAACCTCGACATTAAGCAGACTTTACCCTAAACCTAGCTCTAACAGTAATCTAACCCTAGCTTTCAAAAGCAAACTTAACCGTTTGAATGTTTCCTGCGTTGTAGCGCCAAATAATCCCCAAAATCAATAATCTGGGGTTCGAAAAGACTTCACATTGATGCTAACTTTCATAGTTTTAAGGTAATCGTTAGGCTGAAGGAGCAGGGTCTAGCATCTACGTCATTCGGTACGTTGTCATTTTACATCACGTTGCTTGTATGCTATTCTTTAGCCAGTTAGTTGAAACACACTGGTATTTTAGCACAGTCTTTCGAATGTACTATTCTATCTGGCTACCCTATTGCGTTCTTTTCTTGATAACACACTCTCTGGTACATAACAAGTACCAGTATTTAGTGATTGGCCTCTGTATTTGTCAAGTTCGTACAAGGAAATTTCCTAAGCTGGTTAGCCCTTTTTATGTTTGTGCATCCTCGTTTTCATATTGAAAACGTTTATATATTCATATTAAACTTCATCCCGTATGCTACCATACTCCGGAAGTTATCTGCTTTAAATGGATAGCGAACACGATCCAGCTCATCAGATACTGGTCAGACGACCCAGAAACATGGTTGCTGTATACTGAAGCAGACTTCTGAGAACACAGAGCCACAGATCAGCATTGTCGACTTCTTGCTGTCACACTGTAGCATTTCATTTCACTGTATTGTGTTGATATATGTAACAACTCATTGAACATTTTTTGTTTAGTTGTACTGAAAAAGACTTTTTGCTCGCTCGTTGACTAATACAACATCCTGATATATACTTCGCGTTAACTCCTGATATTTACGCTGTCTGACGCAGGTGGATCAGCAGTGTCGGGAATTATAAATAGGCGATAGTGTATCTGGACACGTATATAAAATTTGGAGTCAGATTTCAGAGCTCGACAAACTGGTGAGCCCGACGTGATTAAACTCTCGCAATTGAATACTGCAACCGGTCATTAATGACTGTATACAATACGGATATACATATATACTGAGAATTTCTTTGGCTGCTTTGTGGTAGGCATTGACATACTTGTTTATTGTATTTTTCCTGCTCTTGTTCTTAAATATTTTTTTTGCTGTACCAGTACTGATGTCCTTAAACTCTCATAATCAAGACTTTTCGAATTTAGGGTCCGTGGGTGCCATTAATCTTCCTATGCCTTGTTTTAAGTTTAACGACCCGCAATTGTGGTTTGTCCGTCTAGAACATTTCTTCATGGCCAATCATATAACTTCACAAAACACAAAGTTCGGATACACAAGCTCTGTTTTGCCGGAAGAAGTGGCTGAACAAGTAAGGGAGACACTACTAAAGCCCCACCCAGACACACCTTATGATGTTTTGAAGCAGGAGGTGCTGAAAGCTACTTCGTTATCTGACCAGAAGGCTGTCGATCAACTACTAAGTAGCATATGCCTCGGTGACAGAACACCTTCACAACTTAAGCGACATATGCAAAGTCTGCTGAAAGATAGGAAAGTAGACAACCGTTTATTCTACCAGCTCTGGCTGCGGAGACTTCCTTCATGCATTCAGCAGATATTAGCTGTCGGAGATGCGGACATTGACATTGACAGGTTGGCTGACATCGCTGACCGTATGTACGAAAGGATGCCTAAACCGGTTGAAAGTATTGCTGAGCCAACGCAAAACGACCGAGTGGCCGCTTTAGAGAGGAAGATAGACATACTTACAGGACAACTGACGGCTTTGCAGTTAAACCGACGGTCACCGAAGTTCTGTAGAAGCAGATCCCGTAGTCGTGATAGGACCACGAGTAGAATTGCGTCTAAAAGTAGAACGTGCTGGTATCACAAGAAGTTTGGCAGTAAAGCACGTCGTTGTTTGTTACCATGCGATTTTAAAACCTTTTCATCGGGAAACGGAAAGGCCGGCGATCAGTGACGACTGCTGTCGCCGGCGTACAACAACACAGTCGTTTGTTTCGAGTGACGGATAGGAAGACTGGAGCTCAGTTTCTGGTTGACACTGGAGCGGAAGTGAGCGTGATCCCACCCACACCTTCCGAAAAACGCCATCCCAACCCAACTTTGGTACTACAAGCGGCAAATAGATCTGCTATTACTACATATGGGACCAGAATTTTGATCCTAGACATTGGCTTTCATACACCATTCCAGTGGGAATTCGTCATAGCTGACATATCGTCGCCTATCATTGGCATGGATTTCCTTCAACACTACGAACTATTGGTCGACTCTAGTCGCCATAGACTAGTCAGCCGTAATGGTGAATTTTCTATCACCGGTATCGCTACGGAGACAAAAACAATAAACTTAGTCGTAGCTCCAATAAACAACACTTCCGAGTACGATATCCTTCTGCGAGAATTTCCCGAGCTCACTCAAACGGATTACACGAAGTCCTCTCCAAAACATACGGTGACGCACCATATTCTTACAAAAGGTCCTCCAGTCTCATTCAAACCTCGACGCTTAGACCCTAAAAAGCTGCAGATAGCAAAACAGGAATTTGATAAACTTCTAAAGTTGGGAGTTATACGCCCTTCCAAAGCCCATGGTCATCACCCCTGCATATGGTACCTAAAAAAGCATCAGGGGAAATACGGCCTTGCGGTGATTATCGAGCGTTGAATAAGCGTACGGTCCCTGATAAGTATCCAATTCCTCACATACATGATTTTATGAACTCTATGACAAAAGTAAATATTTTTTCCAAGATTGACCTCGTGCGAGCTTACTATCACATTCCTGTGGAACCCAATGATGTTCCTAAGACGGCCATCACTACCCCTTCGGACTATTCGAATTTATTCGTATGCCGTTTGGTTTGACAAATGCTGCTCAAACATTCCAAAGATTTATAGATCAGGTACTCCATGGCTTACCTTTCGTCAGTGCATACATAGATGACTTAATAGTAGCTAGCGCATCTGAAACAGAGCACCTGCAACATCTGAGGACGCTTTTCGAACGACTGCGTGAATATGGCATTACAATCAATCCGCAGAAATGCGAATTTGGCAAGGAATCCCTACAGTTTTTGGGTCACATTGTTAATGCCAACGGTGTTAAACCGGTTCCGCAAGAAGTAGATGCAATTCGAGAATATCCTGTTCCAGACTCGTTTCGAAAGCTGCGAAGATTTCTGGGGTTAATAAACTTCTATCGACGTTTCATACCTAAATGTGCTGAAGTAGCCCAACCGCTGACAGATTTATTGCAAGGACGAGCCAAAGTGTTTCACATGACCCAAGCGGCCCATGATGCTTTTGACAAACTGAAGCTGGCTCTAAGTTCTGAAACTCTTCTCTCTCGTCGTGATTCAGAAGCACCACTAGCCATCATGACAGACGCTTCAAATGTTGCGGTAGGCGCAGTACTACAACAGTTTGTTCACGGTCAGTGGGAACCATTATCTTTCTTCTCGAAACGACTTAATGCTTCTCAATCGCGATACAGTACATTCGGCAGAGAGCTACTGGCGATTTACTTGGCTATCAAGCACTTCAGATATATGCTCGAAGGGTACTCATTTATAGTATTCACCGACCATAAGCCACTCACAAAAGCAATTGATGCAAAGCATGACAACTACTCGCCCCGAGAAATTCGACATTTAGAATTTATTTCACAATTCACTTCAGATATAAGGTATATCAAAGGCAGCAAAAATGAGGCAGCTGATGCTTTGTCTCGTATGTACGTAAACGTCTTAGAACGTGACCGTATTGACCTAGCAGAAATGGCAAAGTTGCAGGCCACGGATGAGGACTTGAAACATTTGAAAAACAATGTGAACACCTCATTACGTCTTGAAGAAGTGACACTTGATGACTCTGTATCCATCACCTGTGATGTATCCAAGGGTAAACCGCGCCCGTTTGTGCCGTTATCAATGAGACGATTAGTCTTCTCTAAGATGCATGGCATTTCACATCCTGGTATTCGAGCTACGGTGAAGTTAATTACTGACCGATACGTCTGGCCAAAGATGAATCGAGATCTTCGACAGTGGTCCAGAGCTTGTTTAGCGTGCCAGCGATCGAAAGTGCAAAGACATATTCTTTCACCTACGGGAAGATTTTCCCACCGGATGGCAGATTTGACCATATACACGTTGACATCGTTGGACCACTACCTCCGTCAAATGGTTTTAGCTACATTTTAACATGTGTAGACCGATTCACGAGATGGCCAGTGGCAATACCTCTGCAGGATATATCTGCCGAAACAGTAGCGAGAAATATCATCCAACACTGGATTTCTAACTTTGGTGTCCCAAGTGTCATCACCACAGATAGAGGTGCGCAGTTCGAGAGTAGTCTATTTCAACAGTTAACTGAACTTCTCGGGATCAAGCGCATAAGAACCACTGCGTACCATCCTGCATCCAATGGTATTGTCGAAAGGTTCCATCGACAACTAAAAGCAGCACTGATGGCAGTAAAGACTGATGACAAGTGGAGTGACAAATTACCACTAGTACTCCTTGGTATACGTTCGAGTGTCAAGCAGGACATTGGCTGCTGTACTGCTGAGTTAGTTTATGGAACTACTTTAAGATTGCCAGGAGAGTATTTTAACCCGGCAACAGACGTTCCACCGGACTTGACTAACTATGTACAACAACTACGGCGACACATGAGCACACTTCGACCTCAGTCCCCACGATACCGAGACAACCAAGTTTACGTACCTCAGTGCATCTCAAACTGCACTCACGTTTTCGTCCGACACGACGGCGTACGAAAACCCTTACAGCCCCCGTATGAAGGACCTTTCAAGGTAATTAGTAAATCAGACAAAGTTGTCACGGTCGAACGCTCGGGTAGACGAGAAACGGTCAGCATTGATAGAGTCAAACCAGCGTTTATGGAACCAGATGTCACGGATACCAAGTCTGAACCCGCAGTGAAGCAACCGGAAACACCGAAAACCACCGTCAAAACAGAAACAACGGCATCGGAATCACCCAATAGTAGCGACGGTAGCAGAACCACGAGATCCGGAAGAAGAGTCCGTTGGCCACGACGTTACTTTCAGACAATTTACATTTCATAAAACCAATTCCCTAGTAACATTATTATCGTTTTTGCTCATTACCTTGTTGAAAACATGACCACACGATTTTGTCAGACTTTTCCGCATACACAAAACAAAATTTTTCTTCCGGGCACCACGGACTTCCGAATCTCTTATTTCTTAACAATGTTCCAGGTAATACGATTTTGGTTGTTAATTTTTTTATCTCCGGATATATTATTACTTTGGTAAAGTTATTTTAGTGTTTCGAATGTCATACACTTCATTTTTATGTAAACACTCTTCCAATCAGTTTTCATCCTGATAATAGATATCCTTAACATTCCTCCTATGTTTTTAATATCTTCAAAATGAATTTACCTTTCTCATAATATTTTATATCGAACACAGATATTCCCTCTTATATCTGTATTCTGGGGAGGGACTTATGTAGCATTTTATTTCACTGTATTGTGTTGATATATGTAACAACTCATTGAACATTTTTTGTTTAGTTGTACTGAAAAAGACTTTTTGCTCGCTCGTTGACTAATACAACATCCTGATATATACTTCGCGTTAACTCCTGATATTTACGCTGTCTGACGCAGGTGGATCAGCAGTGTCGGGAATTATAAATAGGCGATAGTGTATCTGGACACGTATATAAAATTTGGAGTCAGATTTCAGAGCTCGACAACACGTTTATTAACACGGGAATTAAACAGGCATGTTACACCGCACATGTTTAGTCCTGTAGTATGTGATACCTATGCACTGCTCAAAGCTGCACTCCTGCAGGAAAGCGACCTTACAGATCTCCAATGCTTAGATGAATTGCTTCCTAACATCAAGCTAGGAAACAGCACAGCAACTGATGTGCTCGCACGTATGCCAGAAGTTACTGGCCAACAGACGTTCGATAACAGCCTTTTCGGGGCTATTTCTCTCGAGATTACCCACAACCGGTTCGAGCCATGATGGTGACACTTCAGTCGGTCGTAGTCGATAATTTGGCAGCTTCAGGTGATAAAACATTGGGGATCTCTAGCAGATCCGTCTCCAACGAATATTAGGTTTACGAGAAACCCAAGAGCAGGGATTATAGTGACAGGACTATGCAGCTCTCTTAAACAGATTCTTAGGACTCGAAGCCCTAGGTTACGAAGTGGAACTCAGAAACGTGTTTCAGCGCATCGTAGCAACTTACGTGATTGTCCAACAACTGAACCTTAAAGGATAGCAAACCCTTAGTTGCACTGGCTTCACAATACCGATGACGATGAAGCTGGAAATTGTCGAAAACCATTCACTTTCAACATAGACACAGACTCGTGAAACTGCCCTACCGGCAGGCATTAACGGCAACTGCAGCCAGTGGAAAAAGCTATTTGTTGTACACCACTGACGTAAAGACAATAGTTACTGCCTCTTCTACACAGGCGCAGAAGTTAGCGTTTTTACCACAACGATGAAGGGACGTCGTCATGACCCGTCGTTCGACCTTCAAGCAGCTAACGGCAAGGCGATCGCAACATTTGGGAGACGGTATGCCTATTCACTGAATTTTCCTTCCAGCTGATGTCGCTATGCTCAACACTCTCACAGATTTGCCGAACCATTACGATCTACCCGTCGACGACGACTGATAGATAACGACAAGAAGTTACCTACTGGCGGCACCATCTACGTAGGTTTGAGTTTAGCCATCGTTAGAACTAAACACTCAGGCGACGCGTCCTATCAGGTAGTTCTAGAAAAATATCTAGTTACAACAACCGACGCATTCTCTGCCGTGCATCTTTAGTAATGTTATGCATCACATCACAAGCACAGGTCCACCTGCAGCATCCAAAGCACGGCGAAATGTGGATTCGACCACGTGCTTCAGCTAGACATTATCAAACCTTCAAATAGTCCCTGGGCATCACCATTGTATACGGTTGCCAAAAAGGATAGCAACGACTGGCGTCCAACCGGTGATCGCCGACGGTTAATGCCAAAACAACTCCAGATTGCTATTCCATACCTCATATTTACGACTTGACTGCGACTTTATGTGGAATGACCATATTCCCCGAAGTCGAATTAGTCAAAGTGTACAGTCATATACCTGTGGCAGCAGAAGATATCATGAAAACAGCCAGTATTACTCCTCTTGGACTGCTTAAAGTGCCGTGCGTGCCTTTCGGTCTTCATAATGCAGCACAGACATTCCAGCGCTCTATGGATGATGTCTTCCGTGGTCTGAATTTTGTTCATGTCTACATCGATGACTGTCTAATTGCGAGTCCAGATAAGGAAACTCACCTCAAACATTTGGACCTCGCATTCGAAAGACTTAAAAAACATGGCATCACAGTCAACTTGCAGAAGTGTGAAATAGGAGTTGAATCACTCACCTTCTTTGGGCATACTATTGGCAACAAAGGTATACACCCATTGACGGATAAAGTGGTAGCTATCATGAACTATTCGGACCTGATCACTGTAAAGCAGCTTCGAACTTGGTCTGGTAAGTCACCAGTGATGGTTTATTTCCAACTGTCCCTCCGTTGAGACCACTCACAGATCTACCTCGAGGGACTACGAAGTGGGTGACTCGGGATAACATGGCTAGACTTGCTTTCTCTAAGGTCAAGGAAACCATCACGAACGCAACCATGCATATGCAACGCGATCCTCTGAGTATTGCTGCTGACGCATCAGACTCAGCAATCAGGGCAGTTTTGCAACAGTTGACTGACAACCAGTTGCAGCTTTTAGCCCTTTTCCAGAGGCGGCTGCAATAGGCGGAAATAAGGTGCAGTACGTTTGATAGGGAACTCCTAGCTATGTACTGTTCTGTACACCATTTCTGCTATTCGGTTGAAAGCCGTGATTTCATCATTTCTACAGACCAGAAACCGTTAACTTCCTTTCTTGGTTTAGCGTCTGATGAGTCCTACCCATGCGAGTTGCGACAATTGGACTATATCTCTCAGTTCATGCAGGTACTTGCCACATACCTGGGGCAAATAACTCCGTAGCCAACGCACTGTCCCGAATAGCCTCGATGAACCATATCGAGGGTGTTGATCTTGTTCAATTAGATCGGTTTCAAAAAGATCCGTCATCTACAAGCCTGGAGCTCCAATTATCTCCAGTAGAATCAAGTAAATATACAATTTAATGCGATATCTCCGCTAGTCAAACACGCCCAGCAGTTCCGGAGAGATGTCAACGAAACGTCTTCAATACGTTGCACTAACTGTCCCATCCAGGTGAACGAGCCACTACCAGGCTTTTTGTATAGCTTATTTGCTGGCTGGGAGTGAACAAAGACGTTTAAGAGTGGGCAAAACTGTGCGTAGCTTTTCAAAAGTATGGTCACAAAACACATGGAAAGTCTTTAAGGTTCTTTTCTAGTCCCAAACACGCATTCAGACCACACCCATATAGATATTGTAGGGCCGCGACCAGAATCTAATGTGTACACTTACCTTTTCACCTGCGTGGATAGTTTTACGAGATGGCCAAAAGCAGTACCTGTTAAGGATATTGCCGCTGAAACTGTCACTGGCGATTCCGTCGAAAGATAAATCACAAACTTTGGATGTCCATCTTACGTAACAACCAACCATGGACCCCAATATAGATGTGGATTATTTCACGCTTTAACCACACTTTTAGGCTGCTGTCGGTTTTGAACGACAGCCTACCATTCACAAGTAAATGGCATGGTAGAATGTTTCCATCAACGGCTGAAAGCTTCCCTTTCGGCTGCAAACACGCCTCAGTGGACCAAAGCTTTGCCTGTAGTCTGATAGGGCATCCGGGAAGTGTCATAGCTGGGTGTACTTCTTTAGAACTCGTTTATGGGACTACTCCTCGCCTACCAGGTGAGTTCGTTTCCTCTCCAACATTCACGGATGCGTCGGGTACAGCACCTTACGTGACTGGGCTTACAAATGCGATGCGTTCAGTCAGGCCTACTCCTGTTCGACCAAAAACAACTCGTATCTCCTTTCGCCACATTTTGCAGAAGACATCACACGCTTTCATACGCCCTGATTATGTTCTTTGACCGATTGGGCCACCTTACGATAGACCATTCAAATTCATCAAGCAGCACGAGAAATTAGATATGATCAAGCCAAACGCACATGAAGATACTGTTAGTATATACTGTTTGAAACCAGCTTACTCCGAAGGCAACTGCGTCATAAGCGACGTTTCTGCCCGCTACAGCAGCCTGGTAGATATCCCAGCAATCGGAATTCTTGATGATGTGTCTGATAATACACAGATGCAAAAATCATCTGCACAACAAAAAACACAATCAAGTAGGATCGTCGGGTTCCTGGATCACCTAAAAACATACTCAAATGAGTAGTGCGAGAAGTGTACCAATTATTTTTAACTTTCAGGTTTATATCCGAGGTATACTTTTTACTGAGCATGCGAAAATTTTCCTACAATTTATCTCCTTAATATCGATTTTTACTGTCACGTAATGAAAAATTTTTAAAAAAAACAAAACCAAGCATTTTCGCAAGATTTTTCAGTAGTAATAAAGACTTTAACTTCTATTGCAGGTGCAATGAGCACTGTTTAAAACGTCAAAACACACTGCGGATAGCTATTGGTGCACGATTAGATTTTCTGTTTTTTTCTTTCTCAACGACGTTCTAGGAAAGGTTCAGACAGCTAGAGGCCACTTCTCGTAGTGGACCCATCTGAAGAGCTTTGGTGGTGGCGAAACCACTGGGCTCTTGCTTCCTGTCGGTATCGTTTTAGGGTCCTCACGAACCCACTGTGGAGGGAATTGATCCGCAGTAGCACATAATTCCCCAAAATCAATAGCCTAGGGTTTGACGAGGTTCAACATTGATGCTGACCGTCATAGTTTTGTCGAACTCGCTAATCTAAAGGCAAACAGTCATGCATCCGAGCCATTTGGCACGCTGTCGTGTTACTTTGCACTGCTCATGATCGATCATGAGGAGCACAACGTAATTTGCCAGACGCCCTGCCAGCTAGTTGGAATGCATCGGTATTTCGGCATGACGTCTCAGATATACTACTCCTAGTTGACTACGATATTGTGTTCTTCCTTGGTCATGCATTTGTGGGCATATTACAAGCACAAATAACTGGTGACCAGCCTGTGTTTGTCAAGTTCGCACAGGGGCAACTCCTGAAATACCCTCAGTTGCTATCGACGAATTTCGGTGGTAAGCCGTTTGCGTTCACATGCTTATCCAGCAGCGGTTTGAAGGAGTCAACTGATATAGCTTTGCCCAATTCCTTCAGCAGAGCGTTCTATAAAGCACATACTTTGTGAGAAGTTTGACCCCACTCTCATCTGTGTTCTATGGTGGTCTGTGCGAGTGGTATTCTCTCGAGACTGTCAGTTTTGGGTCGATAATGTTGACCTAGTTGAGTGGCCCACTTGGTGAATGATTTTATAAGCTGTTATTGGGCCACCTCTTACCCTTCTGTAACTTAATGTGAATAGGCGGAGCTGTCTAAGGCGTTGCGCATGGGATTTGCTTTGCATTCCGACAACCGACTTTTTCACCCTTCTCTGTACCCCTTCAAGAGTACTCGCGTCTCTCTTTGGTACAAGGGGTTGACATAGATTTTGAATGCCATGAGGAATAATTCCGGGGTCAGCGCTTTAAGACGCAAGCTTAGAGAGTACATGATGGTGTTCGCCTTCGTTGCCATTCCCTTATAGCTGGTCGAATTCTGTTTACTTACAGAATTCCCCGTCCTCTAGATATGCTGTTAGCCATACTAAGAAGGGTTCAGTGATACTCACGTCTGCATTTTTAGCCAGTACGGTATGGTTTGGGACGACGTCGAAAGCTTTCTCCAAGTCCAGAAAGATAACATGGAGTGATTGCTTGTTGTCCCATTTAGTGGTCCAGTCATCTCAAGCGGCCATCAAGTTTGTAGCACATGAATTCCCGGTTCCGAGGCCGTATTGGGTGAAATAGACGATGTCGTTCCGTTTAGACAGTCCCCAACACCATCTGCAATCAGGTTTACCAGCACTTGGATTGCATAGGGAAGTAACGCTATTGGTCTGCAATTGTAAGGGTTTTCTCCCATCTCCTTTCCTGAAGGTTGGTGAAAAGATAGCACGTTTCTATTCTTTGAGGTCCTGGCTCACTTCCAACAAGTACGTGAACGGATTATATACATATAAACTCGATTTAATTTGTTGCTATCCACAAATACACTTCCCTGCTGTAGATTTCCAAGCTGTTAGAGGCGTGATGCATTAGGCGACATACCGAAAGCAGTTATCTACACTATGATAATTTCCGTTACGAGTAGGGGTCTGGTTAAAAAAGAAAACGTAGGTAATTGGCACGGGGACAGTTGTATTGTTTTGCGAGTGACTTAAAATAATTATTGCTCAAGGCCTAGCGTCTAGTGAAAAAGAGGTCGGCGACTGCTTCTCAACAGATCTGATGGTGGGGACAAGTGAGATCCACTCTTATCTGACGGACAGCAGATTGATTATCAAGGGTCCTGTTCATGAGCAAAATGGTAGAAACTGAAAAAATAAAACATAAACGGAAAACAAATGCACGTATGAAACATAAAAGAGCTCTACCTTTTTGAAAAGCTTCGCAATAAAGAAACTCCCTGAAATCCGGTGATAAGAAGTAATATAGACTCTCTTCTCATGCGAGAACGTGATGAGGTTGCTGCCTTCGCTAGACGCTTAAATGCATACGTCATTACAGCGTGGACATGCATTACAAATGCTTGTTGAAAACAACTACTTACTGCTTGAGATCCCTTCCCACAACTTACTAGTGCAGTATCAACCCGTAAATACCAGTGATTACTTTCAGGTATCGGCCAAACAACTGGGGCCACGCAGGGTGAAATTGATATATCCCACGTATCTGAACTTACTTTGGGGGAATCGCACTTTTATTCAACCAGAAACAAACAGAGAAGCAAATACTTCCTCCTAGAACACCAGTGGGCTAACTATTTTCATTCAATTATGAAACTGTATACTCAAAAACTGCCATCCAACATCGAAACATGTAATGTTTTTACACCCGGCGAACCCTCCGTGCGGTCAAACTACTACTGTTGTGCTGCTTCTAAGCTCTTTATTCGAGAAAATAATCATATTTTACAAGTTCGACAGTCTTTATGCTCACACTAAGTCTTAAACGTTACTTGCCATCTTGTAACGCAAGTAGTGAATCTTGCGTGCTTAATTACTAATCGCTCTTTCTCACTTTTCCCTCATATTTGTTCGTCGTCTCAAAACTGCGAGTTAATGAATTCCTACCCACTTCAAAATTGAACCAGACTACTATCGTGATAGAGATGTTCTCCTACTTGGACCTTATAAGATACAATTACTCAGACAGTTTTTGATTATGATAATAATTCACCTTATTCCAAACAATTTGTGACACAGTTTGGAATTCCTGGCATGAAATATTGCAACAACAGCAAAATATGTTTGCATACATACTCCTTTACAGTTCGAATCATGTTATGATAAAAATGGCTTACGCCTAACTGGCTTCCGCATCTAAAATCCGTGGGTCACTACCTCTTGTGGTTGTTAACCTGTGTACAAGTAAAGAAAGAGGAAAATGCGGCGGTCAAAATGTGAAAATCCAATTGTTTCTGGGCAGATCCCGGCCACATGTCAGGTAGGTATCCAGTCGGCGTTTAAGGGATTCAGACGAAGTAGCCTAGGTCGCATCTTCAGGAAGAGCGTCCCAGGGTTTAACAACTCTTAGGGAATAGAAGTTGTGCCCGACATCTAACATGTCGTGTTCCAGGCTTAGTTCCCGTTTGTGTCCTCTGAGATTAGTGCTACAGTTAAGACTTAATGATCGACGGAGCGGGTGGCCAGGTATGCTCAGAGTGCAGTGGATCATTATTAAGTCTCGTCTTAGCCCTCTGTACTCCAGAGGATATAGATCTAGAGCAAGCAGCCAGCCCTTGCACGTTTTAGACCTAAATCCTCGAACAGATTTTGTCGAACGCCTCTGGATGCGTTCTAAGCGTAGTTCGTCCTTCCGGAGAGAAGGGGGGGGAGGACGGTGGTCCTGGACTCTAGGCGAGGCCCTGGGAAGCTGCTGAAAATTTGGTGGATGCATCTACGATCGGACCGTCCAAAACAGTTACTACCGCCAGGCTTCCACGGAACGCGCTTCTGTCACAGTTGGCATGGGATTTTTAGTCTTAAGAGGCTAAGATGCCCGAATCCCTCCCTGTCAGTGACGCTTCGAGTTCCGTGACGTTGAAGCTGCATACATGAGATACATCGTGTCTTTTGTGTATCACCTTGCATTTATCAGGATTAAATGCAAGCCCATTACTGACTGCTCAGTTGCGAGTTTGAGCTTAGTCCTCCTGCAGAAAAACGCCATCTCCTTCACTTCTGATTCCTCTCAAGAGTTCGACGTCGTCGGCAAAAAGAAGGATTTCCTGAGGGACCTGTCAAGGCAATTCATTTATGTATATTCGGAAAATGAGAGGCCCTGGTACTGAATCTCGGGGAACACCGCTAGGACATTCTGTTCCTTCAGACATAGAGAAACCCACTGTAACTGTAAATGAACGGCCTCGTAGGTGTTAGGACAACCACTCGATGAGCGGAGGTCGAATCCCGGTTAATTTCAGTCTATCAATAAGGCAGCCATGATTCACATGATCAAGCGCTTTAGCAAAGCTTAGGTAGATAATGTCAGTTCGTCCTCCACGGTCAACAACGCCAGTCCACCTGTCAACTGCAGTGAGTGGATTGGTAATGCGGGAGTACCCTTATCCATAATCCTTCGTTTCATCGTATATTAGCAATTCCATTACTTTGGAATGAATGGATTGAAGCATCACCGGTCTTTATTTTTTGGATCCCCCCGTCGACCCCCTTTGAAGGTTGGCCTTACGTGGCCCAGATCTCAAGGGTCGGGTATTATCACCTGACTCAGAGGATTCTTAAATAACCTACTTAAAAGTTTGGGCGAGATTGGAGCCTCCTCCCGCAGTGCCGTCGGACGGAATTTATCTGGTCCCGGACAGGTGTCTTTGGCGAGCGGTAGTGGTTTACGCTGTACTATCTCATCGACATCCATAAGTCTTACTTCGTTGGCGGGATATTTCGTAAGCTCCTGAGTAGGTGGACGATGAGGAAAAGATTTGCGTATACTGATCGGCCAGGGGCCCAGCCGCTACGGTGGCGCTACTAGCCAGCTCTTTCGCACCTGGCAGTTGAGAAGCTCTCGCTTTAGCCTGCCAGAACGAGGCAGTATAACTGGACAGACTTCTCGGGTTAGAGACAAACATATTTGTAAGCCTGATTTAATGCCCCTGCCGATCGCCTCACAGTGCTTTCGTTCACGTGTCATTTGTCCGTTTCACTTGTCTGTAGGTATATTCGGTGCCAATTCTTTTGCGTCCAGCTCAGTGGCGTCTCTTGAACATAAGCAGTTTGAGAGTGCAGTTCCCCATTACCTTTGGTAACCTGAAGCACTTCTTTCTCGAAAGTGGAACAGACTGACCGATTGCACGCACGACCTTGTCAGGCGTGAATCTTCAGTGGGTGTTCATATCCTGTCATGCATGGTTAAGTCCCCAGTCTTCCCATTCCATTGCGACTAGAAGAGCCGGAGTGTTAAGGCGCCTGAAGTTCCAACGACGTTCATTGAAAGGTCTGGTTAGATTGGTTTCACAGACAAAGTGGAAGCCGATAACAATGTGGTCCCTCCAGCCGAAAGATTGAAGGATTGCTAAGTTTTCAATCAGGAATTCTTCATTTGTGAAGACGCAGCCTAAGCAAGACGGGGTTTGAATCTTCCTCACTCGCTTTACCGTTCTGACTTTTTTTCATAGGCCCCAGCCTCCCAATTGGGTGGAAGAATCTGGCTTCAGTGAAAACGTAACTCCCGCTAAGCTTGCGATCTGCAAAGTAAACCTTCGATAGATTAAAGTTGCCTAAAATCAGTGTCTGTGTGTCCCAGTCTAAGAAAGCAACTGATTGCCTCTAGCATCCGGTCACCATATTGTAAGTCAACAGATGGTTTCCTATGAATGACTCCCACCGGGAATATAGAAAGCGAGAAAATTTTACGTTATTAGTTGAATTACTGGAATAAAATTGTTAGCTGTTGCAAAGTTACATGACGTCATATGGTGTGCATCTTATCATCTCTCCCTATTTGAAGTAAATTATTTTCAGCAAGGCACATAACAATTTTCCTGCATTCCTTTCTTTTGGGAAAGGAGGACGAAATCCATCCTCGTGAAAGACTGACATGTATCGAAACCTCGAGCGTCCACTGTCTTATTCTGTTATTGACATTAATTCTACCTATATAAACCTGCTGATTATCCTTGAGCAATGAAAGTTTACCAGGCAAAATTGCCAAACTGGTATAGATATGTAATCACGCCTGTAAACTAGTGTATACAAGAATAAAGTACTACTACTATTTAGGTATACTCAGCACTTCACCAAAACTCCGCAGGACCCTCGGTCTTATCTCCTTACAACCCAGGGATTTCGTTGTTCTGGGTGCTGAATGGTTCACAGACACTTTGTTTGACGGACAGTTAACATGCATCAGCTTTGCGTCGCGGTCCTGAAGCTTTGTTATATTGCTGCATGTTGGTAGCAGATGCATCACTGTTCTGAGCTGCCCATCAAAGCAGCTGCCCAGCGGTTCCACGGACTCACAGCTTTCCAAGGGTTCTCCGATCGGTTATGTGATCAGGTTTATTCATCGTTGGGACATAAGTCGATATAGGCCTTTCCAGCGTTATTTTATCTGTTATACCATGTTACTCAGGCCTTTGTACCTGCCATAGCTAACATTTGTACAGCATAGGTTGAGCAACTTCTTGTAGCAAAGAGCACCTAATTCCTCGTGTGATGTGCGTCACTGATACCACGCCTTCCTTTTTTCCTTCTTTACCCTTGGGTTGCCCACGTAACCCAGGACCGTTTCATGGGTGATCGTTGGGTAAATTTCAGAACACTCTTTTCAGTATCGCTCCAAATAACGCTTTTGATATGTATCCTGTGTTCATCTGTCGATGATGAGTGCCATCCCCGTGACCACGAAGTTTCCAGGAGTTCACTGTTTGTGAGCTGGCAGTCTGTCTTTCGGTGGAGGGGGAACATATCCGGCTCAACTGTTGGTAGTTTCCCTATTGGTTAAGAAGGAGCACCTCATCGAAGTGCGATCGCTTTTGCCTAGGGGGATTTGACATAGATATCGCCTACCAAAAGGTTATCATCTACCAGAGCGTAGTCATGTCGTGATCTCTTCCCATCTGGTCCCACCGGGTGCTACCAGTAACCTTCGCCATTAGTAATGCTACCACAAATGTATTTCGAAGTCTATATCCGAAAGATCTGTGTCCACAGCCTACTGCGCAGAGTAGGTACAGGCGTTATGAAGTCTGCTTCAAGAGCTACATGGTCATTAGCTACTGAGGTGGGTGTTGAAATGGCTGTGAACAACTGTGCCTCATGCCGTTTTGTGCTTAGAGGAGGCCTACAAACCAGCCCTAATGGGTGCTTTGTTAGGACTGTGGTGAAACAGCATCACATGGAGTTTGGTAATAAGCTGAGCACATTATGACTCACCTCTTTAACTGTCAGGTGCACGGTATTGCATATAGCCACTCCCCTTCCTTTTTCAAGCGGCTGCCCTTTCGGAAAAAGGTCATGTTAGGAAAATACATCTTTTGGCCCATGACGTCTGATGGGAATCATGTCTCCGTAGTGAAAATTAAGTCTGCATGCAGTGAGCTGCAAACTGTTAAGTCCATTTAGTTAGAGGGCAACGTCCGGTACGTCAAGTAAAATACCGGAATGGATAAACGTGTGGTAAACATTGAGACTAGTAGGCAAGATTTTCTGAAAATGCCCTTCATGACAGCCCTTTACGAGTGACAAATACAGCGATCAGCTAGTACAAGAAGCTTGGTTAGAAACTTCCCTTGATCCCCAAAGTGTCTTGGTGAAGAGACTATACTCGTGAATAGAGGAGGTAAAAGGTTCAACGCATAGGATTAGCAACATCCTACTGTACGTCAAAAATATTGGAAGCCTCGGTTCATGATAGCCCATCTGAATTCCTTGCCGCTTAGTGGACAGCAATGCATGACAAATGCTTCACAACCTTAGATTATATCAAAGGCAACAGTTTAATACCCAGCCCTAATGAGAAGCACAATCTGTGAATACTAGTATCGGACAGTTTCACCTGCACTAACCTTGGAAATGTTTGGTAAAAACCACATAGGATGAGATATTAATGACGCAGAAACGGACGGTGAGGCATTTCTTAGGTGGATACAGAATAAATCAACTATGAATCCAGTACAGGGTTGGAAAACAAAAATCTCTTCCTATCTTGGTTACTTAAGACTTTTGCATCCCCCTTGCTCACCATGAATCTGCCTAACCCAATTAAGTCAGGTATATTTTTTCACCCTTGCCGTCTTTATTGGGTGTACGTAGATTATACCATCATTTCGCTAGTCCGAACATGTCTGGCAACTCGACACCTGAGGAACCCAACTACACCACTGTCTCAGGCGAACTAACCAACACCTAACCACCGGTTAGGTATACCAGAGTTTTAGCAGACAAGTGACTGGATATAGTGTATTGGAATCCGCCAAACACCTGGAGCTGTTCCACAGGACCTAGAAGCAAGCACGAAGAAATAGACTAGATTACACAAGCTTGTTAAACAGATATTGGATTAAGAAGAATCCTGTTGTAATATCACAGTAACCGAACCTTAGGCACCTGGATTTTGCTACTTCTGTGACGCGAAGGTTAAGAGATAGTAAGATTTTTCAGGTGACACTGTATATTGGACATGACGCTTTTCAAACGTATGCGGCACCTTGATGCACACGTTTACTACGAACTTTACTAATGGTGGGTATTCGTGATTTTGCTTTTTAATTTTCCTCTTTCCAAACGAGTCATCTGCATAAGCTTTTCATTATTTGCTTATTGCTGAAGAACTTACTTTGTGGCCCAGTAATAGTTTTGATTGTTTTTCATTTGGACAGAAATATTAGGCATGGTCTGCTATCTGTATTCCCTTAATGGGTCATACGTGGATACATCTACGGACTGCATGTTATATGTTCATGTTTTGTTAAATGCATTGGTGATCTGCCTACCACCCAGCTGTCAAAACTTTTGGTGCATTATGGTAACTATGGCTCGAGTTGCAGTAAGAATCATTGAGTGAACTTTGGGCAATGCATAACCAGAAGCCTTTGCATATCATTCAGTGGTTCTTAGTACCAGCCTGAAGTTTCAAACAAAGCTTACTGGTGTTTCTCATACCAGCTGCAGTTTTCATGAACTTTCAGCAGTTACCTAATTGTTTAACAGACGTTTATTCGATAGTTCTACAGTAAGCCTAACAGAAATACTATCGACAAAGCGAAATCGGCATACCTGTGTGTTCTACGTCCCCCATTTCGTGTTCCTTGTCTTCTCTTTCCCCCACGCAACACATTTGTGGGTGTAAAGGTTTCACGGAGATCTTGACCGTCAACATTCTGTAACGTGAGAATACCATTAAGATAAAGGCTGACTGACTGCGGTTTCCGTCCTTTCCCCTCCCGTTTCCTTAGTCGATCCCTGTTGTGACGTCAGTGCTTTATATTCTTGATAATTTTCTCACTTGTCACGAACTCACTGTCGCTGGAATGTCTGCGGAAATCAAATATAGCCTCTCTGAGACTCGGAACTTGAAGAATTATATGCGTGTTTGGCATCTAGAAAATGATTAAATAAGACAGTGAAATCATTAAGACTTAAATAGGAAGACTGTAATCAGTATATACTAGTTCAAAATATCAATACTTGCAATTCAAGGGGGGATAAAACACACCATCATGCCTACCCATATGGAAGTATTGCTGAGTCAGTGTTGGCTGTGTTTCATGCTTCGCTTAGTGATTTATAAGTCATGTATCTTTTAGCATTCCGGAAGTGTGCAGTAAGAGCATAAATATGGTATAGCACAACACTGAAAAACAAATGCACTTTGCATTAATCCTTTCAAAACTACAAGGATGCAAAGAAGTCTTAAAGTTAGTCACCTTATATATGTTTATATCTACGGGTCGATATCATGAAAGAAGGATGCATCCCGATGTCGGTACGCTCACGAACCGAGTTCTTTAGGACTAAAAATCTCACTTATAATGCCTAAAACATTGTCCACTCAGACACGGTTGTCGAGTTGGACAGTGGACACCTTCAATTCTGTAACTGAAGAAACCTGCTTTGTAAAAACTAAGTTTCTTGCACGCGTTAAAGTTACACTACATGCCTCATGTTTCCACCTTCCTGTAATCCACCTGCAGATTTGAAGGGATGGATTACTAGGCTCCTTCCCTAGCTTCTGTAGACTCGAAAGGGGAACATGGGAAAGAAGCGAGAAGACCATGGTGTGTGACCTAATCGCATAAGTGCAGCAACTCACGTACCTTGTACACTATAGTCATTTGTCGTTGGCGAGTATTACTTTAAAACTGTCGATACATTTTAGTCGCATACCTTTTATATCGCTCAGGTAGGTAAAATAACGCCTACGGTGACTCAGAAGGTAGTCGGATACAGAAAGATCCATGGAGTTGTTATGCAAAAACGACTACAGAAGATATTTCAGATGAACTGGAACTAAATACAGGAGAAACAATCTGCACTTTTCTCGGCCGACACTTGCGTTGACTGACGTTGATAAGTGGAATTTCGTCAGTGTGTTCTGAGGAAATGCTGATTAGCTTATGTCATCTGTTGGTGTTTCAGAATGTTTAATGAAGGGAGTAGTCAGTTAAGTGTTATTGATTCCCAGTAAAGTGATGAGATGAATTCTAGAAGACGTTGTACCAAGGAAGTGGGTTCTAGCATCAGTACTTATAAACTGCTCTTTCAAATAAACTAAAGGTTTCTTGCCCTGAAAGTAAATCTGAAAAACATTTGGCAGACGTAATTATATATTTAGTTTGGTGTAAATCTAAAGCTTGTAGATTGTGTTAGGCATTAAAACAGAATCCGGGACTGCTAACCTACTCTAACGGGAGCCAGTTTTTCAGGGTTGGAAATCGCTACTTGGTGGTTGAGTCAACTGCATAGACCGCTTTATCGTTAATTTACTTAGGGAGCTCGTTTTAAAGAGTAATCAGTAGGATGCAACACATATTTGTGCTCTAGTCCTAATTGGTTTACTGGATGGTTGGAAGGCTTCTGCTTGAAATTTGATGTTGATGTCAATAATGACGATAATAATAATAATAATTTAATAAAGAGATAGGTACCAATATTCAACGGATGTAATACCGTTACACCATGCTTTTGTGTAAACTATTTAAGAGTGATTGTAGGCAGTGAAAATGTTGCATTTTGACAAAAGTTCGAGGATTGAAGTCCTGCAGTTTGTTGCCACAGCCTTCAAAATCTGATAATATCACGTCTAAGAAAAAATGTGACAACTGCTTAAGGCCTTATCCACGTGTATATCTGGTTTTCATGCCAATTTAACTGACGTGAATAGATTCAAAGACGAAAAGCCGATTCAGTGGCTAGTCCAAATAGATTATTTTGGGGAAATGAAATTAACTTTGTCGTAGAGCAAAGGGATTACCACAGTGTATAGTTTCACCCTTTGAAATCGACCCCTTAGTTCAGATAGTAAGGAATCAAATCTTGGCTAAGTGGGTGGAATCCTAAGTGTGTTGGACATAAAAGAAAATAGAGTAGCATTTAGCATGAAAGTATATTGGTTTAAGTTATCACACGTCACAGCAACACGAAGAAGAATTATATAGGAAGGAATGATATTTAATGAGGCAAAAGTGAGTGGAGAAGAGACAAAGGAATAAAGGCGGTTAAGATCCTCAGGATGTTAGAAGGGTAAGGGGTTAATACTTCTGCGTCATTGTGACCAATTTTAAGGTGTAACACCTGTAGTATCCTATTTTTGGCTCTTGAAGTCTCACGCATCTCAGCTGGACAGTTCACATCTCTACACATTGCTGAGATAGATATTCACAGACTTGAATGATGTAATGGAAACACTTCACGAGTGAGTACCATCCAGTAGCCCAGCAGCATGTAAGTGCGAAGTAGGTAGAAAAATAATCAAAGTGAAGTGGACAAAATTGTATTAGAAGAAATAAAAGGTTTGGCGAACTCTAATCATAAGCATGTCTGGTCTATAATCGATTACATAGACGCGTACCTGGTTGCTAGGTTTTATGCTACATCCCCACAGTAATTTAGCACTAATACCTTCTTTTTGCTCTCTTTAAGGTTTGTCATCTCCAAAACCACTGCAAGCAACCCCAGCAAGCATAGTCGAATCATATTTGAGTGAAACTAAGTACCGTTTACCAAGCTGTTAATGTTTGGGTCTGCATATAAGAACGGGTGCTATCAACTTTGGTTAACGTATTCAACGTATTCTTCCAAGAGATACCTACTACGAGGACTGATTCAATCAGGTTGACTTTGTCTTTCTGAATGAAGACAGAAAACTACTATGTAATGCTTATTAATGTGACCATTGTTTAGAGTAATGCCCTAATAATCTAGTGATTATGGTTTAGGTGTTAGAAACAGAACAATCAGTAAATAGATATCTTTTCAACAGATCTGTTTTAAAGCTGCACATATTTGCAAATCTCATGCATGTAGAGCTAGACTTCATGTTACCGAAACCAAAACCGAAGTGTACTCAACAGATCTATGCACATTCGTGCAATAAATGATGAGCCACATCTATTGTGTGAGGGCTTGTGGTACTACCTGGCTACCCAAACCCTCAGTAGATAGAGCTGTGTTCAAACCTGTGACCCACTGGTTGGAATTCAGCCCTTATTAGTAATGATCCACCTGTAAGGGTTTGAGCGAAAATAAAAGGGAACTTAAGTAGGTATGATACCATTTATAGTGTTTATAACCCATGAAACGTTTAACTCATTGTTTCTAGCACTCACTTTCTAGTCAACGAGTTGCTTTTCGAAACCGATAAACCTACAGATCTTTGAGTATCCAGATAACTTGATATCATTTATTCAAATTTAAATTTCTCGCTGAATCTTCAACTGTATTTTGTGAAAAGCATAAATTAAGGTGCACGTTGTACTCTGGAATCTGTGATTAGCAGTGTTATGATTACTTGGACTGTGTATTGTATTCGTAAGCATAAAAGCTAACTTTATCTACATTCAACAAGTGTTATATTGCTGAACAATAGCCTTTTGCAGACCAACGAGAACTAAACAACTTTCGTAAGAATTTGAGGGAAAAAAGTACGTGCTTTTGTGTAGCATTTAGACGCACCAGTAAAAATGACTTGCCAATTTATCACCCCGTTATGATTAGCCTAGGATGCTCTATATTAAATAGGCAATCATGCAGTGTAATTTACTCACTGAGGGCTTGGATGGTGCCGTTTTCCCTGCTTCTGCATCGAAGGATGTTGAGAAACTAGCTATTTCGTCGACAGGCATGCAGCTGGTCCAACTAGTTTGCTTACAGTTACACCAGATCAGATGTAAGCGAAGAATGACACGGGGTTGGGGAGAATAGGTTATGTTTCATTGGGTCCTGAATACTATTACTGGAAGCGTCCAGGCGGTTGATACACTTCCTGACTGCTCACACCGTCAAAGACTATTTCTTTCTCAAGATACCTGAAAGAGAAAATGATTTGCGTGACCACAGAGTCCATGAGATATCTGCTTGAGGCCTGTAACACAGCCGTTTCAGGATTGTTGGTGTGATATGTGATTGTTCTAATGCCAGGCAGAGATAACCCAAACCACCAGCACCGAAAAACCGTGAAGCAGCGAGGAATGTGCTATTTTCAGGACCAACGTTTCCTAAGCTGCCATTTTCATAGGGAAAGCAGCATTAGCGTGGTACTGTTGGTCATTCAAGGGAAACACCTTACTACCGTTACAATCTACCCAGCCAGCAGTACGACTCCACCCTCACACTTGCATTATAGTGTAGCAATCTACACCACAATGGCAACTGCTTTTCATCTTACCACTATCCAACAGACGTTTCTGGCATGGTAGGATCTCGAGGGAACAGGCGTTCCACCATCATACCTCATTAAGTCATTGTGATATGCAAGTCCGACCACCACCATACGATCGCGGCTCTCAGCCGCGTAAATCATATGACAGTTACGGTTATTCAACCTAGTTGATACTGGGTTATCTTCCGTATCCAGAATCTTATCCACAAATGGAATGTTTATTAACTTGATCAACATTGTAAACGAAAAATGTAGTGTGTTTAAACTCCAGTTTATGAGAAAGACTACATTTGTGCTTTGACTCTGCAAGAGTTTCAAATCATATTCGCAGCATATTGTACGCTCATGTCTGTATCTTGTTTTGAGAGCCGGTATCTTGAGTAGAATCATAGTGAGTTGTAGAAGCCTTTATCAGGACCATTCAGCCATAGTTAGATTAAGTTCTTGTTAAATTTGAGGTACCTGGTAGGTATCGAGTAAGCGGCATCACTAAATCAACCCTCATTTCTTTCAGCTGGTTGAATTTAAGATATGTGGAAGACAAAGAAAAAATATGTTTGATAAGTAACCTTCACATTGAGTATACTTCAAGTCGTCACTGGTTACCTTTTACAATAAAATAAACTGTCATACGTTTACCATCTTTTCATGAAAATATGGACATAGACAAAACAATCGTCTACAATAAATTCACCAGGTTGAAGTGCAATTTAGAATTGATTCTAAAGAAAATAAGTAGTGATAACGGTGCATGTACTAGGTTTGTTATGCTAGTTTTTAGAAAGTTATAGTGTAGTCCTTGATAATGTCTTTGTATAATATCTTTGAATATTTGCACTAACCGTTATCTTCAGACTGTTTGTTCTCACATACAACTTGGTCTACTTTGAAAATACTCTTTCTATCCATCCACCTATTCTTTGTATACTACTTTGAAATGTGGCTGCTTGAACCGATGCACCTGTGTGCGAAGTTCTCATCATCCATCCAAATCAACATAGGACCAGGCATTACTGTTCATATCAGCACATCAAGTAAAAAGGCAGTGAAGTGGAAGGTAAAGAAAGGAAAATCGAGTCAAAAGAGATATAAAGTATTCAGAGAGAGAGAGAGAGAAGAGAGAGAGAGAGAGAGAGAGAGAGGAATGAGAAAATGGTGAGATGTGGTATAGCGTTAAGATGAGGATAGTGTGTGTATACATCTGCACCACTGACGTCGGTTCTGAGCCATATCACCTAGAGTCTCCGACCCCTGTTTCCTCTTGTCCTGCGGACCCCAACCACCTAGTCTGCATCGCCCTACATGGCTCAAACCAACAGCCAAAGACTTCATACATTGATGCAATGTTTTAGTCTGGCCGCCTCGGACTTTTTTCCAGTCTGAACCTACTTCGACCAACGTTGTGTTGCGAGGCAGACGGCGAGGTTCTACGTTAATTTTTTTCAGTCAGTCAGTGTCTCTGCACCCATTTTACTACGGTCTCTGCTAATTTCGAATCAAGATGTAAAGTTTATCAAGCTTTACATAGAAGTTACGTTTTGCAACAATTAACACAGTATATGCTTCTTTGATCAACCGAAACCGGTTTTATCGTTGTGATATTGTACTCTGGGATTGAATGATCAAGTTGTCGATGTGCATCTTCTATGATCATCAGTCAATAAATTCAAATAATTTGTATTATTTTTATCATGAATGGTGTTTCATTGCTCCATGTTTTACAAGTATTTTTCCCTTGATACTTACTCAGAAAAGGTAATCCCAGTTTATTTTCTAGATTGTTATTTTATACTACGCATTCAATCAACTGTCTATGTATGCTTTTTGCTTCCTTCCTTCAAAGGATCATAGATGATTTATCCTTGTTGTTTCACCTTCCTTGTGGTTGCGATTTACTTTACCGCTTTCCTGATCAAAAGAGTCTCAAATGTTGTTTGACATCTTACCCGATCATTCTAAATCCTGGTGATCATAGCCAGGATCCAACTTTGCTGACATCATGTGAATCTATTCCTGCGTGGATTGAAGTTAAATTGAAGCACCGTATATCTGCATCATTTTGGTTCTTCGTCACAGTAACTTGGATATTATTTTGGGTTTTTGGTTACGTTACACAAGTAAGTTCCTTTTTGTTACACACGCTTTTTGCTTTTCAATTATAAAATAATATAAAACACTAAATAAATACCCACTCAACCACCTTTTGCACGTCCATACAGTAGGCGATAAGCCGCATCTATTGTGTGAGGGCTAGTGACTATCTGGCAGCCCTAACCTCGGTATGTGAAGCGGGGTTTGAAACCGTGACCCAATGGTTGTTAGTCATTTCCACAAACTTCTGAGCCACAGCTCGATGCTCCATCGTGTAGATGTAAGGTTTACAAAAAAGGTTTAAGTCCATTTCATTTTGCTTGTCAGATGTATCTTATAGTATCATTATTCCTCTACTGTATACTTTATCTAATCGACAAACTAAAGTGGAATTACACTGCCACAATGCTCAAATCTTACTCTTATACTAAAAGGTATAACTCAGTTATTGGAAATTTGCATTGCCAACCATTTCAAGTGACAGACCATTTTTCACTACAATCAGTTTTCTGCGAATCATGAATGACTGAAGTTTTTTAGTCATATAAAAAAATGCTTACTGAGAATCATTGGATCCGTCAAAAATTGATATTTCATGGTGCGATGCGGTATTTTACAGTAACTTTATAGATTATACGGAAAATGTTCACCTCTTATCGATCACATTTCGTTATCAGAATGATAAGTCAAGTTTTTTTTTTGAGATTAAAATGATTAGTAATCATATGTGTGTCTATTGTAGCACTTTATACACAACTGAGGAATTGCTTACATTATAGTTTGCTTTTGTTAAAATATTTACTGTTGGCTCTTTTGAGTGACATGACATACATTTATACCTTTTTCTTCTTTATAGTCCTACCTCATCCAACTGACTTTGTTCTTTTTCTTTGTTGTCTGCATGTATGTGCATTTACGCAACACTGTTACTGAAGGTAGGTAGTATCAATGACCAGCTGTACGCTTTTTTATTGTTTTTTTCTCTGTTTTACTTAATTTTTAGTACATTATTACGAGATGGGTTGCAATTCGGCGATGGTGAGCAGGTTTTTGTACTAGAATATAAACCACGTTTATCAGACGCCGGCTTATGATGCTCTCTGATTGTTCAGATTTCGGTAGATAGAGTGACTTTCGTGTCTATCACGTATTGATTGAAAGTTGAGTGGCCAAGTCAATGTGTTCCACATTTTCACCATTTTAACACACTAAACTACACTTCACCGACTTTTCTACTTTTGGAAAAGTTGCTGCTACCTTGTGGTCGGACTTGCATATCACAATGACCCAATGAGGTATGATAGTGGAACGCCTGTCCCTCGAGATCCTACCATGCCAGAAACGTCTGTTGGATAGTGGTAAGATGAAAAGCAGTTGCCATTGTGGTGTAGATTGCTACACTATAATGCAAGTGTGAGGGTGGAGTCGTACTGCTGGCTGGGTAGATTGTAACGGTAGTAAGGTGTTTCCCTTGAATGACCAACAGTACCACGCTAATGCTGCTTTCCCTATGAAAATGGCAGCTTAGGAAACGTTGGTCCTGAAAATAGCACATTCCTCGCTGCTTCACGGTTTTTCGGTGCTGGTGGTTTGGGTTATCTCTGCCTGGCATTAGAACAATCACATATCACACCAACAATCCTGAAACGGCTGTGTTACAGGCCTCAAGCAGATATCTCATGGACTCTGTGGTCACGCAAATCATTTTCTCTTTCAGGTATCTTGAGAAAGAAATAGTCTTTGACGGTGTGAGCAGTCAGGAAGTGTATCAACCGCCTGGACGCTTCCAGTAATAGTATTCAGGACCCAATGAAACATAACCTATCCTCCTCAACTCTGTCTTTTCCTTTGCCCTCACCTTTCGATACTAATCATAAGCCCGACCTCGCATTCTCTAAGCACTGCAAAAGATGAAAGCCATGGAAACCTCATTATTGGTCTCGTAACAGCCCGCAATTGATTTAATGTGAAAGCTGTCAACGCCCGAACTTTGTGCCGAATCGGACACCTGGCATCCATCGCCAGAACCGTGAGATCTCTAGCCATGGATGTAATTTTGTCTCTGAGACACGTAAACAGGACCCGAGTGCGGTTATTAAATTGACATTACGTGACCAGTGCGGTACTTCATCATAATTCACCTTACGAGTATCTGGAAACCCAGTGACTATCTCTCGTGAACTCGCTGGTATATGCATACTATTGAGATGTATGGCAGAAAGTGCGCTTCTCGACTGGATGTCCGTCATCAGCCATCTGTGTGCTGTTCGACTGAATGATCTATAAGAACCAGGAAGGATCAACCGATGCCTAATCTCAATCTCTATCTACGCACCTACCGACTTGTAGTTAGGTGATGCAAAGGATGAATTCCATAAAAAGCTGTCAACTTTGCTTCAGAAAGCTTAACGTTTACATGTAGTCACAATCGCTGATGACTTTAACGCTCAAGCAGGGAAGCTGAACCAATAGGAAAGGGATCTTGAGGGTAATTTTGGAATCTAGTGCCAATTGTGATCGTCTTTTGTAATTTTGTTTCTGGCTAGCACTAACTTTAGGCATAAGGAGAGACATTGTCTCACGTAGCGTCCGCCGACATCAAACTAAAGATGGACACAGATAGATCACATTTTATGAACTATCGTTGGAGAGATGAGTGGAGGGTTGCTGCTGTTTCTGGAGTATCAGTTTGGACTCAGCTCACGTGCTAGTACGTGGTCGTGAATATCTGCACCTTACTAGCCACAGGAAAAAGGAGTCAGTGAGGCCCATCTGCACTCGATTTGTAGATGAGGACGCAAAGTACGCATTTAGAGAGGGGTTAGCTAAGTATTTATTTGACCGTAACACTGATGTTCAGCCAAAGGAAACTTGGCGTTATGTTGTGCGCTGTAGACAATTGATAACCTACACCCGAAGGTTAGCAAACGTCATTGTATTTCCACGAAGTCATCCGAACTGGTTGATGCGAGAATACTGATTCCATCTGGTTTTGACCACGGTGAAGCGCGAAAGAGACTTTTCGTCAACCGCGAGCAGTGGTGGTTGGCCTAGGCGAGAGACATCGAGAAGGCAACAACGCTGGGTTACACTCAACAACTGTTTAGACTCATTAAGCATACTGACAAGACGAGGACGATGGTGAGTGAAACCATCACCGAAAAGGAACGTTTGCTTATGGCATCTTAGGGCGTACCAGTAGAACGTTGGGCAGAATACTGAAGCACAGTTGAACTGACCAACAACAATGCTTTATTTGCCCAACATCCAGCCTGAACCTGAGTAGAACGTAGATGTCGGTCCACCAACTCCCTTTGAAGTTGAGAAAGCTGTATGGAACCTAAAACGATTCAAAGGGGCAGAACCTGACAGTTTTCAAGAGTTGATGCAGGGAATTGATAATTAAAGTGGCGGAAGCACTAGGTAGTGCTGTCAGACTACTTTACTTCTCTGATCATCCTAGTTTATATGAAGGGAGATAAGTCTTCCTGTGTTAATAGTAGGGGTTTAGTTTAAGTATTATGATATGCAAGATCTTGGAATCCATAATTATCCGATGCATAACTAGCACTCAAGAACAGCAAACTTGAGGAAATCAGGCTGGTTTCAAACCTGAATGAGGGTGCATCGATTACATTTTACTCTCCGTCAGGTTCTGGAACACAGGTATACCTCCCAGCCAGTGGCCAATAGTTATCATATTTATTGACCTAATGACGGCATTTGACTCTGTCGACCGCGACGTGTTGTGACAGTGTCTGACGGTGAAATGAATTCCGAGCAGGTATACAACGCCAACTAAAGCTCTCTACTCAAACTCACGAAGCCGTGTAAGAGCTTTTGGAGAATTGTCATCAGAACTGATGACAATTAGTGGTGTCCACTACTGACTACCTCTGTCATCGTTGCTATTTAACTCCGTCATAGACGTCCTGATGGACATACGACTGATATTATAGGAACTGACCTACTCCCTGAAGTCATGCGGTTGACTTTTAGTATGCAGTCGATATTGTCCTGCTGGGTGAAGAGACTGACAAAATGCAAGATCTTCTGAACGCGTTGAGCAAAAATCTGAATATGTTTGGTATGCGTTTCGTTGGCACCTGTGAAATGTAAGACGATGTTTCAGGACTGGTCTGCTGCAAGTTATCCCAGTTAAGTGGTGGGAAGTAAAGCAATGGAATATGTCGATCAATTGTCTTACTTAGGGAGCTACAGCGACCCGAACGGACTGGATGTTGTGTACGAGGTTCTTGGTTGATTTTGTCAGTCAGTCAGTCAGTCAGCTTATTTCTTTTCATAACTCATGTGATGAGCTGAACGGGACCATATGCAACTTGACTTAAAAATTTAACTCTTCAAGGTGTAGTATTTTGACAAAGTGTGCCAAGAAAACAGGTAATAACAGCTGAAGAACTGAAATCGCTTGTAGAAATGTCACGGTGGAATTCGATTTAAGACTGCTTTTCAAATGATAATGCATGAAACACTAGTATATTCGCTCGTAGTAGGTCGCAGTTACAGCGTAGATTTAGCTCACTTTTGATGTGATCGTAATGTTTGGCGGTAAAAAGGACTTAGTATGTATTGATTCAATGAGCAGTGAAACTGTTGCTTACCGGTTTAGGCCTCTAGCTATCATACATTGTATCATGCTTATTAACACTACTCTACTTCTACCTGATCAGATAGGTATTATAATTTACCCGTAACCATTCAGTGCGGTTCACAGCGCAGTACCTAGATATTTTCTTGTTTTTACAAAATTCCACCATTTATCCCCCTCTTTATTAATCCTTGGAAATTTCATCATTCTGTTCAAGTTGAGCATAATTCACTTTGAGTCCAGTGTTTTGAAAATTATACGTCTAGCGTTTGGTAGAATCATGAGATGAGGAACTATACTTTGCATGTATTTTTTAACACTTTACATTAAAAATGTTAAATGCAATAAGAAGTTGGTTGGAAAGAAGGCTCTCATTGTTGATTTAAGTCTGTTGTATTAACAGATGTTGTGCAGATGAAGTTTCCCATGTGGCGAAAATATTTGCATAAAGATGGTTAACATTGAGATGGGAAGTCCCCCCTATAATGGTGGGATGTTTGCCACTAACTAACCATGCATATGTTTGCTCATTAAATTATGGACTGCACTCTTATCATGTGACAGCTATCTGCACAAACTAAAATGACGGAGTACGATTTGGACTAGTAACTTTAAAAATGCGTGTATCGTCAATGTATGCATCTTGTCGAGTTTTGAAGCTTCGGCTTCGTCTAGACTGATGTACGGTAAGATGATAGAGATAACTTTCTTCAAACTGCATATTTAATAAAACCTCTCTTGTACGAATTGTTATAATTGCAGAGTGGTAGGTAATGTTATGAATTACGTACTTGTTCGCCTACACATTATGGGCTACACTGTATCAAAGCATTCGTAGTAATTCTTTGGTCGACATCGTTAGTCTTCCTGTTTAACCACAGAGGATGTTCTTTGCATAACCTGAAAGAATATATCTGACGGTAATCTACCTCTTGTTACTCACCGAAAGACTGAATTTCAATAGGAGAAAGATATCATACATTAAAACTCACATTGCACGGACGTTAAGTATTCACTTAGGGAATTACTGTCCGAAAGTATTTTAGGACTATCCAAGTACAAAGTAAGTAATTAAACAAAGCAATGTCGCACAAACTCGATGATCTAAAGGCGAAAACCAACAAGTTGGTGGAAGAGGCAGGGTAGCGAAGACGGAACTTCAAGTGAACGTAGAGAAGACAGAGGTGATGAAGATACCCAACCAACAGCAGCATCAACAACAAGTACCAGTCACCATGAACGGGAGAAATCTAAAGGAAGTAGTCTCTTTCACCTACCTACCTAGGCAGCATCGTTCCAACTACAGACGGTGGCACAGATGAGGATGTTAAAGCCAGGATCATAAAGACAGCAGGACAAGTCTTCCTTCATTAATCTGAAATCAGTGTGGAGATCTACTGCACTCAGCAAAAAGTGTGAAAAGCATCCGAATTTTCAACACCAACGTGAAGTCAGTGCTGGTATATAGTTGAGAAACTTGTCGTGTTATGAAAAGTATTTCCAACAGACTACAGACATACATCATCAACAGCTGCGGCCTACTGTCACACGATACTGGAGGATGGAGATCAGATGGCCAGAATGATAGGAATAAGGAACAAGGAACTCTGGCTGGCTGGCTGGCTGGTGCTGGCGGGGGCTGGCTGCTGACTGGCTGGTAACGAACCAATCAACCAAGAACCAATTGCCCAACAAATATGTGGAAGGAAGTGGAGATGGATTGTATTGTGTATACACTGAGAAGACCATTTGGGGACATCACGTGCCAGTCGAAGCCCTCAAGTGGAATGGGAAGGGTGAACGTCGAGTTGTTGGTGCCAGGCGAGGGTGATATGGAGGAGATTGTGTGAAGAAGAAACGAAAGCTTGTGGGTAGTGGTAGAGCTAGGTTGAAAAGATTGCAGAGAAGATCGTGAAATGGCGACGTGCTATTAATAAATAATAATAATAAGCTTCTCAGGTTCGGTTAATATGTAAATAGTTTTAAGTTGTATAAACCTTTGCGTACCTGGTTGGTTTTCGGAGATATGAAGGAAGTAGGTGCAGCGTTTGTTAACAGTTATAATTTTCCAAAGGGCAGTGCTCTCATGAAGTCCATTAATTAGTATAAAATCGGATGTATTTATGTGCACCATGCTTAGCTTTATGTTATATTTGCAAGACTTGTTGTCTTTGAGTTCAAGATTCTGAACAGTTCTGTCGCGCTTTCTCCCTAATCACTAGAGATGTTTGTATTGGTGGTCATTTTATGGCATGTATGTATAAGGGGTAAGGAATGGTTGCGTTCAATTATCATCTATAAATTAGTCTTAACTTTTTGATAGAGATCTCAAAGACCATGCAGTTCACTGAATGCATTTGTTATTAGGTACTGTTGAAAACTGAAGTAATCAGAAATTATGCTTTCGTTTTTTTACTCTTCTATCAACCAACATGAATAGAAATCATTGAGAGCTTGTTGCATTAGTGTGCATTATTATTATTTTATTATTAGTCCCCTGGGTTCCTAATGGAACATAGGGCTTCACTAGCACGTCTCCAGTCCACTCCGCTCTCTGAAATCTTTTGAACCTGGCTCCACGACAGCCCACAACCTCTCATTTCTTCCTCACACTATCTCCTCCATGTCACCCTCAGCTGGGACACCCAACTCGTCGTTTCTCATCTGGATTCCACTCGAGTACCTGGCCTGACGCGTGATGTCCTCAGTCGGTCTTCTCAGTGTATGCCCACTCCAATCCATCTCCACTTCCTTCCAGTGCATATTTGTTGGGTGATAGATAGGTTCTTGTTAGGTTCGTTGACAGCCAGAGCTCCTTGTTGCTTATTCTTGTTATCCCGGCCATCTGATCTTCAGTAGCGAGCGTAAGCAGTTGTGTGTGTAGTGTGCATAGCTGCTAAATATTCTTGTCCTGCAGCATTATATTCCAAATACTACACGAATTTGTGCTTTTTTATATTTTGACTGGATGATTTCCAACAATAATCTAGTCGATGTCACAATTGAGCTATCGAAATACTAATGGTCGATAAGAAATATCTATGCCAAACTGTGTAATTTGTTGCTCATCATATATTTAATGGTGTACTACCCCATCCTAGTAAGTGAACTTGATTCCGTTTATCTGAATTTAACCGAGGAGAGTGCTGATTAGCGTAATATCAAACAAATGAGACAACTATCCAGTATTGAGATTACTCTGATCTGATTATCAAAGTCCTCAGATCAATATGATTTTAGTCAATGAGAGGGGGGGGGATGATTGATACAATACAATTGTTTGCGTAACTGCATATTCTGTTAATTGAACGCAACTGTTGCGATTGTGATGAATTCTTTAAGTTGTTGTTAAATAAACGCCTAATCAGCATAGTATATTTGCTTATTTTACAGAATCTCTCCTAGTTATATGTGGATATGGTTTACAAACTTCAACTTGCTATTTTACTGGTCGAAAAACATATTCGTCTTTTATCCCTATGAATAGAATTAAAGGTTTTCATCTCATTGATTCAGTCAGTCCATTCACTATACATACCTATTTAGGTTGTGAGTGTATAAAACCAATCACTGCTGCACAGACTATATCCTTCTCTTCCTCCTCTCAGAGTCGTCGTCGTCGCCTACTGATACAACGCAGACAGTAAAAACTCTATTGACAGATTATGAGATTCTACCGTTAATGCCCATAACTATGAATAGTCGAAGGATTCAATTTATAGGGTGTGATTATATTCCCTTGCCTCATCTTGTATGGATGTTGCGTATAGTACATATGACTTTATTTCAATAATATTCGCTCGATGATTATTTACGTATTTATTTATTCATTTTTCTGTTCAATCTGTACACTTTGTAAATATGTATTAAAAAGTCAGAGAACAAGAAGATGAGGAAGATATTTGATGCATCTTGTCTTTTTTTATCACTCAATGCAGTCTGTATGGCATATTGTTACCAGGAGTTGTTTGACACTAAAGTCAGTTGATTACTATATCGTCTAGCCTTGATAATGTTAAAGTTTTCTGATACCTATCAAGGCATTTTATTAGTTTCCTTTTTGTATGCAACAATTTTCAGAGTTTAACAAAATAGCTTTCCATCTGATGTATTTGTTACGATGTTATTATTATTCCTATTTTGAACTTTTTAAGTAGTGAGAAATATCAGCTTCTGATCCATTACATTCAGACGTACTAGACAGTAGTGGTTCTGAAATGATGGAAAAGATTTGTAGCTCATAAAGTTAGTGCTGATGATGTAGCCACACCTGGTGATGAAACGTCCATGATAGAGTAACAAAGCTCAAGAAACACGGAATCACCATCCGAATAGTGGTTCATAATCACCAGTTAAATGATGCATAAGTCAGTTTAAGTGTCAGTGATTCATATTTCAGTCTGTTTCGTCTTGATTGATTATTGTTCCAGTTTATGAGGAAAAGGATTATCATCTAGTAACTATGGCGAGTTTAATTTGTCAAACTTACTTATCTGTTTTTATCTGATAATAAAAGTAGTGATCCTGATTGATGATTGAAGGTGAGATGGAAATCTGGACCACGGCCGGATTCGTACTAGCAACCGCTGGGTTTCCAGCCCGGTACTCTACCAACTGAGCTATGAGACCTGACTATTGATCCGAAAACCCAAAAGTCACTGACTCGAATCATGCAGTTGCCCAGATTTTCACTTGACCATCAGTCATCCAGTATCAATACTAGTCTTCCAAATCACGACTATCCCGGGTAGTCAAACTTATAATAATCGCTTTTTCTTGGACAGTTTTTCATGTTGTTCGGAATTCGTAGCATGTAATATTGCAGCCGAAATTGTCTGCAACATTTTTAATAGTACTAATTATAATGGTTAAATCATGCAACTAGCATTAGCAATGAAGCAGGTGATCTGACCAACTAAGAGCTCGCAGCTAATAGTCGTATTTAGGTGTGTTAGTGTTAACAAGACATGTGGCGCTTAGCGGAAATCTGGAGATGTTATGTACACGGATTGCCATATATTGATTGGTGTGGAAGCGGAATTAAAAAGAATTCAAGCTGACCGGAATAATGCTCGGCAGTAACTGATGAGGTTTTTCTTGCTATTGATCTGTGCAATGTAATGAATAACAAACTATGTAGAAAATGCAGACCGGCCATTCCACGTTGAGGAGTATATTACTCAAAACCAAATATAGTAACTGAAACGCATCAGCGTTTGTATTATACCCTGAGTCGTAAACATTTTATAATTCTAGACTTACTAAATTTCATTCCATTCACATCTATCTTCCAGTTCTCTTGATTTCCCATGTTGTTCTTTGAATTGTAGCAATTTGAACACATGTAGCCTAGTACAAGCTTCTACAATACTCAAAAGAAAAAATACTCTACAGTCCTCAAAAGAAAATTCCTGTGGATAACATCAGTCTTAAAAGCTTCAAAACATGTATTATCATGTTGAATAGGCATCTGATCGATCTAGTAACAGTGTTTAGAATTATTTACACTATCTGATGTACATAATTAGAACATGATATGGTGGTATGTCAAGCTGATTTTGTTATGCTTTATATTATGAAGGCATTCCTTAAGGAAGTCGACATGGTATCTCTTAGTATTAAGGTGATTCTATAAGAAATTAAAGAAAAATGATGAAAACGTCTGTAGAGACTAAAGTAAATCAAAATTAAAACTTGTACGGAATCATTTATCATCTATTCTATCGTACTCATTGTTGTAATGAGTAGTATATTCTAGATGTATGCATATATCTGTTAATGTAGTGTAATTTACAATTGTATGAAATATATATAAATATGGTATAGTGAACAGTATTAATCGACTGGACAATTTCTTTTCCACATGTATTCATGAACAAAGGAATACACAGATGTGTACAGTAATGAAAAACTTACTAGGATTACAGATAGATATTACTACAGCAGAATGATTCGGTGATTAGTATTATTAACTGAAGCATGTAAAAGTATCTGAATGTAGGTGGTTATAATTCTGTGGTACACATGATGGATGGAATTAGTACTCACTTTCTATGTGTCCCAATGTATTTTCATTTTTATATACAATTTGGAATTGTGTGATTAAAAAGAAAAGGTTGTATGAATAAAGCTTAGATGATGATACGATAACAAAGTGGATAGATTTCAAAGAAACAACATTAAATAATCTGCATCAATTTGTTTATTTTGTGTGGTGTTTATGATATAAAGAAGGAAGTCACTAAGACGGTGAGTTAAAATGGAGATAAATATCTTAATGTGACTATGTAGACGTCTTCGATTTGCGTTATGAAAACATGAATAGGAAAATTTGTTAGGATAGAAATAGAGATATCTTGAAGCCAGCATTTCTTCATCAACAGAAATATGCACCTCATATATTTGGTAGGTGGATTCCATTCGAATTTAAATGAAGAGAGCCTTGTGCTACATTTGTATTGCTAGATATCTGTCCATTATCTGTATTCGGTGGTTATTAGTAGTATTGTTGTTACTATTTTCAGGATTAGGAAGGTGGGCAAATGAATTGTTAGCAATACCTGTAGACATACCAGTAATCTGATTCGATCTGTTATATTTCCAGCCTGCATTTGATTTTTGATTGCTTGTTATCATTAGAGATTGAGGGTTATTTATTGTCGTGGATACTGGTGTTGCTTGAATATGTTGGTTCGTTGGAAGTGCAGGTAATCCCGTTTGTGATGGCTAAAAAATATAACGAAAGAAAAAAATCCAGATTTAATTTAGTTTGTGCGGTGAAAATACAGATTGATTAGTTTTTAAAGAAAATAGTTCCCATCACGGATCGAAATCATGTGAAGAAGCACTGAAAATCATCAAGCATTGTGCAGACGTGTTTTATCCTAGTCAGTTATTCATGGACAGTGTAAAAGGTCCAGTCCAATGCCGTTAGGTTTCGATGTGATCAGTGCGTAACTTACTTGAAAGTAGGAAACAATGATGGAAGGGGTGCGATTTTGATGGTATTTGACAGGATGGGATTTGGGAAATATTCGTTTTCCCTTTGAATGTTTTCGAATCGAATTTGGCATTAGTTAGGTATGTGTCAAAATTAGAGGTTTGTTTTGTTAAATTGGATTTTAACAAGCTGTTTAAATAGTATAGTCGTAAGTGAATAGTATGAACATAATCTTATCTGAATGCCAAGGTTACATGATTCCTTTTTTTGCTTTTCCTAGTGTAAAGCGACATAGTATACGGAAATTTGTTTTCACAGTCAAGGCTATTATTAAGGCGACCTGCCTAAATCTTGGCTACCAAAAAACGTTCCACCGATTATATTCCATTAGATTCTTCTTTTTTTAGTTTGTTTTCATCGTCTAAATGTCTTCTAAACGCATCATGTACTCTCGCACGTTTTTAAAATGCTTTCGTTTCTCACCTAAGAATAAAACAAAGGTAAAACGTCCTGCTGGTTGGAAATGGATTTGTAAATGCTCAAAATAATGCACACTATTATTTCTAGGATACCTATATGAGATTATGAATTCCTATGCTGGCTGACTGAAGTGCCACCATCAAAATTATGCTCGATTTTGTGTTAATTTCCGAATCTAGAACAGATTCTAATGTAACACTAACTGACAGTTTCACACTTATGCCGTCAACACTAATATTATTAACACTATGCAGACGTAATAATTATTGTACGGAAAGCGAATTTGTTGAAATATTCTATGCTGTATCATACATGCTTGGAACAAGGCGATTATTATTACTATATCCACTGACATACTGCGAAATTAATGTCTGAATAATAAAGCGTTTATTTAAGTACTTTCTGGTTTCACTCCTTTTTGATTACCAAACGAAATGATGGTTTCTGGAGTTCTACCCGTTAATTCCGTAAATAATAGTTAACTTAGTTTTCATTGACTGCAAGATTCCTTGAGTTGTTTCACTGTGCCAAATACAAAATTGTGTAGCCTCTTAGAAGTTTAGCAGATTTGAAGTTTCCCCCTATTCAGAGGGAAGTGACAGTGCGTCATTGTGTTTCACGATATTTGTACAAACACTTTTGAAGCGGATGATCATTTAGCCCAGTGTGAAAGTGTCCATAGACCGTATATTTCATTGTTTAAATGATACTGATCATCTCTTGATTCTTAACCTTTTGATTCGTATAACACAGTAAATGTTGGAAACTATAAATTTGTTCGGAAACTATCAGAAAACTGACATTCAGATTAAACGATGATCAACAAATGAGATAAGTTGTTTTTGTATGAGCTAGTAAGAAAGGTCATGAACAAGTGGTAGTCAATGGCAGGAGAATTCGCTTTCATCTCAAAACGTTAATGATCTCTCTGCTAGTCAAGTGAATAGTAAGAATAATCAACCTGTTTCAAGACTGCTAGAATACGAAATCAAGGAACTTGTGGAGAGCTTGTCACCACTTCCCTATGCAACTTACTCTGAGGATACAGTTTACTAAATCATGTAACTCAAAACAATGCAAATTTTCAACACAACCTCACCTCTGATTTTGGTACGCATACGGAGTTTAGTTAGGCAATATACACAACGTAAACCAACAACTAAAGGTTTCATAGAGTAATGCCACCTAACAAATTGCTTAGTTAGAAACCACTCAAGCTGGTGTGTAGATTTTCACAGGTAGCCAGACCAGTGTGATCTAAACATCGAACGGTTTATAACTACTCAGGTTGTTCTGTTGCAGTATATTTTGCTAGTTCATGACACTTTTGTGTCAGAGATCACACTTTGAGGTCCTGGTCGAGTGATTTTCCGTGGAAACATTGCCAACACCACAGTTAGGCAGTTGAAAAATTACTCATCTGTGAGAAATTTCAATTTATAAATGAATTACAAATTGTTCATAGAATGTTGCCATTTTGTAGTTTATCCAACGTGCAATTATGTGCTCAAATAAGCAATCGTTAGATCTGCATAACCTATCACCCGACTATGTCAGTCAATAGAAGTTCTCAACGTCATCAAATGACGCATCTCATTCATATATTTCTCTACAGCTAACCTGATTCCTCAACAAAGAGACCATACACAGTGGGGACAATTACCAAAATCCTTTTTTGTATATTCATAGGATGTGATCAAAAGTTCTGTAGGTTATTATACTTACATTATATAAACCTTGACCTACAATACCAGGTACAAACCAATTTGTTCGACCAACATTTAAACTTGGAGTAATACTAGTTGAAGCGAAACATGTAGGTGAAGTTGCATGTGATTCGTTGACTGGTGTTCCAGTTGTCTGATTTCGATCATTTATTTGTTGTTGTGAATGATAACATGATTGCTGATTTTGTTGTTGATATTTACGTCTTGGTACTATTGTACCTGTTATTATCTGATTAACCATTATTGACTTAGCATTTGGTTTTTGTATAAAACTATGTTCAGGTTTTTTCTTCATTCCATGACAGTATCCATCTCCACCAGCACCAGGTATTTGTTTCAATTCACCATGAGAGTATTGTGGTTGTCTACCGTGCATTTCCATATATGGGTGTTTAATTAACGCCTCACTATTGAGTCTTTCTGTAGGATCCATACTTAAACAGCTCTAAATTAAAGTAAAACGGAAAAAAGGTAACAATATTTAAGAAATTACAATAAACAGTGATAGTTATGGATTATTTCATCTAGAAACTCAATTTTTGTCTATGAAGTCAATTACAGTAACATTTCATGTCGAAAACATAACAATCTGATTCTAAATACTAATTCAATAATCGATAACTGTCAGTTTCAATCAGTCCATTTTATAGTATGACATAGAACACAGAATGAAAGCATCTTGTTGATTTGTTTCAACTTAATTACTAAAGATAAAATATTGACAAAAAAAGAGATTTATGCTTGTGTCAATAGATGTTAAATCCTTATAGATTGATTGTTTAAGTTCCTTGTAGTGTTCAGAGTTACTAGTTTGAAATTTTCATTGACATTTGGCTTAAACTAAATCATGAAGATACATAATGTATGCATTCTTTATTGTCATTGAAATTTTGAACATATTCATGAGTCTTTATTTATTTTTGGGGGGTGAGGACTGACTTGCTCGTGCTTACTTTAGTAGTATTTTATTTCTTTCTGTTTTCTCCTATTGTATATGTACTTTATTATAAAGTGTAATGAGTTTAATTGGTGCATGCCTATGAAATATTTTATGTTGATGTGTTTTAGTGTTTATCTGCGTAAATTTGTACAAGAACTTAAAAAAATGCTACATTCTTGTAACTGCTTTTAGATGAATTTTGAGTACATTGTATAGTTTTAAATATTGCTATCCAATCATAAATGAAGTAATACTTCAGCAAACAAATTAACTTTCAACAAGATCATCCTCTTCAGCTGCAAAACCACATTTAAAGGTATAACAGTGAAGAAAATATTTTTAATGATGATTTCATTTACTGAAGCTTTACAATCGTATTTAAGATCATTGAAGACAAATTCTTGGAGATGATTGAAGATGAAATGAAAATTTGAACCTCAGCCAGATTCGAACCAGGACCACCAGATTCCGGTCCGATACTCTAACAACTGAGCTAAGAGGTCCGACTGCTGACCAGATATTTATTTCACTTCAACCCCTACGGGTTTTGCCCTACTACCGTGTGAATTCGTGACACGTAACTACCTAATTGTATTCACACTGGCTGCCTAGTCAGAACTTATTTCCATTCAAATCTAACTGAATTAGAGAGGGGGAGCATCATATTGGTTATCATTTAACCATCTGAGATAGCCATGGTTTGGCAGACTAGTTTTATATTGGGTGAAATAAAAATCTAGTCAGCAGTTGGCCTTCTAGCTCAGTTGGTAGAACATCGGGCCGGAAACCCGTGGTCGCTGGTTCGAATCCGGCCACGGTCCGAATTTTCATTTCACCTTCAATCATCACCCAACATAAATACCAGTCTGCCAAACTATGGTTATCTCAGATGGTCAAATGATAGTCTATTATTAATCACTGGGATACGTGATTACTGCGGTGTTGAACAGTAGAATAGAAAGTTTCTGAAGACAGAAAAAAATTATCTCTTTGACCATTATATGACTAATGAATGCTAGTAATGTTTTTGAACTCGAAGATCTGGTTTAAGGTTATATGTTGCCAATGATTCACTTATGTACACATGACACAGTCGTAGGCCTTCTGAATGGTAGGGGGTATTCTGTAAATTAATTTGAAAGAACTACTAAGGAGAGCTAGATGTCTGGAGATGATAAGGTTTTCAAGAACAGAACTGTTGGTATTCCTTATCTCCTTACTGAAAAGCTAAGCTAGACAATGTTCTAAAATACGGTTACAAACTTGACGTTGTTTACGGTGAATTTACCTCGCTCCTCAAAGACAAGTAAACTGATAGATGCACATTGTGGTGGTCAGCAGCTGAATTTTGTTCTAACACACTGATGGATTAATTATCTGCTCAGTTATTAATTTCTATTACCCTTTTACACTTGCAACTATTCTCTCACTTTATTATGAACTCTTTAATTCTCGGTTTCAACACCCATTTATCCATTTTTCTTGATCTCAACCTACTGAGAATAATCATTTTGACTATCTGAGATAGCCATGGTTTGGCAGACCAATATTGATACTGGGTGATGATTCAAGGTGAAATGAAAATTTGGACCACGGCTGGATTCGAACCAGCGACCACCAGGTTTTCCGGCCCGATGCTCTACCAAATGAGCTAATAGGTCAGATTACTGATCAGATTTTCATTTCACTTCAATCACCATGGGTTTTGCCCAACTACCATATGAATTATTGACTGATAGAAGTTGACATTTGTACCAACTAATATACAGACTAGTTATATTTAGATTCAATGGTACATCTCCGTGGGGATGATATCGCTGAAAACGAAATGCATAGTTTAATTCCTAAATGAATTCTTACACGGTGGAAACTGCTTACATGCGTATAATATTTGATCTTATGTAAATTCATGTATACTTCAAAGAAGGAGGGATAAAAATAAAGAACCATGTCAAAAAATGCATCAGTTCTCTTTTTTATTATTTGTCTCTTAGGTTCCTAATGGAACATAGGGCTTCACTAGCACGTCTCCAGTCCACTCCGCTCTCTGAAATCTTTTCAACCTGGCTCCACGACAGCCCACAACCTCTCATTTCTTCCTCACACTATCTCCTCCATGTCACCCTCAGCTGGGACGCCCAACTCGTCGTTTCTCATCTGAATTCCACTCGAGTGCCTGGCCTGGCACGTGATGTCCCCAGTCGGCCTTCTCAGTGTATGCCCACTCCAATCCATCTCCACTTCCTTCCAGTGCATATTTGTTGGGTGATAGATAGGTTCTTGGTTGGTTCGTTGACAGCCAGAGTTTCTTGTTGTTCATTCTTATTATTCTGGCCATCTGATCTTCAGTAACGCGCTAGCGTAGGCAGTTGATGAATGTCTATAGTTTGTTGGAAATCCGTTTCGTAACGCACCAAGTCTCTGAACTATACAGAAGCACACACAGAAGTACACACTAAAACAATTCAAGACAAAATGGTTGACAAAAGTAGTTATTCTTAGGGTGGTATTCCTCACAGACTGACATCAGCTAGAGAGTCAGTGGAATCTTGGGATTACTAGACAGCCGTTTCGTCCTAGCATGGGACTCCTTAACAGTACGCACCCATGATCTCGCCAGGGATCGAATGTAAGACATTCAGTTCTCGCAGTCACTCAGCCACTGAGAAAGATTCCAACGGTTCACAGTTTCCTACTTTTGTCAACTCGTCATATAGCTCCACTATTTACCAAGGTCGTTAGTTGGCATCCACTTCATTGACTACTGGCTGACTCGACAAGTCAAGGCTTCTCACTAGAACTTCGGGCTATCCACGTGAAAGGATGTCATTAATGTCCATTATACCGTGATATAATTTGGAATTTTTGGGGATTTTCGATTGTTCACGAACTAATGACAGTTTCTGATGAATACTAGCTTAATAATGAAATTCCCATGAACCTAAAACTACAAAAATAGTTATATCGTTAAGTTTGCTGATACACGTTGATCACTACTAAGGATTCGTCAACAGTATCAGTTACTGTTCAGTGACTGGTTCGTGTAAATAATCCATCCGATCAACCATAAAATGGCCTAATGATTAGGCACAACTTTCCGTAGATTGACTCCTAACGTCTCCGAGATAATTAAGCAAACGAGGTGAGGTGATATGACTGCAAAAGGCAACAAGAAATTTACTGTCAGAGGATGTTTGAGTGTAAGGGAAAAGTAGGGACTGAATTAATCACTTTAGCTAGTTTTCACTCTTATTGGGTGGAGCCTACAGCCACAGATTGTTTGAAAATGTTGGAAAAGATTTGTAGATCAGGATGAGGATAATGGTGATTCCGTGTTCTGTGAGCTTTGATATTTTGTTGTGGATGTTTGATCACAAGACTTGGTGATACCTCAGCATTAACTCCGTAAGGGAGTGAAGCATATTCGAATGTTTAGTGTTTCTGTTGACCTCAGGTGTTATCCCTTTGTAAGCTGACCTTAAATTTCCTTCGGTCACACCGTAGAGAATCTTTGTTAGAGTGAAACTGTGCTAATTGTTACTGTCACATTTGGTATCATAACTGATTTGTTTGGTCAATTTGCTTTTGGTTGATGGATGGTTGTTATCTACCTGAGTAAATTCTGGGTTGGGATTGACTTTTCCTTGGAATGCCATGCTTCTAGAAACTCGCTAGCAGTTTTCGAACCCACTATTTGGGGGACTTCCGTATTTTCCCAGTCAAACCTGTGATCTTGATAGTCTGCGTGCAGTGAAAATAAGAGGGTTGGGTCATGTCGCTTTTGTCCCAGTTGGTGTTGTACAACATAGTGTGTAGTGATTTCTTTGGTTTGTGCCCTACTCCAATGCCGAACAGACGGGGTGATTGGCTGACAGTTTCTTAGACATTTCTGACATATGGTAGAGTAAGGCACATATTGATTTGAGGTGATTGCCCTGTCTCCTTTCCTGCTGATAAACACATTTTGATAAAGTTTAGTGATAAATCATTGGCTTTGGACACTTTACACAGGTATTTTACTTCGGCTTTCCATAATACTTCGATGTTGCAATATGTATTGGCTCTTGAGAATAGTGTTTGGTAATCGATATGTTCAAAGGGTTCGATCCATAACTTTAAGCTTTGCTTCAAGTCAGTCCTACCTTAATCATTCTATTGCATTTGGTAAATCGGAAGGTTAGCCTTTTTTACGTGTACCTGTGCACCAAATGACAATATCAACCAGCTTTCATCGTCAATATTGTACTGATAAATGCAAGTGACTTCGTCTAGAAATACCACCAACAGCCACATAATTACCAGTGAACACAAGCCCTCCGACAAAAGCAAAAATGAAGTCCCGTACGCCATAAAGCTGCTGTAATCCGGGAAAGTTGCAGGGCCAGATGGAATTCCGCCAAGAGCGCTGAAAACAGACGCAGAGACAACAGCAAACACGCTCACACCACTATTGCGAAAGGTTCGCAAGGAAAGGAGGAAAGGTACCTGCAGATTGGAAGAAAGGCTATCTTGTCAAACTTCCAAAGAAGGGCAATCTGAGTCTTTGCAAGAACTGGCGCGGAATCATGCTCCACTTCTGTCCACCCCAAGCAACATATTAAGCCGCATCATCTTTAAGAGACTAAAAGATGTGCTGGATTCAAACTTACGACGGAACAGGCTGGCTGGATGGCTTCAGGAAAAATAAATCGTGTGCAGATCAAATCGCAGCACTACGCTACGCATCATCATAGAACAGGAGTATAGAATGGCAGTCAACTCTCTACCTCAACTTCATCGACTTTGAAAAAGCCTTCAACAGCATCGACGATAAGTAATTTGGCAGGCAGCTGCTTCTTCAGCACCACGGTTTTAGTGCCACAAACCTCGATCAACCTCATTCAACAACAGCTACATGCTATAAGATGCTAAATGCCAATTGATTTACAATGAAAGCTCAGGCCAGTGACGCCTTTGAAGTGAAGACAGTAAAGGAGTAAGACAAGGCTGCTACCTACTATCACCGGTTATCTTCCTGATTGTGGTCAACTGCACTGGACTGGACTGGATCATACAGCAAACCATGAGGAGCGAGAAGATGGGCATGCGCTGTTTGGACCGATGAAAAGACCCCAGAAGAAGATTTGGATTTCACCCGTGATGACTCATGTCTAACGTCTTGTCGCACAAACTCGATGATCTGCAGGTAAAAACCAACAAGTTGGTGGAAAAGGCAGGCAGCGAAGACGGAACTTCAAGTGAACGTAGAGAAGACAGGTGATGAAGATACCCAACCAACAGCAGCATCAACAACAAGCAACAATCACCATGAGCGGATGAAACCTAAATGAAGTAGTCTCTTCCACCTACCTACCTAGGAAGCATCGTTTCAACTACAGACGGTGGCACAGATGAGGATGTTAAAGCCAGGATCATAAAGACAGCAGGACAAGCCTTCCTTCATTAATCTAAAATCAGTGTGGAGATCTACTGCACTCAGCAAAAAGTGTGAAAAGCATCCGAATTTTCAACACCAACGTGAAGTCAGTGCTGGTATACGGTTGAGAAACTTGTCGTGTTACGAAAAGCATTTCCAACAGACTACAGACATACATCATCAACAGCTGCGGCCTACTGTCACACGATACTGGAGGATGGAGATCAGATGGCCAGAATGATAGGAATAAGGAACAAGGAACTCTGGCTGGCTGGCTGGCTGGTAACGAACCAATCAACCAAGAACCAATCGCGCAACAAATATGTGGAAGGAAGTGGAGATGGATTGTATTGTGTATACACTGAGAAGACCATTTGGGGACATCAGGTGCCAGTCGAAGCCCTCAAGTGGAATGGAAGGGTGAACGACGAGTTGTTGGTGCCAGGCGAGGGTGATATGGAGGAGATTGTGTGAAGAAGAAACGAAAGCTTGTGGGTAGTGGTAGAGCTAGGTTGAAAAGACTGCAGAGAAGAGAGTGCAATGGAGACGTGCTACTGAAGCCCTATGTTCCACTAGGAACCTAAGGGACATATTATAAATCATAAACGCAAGTGGCTTAGTTTAATGAAAGAATAATATTTTGAAGATAAACTAATTTTCAATCAAATCACTATGACAAAGCTATCAGTAATATTGAAACTTAATTTTATAAAATTGCATTTAAGAATAATGCCTTCTCATAGTTTTATTGTATCCTGAAAAGTAAAAATCTATTCGTACAAATCACATTGATTTTACATTTCTCATGTCTATATTTTCATTTCCATCTTTGATCATAACATCACGAAAACCACTAAAATTTCCACTAAATCAAAAATTATTTACATCAGTATACATACAAAGTATATGTATACACAAAAACATGCAGTTGGAGTGCTCAATTTCGCTATTACACTTGACTACAACCTGTCGTTAGTTCACATGATAATTTGAAACTAGTCAATTGCAATGTATACTGTTATCTTTGGTACCAGTTAGTTATTTTCATGCATATTGTTAGCATAATTAGGTTAAAGACTTGTTTGGTATCTGCTAACTTGCAGTATTTTTGGCACTGACTTGCGAGGTATCTGGTTACCTATTTAAGAACGAGTATACTGTACTACAGTCTATTCTGACCTGTAATACAGATATAAGACATAAATCGATGAAAGCAGATGGTGTATAGGCATTATAATTTTTGGAACACACGCTAATTGTGGAATCACTATGTGACCAATGGAGAGGTTAGGCGAAAGTTACTAGGCAAGGAAAGAAAATCGGTCAATGAGTTTGTGAAACTTCAGCAACTGAGGTAACTTGGCTATGTGTTGAGCACGCCGAGCTACCGCTTGCCTCTATGTAAATTGCTAGCAAAACTTGAATTAGGTCGAAAGAAAGCCCAGGGTGACTAGACGAAGACATGGCACCAATTCATGAAGTCTGTGACTGTTGATCGAGATGTAGGGAGAAGTAGACTACCTGGCTAGTGTTATTGAGACTATAGGAATCACTGATTGAGGACTTGGTGAAACGGCTAAAAATCAGTCACAGTGGCGCAGATTTATTCTCTCACTGACGTCTTCTAAAGCTTGAATATTTACAATTACCTTTGTCTTCAAATGGCTTCTCTTACACCACTTCATCTACTTTGATACCACTCATATTCTATCCACCTATTCTTTGTATATTACTGTAAAATGTGGCAACCTGAACCAGTGGACTTATGTACGACGTTCTGCGTTTAAATTTGTCATATTTTTATAATCTTCTGTTTATTCATCAATAGATAATGAGCGGTATGGTAGCTAATTCTATGATGACTGATTTAGTCTGGAAAACTTTATAGATCTGAAACTAATCAATAAATTTCCATATTATGCTTTTTTTAATGAATAAAAAAAAGTCAGTTTCGCTTCGCCTGATCATACCTATCTTAACTAGGAATTAATTAGAACTAAGAGAATAATGCTGGTGATTTTCATAGAAATGAAATAAATGATTTGTTAGGTGATGGTGAAAGAAAAATTTACCAACCTTCACATATTTTAAGTTTTATCCGGAATCAAAACAGCATAGCGCAGTGTAAATACTACTGATTAAAGAGACTAGTTATGCATTCTTTATACTACTGATTCATCAAAATACCAAACAATGAGACACAAATGATTTAATGTACAACTAGGTGCTTGTTTATTTTCCAAGACAACAACATAAAACGAATGGTAAGAGACTGCCGAAATGGAAACTTTTATTTGACATCGACAGTTGTAGAGGGTGAAGATTTCCTCAGAATGCCATCCAATGCCACTGAACCAACTATAGTAATCTGTTGATATTGGGTGATGATTGAAGGTGAAATGGAAATTTGGACCGCAGCCGGATTCGAACCAGCGATCACCGATAATCTACCAACTGAGTTACGAGGTCAAACTGCTGCTGAGAATTTTATTTCACTTCAATCACCATGGGTTTTTCTTAACTACCGTGTGAACTCTTCACACGTTACTGTCGCTTGGTCGTATTTACACCACGGCTATTTCAGATGGTCAAAATGATCCCCCTCTCTAATTCAGTTAGATTTGAAATACTTTCAGTGGACCGGTCACGGAGCATCATCTGGTGTTTGACATATTTATATTTGTACTCAATGCATCCAGAAGACCCTGAATTCTATCAGCATCTTCACATCGCAGGACAATATCGTCTGTTACTGTAAATATAGGTATTTACAATGCTCCGGTTGAATTGTACTTAGTGGAAGAGCTTTGGTGAATTGTTTAACTGAACTTTTGAAACTGTCTGAGATCTAGGTATTATACCGAGAAGTCCTGTTTTTTCTAGCACGTTTTAAATTCTAATTAATGCTACGTTTATGGATGCATGTTCATAATTCGATTTCAAAAACAGCACAGGTATCACCAGGACAGGAATAATAATAATCATAATAATAACAACCGTTATAAGCATTTGTCATACCTGTAGAAAGTTTAATTCTTTCGAAGTGATAGGTGGTTGTAATGAAGTAAATTTCTCTTCCAAATCTTCCTGCAAAATACAAAAAAGTGTGCGAAATGAGCGAAAAATTAACAAAGGGTAAATACTATTATCCTTTGAGAAGTGACTTCACTTATGATCGGATTGATATTGAAGAAGATGATGAAATAAGTTGACCTCATCAAGAAAGTAGACTTCACTGACTCAGCTGGTACAGTGATCAATATGTTTTTTTATTTACTCCTTGGTTGGTTAGCATCTTCATACATAACAGATGGAGACAGAAATCAACATAGAACCTCGTATAAACGTGCATTATTTCAAGTTGCGACACTTCTCACTGATATGAAAAGAACAAGTGAATGCAAGAGTATTTATATCAAAGTAAACAAAAGTGTGTGGAAGGATAGGGGATCAAATGAGAAACGGCTAAGAAGGGTGTTTAAGCTATTGAAGATGTTAAAACTGGATTCCTCTGCATCATTGTAACTGATTTTCACTCATGTTGACAAGTGTTTTCAACCATTCATTCTATCTTTTCGAAAACCCAACCAGGCAGTCTGCACCTTATATAGCTCAAATCAGCAGTCACAGAGTTCATGGACTGACACATTTTGGTTTGGTCCTCCTAAAGCTTCTTACAATCCAACCCTACTTTGGCCACGATTACATATCTGATAGGTGGTGACTCAGTGTGCATAACATGTGTAAGAGTCACCTAAGTTTGTTAGGCTTCACAACCTCACCGAATGTCTTGGTGACATAACTCAACGTTGGTCCCATCATACGTGAGCAGTACTCCAATTTAGCTTTGCTCGGAAATCTGTTATCTCTTCGTATTTCCTACTTTCGACAGTCATTCCTCACAGCTGCGTGATAGGGCTGGACGAACTACTGCTCAGAATACTCACACTTCTATAATTAGTCGAATATCTCACCCGCGCTAGTGATGAAGGAAGTTGTCGAGTGTCTAAAGAGCTCTCGGTATTCGAGCTCAGATTTGGCTAGCGATCTGCGTTTTCATGCTTAAACAGCTCCTAAGGTAATTAGAGTAATCAGTACATTATAGCACTTCACTTCCCATCCTCAGACTAGGAGTAGTTGCAGACCAGTATTTAAACACAATCTTACATTTGATGGGTTCAAAACGTATACGAAAAGTATTCAAATTTCTCCTCAAGGCGTCTTCATTTAACACGACTGTATCGTTTGTATACCTCAGGATAACAACATGCCCTCCTGGGAGTGACTCAATCTTCGTAAGATCTGAGTTAGCCAGCGTCATAACAATTGATGCATCTTTAAGCGAGTTAAACAGGATCGTGACAGTAGACATCCTTGGCGAAAGCCACTGGTTGTCTTCATTTCAGGTAGCAACTTATGAACCTTTACACGAATCCAAGAAGTTCCCAGTTTTTTGTCACTATCATTGGAAAAGTGATATTCAAGTCAAAAGGTGACCAAGAGCTTCACTTTAACTGTTGACGAAAAATATACACTTATATAGGTTAACATTTAATCAGGTGTTTCTCAAAAGAATGAACTTATTCTTCAGTGAGACGTCTGCTACTGTAAATAGGTAGACTGATTTGACGTTAGTGGAATATCAAGTCAAGTCGTTCGTAAAAGATCTATCTTCTTCAATTTCACTCAGAGTTCATAATCAAACTAACGGACTTAAATAGATTGTTACCAACTTCTTAGAGCTGTTACTACAGTACAAATTACTTTGAAAAACAGTTACTGCACATTGAAAAATTAGTTATGTTGAATAGGGAAACGAAAAAAGGAATTTTTTTGCATATCTTTTTACTTCATATTGACTATCACGCCAATCTGTGATATGTCTACTATTCTGTTGAAAATCATTAGCTTGATGTACAAACATCATCAATAATACTTAGGTGTTCCGAACTTCACTTTAATACTTTTGTGATGATAAAAAGAAAAATGGTCATAAGTTTGCAGTAATAGGAGCTTAGTTGTAATTTACTTTTCTGACAGAATTCAGTTAAACATCTTGGAGTTATTCAATCTAAAATTTTTATATGCATCAGTGGCCTAGTGGGTAATACTTTGGCATTTAAAGAGAAAGGTGCCGAGTTCAGGATCAAGTGGAAGCAACATCACTTACCAGGAGCCAAGTACAAACAGATGATGAGTCTCAAATGGGACAAGACGAGCTCCCTGGATTCTAAAGTTAGCCATCACCAAGTAATTCATAACATAGTGAATGTTCATGCAATGCTTAGGCATTCGCATAACAGCCAATATGTCCAACCATGGTCAATCAACTCGATACTGTAAAACAACGGGATGTTACAAGTATCACTAAATCGTACTATTTCCATGTATTGATTGGTCACGGGAATGTGACCAATTTCATGTTGTCTAGTCCTGAGTGCAGACCGAATTCTACCGATCATATTTGCAATGTGACCACCAAGCTAGGAAGCTCAGCATCGCGGTGCACATTAGTAGATGTTAGTTGGTTGGAGGCAATCGACAAGATTCGGTCTGCACTCAGGACTAGATAACATGGAATCAGTTGCACTCCTGTAAACAATCAATAAATGTTTAGTTTGAAAAATGCAGAATCATTCGACGAGTTACAGAGACCCAAGTGTTAAAACAGACTTCAAACTGAGTGAAGTGTATAAGTATATTTTTGATTCAAAATTTGATGATGAAATTGGCCTAATATTATCAATCTCAGTACAAGAAGACAGTGATGTTTGAATATGTTGTGGACCAAATTTATTCATCATCCTCTTATTTAAATTAATATATATGCCACTTATATTGGGCAAACTAAATCGAACGTCACGACAAATAGTCATAGACTGGAGAATCATTGAAAACCTGGGAAAGGTGAAAAACTATTTTGTCCTAGTGTGGGACCCTTCATATTGTATACATGCACATGTTGATAGTTCTTGCCACCTGTACGTTGCTTATATCAATATTTGGGAGTGGGTTGAGACTAGGTCAAATTCATCTTTATTCCTCTTTGGTCAGTTTTGATTCCAGTTTATCTAAAGAGACTCGTTGCTCTGAGACGTTCTTTATAATTTTCTAAGCCTTTTGAGTAATTTCAATATTGTCAAAATCAATACACACTCTAATAACAGATGAAAATGAAAGAGTTAATGAATTAAAATATTTGACCAAGGTACTTAAAATGAATAATTATTCCGTGAAATTTATTCAAAAAATAGAAAATCATATCAATTTAAATAGGAAATCTACCCCTTAATCATGGGCTTCAACAATAGTTATCCCTTACAGATCACACTCATCACATGAAGTTAACAGAGTGCTCAACAAATACAATATCAGAGTGTTCTACAGAACATCAAACACATTGCAGAGTACCTTAATTCATTTGATGGATGAGATCCTTCTAGATTCTATAATCTAATTGTGTTTACAAAATAAAATGCTCAGACTGTGAACACCAGAGTTCCCAGCTGACCCCATAGAAATCCAGTGGAACGGAAAAACTTGAAAACACTTCAACCATACCTCTACATGACATCGTTTCAGGTCACAAGGTTCATGTTGACAATATCGAAATTATTCAGAAAGGTCACTTTAGAAATTGTAAAGAACATCTCAGCAGAATCTCTTCATACGAAGGGGAATCAAAATTGTCTAAATTGGAATGAGAAAGTAAGACATAGTTTGATGTGGTCTTAACTCAACCCCACATACTGAGATAACTATCCTGCATGAGATAATATCTATCAACACATGTGTACATACAAATCTCAATCTGTAATTTATGCACTCCTCACACACGCAATACCTTACAATATGGATATCATCTTTATTCTATAATTCTGATGACGCAGAATTATTCATGCAGAAAAACACTTGTCAAGTACACATATGTAAGCATGGATATTGTAAATTTGGGTTTACCATAACTTTGATAAAGCCTATTAGCACTTAATAACGAAACGTCAGTTAAAATAAATTTATTTTGTTTTACATTCATTGGGAAATACAAATACTAAAATAATGTTCTTCCAAGTATTTATTGTCCAAATCGAACTTGTGACCTGAAATGATGTCATGTAGAGGTATGGTTGAAGTGTTTTCAAGTTTTTTCCGTTCCACTGGATTTCTATGGGGTCAGCTGGGAACTCTGGTGTTCACAGTCTGAGCATTTTATTTTGTAAACACAATTAGATTATAGAATCTAGAAGGATCTCATCCATCAAATGAATTAAGGTACTCTGCAATGTGTTTGATGTTCTGTAGAACACTCTGATATTGTATTTGTTGAGCACTCTGTTAACTTCATGTGATGAGTGTGATCTGTAAGGGATAACTATTGTTGAAGCCCATGATTAAGGGGTAGATTTCCTATTTAAATTGATATGATTTTCTATTTTTTGAATAAATTTCACGGAATAATTATTCATTTTAAGTATTTTAATTCATTAACTCTTTCATTTTCATCCATTATTAAGGTGTGTGCTCTCCTTAAAAGACTGCAGGTAACAGAAACTTTCGCTCGAATTGGATGTGATGAGTTGAAATCTAAATATTCATTCGAATGTGCTACTTTCAAGAGGACTTTAAAAATCACAAGGGACTTCTTATAACATAATCTCTTCAAAGAAAATGGGACCAAAATTGTTTAAGTAGCAGTGAGGAAACAGAAGGTAGTTTGATCTGGTGTCAACTCACCTTCATACACTGAGATATCTTCAGGGGAATGATCCAAATCAGGTTGTCCGAAATAAAGAAATGATATAGGAATAGTGTAAGTGATTTAAAGTTGGTATTCATCATGGACTGACATAATTTGGAGAATCACTGTATACTTAGGAGCATTGGACAGGTTTCTTGTCTGAATCTGGAACTCTTCACAGTACGCACCCATGATCTCACCAACGGTCGAAACTGAAACCTTCAGGTTTCATGGTGGTGTTATGGGTACACACTTCTAAGAAGTCCCAAACTAGGATAAAATATTTCTCCTAGGATTTCAATAATCCTGTAACTGATTCTAGCCCACGATAAACACCAACTTGAAATCAATAGACGCTCAAAAACCTGCAAAATTTAATAGATGATTTTCTTGTTGAATGCTGTTTATTTTGCTATTAACTAAGTTTTTAGTCGTAAATTATGCTGTTGTATGATTTTTATGTTTGTGTGTTGTTTTTCAAAGTTTTTTTTGTGCAAGTAGAAGGCGAAAAAAATCAAATACGCTGAGATTTATACAAATATAATTTACATCTAAATCATAGATAAGGTGTTAGCTCTTTGTATAAAAATTTAATTCTACTCCAGTTAACATTACCCATCTGAGTAGACGATAATTGTGTTTGCATAATGAGAACTCATAACCTGATCAAGTAATTTACTTTCTTTGGTTAATACTTTTTGTTGTAAAGGGATTCCATTACACTAAAGTATGCATTAGATTTGAGTTGATACCGCTATATAATCTCGAAGTTTGTGTTGTAAGTAATACAACGAAGTACACTCCACAACCAAGTGCATACCGTACGTATTGTGTGAGGGCAAATGATAAAACTTAAAAGGTTAAAATTTAGCAGACTGAATGGGTTTCAAACCCGTCACCCACTGAATAAAATTCGACTACTTCAACCAATGAGCCATAGCTCCAGAAAGACAAAATCAACCCAAAACCTCGCATAAAAGTCCGTCGGTTCACACTTCACAGTTGCATGCAAAGAGCAAGAGGATAGAAAAAGACTGATATCAAAGTAAAAAGAGGTGTATTAAAGGAGAAAAAAGTCTAAAAATGAAGGTTGGTGAAAGTATTCAAGCTTTCAAAGACGTCAAAGAGTAAATACATCTGTTCCATTGTGACCGATTTTCAGCCATTTCACCAAGACTCCGTAACCACTGTTAATTATCGTCCCTAGGACCCTAGCAAGGTAGTCTACTCCTCTCTGTATGCCTCAGATCAACAATCACTACTTCATGAGTTAGTGCCACGTCTTGGCTTGGATACTGCGAGCCTTTTACCAACCTAATCCAAATTTGTTAGTATTGCACACCAAGGTGGGCGGTGACTCCGCGTGAGCAAAACACACCTCAGTTGCTGAAGTTTCACAAACTCATTCATCGACTTGGCTTCCTTGCCTAGTACCTTTCGTCTAAGCCCTATATCGCTAACATAAGGATTTCACCGTGAGCGAGTATGCTATTAGGATACCTGTGTTCCGAAACCTACAATATCCTTATATCTTCTTCTTTCACCGACCATGTCCTACGGCTGTATAGCAAGAAAGAATGGACTACAGAGCCGAACAACCCTTCTTTAGCATGGAGTCAGATTTCAAGCCAGTCGACACCACAGATAACGCAAGTTGGGAAGTACCAAAAAGGCCTTCTGTATCCGAGTTGATATTTCGTCAGCGACCATCCTGTTCGAGCTGATGCAACTCCCCAAGTAAGTGAAGTAATCCAAACACTCCTCAACTGTCCTCCCTATCATTAAGCTTGGAGTGGTTGCAAACCAGTAGTCCTGGAACTTCATCTTGCATTTGATACATGCCAGCAAAGAGCTTGCCAAACATACTCAGATTTCTACTCAGTGCGTTCAAAAGAACCTGCATTTCGTCAGCGTCTTCACCCAGCAGGACAATATCATCTGCAAACACCAGGGAACAGGTCAATCTGTGTGAAGTCAGACACCCCTAGTTGTCTCCATTTCTGATGACAGCTCTCTGTGAGCCCTTAGACAGCTGTGTGAGTTCCAGTAGAGAGCTTTGAGTGGCATTTAATGCTTTCTCGGTAGTCTCTTCACTGTCAGACACTGCCACAACACTTCGCGGTCGAAAGAGTCGAATTCCGCCTCCAGGTTAAGAAATATGTCCGGTAGGCATGCCTATGTTCCAGAACCTGTCGGAGGGTGGAAATCTTATCGATTCACCCTCGTTCAGGTCTGAAACCGTCCTGGTTTCCTCTAGTTTATTGTTCTTGAGATCCGGTTAGGCATCAAATATGGATCTTGAACCGAATAAGTCAAACTAATTCCACAAATCGCTGTCCATTCTACAGCCTGTTATCCCTGGAGTTTTTAAACATTGGTTTTAGAACCAATGCTGTTTATTAAGATAAAGAAGCTGTTATAACTCATTGAAATGGGTATTTCATTTCTGCGTTTATCATCTTTGGAAGTGTAAAAATGTTATACTTACTCGATTCTCGGGTACGATCAGTTTGTAGCCTTTGAAAAAACTGTTTTTCTCAAAAATTTCTCTATGTCTTGGAACCAAATCACCTATGTAGATCAAGAAAAAAGGATAAAGACTGGAATATTATGCTTTTCTTGGAAAGGGAGTGAATTGTTTCTAAATACTGATCACATGAATGATACAAATTAGTACCTAATTTCAAGAGAAATTCTTTACAAAAGTCACCAGAAATATGATAGAATGTAATTGAGATTAGGAGCTTGAACAATAAAAAATATACCAGCCTAGTTCCACAAAGGAGAAAAGAGAACAGCAGCCCAATTGAAGAACATTCGGTTGATTATTATCACTCAGTCAAGGCAGAAAATAACTTCATTGTCATGTATTGAGTTCGTTCAAGTTTTGTGAAAGGTATTTCCCCTTAAAACTTCTTTAAACTGTGGAAGCTATGGAAATTAATATTTTTAAGTCTGAACTCTATGTTCAAAAGAAATCTACCCATTCACTTGATTTGCAGTGAACATAACTTATCAGAACATTTTTACATTGAAAGATTTTTTCATTCAGATCTCATATATTAGGTTCCCCCACTTCTATAATTCTGATTTCTCTTTATATTCACCACATTAGATCATTTAATTTAGTAAGCAAATATTACTTTGATCTTCAAAAGTTTTCTTCTCATTACTATTTCAAACATAACGTAATTTTTTTCCTGATATTCTGATTTATGATCAAATCTGAACTTTGTTGAAAATATTTCATGAAACCTTCCTTTCTGTAACTATATGAATAGAATATTTAATTGCTATTGTACAGTTTGAGACTGCTATCGCTAAAAAGAGTGACTCTTCTCTAAACGTCTTTTGTTTCATAATGAGATTATCAATTTTTTTGTTTCTAAATTTTTATCAATTAAACAAATATGAAAACACATATCATTATAAATAAATGAAAGTCTAGTGTGCTTACTTTTTCATCTGCTTAACTATGAGGCTGATTTTTTATTTACTTTTTCAAAGTTGAAGATAATCGTTCAAAATCAGTATCATTAGAGAGAGGCAATTCCACTTCAACAACGGGGAACGACTTTTTCTAGGTAGGTTTTTTTTTCATTTCTAACACTATAAACTCTTTCGACGGCCATGTTGACGACCGTACAAGCTTATGACTAGTTAAGGCACCGAATTATGTCGTTTACTGAATCTATCATTTACCAAACATTAATGAGGATTTTACAATTAGAAAACCATTCATTAACTTGGTATTTCCTTCACTGAATACAGTTCGTTTAACCTATCATAGTAGGTAATTTTTAAAGTAGTATTCAAGTGGGTTGAATCAGATAAAATTAACATATGGAGAATTTTGTAAATAAAACAACTGCCTACGCTGTCTCGTTACTGAAGATCAGATGGCCAGAACAATAATAATGAGCAACAAGAAACTCTGGCTGTCAACGAACCAACCAAGAACCTATCTATCACCCAACAAATATGCACTGGAAGGAAGTGGAGATGGATTGGAGTGGGCATACGCTGAGAAGACCGACTGGGGACATCACGCGTCAGGCCAGGCACTCGAGTGGAATCCAAATGGGAAACGACGAGTTGGGCGTCCCAGCTGAGGGTGACATGGAGGAGATAGTGTGAGGAAGAAATGAGAGGTTGTGGGCTGTCGTGGAGCTAGGTTGAAAAGATTTCAGAGAGCGGAGTGGACTGGAGACGTGCTAGTGAAGCCCTATGTTCCATTAGGAACCCAAGGGACAAATAATAGTAATAAATATGTTTAAATCCATTATTTCTATCGCTTGTAACTGGAATAAACGTTAGATAACTTCACAACAATTCACTGCTTCTATGTGGCTTCCTTTTATTCTCAGTCTTTTCTCCTATTTGCGGTAAACAATTATAATATTATGTTGTTGGATGTATTATTCCATTGCTGATTGAACCGAATTGATTGGTTTTTGTTGGCATATCCAGCTGACGAATTCTAAATAGGAGAAAACGTACATGGTGGGTCCTCCTACTGGCCACTATTCATCATTAATATAAAATTGAAACGACAGGCAATGTCAAGGCGTCTGTATAGGAGCCCATATGCCAATAGAGACCGATAGAGTCCACTCAACGACGGGATAATTCAGCCAACAACATAAAAACTATACCTGTCTCACAAAAAGTGGCTATCGTGAATCAGTGGCCTAGTAGATAACACTCTGGCTTTCGAAATGATCGGTCCCGGGTTTGAGTCTTAGTTAGAACAACATTTCTCACTGGGAGGCAGGTACGTCCAGCTGAAGAGTCCCAGAAAGCGTATGGGGGGGATGCACGTATTGGATTCCACTGCTAACCACTATCTATCATTACTGTCTATCACACTAGACTGTAGAGTTTATTAATCCAAGGTTTCTGTTCAAGAAGGTTCTTTGTGTACATGCTGAAGGAAGTGATTCGTTTTTCCATAAATGCATACCTTCTATCTTCATTGTTCATTTACTGAAGATTCCAAACATATCAAGATAATAATCTAATGAATAAGACATATTAGTTAATGATTGGTTGCTTTAACAATGGGCTGAATTTAGAACAATCCCTACCTTATATGAGTGCAAAACTTTTTTTCTGATACATCATTCAAGTATATGTAATGAATTCGAAAGGTGCTTACCCAGTGTTCGTGTAATCAGGTGCAGTTGGTCTAAATCAGATCGACCAGGCCATAAAGGTACAGCAGTGAGCATTTCAGCAACTACACATCCAATAGCCCATATATCCACTGGTGTCCCGTATTGTGTATCACCGACTAGTAATTCCGGTGCTCTATACCATCGTGTTGCCACATAATCGGTGTACTCATCTCCTGGTCCAGCTAATCCATTGTTAAATATAAAGAAGTAATATGTTAAGATAAATTAAGCAGAATATTACCTCATGCAATGCTTAAATGAGAACTGTTTCAAACTTTTATTTTTATAGTACACATCATAGATATGTCTCAACAGATTGATGGATAGTCTTCAGCTTCTATACAAGATTTTTTCACCATAACCGTACTGCAGTGTGAAACAATGTAACTTTTCGCTTGAATGGTACCAACTTACGGTTGTTCTTGAGACACTGTCCCGATCATAAGACTTTAAACTAAAATCGATATTAATTGATCTCTTTTTTTCCTTTAAAAAGCATCTAAAATAATGACTTATAAACTAAAGGATATTTTTTAGCTGTCTGCTTACTAATGCCCATTAACAACAGTACATGTATTGTGAAATGCACATGTATATTCTGGTGAAATGGTTTACTCTAGGTCAAATTTTTGGTTGGTTGACATTTCACTGTTAAATTAGAGAATACTTTCTAGATAAACCGTGTAAAGGAGTGAATTCGCATCTTATTTTTAGTGTCTACATTTTGACTGAGGTCTACTTGGTGTCGTGTCAATTACTAAAACACTATCCACTGGATTATTGAGTTATGAACACCAACTTTGAGTAAGATAAATATAAAGTGTTGCTGAAACTTAAATTTTTCTATCACTGATATTTTGAACGAATTTAAATGTCGCCTTTATATTCTTTTAGCAGAAACGTATGATTACTTCAAAATTAAGTTACCTGGTACAAAGTGCTCTGATTTTGAAAGCAACAGATACCAGGCTTCGGTAGTAAAGGGTTCATCTTGCTTATGAATAATGCATAGGACGTAATCTTCATTCACAAATTCACTGTTAGCCATCAGTAACCAAGTGTGAGCACACAATGAACAGTAGTATACGACTATCCGAACATAGTGCTGAGATACCAAACTTTCTTGTTCATTAATTCGATTCAAAACGTTTAGGTATACATATGCGTTAAAGTTGTCAATTGAAATGTAACAGGTCCATTTAGATAGCTATTGAATCCAAAATCCTAATCAGTTCAGCTTGTGTTACCTAATCATCAAATTACTCAATGTACTGCGTCACTGATAAGTTTGAAAAGTATATGACGAGATGATATGCGATTTTTAGTGGCTTTCTTCAACTTAATGGTCTGTTTGTATGCTAATCAAGGCAAGGCATTTGGTTGCTGATCAAAAGCTTATATCCCAATCGAAGTAAAATTGTATCATGGTGCTATTCACCATAGAATAAAATCCTTTGGAGGACCATTGAAAACATGGGAGCACTGAACACATATTTCGTCTTGGCATGGGAACCTTCAGCAATGGGCATCAATTACCTCACTAAGGACCTAACCATGGACCTTCAGAATTCGCGGTGAACGTGTTATCATTGAGTCAGTGAGACAGAACCCAGAGGTCCGTATTTTCCTATTTCCATCATTCCACGATATAGCCTGACCTTCATCCAATGCCATTGCTGATTATCTATCCTCACATCCAACTTGGTTCGCCTCACTGGTCCTGACTTATCATAAGAACCTCGGGAAATCCCTTCTGGAAGGATTTCACTGGGTAGAACCGAACAGTAATTCACTTTGAAGGTTTGTCGAGATTTTTTTCTCTTTAAGATGATGAATACCACCTTAGTCTTCGCCTACTAGTTGGAACTCGCTAGCAAAAGCCATGCATGTTTATATGAATAATTGGCTGATTTAGTGTTACCAATACCTAGCTAACAGCCAAACATACAACTTGTATTCCATAGGTCAGAGATGAAATATCTCTAGTTTCAATTAAAATCTGCCTTTCTCACTATCTTTTATCATTCTCCTTGTATAAATACCAATTTAACATTTTTCATGAGTAAACTAGTCAATTAATGAAAAAATTAATTGAAAATAAATATGTATGAGTGCTTACTTAATAATCTTGCGAAACCGAAATCGCATAACTTCAGTTGACCAGCTTTTGTGATAAGTATATTCTCTGGTTTAACATCACGATGGATACACTTGAAAGGATTAAAAAACAATAATATCGAATATTATGAAATTAGTGTTAGTGATATGAACAAGTATTCATCAGAATTTACTGGCAATTTGTACTTTACAAATAAATGTCTAATCGCAACGTCGAGGTTCTCATTTTGTAATGATAAATATTTAATGTTATACTGGTGGGCTATTCACAACAAGCTTATTATTTATAGTCTGAACAAAATGGAACCAAGCAGTTGACAATTTTTGAAGTTAGGCATATAATACTAGGCAACTGAAAAACTAGATCCATGAAGTTTTGAACATAAACCGAATAAGGTGACCTTAACATATGCTAAACTGAGACAGAACTAGATTGAAAGGAAGCTGATAGCAGTCGAACAAAGACAAGCGTATCAACTGATGAAGACTGTGGCTGTTGGTCTGAAGCTGTATAGGGAGTAGTAGACTATCTGGCTAGGGTCCTTAGGAAGATAGAAATCAGAGGTTAACGACTCTTGGTGAAATGGTTGAAAATCAGCCACAATGGCGTAGATCTATTCACTGTTTAATGTCCGTGAATGTTTTGACTAACCTTCATTTTTAAACTCTCTTTCCACTCATACACTATAATCAACCCTGATAAGAGTCTTTTGGCATCCCTTCATTCTTTCTGTACCGTTGGAAAGCATGACAACTAGAACCGATGAACTTCTGTATGGGGTTCCCTATTGATTTTGTCTCTCTGACTGTTCATGTAGGAAGTTTAAGGCTAAGTACTATAAGTTAATCAGGAATTCATTTTACAATCACTCATAGTCGATACTAGTTAAATGAGAAGAAGTCATAAGTATGCATCTGTGGACCTTTTTGGGGATGTAAGTGATGCAGTTGTACGGTGAAAATCAATTTGAACGGATGACAAATTTATAGTCTAGTAGTATGAACTTGATTCCCATAGCTAACAAATCAGCAATCTGAAGATAACTATTTAGCATTTAAAGCTTGTTGTGCAACACAGTGTGAGTGGTAAGAAAGACGTATTTTTATCCCATGTCGAAGAATAAGACACAAGAGCTTCCTTGTACTTCTTGTTAAATATTGTTTATACGACTTCTGTCGAAGTATGATTAGCGTCATCTTAAACCTGTCTTGGTACAGAAGTTGATCATCAGTGGAAAAATGATTTGACTGTCTAGTCCCTAGTTGTTCTAAATGTTAGAAGAATTCTCTTGATCCTTTTCTAATGTGACTCCACATCGCAGTGTACTTTGTTGCATGTTAATTGCCTGCAGGCAGTCTGCAAGTTCCGCGCTTGTTGGTATCCTTCAGCAAAGCGTATCCTCAACTTCGAAAGAACTAATGTCCCCCTCTGAGGTCTGGACCCTCGTCATCAAATGTTGTAGTCAATATAAAATTGCTTACTCTCCAAAGACAGATCAATGTATCTAATCCCGTCCTACAGGGGGTCAAATGTGGCCGTAATAGCTCACTGGTAAAGTTTTTGACTGCAACAGTGGGTAAAACAGGTTTGAATCTGGTACATGCCCTAATTTTGCTTACCGTTTGCTTGATATTTGTCCATAAACTTAAAACAACTTTATCAATGCTGTTCTGCACCACTGCTAGCTTTTGTTTTTTCAACTGCTTCTGTAGGCTGAGCTCTCATTGATTGTTAAGTCTTTTAGTAGTGTCAAGGTCATTTTAGACGTATGTGTCCAGCATCTCTCTTAACTAGTTTTGACTGTTGTTGAGACAATAAAAGCTCTTTGTCAACGGTCCGGCTTCTCTTCTTGTCTTTACATGCCAGTGATATTGTTGATGTGGTGGTTGACGCTCTGATTTGCTTTTGGAGTAGATCGTTTTAGCGTTACGTTCATAAGGCTCACGGACTGCTAGGTTGCACTAATGGTCATAGCAGAACCTCAGAATGGCATCAGTTCCCTCGAGTTCGCTGACACACCTCCTGACGAGGGTTTACAGGCATGAAACTTAGATGGATAGCTTCTTGTCAACCGATTACAACTATCTAAACTTCAGAAACTTACCTAGAACATAAAAAATCATGGAAATAAATGTGAAATATAAACAGGTAGAAAAATTATCATGGAATATCACAAACTATTCTAGCCTTCATACATTGTGCGCATGACAAAAGTTCACTGCTTGTAATAACTGATACGTCAACTTTCTGATCTGCAATCGATCCAACCTGAAAAACAGGAGATATATTAAACAAAGTTAGGCGTTAAGGGCAAAAATTAGCCAGTATTAATCAGTTAGATTCACTGAGTAATAACCGGTTAATTCATGTTTGGGGTTACTGATATCCATAAGTAGTACATATCTACACAAATAAAGTTATTTCTTACAATTGAAAGTATCTTTTTCATTTTTGTTTACTAGGAGATATTATTAAAGAGTTCGCTGACTAATGCAATTTTGAAACAATGGTTTACGAGAAAACTGAATTCATTTTTCAGTCAGAAATGTGGAAGCCACTGTAATTAAGAAACAAAAAAAACACTCACCAATATGTTCAAATGATAAAAGTTAGAGAAATTTGAAAGGGAATCTTTTTAAATGTGAGGAGAAGTATCGCATACATTTTGGGAAGAAGCTTGATTTGCCAACAATGACACCGAAAAATCTGTCTTATACCATACAAATTTACAGTAATAGATCGGCAATATCTCTAGCGTTAGATGTTATTGCTTGTATTATCTCTTTTTTGACTCGATCGAATTAGTCGGTCTCTATTAATATATAGTTTGCTGCATGGATGCTTTAATATTACCTGTATTTTTAACGTGGCTATCTTGACTCGATAGCTTATTGGAAAAAGCTCTGACGTTTGAAGTGATTAGTCCCTGGTTCGAGTCTCGGTGGGGACAACATCACTCACTGGGAGGCAGGTACACTCAGCTGATGACTCTCGAATAAGACGAAACACGCGTTCTAGATTCCACTACTAGGCACTGTATATTATTAATATTTATAGTTTTGTGTCAAAACTTTGTGAATAAATAGAGCAGTCAAACTTCTGGAAACATACAGATTTAAAGTTATCAAAAGTTAAGGTCAGTTAAATGAGTTTACACAAGTATCAGTAGGATAGACCATAGGACAAGTGTGTAGTGGTTTGTTTCGCTAGATTTAATAACGGTAAGGGAGAAAGCATACGATTTATATGAAGAATTAAAAATAGTAATACTAACAGTTTTGCAGTTAATATGCATCACAGACTGATATCAAGCTTAGAACAATTGAAAACTTGGGAACACTGGACAGTTGTTCTGTCCTAGTGCAGGAACTCCTAGTGGTGAACACTCACGACCCCTCCGAGGATTGAACTCTAGGACTTCAGGCTTCGTGTGCAGTACGTTACCACTGAGTTGTTCGAAAGTAGGAGGAAATAGTTTTGTCGGTAAATATCTCATGAGTTTGTGTTTAGTTATGGTTTGAAAACTCTTAGACTCTGCATTTTTAACTAGTTAGATCCAGCCATTTTTTATCGGTTTTTCAAAAACTAAATTGAATAAATAATGGTCACCCTGTATTATGAAACCTCATATCATAAGCTTGGAAAGTATTTCATTGGCAAAAGTTACAATAAAGAGTGATATCAGTTATAACTCAAATCAAGCTACGCGCTAATCGGACGTCATAGTAACTGTAAACTCATTTCTTGCACCATAAATCTTTTTGAAATCATCCTTTGAGCACCTTTTTTTAAATGGTAAGACTAGCTGATGACAGAATTCAGTATCTATGGCTAGTCCTGTGGGGGGGGGGGGTTGAGGTCTCAACGAACTTGATCCATGATCAAAGTTATATGTAGGTTCACAAGCCAAGAAGTTCTGTCAGCTGATAGAGCCAATGAGATATTTATGACAAACCACTACTTACTTTTATTTTTGGTAATGTTTAGAGTAATACTGGGTAATTACCAAGCTGAAGTTAAGCAGCATCAATCCAAACCGCACTTGATTGGAATCAAAATATTTTTACTGAGACGTCTTCGGAATAATTTTTATAGATGTTAATGAAAATTCTAGCGATTTTTCAAGTTGGTATTCATCATGGACTGACATGAGTCTCTCTAACTCCTCACAAACCCCTAAATTCAACTGAACTAGTGATCATTGGTGACTAAACTCGATAGGTGATTCCTGAAGTTCCAATGAAAGTCGTGACCAGTGGGAAAACTTGGTGACTTTGAGAACAAATACTCAACGATGACATTTGGGTGGTGATCGCACTACTGTGTGAACTGACAGAAGTTGGAAATATGGACCATTGGATTCTGACCCAGTAGCTCAGTGGTAACTTGCTGGCCACAGAACCGAAAGGTCGTGGGTTTGAACCTTGGCGGGGTGAGGTCATGAGTGCGCACTGATGAGGGGTCCCCCACCAGGACATAACAGCTATCCAGTGCTCCTAGATTTCCAGTATTCCTCCAACTGATGTCAGTCCATGATGAATACCAACTTGAGAAAAAGACTTTTAAATCCCCACAAATCCCTCAAATTCTATTTCGACTGAATTGCAATCTTATATTAGTGTAGAGACCAAGAAGAAGATCTAATTGGAAAGGACTATATTTCTTCACCCAACCCACTCTTTTTCTAAATGTCTAAATGGGAATATTTAAGCACTAATTGACAGACCTTGAACTTTTTATCAGACTGAAAAGATCTGTAGTAATGAACTGTGTAGTACTTTCTATAAGCTCACAATAAAGTACATTTATAATGTAAGTTTTCAAGTGTAATTGGTTAAATATTTAAACGACGGTCTTATTATTAATTGTATCAAGCTTTCCTGTTTGCATAAATTTTACTTCATCATTGAAACCATAGAAGATTTCCGTCTTCGACCGACTAAAGAGTGACTTTGAGGCGAACAATCGCCTTGAAAATCCCTGTGCTGTCGTTCTGGCGAGCTTTGCAGTATTGAAAGGGTGTTTGTGGTTATAGATGAGCTTTTGCAGGATTTCGATCATAATAGAAGCGAAAAGAATTAATTCTCATGGAAATATCTATCACTTTCTCTTACTTCAGGGAGGCTTTTCATGTGCTTTCTTCTCTCAGAAAGTTATGGATAAGAAATGAACGCTGAACTGTGTTACAGTATAACGTATCATATTTCCAAACCAAATTTCAAAATTTATTCTAGCTACTTAAACCCAATAACTTAACTTCAAATAAGTTTGCAGTATGCATCAACTAACAAAGGTTTTTAATCTTGAAATCTATAGGTCAGTACTTTTGTTCTGACTAATCTTAATTTGTGAATTCTTTTACAGGGGTTCATGCAAATAGCATAAAGTTAGCGTACAGCGTTTTTATGGCTTATTTAGGTCTATGTCACAGCTAATACGGATAAATATCATGAAGTAAGACATGAATATTTATCACATGTAGTTCCCGAACCAAGATAAGCTTTTGAACATCGTCTAACAAATTTATGCACTGTAATTTCATTAAAAATCGCATAAAGACTACTATTTCCTTATTGGTGCTTCCAAGGTCACTTGATGGTTGCTCAAGGATGGCAAAATTCTATGCTCCAGTCATCGAAATCAAAATAAACTCAGCAACGTTGCTCACATTCGTACACTGGGCAGTGAGCCCCAATTATTGTGTGAAAATTAATGATATCATTTGGTTGCCCAAAACTCTATAGGTGGAGCGGTGTTTGAACTGGTGGCCCATTGGTCAAAAGTCATCTGCCTAGATCAGTGAACTGTATGGAATCAAGGCAGCTGATAATGAATGCAAGCATCTATGATGAATAAAAGCCTGACTATTGATAGCTGAATGTGTCACCTGCTAATAAAATGTTTTCATAATCTTATTCTAAATTAGCGTTATTTCATGATTGTTGTTATACTGGATGATGTTTAGTTGGTTTTATAGTTGCTCAACACCCTATTTATATTACTGTAGGGTAATTTTCGCTTTTGATCAACGGTGAAACACATAAAAAGAAAATGTTTACTCTATTTATGACTCATCTACTGAATGCATCTGTTTTCAGATACATTACTTTTCCAACTGAGACCAAATTTTAGCGCCCAAGGCTTCAAAGCTTATAATGTTATCAACTAGGATACCGAGTTAGGACCACCACGTCCTATTCAACTGTTGTCTGTCATCATCATTATTATTACCGCAAAAATTTGAACATAAGTGACAAATTTATTGATATACTTGTAATTCTCCATTGTTTTGTTGGATCGAATTGTTCGACCTCGATTGGCATATAGGCTCCTACGCGGATGCTTCAATATTGCCTGAATGGGAATTATAGTAATTTGTTTTGTTGTGACCAGCAGAGGGTCCGTGACGTGAGTCTCTTCTTATTTGGGACTCTTTATAGATGGATGTACCTGCACCTCAGTGAGTGATGTTGTCTGCAATGAGACTCGAACCTCGTACCTATCGCTTCAAACACCAAGGCGTTATCCACTATGCCACGTAGACACAACAGTCACTTCTTGTCACTGGGGATAACATCACTCACTGGGGTGCAGATACATCCAGCTGACGAGTCCCAAATAGGACGAAATGCATGTCCTGAATCCCTTTACTAGCCTTAACTAAACAAACAACTTACATATATTGTTAAAATGAATAGTGTACACTAGTATCAATGAACTTTTACAGAGAAGTGATATATGAACATAAATTATCCCATTCACAATTATACAACTAATAGTAAAATAGTCAATAGACAGTAATTATACAATTTGTTTACAAGAAAAAAACTCCCTTAACTCAATAATAAAATAGCTTAAAAGTTATACTCTTGGAAACAATAATAATACCAGGGTGAAATATGTATGCATAATGCGAGTAGATGTAGAAGAACTACTGAATAAATTATCAGAAAACTTATTTACTTTGTCACCATAGTACTTGATCATGTTTAGATCTCAGATAAGACTATAAAACACATTTTAGAAAACAATTATTCAGTTACTCTGATGATTAAATAGATAGATGAAAGAAAGTCAAAGACATTAGGAGAGAGGCGTGTGTGTGTATGCGTGAGTGTAATGAAAGAGGTATTACCCAGTGAGCACAAGTCAGCTGATGCCTCATAGTAGTCACCCAATTATCTGGTATTATTGAGATCATTGAAAGGTTATATTTTAGACTTATATCTGATTACCATTTTTACATACATCTTCAATTGTTTTTTATCCTATTATAGTAATGTAGGAAAACAATGTTATTATTGTTATCATTCTTCTATACTCATTCAAAACTTTGTTTGCAACAACAAAAGTTTGATGGCGCCTCAATGAAGGAAATAATCCAAGAAAAACGCTCAGATAGTGGATATGAAAAAGAAAAAAAAAGAATTACACACCATAGTACTTTAATATTGTAAAACTTAGGATTATTTAAATTTTAAAGACTAAAGTTTATGTGGACTTTACTCTTTAGATAACATTCATCACGAACTGGAATCAGTTGGAGAACCATTGGAAAGCTGTGTCGTCCTAATATGGGACTCCTCAGCGGTCCACACCCGCAACTTCGCCAGAGGTCTAACTCAGGACCTTCACATTTCATAACTAACGTGTTAACCATTGAGCCACTTGATCAGAGTTCAATAGTCCACAGTTAACTACTTCTGTGAGTGAGTTACACAGCACAACTACTTACCAAGGTCTTTAGTTACAGAATCGCTTTATGTTGTATATCGATAGAATTAAGTGACTATAGACCATTGAATTACGACCCAGTGGCTCACTAGTTAACACATTTGCCTTGAAACCTGAAGTTTCTGAGTTTAACCATTAACGGAGTCCCACACTACGACGAAACAGCTGTTCAATGCACTCAGGTTTTCAGTAGTTTAATCGATGTCAGTCTATCATGAATACAATCATAAAAATTTGAATTTCATTGCGAATAAATGTTAAATTGGATTCGGGTGTTTGTGGGGATTTATTAACTTTTCCATTTGGTGGTCATTATGGACTTACATCACTTTGAGGAACACTGGAAACTTGGGTTCACTAGACAGCTATTTCATCCTAGTGCACACACATGGTCCTGCCAGGGGTCACGGGAAACTTGGTGGCCGTGAGGACAAATACTCAGCGATGACATTGGGTGATGGCCTCACTATATCACGAACTGATAGAAGTTAGAAATATAGACCATTGGATTCCGACCCAGTGGCTCAGTGGTAGCGTGCTGGCCACGGGACCTAAAGGCCGCGTGTTTGATGCCTGGGGTGCAAGTTCATGAGTAGGCGCTGCTGAGGAGTCCCATTCTAGGACGAGACAGTTATCCACTGCTCCTAGGTTTCCAATGTTCCTCCAACTGATGTCAGTTCATGATGAATACCAACTGGATAAATGTTCAGTATTTTGTTTCCATAGTATATTATTCTAGGTTCAGTCTTATCCTTTAAAGTAACTTATGTTTATCAAAAACTAATCTCATATTTCTTATGGGTGAATTAGGCACAATGGTTGTACAACAGCCTATGGTGGTACTTTTGCTGTACAAGTAGTACAAGGAACAGTGATAGGTAATTCAGTGAAACTTCAAATTCAATGTGTTCAAGCCAGTAGAATCTGAATTATCACATCTATATTAGCCTACTAAATAAATTATTGAACTCAGTTGTCCTCTTCGCCATCTATGCTCAGTGCATAGGTCATCAACACATAAACTTGCTTATTAGTCAGTTGAATTATTAAACTCAGTCTGGAAATAATACTGAAAGTATATCTCAAAAGATACATTAGATTTAACTGATGATAAGAATAAAACTATTTATTCCTTTGAAGTTAACTCCTTACTCACTTATATCTCATGAGTCAAAACAATTGACAATTTATGTGATTACATTCCAGAGCATAATTTTTCCATTCATTTTCCTCTACCTTAATTTAACCATTTACTACTGTTTTTTTCATTAACTGTTTGAAGACTACTGTATGGCTGTGAAACATGGTCATTGAAGATGGAAGACATGAGAAGGCTTCAAGTGTTTGACCACCGTTGCCTTCGTAGTATAAGCCGTATTCCATTGTGTCACCACGTGAGTAATGCAGAATTCAAGTATAGAGTTTTAGAGAGTAGAGGTAAATCAGTTGACGAGGTTGTGAACCTTCATCGACTGAGATAGTTGTGACACGTGTTACGTATGTCTAGTTACCGATTGCCTTGTCACACAATGTTGGCCGAGGTAGGTTCAGGCTGGAAAAAGTTTCGAGGTGGCCAGACTAAAACATGGCATCAATGTATGAAGTCTCTTACTGTTAATTTGAGCCATGTTGGGCGATGCAGACTAGTCGGTTGGGGTCCGGGGTACAATAGAAACTAGTTGTTGGAGACTCTAGGTGATATGACTCAGAACCGATGTCAATGGGGTGAATGTATACATACATTATCCTCATCTTAACGCTATACCGAATCTCACCATTTTCTTATTATTCCTTTCTCCCTTTTCGTACTTTATATTTCTTTTGACTAAATTTTCTTATCTTCATCTTGCTTGTGCCTCATTGCCTTTTTACTCGATGTACTGATATGAGGTGTGGCAACCTGAACCGTTAAGCAGTAATGCTTGGTCCTATGTTGATACTGATGGTCAAGATGATGAGACTATATTTGACAGCGAAGATTCTCTACAAAGTGGTGTTGCTATGAGAAGTCTTTTGTGTCTTCATTCAGGAGATATCTATGCATTGTATGTTGGAAAGTTTTCTAACGACTCTATCGAATAAAAAATATTTGGATGATATTCTAATCATAAATGGTGATTCAGGTTGAATAATTTCAGTTGTGAAACGAATGAACAAGGTACAGAATTTTATATCATTAACAAGTGTACAAGAAAAAGATAACTAACTACCATTCCTAGATTTACTGACCAGTTGATGGCAAGCTGGATCATTAAAAAGATCTATTTACAGGAAGTGTTTCAATACAAATGAGATTTGATTAGGTGTTTATCTAATGGAACCCAACGAATATACACTTCCAGTACTTTGGAACATAAAACAAGATTATTGACGGAGACATTGATTGAGGACAACTACCCATCCAAATTTATAAATCAGCATAAAGTGGACAGAATATCAAGAAATTCTCTCTATTCTACCCGTAAGAAAGATGTATTCATCAGACAATCACCTAGTGGTAATGCTAGTGGCTTGATAGTCAGACAGTGACTAAATACTGCTATCAATAAAATATATTACGCAATCAAGGTTCGTATAACTGAAAATTCAAAGTTTATATTCCCATCTAAGCCCTTAGAATAAATGAAAGTTGACTTCATATCCCATTTTCTTTACCAACTTGGATGTACATGTGTTGACACATATATAGGGAGGATTCGATAGTCATTGAAAAAAAGGACCACAGAACAAATACCAAAGTGGCTTTGGAAACAAATTTATTATTATTATTTATTTATCCCTTGGGTTCCTAATGGAACATAGGGCTTCAGTAGCACGTCTCCAGTCCACTCCCTTCTCTGCAAACTTTTGAACCTGGCTCCACCACTGTCCACAACCTCTCATTTCTTCCTCACACTATCTCCTCCATGTCACCCTCAGCTGGGACACCCAACTCGTCGTTTCTCATCTGGATTCCACTCGAGTGCCTGGCCTGACGCGTCATGTCCCCAGTCGGTCTTCTCACTGTATGCCCACTCCAATCCATCTCCACTTCCTTCCAGTGCATATTTGTTGGGTGATAGATAGGTTCTTGGTTGGTTCGTTGACAGCCAGAGTTTCTTGTTGTTCATTCTTATTATTCTGGCCATCTGATCTTCAATAACGAGACAGCGTAGGCAGTTGTTGATGAATGTCTGTAGTTTGTTGGAAATCCGTTTCGTAACGCGCCAAGTCTCTGAACCATACAGAAGCACTGACTTGACTGATTGGTGTTGAAAATCCGGATCTTGTTCACGCTTTATGCTGAGTGCAGTGCAGAAGATCTCCACACTGGTTTCAGGCTAACGAACGCCTGTCTTGCTTTTCCGATTCTGACTGGATTTGACATCCTCGTCTGTGCCTGTGCTGCCTGTAGTTGAAACAGTGCTTCCTAGATAGGTGAAGTAGGTTACTTCCTTAAAGTTTCGCCTGTTGATGATGATTGCAGCTTCTTGTTGTTGTTGTTGGTTGGGTATCTTCATCACCTCTGTCTTCTCTATATTCACTTGAAGTCCCGTCTTCCTTCGCTGCCCTGCCTCACCTCTTCTGCCAACTTGTTAGTTTTCGCCTGTAGATCTTCAAGTTTGTGTGACATCAGGAACAAGTCATCGGCGAAATCCAAGTCTTCTAGGTTCTTTTCCACAGTCCAGCGTATCCCCTTCTTCTCGCTCCCCACTGTTTGCTGTATGATCCAGTCCAGTTGACCACAATCAGGAATATCATGGGGGATAGTAGACAACCTTGTTTCACTCCTGTCTTCTTTTCAAAAGCATCACTGAGCTTCCTATTGTGAATTATTTGGCATATGGCGTTTTCATGTAGTTGTTGAATGAGACTGGTAACGGTTTGCAGTATTCCGTAGTATTGAAGCAGTTTCCAAATTACCTCTCGGTCGACACTGTCAAGGGCGTTCTCAAAGTCGATAAAGTTGAGGTGTAGAGTTGACTGCCATTCTATACTCTGTTCTATAGTAACCAATAGAGTCACCTAACTCAACTGATTCAGGAAAGAAACATTTTGGTTCCTCAATCGATTAACGCATATCATTGAAACATGGCATAAAATGGGTGTAAAAATGTTATTTAAGGTATGCGTAAAACCCATTAGGGACTTATTTTAAATTTTACTGAAAGACTCTCCGCTAAGAGGTTTAAGATACCTTAATGTGTTCAGAAATAATTTCTCACAACACTGAATCTTCCTTTCATAGTGAGTTCAAGTTAGAACTAAAAGTTGTTGTACTATTAATTTTTTTACCAGTGTGACTATTTGAGACACATGTGTTTTGGTAGACTTGTATTATTACTAATGATTGATGATTGAAAGTGAAATGATAAACTGGATTGCGGTAGGATTCGAACCGGTGATAAATCAGTGTGCAGATTATGATGAGCTACGTTTTAAGCAACAAAAATATATGAATATGGATAAACTAAATGTAAGTTTTGATTCTGCAGATAACTAGATTTTCCCTTCAAAATGCTGAGTAATAAACAGATTTACAAACGTGAATAAACAGAAAAGAACGACACTGACAGAATCAACATTTATATGCATCGTGAATTCATTTAGGCTGTTTAACATCCTATCAAATTTAGGTGAAATAGTCTGTAATATTGAGGCATCTGTGTAGAAGTCCATGTGCTAATAGTATCCGATCAATTCGATCTAATCAACGACGGGAAACTTCAAGTTATACCATTTAAACTAAACTATACTCGTCTCACTAGGATTACGTTATCGACACAATCAATTTCCCATATTCATATTAAGATAACTCGGCAAATTTGACATATGGTTTATGAAGTTCTAATTCTCACTTCTTTGCCATCTGCGGAATAAAACGAAAACAGGATGGAAGTTTAGACGCTAGTCTGAATAGAAAACTACTGCACTTGAATAGCTACCTGAACCTCATCTCATCCTAAATGAGATAAATTAAGCCGAATAAAACGACACTGTGTATTCAGGACTTACAATCTCTACCGTATAATCATTTAAGAAGGACACCTCAGAGACATTACAAGGGATTCTCAATAAGGCTGAGGTTAAGGCAACCTTTAAGATCACAAATTAACTAAAAAAGAAGCTCTGTAGACTAAACAATTCCCTCGACCCATCTAGGCACAATAGTTTAACGTGCGTAAATCACTTGTAATGGCTGTGAGGTTAAACACATAGGTCATTGTAGTCCACCAGGATCAATCAGGCTGTTTGAGCACAAAAATTTATCTTAATGAAGATTGATAATCTCCAGTTACACACACACACACACACACACACACACACACACAAATCGAATCTCTGTTCATCAAACCACCACCGAATACATGAAACAGGAATAGGTCTGCATATGTTTTAGACATATCTAAAATCCTACTATCATTATCATCAAGCAATAGATAGAATAAGAACCACGTAAAACATATCTCAAAGTTGCGGAGCCACTTTCATATAAATATGGATGACAGATTGCATCAGAAAAGCATTTCAGTAGAAAGAATACTATTCTACTGTGTAATACATCTAGAAATGGTATGGAATCACAACTTTCTAAACTTAAAATAGACCATTTCTTATGCTCTACTTGTTTTGATTACTTCCATTTCTAATTACAATATACATTTAATTCAGCCTATTACCTTACCATTTTAAAGAAAATATTATCCCATAATGGAATACCATATTCATCTAAATGAATAATGAATCCATTGAGAATTATACGTCGAAGAAATGAGTACAGCTTGCTGTGAAATGTGAACATCTACGTATAAGGCTCTAAGTACTCAGTGGAAATTTCAAGATTATTCTGTTCCTAGCAATTTACTTATAAACAAATGGCAGTTATAATAAATAACAGTGCAGTTCAATAAATGTTTCTCCTGGACTCCTAAGTAGGCATATGGAAAAATCTCATGTCAAACAAAGACATAACTAAATCAAGAGGTTTTGACAAGCTAGTTAGACGAATTAAGTCCACCTAGGTTACGTAAAGAACTATCTGTAGTCTAGCGTATATTCCCATTGTACTACTGATCCAATTTCATCTTGTTCTGTGAATAAAACGTGCGAATAACGAATGAAAAGGATGTGACCACCTTGTGAATAGCTGATAATGTTACTACCTGGGTGCCTAAAAGGTGGAACGGGGTTCAAACTCGTGACCAGCAGATTGATGGTCATCTCCCTAAACCACTGAGCAATAGTTTCACTTTTAACGAAGAAATTTAACTAAAGTTTCACAACGTATTGTTATTTACTTTAGTAATTAAAGGTTAAAGAAACAAATTGTAACAAAACTACTGTCTAGTTCATTTTGTTATAAGTTTTTTTCACTTTTGCTGTTCGTTTGTATTTTGCATAATGTAATTTACTCAAAATGAACTAAATGCTTAGCAATATGTACAAAGGAGTTAAAATTTCTTAGTAGGACTTGTGTGCATTATAAACTTAAAAAAGCCTGAGGCCTAGTTATTGAACAGTTTGCAGTAATATAGTGTAGCTTGTTGTGTATTCTATTGGTAGTTTGTGGAAATTTAATCATTTCAGCGTAGCATTCATTACAGATTCTCTTCAGTTTCAGGATCACTGAAAATCTGTGAATGTTGGACAACTGCTTCGTCCCAGTTTAAGAGTCCTTAGCAGTTCGCACAAACAACGTCACGAAAGATGCATCCTATGACCGTCAAAATCTCATAGCAAACATGTTGACATTTAGCTACTGGGTTGGAATTTAATGGTTCACATTTTTCTACTTCTGTCAATGGTATCACTGAGTACTTGTCTAAATACCCAACTTAGCTGACCCCATATGTCATGAATTTTCATCAGAACTTCAGAAAATTCATCTTGAAGAATGTCACCAATGAGTACCTCGAAATTGAATTGCTCTCCACAGCTTATCAGTGACCCATATGTTGGTGGACTTCTCGGAATTTCGAGGAGAAACCAGGGCTTGTGAGGTCAACTAAGTTGGAAGTTAGGACAGTTACTTGGTAAGGATACTTGATAGTGGTCGTGCTACACTGTCAGCTGACAAAATTGGGGAGATATGCATGACCGCGTTGAAACCTAGTAGCTGAATTGCAACCAAATAGTCGTGAAATCCAACTGTCCAACGCTCAACTTCTCGTCAGGATGTGGCGACTCACTCCTATATCTCCTAATCTAGAAGAAACTAGTTGTCCAATAGTTGGACCTTTATGTCTTGCAAAAGAGACGTTTGAATTCAGTTATTGAGTTGGAGTTTAATGTTTCTTATTTAACAACATAAATCAACCAGAAATGCACTTCTGTTGCTAAATAACTTCATCAATAAGCATTCATGATTGTTCGGTATTAAACTGTTATGACAGTTTATTGGTTACCTATTAGAGTTACATGAAATCCATCATAGAGTTAGTCTATTGTTAGCAATAAATCGCTGTTAATTTACTGATTTATTGAAGCATTATTGACTGTATAGAAGTTGAGACTACGAAGAAATACTTATTTAGTGTTGCTTGGTAGTAACTGTTTCCCTAGCTGATGTTAATTAGGGGTAACTGCAAGAAAATCGCTCAGATTCTCCATATACCAAATACCGTGGACATTTTTTTCTGATTTATTCCTGATTGAGGGTAATATTGCAGACTGTTGTGATAAAATAAAGAAAAATAACTGCTGAACAACTAATATCTCTGATTTCTGTATTTAGATAGATGTAAAGTTTGACGTAAACGCTTCTTGACTAAACATCTCAATACACTGAATACAATTTGAAATAGTCAGTTGAAGTCATTACACTCTTTAGCGCATTTGCCATAAAGAAGAATTATCCCATTATTTTCTCCTGGTGTTTTTAAAACCGTATGTTTGCATATAAGTCCGACCAATATTTAGACTGTCCTGTTGAAAGACAAAGGTTCGAGTAGAGAAGGAAACTGACCTAGAAGCTGTAATAACACATTACTAATCGTAAAAAAAGTTAAACAACAAATCTACAACCTTTAGCTGAACGTATCTAGTTGTGTGTCACATAAAACAGTCCTAAGGAACTGAATACGTATTACAGTTATACTGATGAAACATTAATTATTCCACTCTAAAGCGTTGAAATTGAATGAATGCTGAGGAAATTCGATTAAGTACACTATTCACTCACTTTCACTTGTGTCTAACTGTAAAAAGAGTGCCGAGTAAATATGTAACGATAATCGAAGCTATCTAGTCGAACTCATGCAGCCTTGTTACGCCTCATGGAGATTCTTCATCTGAATTGATAACAACTAGCAGTTTACACCAGGAATGGTCAGTGTCACCATTCCTTTTCAATTTCGTTAAAAGTGCATCTATTCACAAAACCTTGGATACATCTGATATCAGAGGGATTAATCCGCTTACTGGAGGCCAGCCGGTTGACTTGAAGTATGCAGATGACATACTCCTGTTGGGTGAAGGCAAAATGCAGGTTCTTGTGGACGCGTTCAGCAGAAATTTGAGTATATTTGGCTGGTATGCATTTCGCACTTATCAAGTGTAAGATGGTGTTTTGATACCGTTCTGCAGCAAGTACTCCCCAGTTTAATGATAGGGAGCAAAGTAGTGGAATGTGTCGATCACTTCACTTACTTGAGGAGCTGCACCAGCCCGAATCGACTGGTTGCTGATCGAATCTCAAGTCGGATATAGAAGGCTCGTTGGACATTTTTTAACTTGGGTCATCTGATACCCCGTCTGACGAGGTTTCTGACTATCAGTCTAAGGACAAGTATACTGCACTGCAGTTCGTTCTGTCTTGTTATTCAGCTGTGAGATAAGGCTGTTAAAAGTAGAAGATATGAAGCGACTACTCGGTCTTGATTAAAGGTGTCTTCGTAGCATTGCTTGAGTTTGGTAGAATAACCATGTGAGCAGTGTTGAGGCTAGGCAAAGGGTATAAACCAGGAAAGATATGCAAATCGATTGATGAGGTTGTGAAACTTGTTCGACTGAGATATCCTGGACGTCTACTACGCATACCGACCCGCTGCCTACCTTGAGGTCCTATGCTAGGGGAAGTTGCATTAGGTTGGAAGCGGGTCCAGTGTGGTCAGATCAAGTCACTGAACCAGTTGATAAAGCCTAAGACTACCTGTTTGATTCGTTTTAGGAGACGTAAACTGTCTGGTTGGAGCCCACTAGTGGAAAGGAATCAGTGGTTGGGGATTCTTGTTGACATGGATGAAAATCGGTCACAATGGTGTAGATGAATTCACTTGTTGACATCTTCTAAAGCTAGAACGTGTACAACAGCCGTCATCTTCAGACTGTTTATCCTTTCACATGACATCATATACTTTTATATGATTTTTTGTGTCCTCCTGCTTTCTGCATGCTATTGAGAATTGTGGCAACTTGAGGTGATGTACTAGTGTCCGGTGTTCTACGTTGATTTTGTCTCCCTGTTTGACATTTTTCCATAGATATTTAGGCATAAGAAAAGGTGATTTCTTTTTAACGATGTTCATCAGAAATTACGTCTGTCAATCACCTACCTAGGTACTTATACGCAGCAAAATAAGTTGCATCGAATGTCTGACGTTAAAGCTACAGGAGTACACTGTGACGACTTGACATACATAGAGTAGGAGCACATGCAAAAAAAGTGATTGATTGGAACCATCTAGACAGTTTTATCGAAAGGTCAGGAATAAATAAGCTGGAAGAACAACTAATCACTTACCGTTCAAAAGATTTCATCGTTTATAAATCTACTATTTGTTGGAGATATAACTAACGAAAGTATATATAAAAGACAGTCTAAGATCATTAGGTAAACTTTCTACTTTGTTAAACTCTACTTGTCACTTTCCAACCAATGGATCATTTTTATTTAAGAAGAAGTTACTCAGCTTTTCAGTTCGCATATTTATTTGCCATTTCAGCAACTTTCGTTGAAAAGGTTATGTAGGGGATGGGTTCTATTGAGCGACTTCATAAATATATCCTTGAGCTTCTACCCTCCCAATAGGGAAACAGAGATATCAACTCTGTACCCACCTAAGCCTTGTTGTATTTGGTTAGTATTGGTTATGCAGTAGATAAAAACAATCTATTCAAACTACTTATTCTGCAACCCTTAACCTTCTGAATTATATTGGAACTCGTCTTTTGCAGATAAAGAAAATGAAAGTAATGCAAATCATAACTTCTATGTCCTCAAAAAGCCTATAAATCCTTGATCATTCCTTTAGCTAAGAATGACTAAGAGAATAACTTTAACATCTGATTTTTTTTTCACTATTTCCTTAGTTTTTCTCCTCGTTATTCATCCATGACACGATTTGTTAAGACTATGACTATGTAATTGTCGTTGTTTATTTTTCTTATCACTTCTTGACCCTATTTTGACTGTCTATGAGTCTACATTCCAGTGTCGTTTTAATCTGTTGTATTTAATATTCCTTTTCTCAGCATTAATTCTATAGTTATTGACATGATTACCATAATCACTCACGATATATTTTGCGACATACATCAGTGACGAACAGATCGTCACGACTGACTTAATTTTTATAAGTATGTTGGAGATATGTGTGTTAGAGAGAAGCCTATTGTGGACATAAGTTAAAAAAAACAATACGATTGGCTCATAGTATCTTGTTCTAAGTTGAACAATGGGGATTTTCAAGAATCTCTAGATCGTTATCGCATGAGCCCAGTGTTTTGCATAATTTGTAATATACTCCCAAGTAGTATATATGATTGTGAATACTTTTTCAAAAGTAATGTAAATCTTACAAACAAGTTAAAGTTTATTTAGAATTTTTTTGGAGGAGATTTGAATATCAACAATACATTTCGAAAGCATGATAATTAATACGGTAAGTCCACTTTCTTGATATTGTACATTGTGTTGTGAACATTTTATTTCGAAATAGAACAACGATGGAACAGCAAATTTAGATCTCATGTAATTTTGTTATTCTCACCTTCAGCTGTTTACTTTGACCACTTAATTTATTGTTTTTTGAGGGATTCATTTATCTCAAGGTGGTTTTCAACGCCGGTTGACATCAATCTGAGACGTATTGGAAATCTGGGAGCACTGGAAAGCCGTTTCATCCTAGAATAGATGCGTACCCACGCAGTACCTCAAGATCTTCAGGGAAGCACCTTACCATTTAGACAGTGAAATAAAATACAGTGGTCTAAATTTCCTACTTCGGTCAAATCACGACATAGCATAACTATCAGCCAAAAACCTCAGTTAGCATCCTATGGCTGGGTCGTTCATGTCCACTGCCAAGAAGTCTTATATTAGAGCTCAATAGCTGCCCAGTACTCTTAGGTATTCATTGGTTTTGCAACTGATTTAAATCCATCATGAATACAATTCTGATTTAAATTCATACTTCCGTGTGCATCCTGTTTTATATAGTAGTAAAGAACTCCAGAAAACAGCGCTGCTTCTACACCCTTACACTCAAAGAATTATAATTAATTAGTCAGATTGAAGTGGGATTCTAATCAAAAAAATGACTGAGTCTTCTTTTCTAATGGATCTTAGCAAAGGCTTTCATCGTTGCCAGAAACGAGTGCTTCGGAAGGTAATAAACCTTATCGGCTGAAAAGAAAAGCATATCGTTTAGCAAACTACATTTGTGTGACGTTTACTGCATTACACCAGAAGTAAGATTTTAGTTAACCACAGTTAGTCATTTCAAACAAATACCACAGAGCTTATTCAAAGGAACAAAGCAGTAAGATGCAATTTATAAGTGATTAAAAGAAAAACGAAAAAGTATGGCGATGTGATCGTGTTTACTACAAATCGAAATTCTCAGGTGAATATTTCACTTTCTAACTAAAGCCTATTGATGATATTATTTAGATACATATAGATAGTATCTTACATCATTGTAAAACGGCGTAAGTCATTACCTTAACAGCAAAATGTCAAGGCGTCCCATCAGACAGACAGACAAAATCAACATAGAACCACGTACATAGGTGCGTCAGGCCAAGTTGCCACACTTCATAGTAGTATACAAAGAGTAAGTGGATAGAAAAAGAGTGATATCAGAGTAGGTGAAGTTGTGTGAGATAGTAAACAGTCCGAAGAAAAAGGTTAGTGGAAATATCTAAGCTTTAGAAGATATCGAGGAATGAATACATCTGCGCCATCGTGACCGATTTTCAGCCCCACCAACAAGAGTTTTCAACCACTGATTCCTATCGACTCGAGCACCCCAGCCAGACAGTCTACATCTCTCAAAACGAATCAGCCCAACAGTCAGAGACTTCGTGCACTGGTGCCACGTCTTAGTCTGGTCACTCTTAACCATCTTTCAACCTAATTTAGTACCCTCCAGCATAGTACATCGAGATAGGCGGTGGGTCGGCATGAGTAAAACATGTCCAAGATATCTCAGTCGACTAAATTTCACAACTTCATCAGTCAACATACCTGTCTTGTCTATTACCCTTCGCTTGACCTCAATATTGCAGCAAGTAAGAGGCGGAAGGATATAGTGGTAAGAATAACACAAACAATAATCATAAGATCAACAAAAGGTAGACTAAGGAGCTACAGTAAGGATATTGTTGATTGATAATATTGAAGTTATGGAGATATCTTTCCCCTTGTTGGGATTTTCTCATCAGGAATTCTATTTTTGGCGTGACTTGCCCAAAGTTCAGGACTATGCTTATAGATGAATATTCTTATTAGGTGAATAAATAGATTTTTAAGAGAAAAGCAAGCAAGTAGAAAAGTGCATGGAGGTTTATCACGTAATGGTATTTCATTCCCTCTATACATATACCGATTACGTTTGATCTTTGACCAAGAGATTTTCTTGAATGTCCTATTGTTTCACGCAATATATATATATATATATATATATATATATATATATATATATATAGCCGTGAAAATGAGTTGTCGCAAAGATAATTGTCTTCGCTGTAACCTTCTATTTCTCAGTGAGTAAATAGATGTGTTGTTATCAGCTACAGGAAAATAATGACTGATGTATGTTCCACGTTATTTAAGGTCAGTTTTCTGAATGTAACTAGATTTTAGGCTACTTTCGTCTTAAAACCGCATCTTTTATCTAACGTGTATAATTTCTGTCATTAGGATGTTTTTCGATGGATCACTGCGTCTCTTATCCACTATCTTGTAAAGTGCATTGGAACTGGATACCTTGAGTGGTAGTACTGATGAACTGACATGACTGAGTACTGATAAATATATTCTCATGAATTTTGAAGATGATATTTAGAAGACTATAGAAGTAGTCCATATGACTTTGGACACCTATAAACGTAGTCTAAAAAGGTGAAAACAACAGATTTATGTGTTTAAGTTTGTTTTAACTAATGTGTTGTTTAAAATACAACTACTTACACTGGCGGTAATTATGATGAATACTTTAGATAAAAAGTTCTGGCTGAATATGTTATAACTTGTAAGTTTCTGTCATTGATTAGACTGAATTGGCCAGCTACTATTGTTAACTTGCTTCCTGTTTAGCTGATTCGATATTGTAGTGTCTTAGTCCGAACAGGATCAGTCAGTGGGAGACAAGTACGTCCAGTTGACCAGTCTCAAAGAGGACGAAACCTACGTCCTAAATTCAACTCCTAGCCACTATTTATCATTATTGTCTGAGGTTGACATGTTCCTTAAAGATACATTAAAAGTAGTAATCATACAGTTAAGGTCAATAACTAATCTCACTACTTCTTTCAACTGCAACCCAACTGATTTCTAATGTACTGTCCCACTGTACTTATATCCGCAACCGTAAACCAATGTGGTGGGATTCAATATTCAGCGGAGAGAATTTATATCATACAAAGAGTTAAAAACTTTGCTGTTGTTTAGACAAAAAGAAAACAAAAGCCAGTATTCAACGTCCAATTCTTCAGGAGATAATTACTTTAATGTAAAACAAGTAAAGTTAATGTTCAATATAAAAGGTTAATTTCAGTAGAATATTTACCCTTTCGGATGCTTTTCTAATTCATGTAGTAATGTATGATCAACATATTGAAATACCAAGTGTAAACGACGTTTGCGTTTGAATACTTCAATTAAATTTATCAAATTTGGATGTTTCAATTGCTGTAGAAAACACAGAAAGATAAGGCACTGAGATAAAACAAAAGTGATCATTGAACTGTTTGGTATTTATTTAAAAATTATTACCTTGGAATTGCGTATTAGTTCAATCATCTTTTTATCATATTAATCATGGATATTAATGGTGGGATCCACGACGTGCGTTCTGTCCTATTTCGGAATCATCAACCTGATTTACCCACCTCGCGATGAGTGATGTTGTTACCACTAAGACTGGAACTCAGGACAAATCGCTTCGAACGCCAAATTGTTATCCACTAGGGCGTTGAGTCAAGACAGTCACTTCTTGTGCGATGAGTAAGGTATAGTTTTGTTGTTATTGTCTGTGAATCTTGACTGTTGAGTGGACCGAATTAATCCGACAAAATACCGGCAATATCTGGACATCCCCACAGGAGCCCATAAGCCAGTAGTAGCCAACCAGTTTGGTCTGATCAACGACAAAGATTCACCAGTTATGACATTAAGACTATCTTTTTAGCACTTTTTTATTACCATCCGGTTTCCATTCTTCAGGGAACAGTAGTAAAGAAATACTAACCATTCTATATTAAGATCACCTTTTGTAATGTTATATGGGTAGATATCACAGTTGCTGATTATTGCATGTTGAAGACTACACTTTACTCTTGGCACTATGATTTCATTGACGTAACAAGTTAATTTGCCATAATACCTACATCTCTTGATAGTATCATACATAAAGTCAGGAGAGAGAAATTGTAGTCAAATTCTACCTAGTCTGTAAACGGATTAAGTTCAGTAACCATATATACGTTCATACACTAGACAATGAGCTACACTAAGTCTACGTTGGTCTATAATATCTACCTACCTGACTTTTGAAGTCTAAGTAGATGATGCAGGAATTGTGTCACTGACTGACTAGTTTAAGGATGACTGCGCAAACCAACACAAGAACAACTCATCTAATATGAGTTTAGTGGTAAGTATGGATGGATCTTCAATCAACATTCAGCATGACTATAGCCAAGCATTTCAGTTAGGAACTACATATTTAACAGAAATTAAAATAAACTATCATGATCAAGCCAAAGACACAAGTGGAAGGTATCAATAAGTATAGATCGATAAGAGATTTTAGGTTTAAGAAATGTGTAAGATAAATGAATACATTCATCACTAGGTCTGATATAAATAATTTCTGGCCACTGACTGCTAGCATGCTATAGATTCTAGCCAGGCAGATGACACACATATTGATTTCATACATCAGGGTCATTTGATAACTCAGCTATGCTTTAGTTTGTTTCCAGTTAGTTTCAGTGCAACGATTTTTAAACAGCTTCCAGTAACGTAAAATGTTGTTAGTCAACAATTATAAATAATCTAACTACCTACTCTGACTAACATTTTTAATAGTTTGTACTTATAAATTCCATCACATAAAATTTATTCTGTGACCAAATACCTGTGACACCAACATATCGTAAATCTTCATAAATCATATTTTTAAGCTGTAAAGTAGAATGAAAAGGAGTGTTATATACTATACTTACCTTTCATAGACAGCTAAAGATATCTGTCAATTCTGTCAAAGTAGAAGCATAATGAATCAGAATGACTGACAGAAAAGTGACAGAAGAAAAAAATCTCAATCACTGGACTCTGATCCAGCTGCCTAGTGATCCCACACTCTCAGTGGTTTCTTAACTGATGGCAATCCGTGGCGAATATCACCTTGGATATGCCATATAGTATTTCACTCAATAAACTTACTATTTCATAAATGCGAATCAACAAAAGTTGAATAAAATTATAATCAACAAATAGAAAGACGCAATAAAATGAAAAGAATGAATACGTACAAAATTATCTTTTCAAAATTATGCATATATATCATTTAGTAATCATCAGAATTAATGATGGATAGTGGCTAACAGTGGGATCCAGGACGCGCGTTTCGTCCCATTTAGAACTCATCAGCTGGATGTGACTAACTCCCAGTGATTGATGTTATTCCCACTGGAACCTGGACTCCGGGTCGATCGCTTCAAACGCTAGAGCGTTATCCACTAGACAACTGAGCCATGATAGCCACTTCCTGTGCTAAGTCTATAGTTTTTAATATTGTTGCTTGTATCATCTCATCGTTGGTTGGACCGAATTGATCGGTCTCTATTAGCACTTGGGCTCCTGCGCGAATGCCTCATCCTATTTAAGACTCATCAGCTGGACGAAACGTCCTTCTTGGACACCACTGCTTACTACTGTCCATCATTGATATATAACTTCAACACAGACAATATCAAGGCATCCGTGCAAGAGCCCAAATGCCAACAGAGACCGATCAATTCGGTCTAGTCATCGATGATATAATACAAGCAACAACGTTAATAGTCACAACCAATTTGTTAAGTAATGAAAGCCTACTTTAAGTGTACGGATCTCTCGCATTGCAATTCTGTGAATAACTGGATCTTCTTCAGAATCTGTGAACTTTTTTATAGCAACTATGTCACCAGTATCACGATGACGACATTTAAACACAACACCGTAGGCACCTTCTCCTATTCTTGTCAATTTTTCATAACGATCCATTCTAATAAAAAATAAATCTGAATATGAACAAGTTGAAAAAAATTGTTAAATCAATATTTATGTATATGCTTTTATAGCTTAGGAAGATATTTACTCATGTATGACATGTTAAAAGCACTACAGTTGTAATAGGACTACAGGTAATAAAACTTAAGTTACGCTGAAAAATAAAGTATTCCTGCTTTTAGTGTAACATAAGAAAGAGAGTGATTGAGTAGCTATCGTTTTGTACCAGTATGCATTTATACTGGGTGATGACTGAAGGTGAGATGAAAATTGCAACCGCAGCCGGATTCGAACCAGCAAACATCGGGTTTCCGGCCCGATGCTCTACCTACTAAGCTTCAGTTAGATTTGGATTGAGATGAGAAGTCCTGACTAGGCAGCCAGTGTGAATACGACCAACCGGTAGTAACGCGTCAGGAATTCATATGGTAGTCGGACAAAACCCATAGGGGTTGAAGTGAAATAAAAATCTGGTCAGTAGTCGAGCTTCGTAGCTCAGTTGGTAGAGCATCGGATCGGAAACCTGATGGTTGCTGTTTCGAATCCGGCTGTGGTCCAAATTTTCATTTCATCTTCAATCATCACCCAATATAAATACTAGTCTGCCAAACTACGGCTATCTCAGATAGCCAAATGATAACTAATATGTATATCTAAGTATACCGTAAAGAATTCTATGATACACGTCGAACATATTCTCAAAGTAAATGGAATTAGTTAGCGACTATCAGTAGCTGGCTTATATGAAAGTAGTTTACATCATTGATTAACATCAAATTCAGAAAGTGGAAGTACTGGACGGCTATTTTGCCTCCGGTTTTGGGAGATCCTTAAGAAGTTATCTTCTTCCATTCAGTAACAGATTTAGTTCAACTCAAGTATTCAGTCAACAGTCCAATTATTCCAACTTATGTAAACTTGTAGTGCAGTATGGTCATCATCTAGTATCATTCGACCCTAACTTCAACTTGGTTTTCTTCGTACATCAAGGTTTTTAAGTGTATGAATTATACCCTGTTCATTAGAAAATCTGATATTCTTGGGTTCCATCATTCTGTTCAGGAGTCCTAAAATTGGATGAAACAAATGTCCACTGGTTACAGATTTTTAGGGATTCTTTAGATGATGTCAGCCCTCAATAAAGACTACTTCGTCATCTGAATTGGTCATTATTATTATTCGATAAATTCAGTATCAGTATCATGCGGAGATTTTCGAGGACGTATGGTGCTCATTGAAATTTTTAAAGATGACTGACCCACTGCAAACCATCGAAGAAATTTTTCAGTCTGTTTTAACGAGAGACAAAGTTATATTCATACGGAACAAAATGGTGAAATAGAAGCTAGGCTGGACACAAATTCTAAATTTTCTTGTATAAATCATTCATAACTATCAACAATCAACGTCTAACTGTCACTGTATAAAAGAAAATTATGAATACAGTATTGTGTTAAGAGAATTGGGTGCAGTTCTACAATCAAAATTTAAGCTGACAAGGTCGAGAAATATGTCATAATGAGGTAGTAAGGTGATAATGGCACAAAAAAAGCATTCTCCAAAGGTAAAATCATCACAAACGTGAAGTTCACTGTAATTATAATGTCTGAACAAAGTCTTTCTGTATGCAGAGTTCACGTCTTAAAATATGAATCACCATGGCCTCCACAGATTGAAGAAGTTTTATTCCCACAGCATTTGCTGAGATTCCCACATCCTCTGTAGATGAAACTGCAGTTAGATTGTAGATTAACTTAGTGTCTAAAATCAATAAACTGTCCTGAAATTGAACAGCGAGAGGATCTTCTTTCTCCCTGTAAGATTAAGATGAAATGTGCTCAACTATTCGCTTTGAAAGCAGACTCTGAGTAAGACCAACATATCTTGCTCTATAAAAGCAGGTAAATACTCTAAAATACTCTAACTGAAAGCAACAACCATGAACGGTTCACTATAAAGGACATTAAACTAGGGTCACCCAACCCAAATACGTTTATAGTTCATAAAATGCTGCTCATCTTGAAACTAAGATTCAATGGAGATTTGTCGGCGAAAATATTACAAAAGCATTTTTTCACGTAACCAATGATTCGATTATGGTCTCTATTAATTATCCTGCTCCTGTGAAGCATGGTGTGTTGGCCTTACTTAGAGTCTGCTTTCAAAGCGAATAGTTGAGCACATTTCATCTTAATCTTACAGGGGAGAAAGAAGATCCTCTCGCTGTTCAATTTCAGGACAGTTTATTGATTTTAGACACTAAGTTAATCTACAATCTAACTGCAGTTTCATCTACAGAGGATGTGGGAATCTCAGCAAATGCTGTGGGAATAAAACTTCTTCAATCTATGGAGGCCATGGTGATTCATATTTTAAGACGTGAACTCTGCATACAGAAAGACTTTGTTCAGGCATTATAATTACAGTGAACTTCACGTTTGTGATGATTTTACCTTTGGAGAATGCTTTTTTGTGCCATTACTACCTGATTACGTTTTCTATCTTTATGACATATTCTCCTACTTTATCGGTCTACTGTTTGATTATTGAACCATATTCTTTCGAATTAAACCTATGACATTATGCAGCTTAGTTAGCTTGTGTTACCCATTGTCACTGAAACAAAATTTAACTCGTGTTTAATCTTATGAATGCAAACACTGACTAACAACATTCTGTAGTCTTTATTTTAAACGCTTACTACCCAACTAACCCTTTTTATATTGGCAATTGTGTACATGAATATGTCTGCGGTTAATAAACATTTTAGAAGATGCATCCTAAAAGCTTACTGGGGTTCGCTGATCCACTGAGAAATGTGCTGATTAAACAGGAATGTAAAGGAAAAGAACCGTAGTATATATACTACTTAATGAATAGTTGGAAACCCTTGTAACTAACCAGTACTACTTGCTAACCATTTCATAAATTCATCACCTACTAATATAAGAGTACGAACTTGGCCTGTGGTAGTGCACAATTGAAGATTAATTTGTTTGTCGAATACTTAACACAATGAGACAGTAGTATTTACTGGATAACGTTTCTCTTTCATTTATCGTATTGGTAGTAGAAATTTCTCAAGTATCTAGTATGAGTGTTGAATCACTCCTACTGTATGTGTACAATGTCTATTCGATAAGCAAAGCTTCAGTTATCCATGTGGGATTAGAGTGTCATTTAAACCTACAAACTCAGAAACAAACTCCCTAGCCTTAGGGATCCCACAGAACCTGTTCGACAAAATACCCAAGCATATCAAATTCCATGCGACGACTGTCAGGTCGTATACATAAGCTAGGGTAGTCAACTGGGAAAAAAACCTGTCCAAATCTAGGATGGTAAGCCACAGTAGTGAGGAATCTAGAGAAAAACCCAGCCATTACGATGCATACGATCATACATAACCATACAGCAGGATCATAAAAATTGATATTCCCTAAATCTGAATTATGGGGATAGAGGGAGAGTTTGATACCCGAAGCTTGATTCATTGATTCAACACCGAGCATATGTAGTAGAAGTGACCCCACACCTATGCCGCATATTTGAAAATTTTCTACTACCAATACGATTAATGAAGGAGAAGAAATGGAGCCATCAGAACACCATGTGAAAGATATGATGTTGTTTTTGATATGAATGCGAACAGTATATTGCGTTTGAAAAATCATTCTATACATAATACTGTCTCAAAAACACGCCTTCATCGGTTATTAACTGGAAATATCATTCTCAGCATGAAGCAAGGGTCATGAAAACACTCGCTATGTTGGCAGATGGGCTTCTGTGCAGATGTCTCGATATTGCCGGATATTCATGATGTTATTGTAATCTTGGAGAGAGACAGGAAGAAACACGGGTCCTGGATTCCTCTGCTAGTCACCAACATCAATATGATTTAAGGAAGTTAATTAATACACATTTGGGTTTAGATTGGGAAAATAGACAGAGGATTATGAAAGTAGAATTGTAACTGCATAATTAAAATTTTTATTTTCATAAACCTTTGCTCATTTTCCCAATTCGTCATACATTTATCCTGCACTGCATAATTAAACTTGACTTTATAATCGCTTTAGTATTTCCCTACTCTAAACCCAAATGTGTACTAATTAACTTTCTTTAGTTAGTCAATGTATTTTTCCCCTAACCGAAGATAGTTCTGGAACGTTCTACTTAGCGTTACATATATTCACGAGTTTACAGTTTAGTAAATGACTTCATCGAAAAGAAATATTTTTCTCTGCTGCAACCACGTTCTATAAGAAATATATAATCAGCAATTTTACTTATGATGAATAAACATAATTTGATAACACTTTCTTTATTACTCACACAGACAGACTTAGCAACACAGAATTTCACATAAAATCGTTGTGCATTTAAGTTTCTATACTTTTCAGCTGTACATGAATAGAAAGAAGAACAACAGAAATAAAAGCATGATGAAATCAATAAAAAACTACAGGAAGGAAAATGCTCAGAATTTAAAAGGTGATGCACCAATAAGATCATTCTGATTCATAACACTGGGATATTTTGGAAGTGATTCAAAGCATACTAAAGATCATATGTAGGTAACCTGTACGGCTAAAAGTAATATTTAGCAGTTTATTTCTGCTGAAGGCTGAACGTTACGAAGTACCTCAACCAACATATTACGACTTAGTCACTGTTTCAGAATTATGTGAGTTACATTAACAGTTTCAGAGCAGTCAAATCAAATCATCGTGGGCTGATGTAAGTTGGAGGAATATTGGAAACCCAGGAGGACTGGACAGCTGTTTCGTCCTAGTACGGCACTCTTCAACAGTGTGCACCCACGACCCTACTCCGCCAGGGATCGAACCCGCGACCTTCAGGCAACGTAGCCAGCACGTTATCATCGACCCATTGGCTTAGAATCAAGTGGTCCATATTTCCAAGTTCAGTCAGTTCACGATATGTCGCTACCTACATCCAATGTCGTCGTCGAGTTACTGTCCTTATGTTTGACTTGCTTGACTCTACTGGTCACGATTTCTCATTGAAACTTCGGGAAATATGAACTATTGGATTCCAACACAGTGGCTCAACACTGGCTGCGGAACCTGAAGGTCCTGGCTTCGATCGCTGGAAGGTGGGGTCATGGGTGCTCACTGCTGATGAGTCCTATACTAAATGGAACTGTTTTCCAGTGCTTCCAGGTTTGCAATCTCCCTCCAGCTGACGTCAGTCCATGATTAATTCAAACCTAAAATCAGCTAATAAACCTCCACAAATCCCCATATACAAATAAAGGTTGGTTGGAATCGGTACTCATTTGAAACTCAGTTATCTTGGGTGCTACAGATTTTTGTAAGAACTCTGGGAACTTGAAATCAATGTCTTAAACAGCTGTTACTTTATTCAGGTTGTTTTGGTAACAACCCATTGCCTTCAAATAACTTTATTGCTAGAAAACTACTTGGAATTTTCTTGCTATACTGAGAAATAATGGAATTAGTGAAGTGTAAATCAGTGTGTTCTAACTCATTTTCTGTGTAGCAACACATTATCCAAGAAACGTAAAGTTCCTAGATTATAGCTAGTCAGACGTAATACTTTTGAACAGTTGAGAGATTCATAGTAACATCCAACCCTTCAGTGATTTAAAATTTTAAGTAATATTCTAACTGTCATGTTGATTAAGTGAAAGGGAACTCTCAAGTAGTGGACAGACTAAGATCAGGCAATGAATTACTATTATCACCTAGATCTCCTGTTGCATTCTGAATTGAACTGCCTGACCTCAACCAGCAGATGAGCTCCTATGGAGCAACAAAGTGGTGGCTTTCTTGTCTGAGTGGTCTAGTAGGTTACGCTTTGTTTTTTGAAGAGATAGGTACTAGGTTCAAGTTTTAGTGGGGATAATATCACTCACTAGGGTGCAGGCACATTCAGCTGACGAGTCCCAAATAGGACGAAACCAACATCCTGGATTCCAGTTCTAGCCATCAGTAAGACTAAAATATCTTCTAGGTCACACAAACCCACACTGTTTAACAAGCAAAATCTAATTTTTCAAAAATCTACTAGAAAGTGTCTACCTAGACAAAGTTAGTTACTTTTCATTTTATACTTTTCAGTTACAGTTTTGTAACGAGCAATAATGCCAGTATTTTCATTTTCTTAAGTTTCCTAATGTTTGATTAGATGAAATTTGACTATATAAGGTTAGACTTGCTAGAATGCAAACTTGTTATGGAGAGATTTCAGTCCCTAAATTTGAAAATTTAAATAACTGGAGTGTTCTCAAACGTCAGTCATTTATTTTTAGCCAAAATGTATGTTACACCTCCTATTATCAAAGTAAAGCATTCATATATTAATTATAACTGAAACCGGTAGACTGACCTTGAACTTCTTTAAACTATTTGTCTATGAGTATCTTAATTAGTGTTGTACCAGTTGAGCATAGAGAGGTAACTGCTAAGTAGATGAGAAAATAACTTCAGTTATACTTGACTGCTGTTTTAGTCACAGATGAAGCTGTTCCTTTCTTATCACAGAAATGACTTTTTGCCAATTATTAAAATATTTAAGCAATCTGATACGTTGGTAAGACAACCTTTGCAGTTCTTCTCACCTTCAGGTATTACGAGTCAAATAGGAGGAAGCGCTGCTTGATTTACATTTCATGCTTCCTGATACTCCTGAGAAAGACACATCTGTAGCATCCAATAGACGGAGCGATGTTTGGAGATTTTAACTAGCTCCACTGATTCTTAAAGTAAGGTGCTTGATCACGAAGCTGCTCAGATTATAAATCATCTCCTGTAGAGTGAACTATACAAATGAATCGGTTATCGGATGGCAAATGATGTAACTTCTTGACTGAAGCCTATAGACTAAGTTTTCAGCATGATCTCCAAGTTAAGTTACACGAAAATACCTTCAACTGTATCTTGATGCTAGTCTAGTTCAAAAATAGGTCAGTTGTGAGATTAACAACTCAACAGGAAAAACTTTGACTTGATCGTTGAGTGATATGACTTCGAATATCAGAAGGAATATCAATTCTCTCAAGGCTGTAGATACGTCATACTGATGAGTCTGAATAGATATGACACCATGGTCAAGTCAGGAGACCTTCAGATTGATTCCCAATATTTAATCTTGAGATTTACTTAAGTTAGATAGGAAAATTAAGCACCTATTAGATGGAGAGTGATCAGCACTCTATATATAAAAATTGACACCTATATGACCCACCATCTGCCCTTTAAACTCTTTTTCTGACTCATCTTCCAATCATTATGATACTAGATAATTTAACTAATCATGCTCTATTCCTCTGTTCAGGATTTCTTAAAATATCTAGGCAAATCACTTAATCTAATCATATAATTATTTTGTCAGTTAATCACTCTAGATGGAAAATGTATGACTATACATTTATATGTGTTTGTAAAACAAAGTATCCCTTCATAAACAAATCTAGTTGTAACCCTACATGATTGGTATATTGAATGAATAATTAACAAAATGAATCAATGAAATGTAAGATGAAATTATATAATGCAAATAGCTTAGACTTTTATAAATCACATCATTCTATGTTTATCTGTGCTAAGCGTAGATGCATTTAATTAATACTGAGAGCAGTGAATATCATTCTCGAATTAGTTCGTATAAATTTCTTAAAGAACACTATACGGATATTTGTTGAGTGTTAATATTTTTCTGATATGTCTCATATCCTTATTTAGATTTTCTAACTCATTGGTGAGAGTCCTAGCTCAATTCCTCACTTATTTATATGACAATTCGCTTAATATGTGAAACATATAAGAGAATACACATTGACCAATCGGCTTCTCGAAGGCTTTCACCAGCTGGCGTCATTTCGTCTCCCCAATTCCAGCGAGGGATAAGTTTGTTTTTATTTTTTATACTTTCTTTATGCTTTGAAGTTTCTTTAGTGATTGGATTGGTTTTCCGGGGTAAGGTTAGTAGCCCTATGACCAACCTTCCTTCTGTACCCGGGATTAGAACCGGCTAGTAAACTAGTGAACTAGTTAACCAGGTGAGGTTATATGTATATACATATATATATAGCACTGAGTAACTGGGTACCATGCTGTACTACGTTACTCAAAGTGAGATTAATTTAGCAGCAATGTAACTTTAGTTATTCTAGGCTTTGGGTAATACTCGGCAGCTATCTAGTCTTATCATTAATACTGGAAAAACGAAAACCATGGGGAGTGAAACCACCACCGAAAAGAATGATACCCTGATAACCTCTGAGGAAAAACAACCAGGACGTTGTACGAAATACTTTGAACCACAGTTCAGCTGGCTCACTACACCACTTCAGTTGCACAGTATCTGGCTGGAAAGCCGAATCGGACGTAGATGTCTGTCGTCTAACTGTTCTCAAAAGTGAGATGGGTATGTGTAACCAGAAGCTATGCAAGGCAGCAGAATCTGATAGTTTACCACTCGACACTTTCAAAGACGAGGCTAGAAAACTCCTGCCGAAAGTGATGGAGGCACTAGGTAATTTATAGAATTCATAGGTAGTGCATTCAAAAACGTCTACTTCTCTGAGCATTCCAGTCTTTAATAAAGGAGAGAAATCTACTTGTGACAATGATAGGAGAATAAGTTTTTCTTATAGCGGCCTTCGACGGCATCGACCGAACGCATCATCATAGAATAGAACAGAGTATAGAATGGTAGTCAACTGGATCTTTACCTCAACTTCATCGACTTTGAAAAAGCCTTCAGCAGCATCGACCGATTAGTAATTACACAGGCAACTGCTTCTTCAGCACCACGGTTTTAGTGCCACAAACCTCGATCAACCTCATTCAACAACAGCTATATGCTATAAGATGCTAAATGCCAATTGATTCACAATGGAAAGCTCAGGCCAGTGACGCCTTTGAAGTGAAGACAGGAAGGAGTAAGACAAGGATGCCACCTACTATCACCGGTTATCTTCCTGATTGTGGTCAACTGCACTGGACTGGACTAGATCATACAGTAAACCATGAGGAGCGAGAAGATGGGCATACGCTGTTTGGACCGATGAAAAGACCCCAGAAGAAGATTTGGATTTCGCCCGTGATGATTTACGTCTAACGTCTTGTCGCACAAACTCGAAGATCTGCAGGTAAAAATCAATAAGTTGATAGAAGAGGTAGGGCAGCGAAGACGGAACTTCAAGTGAACGTAGAGAAAGAAGACAGAGGTGATGAAGATACCCAACCAACAGCAGCATCAACAACAAGTACCAGTCACCATGAACGGGAGAAATCTAAAGGAAGTAGTCTCTTTCACCTACCTACCTAGGCGGCATCGTTTCAACTACAGGCGGCACAGATGAGGATGTCAAAGCCAGGATCGTAAAAGCAAGTTGGGCTTTCATTAATCTGAAACCAGTAGGGGGATCTACTGCACTCGACACAAAGTACAGGGTCCGGATTTTCAACACTAATTCAGTCAAGTCAGTGTTCCTACATGATGGTTGAGAGACTTGCCACCTTACGAAAAGCATTTCCAACAGACTACATACATTCATCAACAGCTGCTGCCTACGCCCACTAGATACTGGAAATCAGGTGACCAGAATAATAAGAACAAGCAAGAAGGGACTCTGAGAACGAACCATCCAAGAACCTATCACCCAACGAATATGCCGACAAAAGTGGAGATGGATTGAGCATACACTGAGAAAACCATTCGGAGACATCACACGCCAGGACAGGACAGGCCAGGCCCTTGCGTGGAATCCAAATGGGAAACGACAAGTTGGGCGTCCCAGCTGAGGGCGACATGGAGGAGATGGTGTGAGGAGGAAATGGAAGCTTGTGGGGAGTCATGGAGCCAGGTTGAAAAGACTACAGGGAAGAGAGTGGGATGGAGACGTGCTACTGAAGCCCTATGTTCCACTAGGAACCCAAGTGACAAATAATAAAATTGATAGTTGTTATTTACATATAATCAAATTATGACTTACATAATTTATGCGGTTATGATGTGCCTGATTTAAATAGAGGCTTATATTTCTGTTATTTTATGGCGTTTTATTAATTTCAATCTACAGGATATCTTGCTGGAACAGGGCATTTCAGACACTTCTACAAAGTGTGTAAATTTGAACAAAGTAGGATGGAGTATAACTGAGCACAATCCAATCAATTACAATTCGCATCCATTCACCAGAGTCAAACAACAAGAAGAAACCCAAAGAAACGAAATTGTAATGCCAAAAATTATTATAAACTTCAAGAATATGCAGAGATTACGATCCCTGGAGCAAAATGTGGACTTCAACTTCAGAAATATTGCTACAGTCGTATACTGACGGTTATGATTGTACAGTAGATGATAAAGACCTAACTAATACACTTATAGGTGGACCTGAATACTGCTCAGCTCTTTTGAATTTTCTCTTTATAAGCTCAAATTAAAGGTCAGATGATTAAATATCTTGGTACTTGAGAAATCTTCGTTAATTAGATAATCTGTTTAATAGTGACATGACGACTTATATCCTTTGTTGTGCGCTGCAATGACTAGTATTCGATACCTGTTAGTGAGTGTATCTGAGTCTCCAAGAAAAGTCTGTCATAGCTTAAAAATATTGTCGATACATTTAATGGACAAGAACACTGAAGTGAATCCAAAAGTGATGTAAATACACATTATTACTATTTCGTAAGCTAACTGTTTATTTTCAGTGTTTTCTTTCTACTGTCTTGATATAAACATCGACAGTGTCGATTATAAGTATTTGTCTTTCATCTTTAAGCTGAAAGCTATCTACTACTGTGAGCAGTTTATCATTCACTCAATCTGTTAGCAGTAGCGTTGGTTTTTTCCCAGCTAATACCTCTGTTTTTTAACTTATAGTAACGTTCGTATTCGAAAACTTATCTGAAACTAGTTATTAGTGAAAGCTGAAATGTCATCCTTCTGTACTGTTGATAGATAACTATTAGACTGCAAGGTTTTTTATTATTGTGAACTGAAATGAGCTAGGTGGCCATTCAGAGTTATACAGCTTTAGAAATTCTTATATTTTTTACCTTATTTTAAGTAAGAAACTTGAAGTTTGGTAGAAATAAGCAGTCGTTTAGTAATGTTTAGAAGTATTAGTTGTAGTATTGTAGCAGGCATTGTATATTCTATTCGTTGGTGTATTTAACACTGACCATATAATTCAATGCTGTTTCTTTCTCCTGATCTACAAAATTATTTCCTTTTTACTGAAATCGAATTTGTTGTTTTATTGTCACTACGACATCCCAATTGATACTTTACGTTATCTCTAGTTTTTACAGTGCTTAGGATAATAAGAAAAGTGACTATACTTTCAAAACTTTGTATAAAGATTGGAGTCGCATACGGACTCATTTATCTAACTTCAATTTACAGATATAAACAACTGAGTCAAAACAACATGTGACCTACAAAGAAAGAGTAACTGTAAAAGCTGAAAAAGTTCCCATGGTATAGAAAAAGCAAAATCAATATAAATAGAAAGATATTACAATGAATAAGGTATAGGAGAGAACACGATTTTGAGGAAGTTAGAAAGTCATTACATTTGTACCAGAAGATTTTAAAACTAAAACTTTGTGAGCAAGCGATATCATCAATTACAGCTAAGTTAAAATCAGTTTCATCCATGGCTAATTACTAAGGTTATATATAGATGAGAGTTAAGTTTACAAAATGGAAGTGCTTTTAACGTCCACATTTCCACAACGATAACATTAACCTTTACATGCGAATATATATGCCATTTTAATGTATCCAGAATCTAGATGAAGTAAAAATATTTCCTGACGATTGTTATTCACTTAATTTCAATAATGGTTTCTGCTAATTATTCTATTGACTGATCCTTTTTCTCCCAAAACTAGCTAAAAGGTAGTCGGAAGTGGTTATTATAGTTTTTAATCTAATGTCAAAATACTCCCTTCACTGGTATTCAAGTGGCGATCTTAAGTATTATTAGGTTTTCTATCGTCTTATTAACCTGTAACTATGCAACAAATTGAATCTTCTTTGCTGTTATGACCTCAAATATTCATTCATTTATCATGCAAGATTATTAATAGACATTGGGTTGAAAGACAGATAATATTCTGTAGTCAACTAGTTTCCCACATCTTACCTACCAAACAAGAGATTAGATAGGTGTTCATAACATCCTTCATATCTGGCAATTAGATTATTCACAACTTATATACTTTGACAACTGACTAGCAAGATCATATGTCATGATCAATGACAAATCTGCAGTCAAGCAGTATGAAATAAGAAAAAAAGTAATTTGAAACAGGAAGTCTCTATTAAAAATATCTGCAAAACTATAAAAAAGCGTAGTTTATCTAAAACGTGTATGATATATTTTGCGCAATACATTTCAAACAAATTGATCACATACTTACATGTCATACATGCTTATTTGAATTATAACGAAGGACATGTGGTGATATATATTTAGTTTGATGAAGCTCTATCCCTAAAGGAGCCTATACCTCTTTAATGGATTAAAAAACAATCGATGGTTACACTGAACCTCCTTTGGTAGCTCAGTTTTAGTATCAAGGGTGATTAACGTGATCTATTCCCTTCTCATCTATCATTCGACCTCCAGCCTTAGTAATTGACCTCAAATTACACTAACTATTTCTTCAGTTCATTTATCGTTTGTTGTAATTCATTTAAATGTCTATGAAAAGTAAATTTGTGACTAGTTTATGAAAAATATGTCGCTCTAATACAGAAAACATTTAAGACAAACTTCGTCTTCTTACTTTATTGAAATTCAGTAATATATTTGCTGATACATTATAGTCACCTGTTTATCAGAAGAATAACTTACGAATGAAAAGTAAATTTATAAGTATGATTACAATACGGTTTATAAAACATCTGTTTCAAAAGAGACTTTTTTCACAAACAAAAGGCAGGTCAATAAAACACGATCCCTCATATACATACTTGTTCCGTTTGGGAAACTTTTTGAAACTCAGTGCATTGCAGTTTTTTGTACGATAAGAATAACGAAACTGATCTTGGAGTAGCTATTATGAACCTACATCAAGTTTTTATGAAAACTCAGTCACTATTTTAGACAAGTTTACTAAACTATGCATCCATTTTGTACTAACTCACATCTAAAAACATGAGAAAATATTGTCGCACCAGAATGGTCCTATTTATTATTTATGTTCCCATAAAAAAATACAGGTTACTACTAATTTCACCAACCTGTTACTTAGACTGAGTTATATACTCAACCACTTGTTTTTTTAGCGTTTAGAACTTAAAATAATTTAATGATAAAGATACTTCGCATAGAAATTAAAGTGCATCTGAGTAACTACGAAGGTTTGATGTACTAAAAATTGAAGAGAATTTATTGCAATATAGTTGCTCACCGTCTGTGATCACCTAAGAGTCTTGAAATCCCCCTTTATAAATGAGGTGAATAATCAGAAATATCATAAATTAGTTTTACTACCTAGCATAATTATCTCTTACTTGTTAAGCCAATGATTTAGCTGCCACGGTGTTTGAATAGACGGTAGTCGAACATATTCCTAATCTTCAGGCTGATGTAGGTTTGCAACGTCATCAAATGACTTGCATTTCTTACTTGTATGAATTCTACACCTGTTTTCTAGATTACCGGGATGTGATATTATCGTCCTCAAGTCATGATAAAGAGACGACACTAGTTGAATAACTGAAGCTCTTTCATATGCTGTACATTCTACGGACACATATCATAATCTTGCAGTTATGCAAAGTGCCACACCATACAACATATGTATGCTTTTATAAATATTTGCATATCTCTATTTCTATCTCTTAAACTCATGAAAATTTCTAGATGACTGAGGTAACCAAAACAACTGATTTCTATTCTTGTTTCTGGTAACTTAGAAAAGACCTAAACTTACATTATGATTTGTTAGAAAGTGAACCTTAAACCACTCAGCAGTATCCAAAAAGATTCCCTCATAAAATAGAAGAATGGTATCAGAAATTGAAATATCAAGGTTAGATGTGATGTGTTTCTTCATTTGATCAACTGAACCCACTGGTTCCGTAATGACTTGAGACAAATAAACGAAAGACTGAAAAGTAGCACCTCTAGTTCAAGTCACTCCTTGAACATTCTTATTTGACTGATAGTTGTTCAGGTGATATACCTCTTTTAAAGCTTAGATGCACTGTATTCGAAAATATTTTATCATCTTTTTTCATAGCTTATGAAGACTGCAGCAATATTCATTTTTATTCGTAAACACCTGCTTCTAGTTCATATTTTTGCTTTTTATTTTCCACATGAACGAAAAGTAAAGCTTCCGCATGAATATAACATACCATAACTATGCAGGTGTTCCAAAACCATGTTTGGTGGATGATGAAAAGCGAATAGTATTCACATGCTGTAACATACTGGTTTAATGGATCAACCCTATAAATTATTTGGCGTAAGATGCAAAATCATCATCATCAAGATCATCACAGAACCAGGCATTATTGCGTTACGGTCTAAGTTACCACACCCATATTAGCACATCAAGTAACAAGGTAATATAATGAAAGGTGAGGAAGGAAAGAAAATCCGTTCAAATGGAGTAGAAGTGAAGAGGGAAGAATGAGATTAAGTTTAGTGGTTAGTGTGAGGATAATGTGTGTATGCATCTGCGCCACTGACATCGGTTCTGAGCCATATCATCTTAAGTCTCCAACCACTAGTTTTTGTTATCTCGCGGACCCCAACCGGCTAATCTGCATCCCCCTACATGGCTGAAACCAACAGTCAAACACTTCATACACGGATGCCATGTTTCAGACTGGCCACATCAAGACTTTTACCAGTCTGAACCTACTCCTGCCAACATTTTGCTACGAGGTAGATGGTGGCCAGACATACGTAACACATGTTCCATCCATCTCAATCGTTGAAATTTCATGACAGCATCAAGTGACTTACCTCTTCTGCCTAAAACTCTATGTCGGACTTCTGTGTTACTCACGTGGATGCAAATTTCAAAACGGTAGACCGCTACTTTAAAGTTTAGAATACTTTTAGAATACTTTTAATCTTAAGAACGTAATAGCATTTGTTAGACTGTGATATTCACATTTTAAAAAATTCCACCAAGTTTAAAGGTTCCTTTAAACTCATGAGAAAACGTTTTCAGCAATCATTCAACATAACAAAGACTTCGGATATCATGGTTATGCTCCATCCTCAACTGTCCATAGCTTGCGTGTTTTGAGACTTATCCGGCGACTCACACAGAACGAAGCAGCATCCAAGTGTGAAAAGCATATATTTAACAATACTGAGTAATGTTGTCTATGATTTCTGGTAAGTAGCCAATATCACAATCAGACGCTAGAGCTGATTTTAATGAATTTCCCACACCGTTAACAAATATTTCAAAACTGCAGCAAAACAAAGCCTATCTTTCTATTTTGAAAATAATCTCACACATAAAGTTGAATGTATTACCGCCTAAAAAATGCCCTATTGAAAAAAGGCTTTCTTGAAAATAGACACGAGACTGATATTCTGAACTGAGACTGTTTATAGATAAAGGTAAATAGTGCATTTATCTACATTTTTTGACTTCCTAAAGACCACTTGTTTAACACTGGATTCTGCTGTCTTCGAAAGTCCTTCAACGAGGCTGTATAAAATCCAAAACTTGTAAAATACAACATCTCTTGAGAAATCTACCGCAAGTGTTTACTGGAAAATAGTATGACTTGCATTTTTGCAGCAAATGACTTTAAATGGCTATTGCCATTGATTATGCGGATAAAATAATTTGTGGGAAGTGTTTAGAATGACTGGATCCATCTCTACTCCTTTTTCATTGGAAATTAAGTGGTCGCCTACGGCCATTTCGTTTATCTCATAATGATTTTAGCAGTGACTTTTTCTCTCTTTCGCACTATCCCAGAGTGAACATGCGTTTCAGTCACAAAGTGGTCTACTACAAAAACACTTCAACCCGTCAAAGGGTATCGGCCACTTCGGCTTACTGGTTAAACGTTAAGCTACATGTCCACCTAAATATTTGGTTCAAAAATTCAGAGGTAAGATTCCATTTGGGCTTAACAATCAGTATGCTAACCATATTTGAGGTCGAAGTTAGACTGCACATTTACCAAGAGATAGTACATAGGGTGCACCACAAAATGCATTTTTGTGGGTACATCATAGTCTGAGCAAAGAGTTAAATATGTTTAGGTTCTGCCCCTGAATTCTGACAGAGTAATGTTATTAACATAGAGTCTGTAAGAGAGCATTCAACCTGCATGCATCTACATTGTAAAAAATCACATATATTTTCCCAAAAATTCTCACAGTCGTCGAAGTGCCTTCATTGTGCCTAAATTTTCAAAAGAATGGGAATAGACTCCGAAATGAAACCGTCCGCGCAAATGATTTCCGTCCACCGATGCGAAATCATAGATTAATCAACAGCTATATGATAGATTTTTTACTATTGGGGACGTTGAAGAATAAAAACAAATCTAAGTAGATGCCAAAATTTAGGGGCTGAGCCAGAATAAAACTTCAGTAAGCCCGCAAACGTGTTTACCAGCTGGTTTCAACAGTATGAGAGCAAGAAATGTAGTCGTGTTTTCAAGTAAAAATGATGGGGAAAACAGAATAATTTATATCCACTGCACTTGCATCCTAAAGCGATATCATGCATGATTGTGACTGAAGTCTGTTACGCCAATGTGATAGGTTTTCAAACATATGGCATTCGGCTTATTAAACTACACTTTTATTCCTAGGGATTGTTGTTGATATAAATAGTTTCTATTATAACCATTGCAAGAAAATCAGTGGACAAGAATTGCATAATATTCACCTAACAACTCGTTTTGTGTTGAAATAAAAGGAATGCAGTAATGTTCACGCAAAAAGTAAGGAAATTAATTTCCTACATACATAAATCTTATTACGGTGAGATTGTAAATTTATATTAATAGGTGTATGATATGACCGAAACAAGATCTTAGTATAATAATATTACTGTTTCGCCTTACTTTGTATTTGGAAGTTAGTCACAACATGTGAAAACTGTTAATTTACAAAAGCATACTACTTTTGTAATTCAGCCAGACACGCTTCTTGATGTCATAGCAATCCTGGAGTAGTAACACTTTGGTGCTGTTAAACAAAACGTGAATTCGAAAACTTTATTGAAGTGAAGTAAGTTTAATATCCAAACATAATCATATAATTGAAAAGAAATTTAAATCTTAAAATGCTCTTTTCTTCGTCCATAATATCAGGTGTTTTCATTTAACTCTAAACCTTAAGCAGAAACAGATCATTCTGGATCCATAAATTTATCTCTGGAGGCAGCCACTACAGACTGGAAAGGTTTGTCCTAACTGTGATTATTGAAGTGATTATTTATGTTCGTAAAAGAACCACTGATAACCAAAAAATCTAGATTTATTTTCAAATGTCCAAATGGTTGTTGACGGAATAGAAGCTTTCGCTAACCTGGCTTCCGCGTCTGCAATCCGTGGATCACTACTTCTTGTGTCTTTTAACCTGTACACATGTAAGGAAAAGGTAAAAGCTGACGGCTAGAATGTTAGTATTCGGTTGGTTCTGAGCAGATCCCAGCCGCGTCACAAATAAGTATCCAGCCACCGTCCAAACGATTTAGACTAAGTGGCTTAGGTCTCGCCTCCAGAAAGAACGTTCCAGGATCTAAGAACTGCTAGGGAACAGAAATTTTGTTTTATATCTGACCTGCTGTGCTTCAGGCTCAATTCCTATGCGCCTCCTCCAAGACTAAAACTACGACCAAGATTCGATAATTGACAGGGTGAGTGTCCAAGTGTATTATGGGTCATTATCAAGCCTCCTCCCAACTTTCCGTACAGATCCAGCGCAACCAGTCCTTCCTTATATGTTCTCGGCCTCGGTTCCGGCACAGATTTGGTCAAGATCCTCTGAACGCTTTCCAAGCCTTCCGAGAAAGGGGAAGATGACAGTCCTGAGCTCCGTGTGAGGTTGTATACAGCTGTTGTAAATGTAGAAAAAGCATCTAAGACTGAAATTTTCCGAAAATTCGTCCAGAGGTTACAAACTCAAAGTTCCTACGACATATGTTTCTGTTACATTTGGCAAAGGATTCTGAGTCTTGATGGACCACAACGTCCAAGTTCTTCTCCGTCAGTGACGCTGCGGGTTCCATGCTGTTTAGGCCAGTTACATGCCGTGTATCGTGTTCACGCGTAACACCGTGCACTTTTCAAGAAGTAACGCAAGCTCATTATTAACTGTCCAGTTTTTAAGTTAAGCCTAATCTTCCTGCAGAGAAACACTGTCTCCCTCACTGGAATTCTCAACGAAGGCCTCGTAGACAGGAATACAGCCCTTCAACTAGCGGCGATGTTGTCCCAATTAATCCTAATTTGCCAGTAAGGCAATCGCGATCACACAACCAAAGGCCTTTCCAATGTCCAGACAAATGACATCATTTCGATCTCGACGCTTGACAATATTCCATCTATCCACTGCGGCGACCAAGTGATGCACAAGTACTCTTGCGTTGCTGCCTTTCTCCGTGCAACTCATCAGGCTGCATGCAGATTCTAAGTGCCGGTGACTTCTGCTAGCCCAGAATGCCTCTAGTGTGGATGCTGCCGCTTGAGAAGCCGGGAAGACCACTATGATCGGCCTTGGTTTAGGGTCATCACCATTTTTGGCATCCACGAAACACTTTGTGTTATTACTGCCTTGAGGTTCAAAGTATTCTTGAAGAATTTATGACCTCAATAATCGTAGTGAATGTCCTCTGTGCCTGGGTTTTCAGGTATGCCTCGTATTGTTACGTTTCTTCCTCTACAGTATATCTCATGGTCACCACCCAAGAGTTTGTTTGCGGCTATTCTGTCGAAGCTAAGTATCTCGTTGTATCCTTCTGCTTTTGGCCAGTGAGATGCTAGTAGCATATTCTAAACATCATCTGCGTTGGAGAAAGTTGACCTTGAGAGCCGGAGCTTATCCTTAATTGCTAGCTCAGGACCACGTGAGGTCACAGCTGTGGCTACCAGCTTGATGCGGTCCAGCTTAAGTTTTCCGTATACATCTTTCCACAAAACCCTTTCATTCCTTTCCCGAAGGCCATGTGGGAGATCGAGGCCGTCTGCCAGGTTAACGATGATCAAGGAATCATTCCGGCCAGTTGTTTGTTTTGTCAGCTGTTGACACCTGGGCGTTTTTGTTGAACCTTCGTTTTTTCTACGACACTGGCCTTATTTGTGGGTATCCCATTCGCCCGCTTGACAGGCTACTGAGTGACTCATGTGGTCTGCTGTCCTTTCGAGTTTCTTGCACACTACGTTTCGGCATTCCTCATTTCCATATTGACCTGTTGCAGCTGGTTACCGGCACCTCCTGCCTCCCCGGACCCAATGGGTTTGGCTGCGGCTGAAAATAGATTATTCTTATTTCGCACAACGGACGTCCAGCGTCCATCCTGAATACCCTTGCTCGGTATGACCACTTTGATTTCAGCCTCACCTACTCGCGTCATGATTGTGTTCGAGAATTATGAGACAGTTGACGTCACTTTTGTCGTTAGACGGTTTCCGAACTCCAAAGGCCTCATACCTAGGTGTTGCTTTGAAAATTAAAACACTCAGTAAGGTATGACGTGTAGGTGCCTAATATTCTGGTAATGTTAAACTTACTGAACAGTCCCTAGCTACCATCTCTAAAGCAAGAGGATCAGCGGTTTTCTTTCGAAGAATTTCTACTCAAAAAAGGCCGAACTTTCTGTTCAAGAGGATTGTGTTAGACCAATATAAGAGCGTAGGAATCTCGTTGAACCCTGGGCTATCGAATCTGGGGAAATATGTGGCGCGATAGTGTCGATTGAACCTCTATGGAAACATCATCTAAAAACGAATTATCTTCCTATGACACAAATCTTTATGGTACATCATAATCTTCAACTCCAGTCGTCTGGAAACACTTACTGTCTTACTAACTTAGGAATCGTATATATTTTTGAGATGAATGGGGATTTTTGATTTAGAAGTAGTATTCGTCACGGACCGACATCAGTTGAGGAACCGTTGAAAATCTGAGAGCACCGGACAGCTGCTCGTCCTAGTATGAAACTCCTCAGCAGTGCGCACCCACAACCCGACTAGGGATTGGACTCAGGACCCACAGTTTTCACGGTGAACGCGCTAACCTTCCAGCCACTGAGTCGGTTTCCAGCGGTTCACAATTTCTGACTTCTATCAATTCACGACATAGCTTGACTATCGACCAAGGTCTTCAGTTGGCATCTGCTTCACTTATGACTGGTCGACCTCACAGGTCACGGCTCCTCATGGGGCTTCGTGATATCCATCTGGAAGCAAATCGACATAAGCACTATACAGCAATTTACTTTTGAGATGAGTGGGGATTTTCAATGAGAGGCGGTGACTCTCGGGATCAACCAGTCATAAGTGAAGCAGGTGCCAACTGAAGACCTTGGTCGATAGTCAAGCTATGTCGTGAATTGATAGAAGTCAGAAATTGTGAACCGCTGGAAACCGACTCAGTGGCTGGAAGGTTAGCGCGTTCACCGTGAAAACTGTGGGTCCTGAGTCCGATCCCTAGTCGGGTTGTGGGTGCGCACTGCTGAGGAGTTTCATACTAGGACGAGGCAGCTGTCCGGTGCTCTCAGATTTTCAACGGTTCCTCAACTGATGTCGGTCCGTGACGAATACTACTTCTAAGTTAAAAATCACATACTTATTTTAGCATTTGACAGATACAGCGAGCAGGCCAGCTACTAGACCTTCATTGCATACTGCGGCTTAATCTGGAATATGCTTCCTTCATCCGTTTGTAACAGCACTTTTGTGTGGCAGTTTAAGCTACCTGTCAGCTTGCTACTGGGATGAGATGACATCCACAGTCTGTTTTTAAGTAGATGCCTCACGGTAAAAGCACTCAGAGATGGGTCTGAAGGACCATAGTTTCCTCTAAATGGTGGAAGTTATCATAACCTAAGAATAAATACCTGTGAATTTTTATTAAACAGTTCTTGAGTTGAATAAGCTGTTTTATCCTGGTGAGAAAGCCATTATCTGGCAAATAGCATGCTTATCTAACTTCCAGCACCGTTAGAATACATTATTTGCATTATTGAAAACAGTCTGATCCTGGCACTCCTTGCTAACGTTTCTATATCAAGTTATCTTATCTTACATGCTGAGAATTCTATTGCTTAACCCTTCCGTTCTTATTCAGAGACACGTTATTACCGTTTGACAGTTTTTTATCCTTAAGATTTTCTTTGAAATGTGTTCACTGGTATGCTTCACTGCTTAGACAAGTAGCTGCAGCGCTAGTGGCTCCAGAATGAAACACACTATGATGGGTTTCGAGTATGTTTAAGGTATTAATGACAGTTTTTTATAACATAACTGGGTCCGTCCACCGCAGAGTTCTTTATGTCAGTTGACTTCCAGTCGATCGCCAGTATTCTTCTTACCATCACTTCGCTATTTCACGTTCTTTTAGGCTGAATTCCCCCCCATTGTCAGTTCAAATTATGGTCGCATAGTTAACAGCCCCTGGCTGTTGCAGTACTATGGTTTAGTGCTCATACGATAACGGATATTTATACTGTGTGATGACTGAAGGTGAAATGACAAGTTGGGCCTCTGCGGGATTTGAACCAGTGACCACCAGGTTTCCTGCCCGGTACTCTATTAACTGAGTTACGAGTTCCGACTGCTGACCAATTTTTATTTCACTTTAGTCACCATGGGTTTTACCCGACTAACATATAAATTCGTGGCACATTATTATCGCTCAGTCGTATTCACACCACAGCTATATCAGATAGTCAAAACGATCATCAATATATCGTTCCCCCTCTCTAATTCAGTTAGATTTGGAGTGGGATGAGAAGTCCTGACTAAGCAGCCAGAGTGAATAAAATCAAGCGGTGGTAAAGCGTCACGATTTCGCATGGTAATGGCAGTAATATGATAACAGTTGCTGGGTTTAATTTTATCTTAGTGATAAAATTATCTAACTAACTTTGTTCACAACAGCAAAGACCTAAAGAGTTTCTACACGCTGCATGGCATCATACAGTACTGGCCCCAAATTTTCCCCGCCGTCCATGCCAGGATTTATATCTAGTTCTCACGCTGTCCTTAGACAACACAAACTCATTGAATATTCGCATGTTTTCAGCTTCACTTATGCTCAACACCTTATATACAGTGCAGTCTCATTTATTATGTAACTGAAATCAACTAAGCAGTGCATGGGCTTATAACTATCGCCAGGTTTTTGTTCATACTGAACAAAGATGCACATAATAGTTTTAATTCCTGGTGTGCAACGAGTTGGTCATTATTTAGTGTGTGTGAAGAATATTACCTAAGTAATCACAAACCCGGGAAGGCTGTAGGCGGTTTGTCGATTTACGTCTTTTACATCCACTCATCTACATTGACGGGAATAACATTGAGATATTGCTTCTGAAAACAGTGCAGTTTCCAATAATTCTTTCTTCTAAATAAATCAATATTATAAGTGACATACCTGTCAAGAAGGTTCAATAACCGTGAGAAATTTCGGCATACATATCGAAAAGTCTATTACTTAGGCATCAGGCTAGTCATCATTCTGAATACTGTATGTTTAACAGCAATTATTTCAAACGAGTATTAACATGAAAATGAATGACCAGGTGGATATCGCTTTCATTCATAAGGATGATATGTATCTTATTCTAATCGATATGATCCAAAAAACATGGCAACGAAAAGCTAGGTAGCAAATAGTGCTGTCAATTGTTCAAAACATAAAATAATATTTGTTTCAATCAACATGTAATGATACAGTAATAGTAAAAAATAAGGAACCTGAACAAATGCTTGAATAAAATTACTTACGGTAAGCAACAGTCGTATATTAGCATCCAAAACTAAAATAGACAACTATGAACACACTTTTCTGCTGCTAAATTGTTTGAATAGGCTGATACCGCAGCAATCATTAATGTAAGCGTAAACCCTGGGCACGAAGGTACAGTAGTATCCTGTATTATATTGTTTGTTTGATATACTACACAGTGATATAGTATCATTTACTAGTTGACATTCTGAGCAGAACCTTTTGCTCATATTCATACCTCAACCTTCAAACCACTTTTCGACAATAGTCCAAAAGTTCATTCGTTTTCAGTCTCTTCATTAGGAATATCGCACAGTGAAACAGTGTCATTCACTACATAACGATTCAGACATAATTTGTTGTCCATAATCATATCAGGAATGTAATTGCCATCTATCACAGTACCCAAGTCTCCACCTCTACTTCATTCGTTTACTTTAGTGTTGGTAAAATTCTCCAGATATCTGCATTGTATGAGACGGCATTCATTACTGTTTCATGTGTTAGATGTTGATTCAATTAACAAAGAGTACATGATCAATGCCTGCCACTACATGGCTATACTGGGTTTCAGCGAGGACGATTCCTTTCAACGAATTTATTCTCAAGCTGTACATTCATATATATATATATATATATATATATATATATATATATCGACTTGGTTTTATAAGGATGAAAGGAAATGTATCACAAGTTCTATCCTTAAGCATTTAATCGATTCCAACCATTCAACTGACCCAAACAATTATTTTCAGGTTGTCTATCGAATTCTCTCAAACACCTCACGTTTCCTCCGCGTTCACCTTCTAAAAATACCAGAGGTCTTGGCTATCCACGAACTGAAGCCAGCCTGATCTTTGTGTGCAAAAAGAAATATGTACAGTCTTTGTCTCTATCTTGGTCTCAATTTATTTTAGTCTTCCTGTGCTTCGCTCCTTTTCAGTTTTTCAATCCTCCCTTTTTTGTCAGATTAATCCTTTCACTCTTATATCATCATTATCACTTTATTTTCTATATTTAATTGTTTCCGGTGTTATTTCACTTCATCTTCCTAATAATCACAACTTTTAACAAAACATTTTCAGCTTACTTCAGTTAACTTGTCTCATTCATATTACCAAATCCTTTGATTGTTTATTGACGTTCTCACCCTCTTCAATCTATATGCTCCTTGTAAACGATTTAAAAATCTTACGTAACCCTTTTTTTATCATTCGACCTTTGCTTACGTCATCAACTAGCAACATTATAATTATGACCACTATTACTACTGTTTCAACCCCCCATTATTTAAGTTAAATCTTCCTTACGGATTACAGTCTTTAAATATCATATATATATAAGAGGGTACAGCTTAAGAATAAATTCGTTGAAAAGAGTCCTATTCGCTGAATATCTTGTTTTTGATGTCACAATGGGAATTATGAATGTGAATGTCATCGACAATAAAACATATTATGACCCTATCGTTAGGAGACTATGAAGTGAGATTTTATGCTTGCTGAAGTGTATGAGCAAGATAATCCTAAGACGTAGAGGAAAGTCACATTCCGTAGACGATTTAAAAGCTATCCAATCAGTGCTTAGGTCAGATATCTCACTAATAATTTGTTCGGGTCACAACTGATGTCCATCAAACGGGGGTATGTAAACGAATAGTTCACTGAGTGGCAATCGATGTGATAGACAAGTCCTCACTACTGATCTCATCCTATTGATCGGTACTACAACTTGTCTCTTAAGTGTATGATATAAACCAAGTCCAAATTGTGAATACACACAAATTCAGGTTCTGTAACCTATAATTGTAAACCAGTTAGGAAGACAGTAAATAAGTCTTCAGGTATTCAGAAAATATCAAGTGTATATTATTAACATGGGATGAAATCGGTCAAAATCTAGGCTCACCAATTTATTTGAGTTGAAACAAAGACTAAATGATATACAGTCAGAGGATCGTGAAAAGATGATCAGTTTTGACGTGATGAGCCTCTATGCAAATATACCAATTAATATGGCACATGAGGCAGTCAGAAATGAACTTTCAACTGACCATGAACTCACTGAAAAAACTAAAGTTTCTGCTGAAGACATGCTAGGGATACAAATGTCTGCGTTCAATGGTTTTCGAATTTCAAGATAAAATATATGTATTTTTGAGATGAATATAAAATATATGAACGAACAGAAGGAATAGAGATGGAATCCTCAAAAATCCTGATCGTTGCTGACATATGCATGAAAAATTGGGAACAAATAGCATCAGAAACCTTCCAACCCATCCCAAAATTATGGTGGTGATATGTAGATGACACATGATCTTTGTTGAAATCAAAACTTATTGAAAGTTTCCTGATAGGTATGAACTCTATAGTGGACCCAATCTAACTCAATTATTAATCAAAAACCAAAGAAAGAAAATTACCTATGTTGAATTGCAAAGTCAAGAGATAAGATGGGAGCTTCGATACCATTTGATGGTTGTGAGGTCAAACATGTAGGTCAAAACAGCCGATCGTTGTCAGTGAGAATAGAAAGGTACAAAAATTTAGCGAAGCAGACAACGGTAGATCCTACTACTAAGATAAGTAATTTTGGGAAAAATTCGGCTATCGCACTGTATGAACTGACTCATAATCACACTAAACAGTGGGATAGGTTGGTAGAGATTGATCATATACTTTTGTTAATTGAATCAACATCTAACACATGAAACAGTAATGAATATCTCATCACATATTACTTGGGTACTGTGATAGATGGCAATTACATTCCTGATATGATTATGGACAACAAATTATGTCTGAATCGTTATGTAGTGAATGACACTGTTTCACTGTGCGATATTCCTAATGAAGAGACTGAAAACGAATGAACTTTTGGACTATTGTCGAAAAGTGGTTTGAAGGTTGAGGTATGAATATGAGCAAAAGGTTCTGCTCAGAATGTCAACTAGTAAATGATACTATATCACTGTGTAGTATATCAAACAAATGGTCTAATATAAAGCTGTGACACTCTTTAGTGTCCGAAAGAAATTTTATTCCAATCCATATGACTTGGGATGACGATTCATTCAGCCAGTCATTGAATTTCTCAATAAAATTACTGTCATTATCAGTCAGAGGTATTCTATCATAACTGAAAATCTCCCTTACTGGTCTATGTGTGAATTCCGCATTAGAAGGGCCTGCATGTAATACATGTGGCTGTTTAGAATGACGATACACCTTAGCTGAAGCTTATTATAAGACTGAGAAGGAACCGCAGTAATCTGCATGAATGCGCTGGGATGTCTCTGAGGAGGTATGTTGTGGATTCTATGGTGGTTCTCCGTACGATGTTTTATGCAAATAATTAGAACAACTCTGACCTTCTTATAATAAATCTTTGGCCATTTGTATAAGAGGCGTGCCTATGGTTTCATGTTGAAGTAAGGTCATCTAATACAGCAGATCTTAAACTCAGAAGAACAACAGTTCTGTAGTTCAAATATAAGAACCTTTCAGGATGCAGTGATATATCTTCTCTTCGTTTGTGGGAGTTCGTAAATATTCGGTTGTGCTGGATATTCTAATCCTTCTTCAGTGAATTTATGATGCTTCCATAGTACTGTCAATAGATAATAGCTGAGCTAATAAACAGTAACAGTTGAACTCTCCAATGGTAAATAGTGCAACAGGAAATACGCACAAGTTATATTTTAGGCCCATATGTTTTCGTTTGCATATTTATTCATACGCATTCATTTCGACATCCTAACTTGAACTTTACGAATTTTTCTCCATGGTAAATGAAGCTCAAACTTCGTGATCAGTGATAATATGAAACCTTAAACCAAGCGGTTACTGACAGAGATATTTACCTGTCCATTACAACTGCGAGTGAGGCTTTCTGGGACTGAGAACACACTTATTCATTATAACTTAAGTGTCTTAAAATACTAATAACAGGTCGTTCATTTTCTTGTAGTATTGCAACTATGCCAGCTTGAGAAACACTTGTGGTAAAAACAGACCTATTCTTCAGTGGATAAGGTTTTAGGAAAGTTTGATTATTCAGAAACTTAAAGCGTTTCGCAAACTGTTTTTATGGTGTTCCAACACAAACTGCTGGCTAGAAACAATTTCTAATAGTGTAGACAATAATGAGGTGAAATTAGGAATGAATCTGGAGTAGCATTACAGAGCACCAATCCATGATCTCAGAGATGAAATATATCTGTCCGTGAAAGTGTTTAAATTAGTGGAAGGAGACAACTTATATCAGGCCTAAAACCAGTGAAGTCTACGGTGTATCCAAGGCACAACACATATGTCAGATTAAACTGAAATTTGGCTAGATTAACTGCCACATTTCTGTCAGAGAAACACCTGATCAGATTTAAAGGAACCCATTACGCAATTCAACATTTGGATCATGAACTATAATATCATCTTGATTGGACTCAACACCATATAATCTAGCTATCAAGTGATTCATAACCCTTTGAAATATTACAGGTAATACTGTTAATCCAAAGGGTGGGAATTTATACCTAAACATTCCGAATCGATTATCAGTGATGATCATTTCACTAGAGTATTGAACAAGGGAAATCTGCACATAGGCACCTTTTAGATTTATTTTGGAGAAATATTTCAAACTGTGTAATTTTAACAAGATATCTTAAGTTTCCTATGTAGTGCCAATTTGCTGAAGTGGTCGGTTAGACAGTACTCACGATAAATTCTTGGTATCTTCTTATCTGCCTTTAAAGATGTCACAATAGGACTAACTCACTTCGAAGAGTGAAATGACATACTTTTGCTCTTGTCAACAATCTTATCGAATTCTCTCTTAAATTTTTTTCTTTAGCCAAGTAGAATCGATCAATGCTTCAAGATAACCGGATACTCCTTTATTTCTAGATGTAAGAGCTGAATTTCCATGTTATCTTCAAACGGAGAACGGCGTAAGACCATATTTTTCAGCATGTAATCGTCGAATTATTTAGTTTACAGGGATATCTAGACATCGAATAAGGTAAGCAGGCTCCAGTCCGAGCACAGATATTCACTAACAGGTAAGGGTACCTTTAAAAAAGCTACTACTCTCTTCCTTCAAAGAAATCATCTGTAACAGCAGTGGGTAACACATGGTTAGTTATGTCAGTAATAGGACCTGTGGGAGTTTATAACTGAATATTCTCACAAAATAACAGAGTCTTTCTTATATATCAAGGACTCTAAACTTCCAAAGTTAATGGTCAATGAATGGAACCTGCCTCACTCAACATCGAAAGATTCACCAAATACGACTGGCCATCACCAACTATTCAAAGAGAAAGTGGTTCCACTTTAGTTGATACGTCAGACGAAGTATAGGAAGTTTTAGTAGTCAGTGTATTTGAACTTTGCCAGGTGGTAATTGTGTCCAGTTCTACAATATTTATGACACTAGGCATTAACTATGTGACAACAAATCGGAAGTGGAGATTTCCACATGATAACATGATTTGACACTATCTTGTCTTCGGTAGGTAAGAAACGTTCCAATATAAACTTTAGGGATTAAGAGGTCAATTACTAATTCATCGTAATTGTCGAATACTCACCAAAGCGAGATAAAAAAAAGAATTCACTTACATAGCTCGGTAAGAATAGTATATTAGTTAAACCATGCCATAATATCGATCCGTTTTGATTAACTGGATAGAGAATTTTGTACAAGAGATGCAACTTAACACGGTAACGTGTCAAATGCCGTGGAGGCTTGATGATGTGCTATCACCTTCACCAGTTTGTTAAAACTGTGAAAGTTAACACCAATGTTGAGTCTCACGAAATGCTAAGCGATTGATATCGATGTATTACTTGCCACCGCTTGACAATCATACTATTGACTGTGCAAGTCACACTTTTGCTCTTGTGTTTGTAGCTGTAAGAAACAATATCAAATCATTTTATTGCGATCACAGACCAGCCTAATGAACTAATCACTTATTGGTTACAGAAAGAGTCACTTGGAAATGATCCGTTAGAAGATTTCAAAGTTTTCGTATCACAGAGAAATTTGCTTCCAAGAAAATGTGAGACCATTAGACAAGTTTTTATGATTCTCAACTGGTTGCCGTAAAAAAATAAAGATATTTTCTTGTCAAGTATGGTTTTTGATAAACACAATGGATAGAAAAGTATTCAAGGTTATCTTTAGTTCCCTAAGGCGAATCGTTAATAAGCAACTCCCAAGGTTACTATAATCATTGCAATGGAGCCAAAATGTAATAGATAATTGCACTGTAGTTACTATTACTGTAATTATCAGGGAATGTACTATCCCATCAAATAGACGGAAGCCAATAATTCGGGCGACTTTAAACGCCACCCTAACAACTGCCAAAATAACGAATCAGGTTGCGGTGTTTTGTCTGGGACGACAATTTTTCCTAGATTATAGAAACGTGAGTAGCTGCGTCATCAGTTTCTAGGGTGGCCTTCAAAGTCACTCATAATTCGTACTCAGCGGAATTGTTTTTCTCACTGCAAAAGACGCAAAAAATGGGACAAATAACAGTTAACATTGATGTAGAATAGTAATTGGAATAGGGATTCACGACAGAGCAGTATCGTGTGAAGCGAAAGTGAAAGTTTATTTAGCCGACAAAGTACGTGAGTTTTGAAGTAAGTCTTTGAAAGGATCATCTTTGATTTCTGTCACTTCTTTTGTAATAGGCCCTAAACCCTACGAGTCCATTAAGCGAAAAGTCTCCTTTTCCGTTTCAAATTTTTCAGCATAAGTTAGGACTCTATGTCTCCGTAATATCTTGAAAAGTGTATCCAGGTGTTGTACGTACTTAGATTGCCATAGGTGAGACAAAATGTTGTTATTATGTTCACGAGCGAATAGCAGACCATTTGTGAACACATCTATAAACCTATGAAACGTTGTGGTGAACGACTATTCTAATTGCTGTACTATATAAATGTTCATTGTTATTTGTTTTTATCCATTTCATTTACAGTAATACATAAAATTCTACTGAATTCAAATTTTCGAGTTCTGTATGTTCGGTGTGACAGTTCAATTCGTGATGATTACTAACGACAATACAATCTATACTAGGTGATAATTGAAGGGGAAATGGAAATTTGGACCGCGGTCGGATTCAAACCAGTGACCATCAGGTTTCCGGTTCAATGCTCTACCAACTGAGCTACGAAGTTCGACTGAAGTTAAATAAAAATTTGGTCAACAGTCGGACCTCGTAGCTCAGTTGGTAGAGCATTAGGCTGGAAACCCGAAAGTCGCTGGTTCGAACCCAACCGCGATCCAAATGTTCACTTCACCTTCAGTCATCACCCAGTATAAGTACTAGTCTGTCAAACTACGGCTATCTCGGACAGTCAAAAGATAACACAGTCGTCTATTACATAGGTACACTCCCTGTACCCTTCGGCGGGTTTTCTAAAACGTCACTCAATAAAGCTTGTGGAAATCTTTTAGCTCTGAGACATCATCTTTTCTGTCTGTCATCACCGATGCATCAGATAAAGTTATTGATAATGTACTCGGTTCTTATCCAAATGATGAGTACTTGGAAGAGGATTACTCACTGCATACCTAGCAGTCTAGAATTTTAAATATATGGTTGAGAAGACTAAATTTCTGACACACACTAACCACAAGCCATAAACAAGAAGTATGATAATTGCTCACTAGTAGAAATTCGGAAACTCAAGTCCTTTCCACGTAACACATCAGAGATATGGTTCTTACAGGTGACTACAAACAATATATCTTATTTTTGGCTTGGTGTGACATTCAATTATATGTCGCAGACTGATTAAAACTTCCAGGAAAGGATGAAAATCTAAAAGATGCTATATTCTAATTGGGCATCACTCCTGTTTATCAGATTTCTTTTGAATACTTTCTTTTCACGTAACGAACCCAGCCCCTTTTTCCTATGGAGCATAAAACATACAATCTTTGAGAAGCTATACATGTCACACTCTGGCACTGCAGCCGCCTTCAAGATGGTTTCCAGTAGGTTTGTATAACGTAGTACGTATCAAGAAATTAGACACTGGTCAAAAATCTATGCATGATGCCAAAGGGTGACAGTCAAGCAACAATCATCTTTGCCATCAGGTAACTTTCCAGTACGTGACAGAAGGTTTGATCTCATACTTGTTGATTTGGTTGAGGAGTTGGATTATTTGGATCAATATACATGTGTCCAAGTACGCATTTATCTGCTCATATGATGGTAAGTGACCATTTCGTTGAAACTGTTGCTTACAAGCTCACTAAGCTCTGGATTCATAATTTGATGGTGCCTTAAATTATTTAATGGACAGAAGATCATATTTTTAAAACCATACTGAGAAAAAATCACAATTCATAAATTTTCACAAATGACTCAGTTCACTGTGTACCCAAATCGAAATAAAAGTTCCTTTAGTTATTTAGTACTTTTAATCACAGCCAGAAACACAGAAAAGTTTTCTGAGTACTGGTAAAATTCAGTGGTTCCAACTGCCTGTGAAACGGGTAACTCCATAGTTCAAAGAAGATGAAATTGACAAAACATATACTTTGAATCTGATGTACAGTTATACAATATTTCATTGTCTTGTTTAACTTATCAGTTTACTAAAAATAGTGGTCAGAAATATAACGATGAGGGTCCCATCATCATTTTTGATTACATAATTAACCAAATGATTTTAAAGGGGAAAAAAGTTCCTCTGACCAACTATTCTGTACTCCGATATTCAATTATATTGAGTTATTGTAAGAATAATCAGTAAACAACATCATCTGTTTTCTGTATGATTTAAATGAATACAATAATTTTATTATTTTGCTCCTGAGATTTACTCGCATGGTTCAGTTCAAATTCGCTAACGAGTTATACAAACGAACAGAGAGGTTGATAATGAGGTTAACAAATTAGCCTTTCATAAGCAGATTACTTAATGACTAACTTGAAGTGACTCAGTGGCCATTGAAGCTATCGTTTCTGGGTTTGCGTCTTGGTGGGAACAAAACTACTCACTGGGGAGGCAGATACATCCAGTTGACGAGTCCAAACTACGACGAAATGTACATCCTGGACTCCACTGCTAACCACTATCCACCATTACTACCGTAGTTGGAATACGTTGTTCTGCACTCGAAATTTTATGGTTGCCACTTATGTAAGAGATATACAGGGGACACATTTATCATATGTGATGAAAAAGGTGATATTAAGTTCATTATAGATATATTCATTCCTGATCATCCATCAATAAACTCCACATCATAGTTGAAAAAGATCTCAGGTTAACCTTTCATTATTAGCTAGTTACATAGGTTGGAAAAAGTGTATTATTTCCAAATCCACCTTTAAACATCATCGGGTATAACAGTCTAGCAAAAAATGCAACTTAGTCACTATTTCGACTCAAATAGTTGGTCAACTATGACCATAGAGCTTCAGTAGAGTTCTCTTTTAATGACACCTACAAAATCACAGAGAACTGTTCCAAAAGGAGTGCACTTTTAAAACTTGTGTATGTTACAGGAGCTGATAATTCACCGAGTCTATTCTGATTTATATGCGTAGAAGAGGTATGTTTAAATACTTTATTTTGACATTGACTGAACTCATACTCCAGTTTTCTACTGTTTTTATAATCAATCAAGAAATACTTGATTTCTGATATGAATTTAAAACAAGCAATAAATTCATAAATTTTAGTAGAATTCGTCAGCTTTATAATCAATAAGTTTATTATTATCACCTTCATTCCCTTTTTTAGTTCTATCAAGTGGTCAATCATCTATTTCACTTCACACCTACCAGTAATATATGTTTGAAATTCAGCATTTTTCACCTAGTTGACTTCTTTACCTTCTTCATTATTAACATCATCTCATAGATATTTATACAACTTCATTTCACGATTCACTCTAGTCTTCAACGCCATTCTAGTGATACAACCCTATCACATTATTCAATATCAGATTGTTAATTGTATGTGATATAAAGAAATACGATTATAAATCTTTATAAGTTAGAAATATGAACAATAGTATTTCAACCCAGTGGTTCAACAGTAACGTGCTGGCCACAGAACCTGAAGGTACTGGGTTCGTCTTAGGGGTGGGGAGGGGTTATGGTGCGCACTGTTGAGAACTCCTATACTAGGACGAAATAGCTGTCCAGTGCTCCTAGATTCCCAATTTCCCACCAAATGACATCAGTTCATGATGAATACCAACTTGCGAAATCACTAAATCCTCACAAAACCTCAAATTAAATATGACATCGTCAAACAGGAAAACATTTTCCATAGAATTATTCTTTTATTTTTTGGATTTTCTTGGTAATATCATTTTATAGTTAATAGTTTATATCCAAAATTAGACTCAGAAGGCAGAATCTCTTAGTGTACTTATCGAAAACTGTATAAACGAAAGCGTCAGTGTGAATGTGAAGCAAATTCGGTGCATTAGTACATTCACATACTGTAGTGGAATAAGGAAAGTGCATATTATATTGTTCATTGAAATATAAAACACCTGAACACTCTTGCAATTATAGTAATACTCTTTTAATTCACCGAGGAACTTTTACTAGGTAAGCATTCAGTTTTATATTTTGTCGGAGACAATCGAAAGGAATCCCTAAACCTTGTTGGCACTCATCAGAAAGGCGTATCTGCAACCTCGAGGGAACTGGTGTCCCACCTGAGATTCGCACCTGCATCACACATTGTAATAATTGACAAAATCCGGTCAATACTCAGTACTAGACAACATGAAATTGATTGCTGTCCAGCGACAAACTAATGTAAGACTTGACTTTAGTTGATCACTTCAAATGAAATCATAGAAGCTGAGTTATTTCTTATGAGATCAACAAGACCTGAGAAATCGCCCATTATCATGTGGTCAATATCCAGAAACACATAATTCTAGTGAATATAGTCAAACATTCACCTCATCATCGCGCTGTTGTATTTAAGCTACAATACTGGGATGATGAATAAATTAAATGTATCCTACTGCAGTTGGTTGAACTACGTAAGCACTTAGCTCAAGAGTTGGTAGGATATTATGTTATTCAATAATGATGGATAGTCGACAGCAGTGGAATCCAAAACGCGCTTTTCGTCCCATCCGGGACTCGTCAGCGGGATGTACCTGCCTCCCAGCGAACGATGTTTTCCCCACTCAAATACACAGACAACATCGAAGCATCTGCAAAGGACCCCATATACCAATAGAGATCGATCAATTTGGTCCACTCAACAATGGGGTAATACAAGAGATAACATTAAATATCATGTTATTCCTTGTAATATCCTATCGTTGATTGGACCAAATTCATAGACGAGGAATTACAAAGAAATAACATAAAATCTGTACGCATCGCACAGCTAGTGGAGATCGTGGTTCAGTGGGTAAAAAACGCTAGCATTTGAAGTAGTCGATCGTAGGTTCGAGTCCTAACAACTTTGTAAATCGGTAAGTGGTCAAGCTGCAAGTTCTACTTGTTAAGTTTTCATCAACATTTATATGTATCAAGTTTTCAATGTAGCCATTGTGTTGTGTAAAGTATAAGAACTTTAAAAAGCGAAGAAAAAATATGTCAATCAAGAAAATTTTCTCCTCGACAAATTCATTTACTTAACACATACAATCGTGTTTATAAATATTGAAAATCTTTTATTGTATAGAACTTTTAAAACTCAATCAAATGGATACTCTACTATGATCCATTTTCCGATTTTGTTTTACCTGATGACCTCAAGGGAACTAATACTTTCTAAAAGATTTAAATGTGTATCAATGAGTACTGAGACCAGAAACTTTATCAACAAGTTAGGTTGTTCGATGCATTCACGAATTATGGGATATCATAGAGTAGTCAATCCTGTTGAGTGAAAATAACATAGACGAATAATTGAAAAACTCTACTCTGTGTGTGCGTTCATGAATAGTGCCTTTCAAGTAAACATGAATAATTAGGTCTTATAATTCGGGTGAAATATCACCGGAATACCTGACCATATTGTACTTAATCCTTGCGTAATGTTTTCACTATGTACTACACTAGTCAGTTTATCATTTTATGACAGTGAAGCCTTCTTCGTAAGATAAGTGATCCGATATCATTAAGAACAATAAATTATCTACTACAGAGGAGTCCCATTTTATCACTTATTATTTGTCCCTTGGGTTCCTAGTGGAACACAGGGCTTCAGTAGCACGTCTCCATTTCACTCTCTACTCTGAAGTCTTTTGAACCCGGCTCCACCACTGCCGAGAAGCTTCATTTCTTCCTCACATGATCTCCTCCATGTCACCTTCAGCTAGGATACCTAACTCGCCGTTTCCCCTTTGCATTCCACTCGACAGCCTGGCCTGGTGCGTGATGTCTCCGAATGGTCTTCTCAATGTATGCCAAATCCATCTCAACTTTCTTCTGCATATTTGTTGGGCGATGGGTTTTTGGCTGGTTCGTTCCCAGAGTTCCAGAAAGATCAGTTAGATAGTGGTAAAACAAAAATGGTTACTTTTATACTGTGAGTAACTATCCTACGATGTGGGTTCAAGGTCGACGTCGTACTGTTGCCTGTACGGGGTGAGGAAGTAGTGAGGTGTTTCCTTTGAATGACCAGCAGTACCATGTTGGTGCTACCTGATCTGTGATGGTTCGCTGCCGGTGGTACTAGTTTTTCTTGTCTGGCGTTAGCACAGTGAAATCTTATTTCAACAATCCTCAAACATTTCCTGTTGAAGGCCTTAAGCAGACGTTCCATGAGCTCTGCGGTCACGTACCTTGCACGAACAAGTTTCATAACGTGGGCAGCCGAGAAGGACAACCGTACTCGCGCTTCCAGAACGCAGAAACTAGTAAAACATAATATGCTCTCCTTTGCCTTCACTTCCTGAAACTAATATCAAGCCTCTGACAACCCCCGCTACCTCTCAATATGGCTAACAACCCAAGCCTGTGAAGCATCATTCCTAGTCTCTTAAAAAACATGCTATCAGTTTCACCTTGGAACTCTCAATGTCAGAATCCCATGTCGGAATGACTAACAGATGCTTCTGGCCGAAACTCTGGAATCTCGAGTCATTGGTGTATGCCCTGTTTCTAAGGCAGGCATACAAAACCCAAATGTGGTTATCCACTTGCTCCCACCTGACCAGTGCACTAAATATTCAAAATTCTCCATACAAGTGTCCGGAGATTCAGTAACTAGTTGCCATAGACTCAGAGGGGTGTCTGGTCTTACCTTCTCGAGTAGAAATCACACTTTTCGACTGGATACCAATCAACAGCCATCATTGTGCTGTTAAACTGGATGGGTCTGTAAGAACTAGGAAGGATTGTAAGACTAGCCAATGCCTATTTGTAAACTACAACGATGCGCCCACCGATTGCAGTTTGGATGATGCAAAGTATCAGTCCTATCAAAACTGTCGATTTCATTACAAAAAATAAAACTTCAAGATATAGTCAAACTAGCAAGCGACTTTACGTTCCAGTAAGAAAGTTGGACCAATCGGGAAGAAGTTCTTAAGTTACATACCAACGAACTGTTAACGGTGATAGTCTCTTGCGATTCTCTTCTAACAACCACTTGTTTCTCGCCAGCACTAACTTTTAGCATAAGGATAGACGCTGTCTCACTTGGTATCTGGCAACACCAAACTAACGATGGACACAGATTGGTAATATTGCTATAAGCCGTGGGTGAAGAACTGACGCTCTTTCTGTAGCACCTGTTTAGAATCCGATCATGCGTAAGTACGGACGTATGTATGCTTGCACCATGCTGTCTGATAAAACAGGCACCAGTTAAGCCTGCATATAAACGAATACAATGATAGAATGTCAACTACTTACTTAGGGTGGGAGTACGTGAGCATTATTCTGCAAGTGACAGCAACGCTTATCCTAAGGAAAGCTGTGAGAATGGTGGTAAAGACAGTCGGTGAAAACCTAAGACCAAAGGTTGGTAAATGTCAATGGATTTCTGTAACGTCATCCGAACTGATTTATGCAAGAAGACTCATCCCAAACGGCTCTAATCACAATGAAGAATAAAAGCAACTTAGATGTAAATTGACTAAGGATGTTTGCAATGGTCATGAGCAGTGGTGGGTAACAAAAGCGAAAGGGATGGAGAAGGCATTAGCGTTGGATAGTAACTGGCAACTATTTAGGCTTATTAAGGATACCGGCAGGATGATGGTTAGTGAAACCATCATCGAAAAGGATAGGAAGCTAATAGCCTCTTAGGACAAATGGCTAGAACGTTGGGCAGTGGACAGTTCAACTGACCCACAGTAACGCTTCAGTTGCCCGACTTCTAACCTGAACTGGACGTGGATATCCATCCTCCAGTTCTCTAAGATACTGAGAAGGTTATTTCAAAACTAAGATGACGTTTGGCAGCCGAACCCGATATTTTACCACCAGAAGCTCTTATGAAAAAATGTCGGGATTTGCTGACTAAAGTGACGGAGGTACCAGGTAGCCTATGGGAAGCAGGCGTATTCCCGTCCAACTGGTCTGCTCCACTGATCATTCCAGCCTATAAGAAAGAAAAGGAGTCTAGTGAAAACAACAGGAAGGTCAGTTTGACTCATATCACGTCCAACATCTTAAAGTTAATACCCGTCCGACGCCTAGCTGGAGCTCAAGAACAGAAAACTCGAGAAAACCAGGCAGACCAGGGCCGAGTGCATCGTTTAGACCTTCAATACGTTCCGTAATACAGGCACACTTACTGGCAGTTAACACTTTCCACACTTCCAGACCAGAAGGCGGCATTTGACTCCGTCAACCTTGAGATGTTGTGGCAATATGTGACTGTGTAAGGAGTACCGAGGAAGTATGCTGCGCTAATCAAAGCTGACTACTCGAACTCTGTAGTCATGTAAGGGGGAGTTGTTGTCTGAAATGAAGAAAACTAATGGTGTCCGCCAGAAATGCTCATTGTCCCCGTTCCTGTTTAACTTCGTTATAAGTATACTGATAGGCATGATCCTACGTAGCTCTGACTTTGCACTGACCTACCCCCAGAAGGATACCCGACTGAATAATTTATGCAGGTGTGTCCTGTCAGGTGTAGATGCTTGCAAGAGCAGATATATGGGTATGTTTGGCATCTTGCAAAAGTAAAGTGAAGCTTCAGGGCTAGTCACTAGCTAAACCCACTTCAAGGATAGGACGCGAATTGGCAGAATGCGTCAACCACTGTGCTTGATTGGGTTGAATGTTGACAGGGTCTCAGTTAGGAAACAGAAGGTCCATTTCGCATTTGCCAAATTGCATTATATCTGGCACCGACTGGTGAAGTGACTGGAGAACCTTGGTGACATGGCTGAAAATCAGTCAGACAGGACACAGGTGTATTCACTCTGACGTTTTCGAAAGTTTGAACATTCTTACCAACATTCATTTTCCGAATTCCTTCTTACAAACACTCTTCTACTTTAATAACAATCTTTTCAAACCAACTTGTTCTTTGAATGCCTCCATTAAGTGTGGTAACCTGAACCAATGCACTCTTCTGTGTGATTATCTACATCGATTTTTTCTGTCTGAAATATAACATTTCTCACTGTGGTTTCATCACAAGTAAGCAGTGCTATGAAGATGTGGTTGAAAGCCCGTGGCCTAAAAATGTATTGAACTTTCAACAGACATTCAACACAGTCATAAAAAAGGATAGAGTGGGATGCTGTGCAGCATACTCGTCCTTCGATTTGTGGCTGAATGTGTCGATGGCGCCAGAGGTAGTGTAAGTTAGCATATAATAAAGTGGTATCTTGTATCTGATCGGAAATATCATCAGCAATCAGCTGATTAGGGCCGATGCAACTCCTCAAATAAGTAAAGTAGTCAACATATTTCACCACTTTACTTACTACCCTTAAACCAGGGATCAGTACAAACAATTTCTAAAGCGTGATGTTAAATTTGACAGGCTTACAACGCATGCCAAACGTACTCGGATGTTTCCTTAGTGCTATCAGAACAGAATATTCCAATGATGTCTTAGCCCAGTACAACCGTATTATATGCGTAATTTATGTTGACTAGATGACCTCCACGTAGAATATTGACTTCTGACAATTCGACGATAAATATTTTCGCATCTATCAATACTTCCATAACAGCATGAAACAAGATTGGTGGTGTGGGTGCAAACAATAACTTTGAAATATACAGTATCAGAGAAGTATGCCAAAAATGTACAATCAGACAAAATTATTATCTTCACAACTTTTTTGAATCAACAATCGGAAAAATATAAAATACTTCTAGTAGAACTATTTTTATTGCATCATTCAGGTGGGACATATTTAACTGCTTTCTTCGATGCTTTTGGGAGGCCAATCATTTCGCTATCATAGTATACATTAAACTGATGACGTCCACGTTGCTCATAAATATGAGTCCCATCAGGTTCAATTCTAATAGGTAGTAAACCTAAATAAAATAGAAAATTTATTGAGAAGTCATATTTTTGTTTAAGGTCGATACAAACAATTACTTGACATAGTTTTAGAAATCTTATTTAATCAACTAAAAGTAGTTTTTATCGACGTAAAATAAAACTTACTTGTTAGTTATATCAAGATAATAACATTCGGTAGTGAGGCGTAAGTTAAACTACACTAGAAAATGCTTAACCTCCGACTTGAGAACTTATTGTATGAGATACTCAAATCAAAATTTTATGTTTCTGAAATTCGGTCATTATTCCCTTAGAAAATATGTTCAACTATGATGAACTAAACCATACATACTTAAAACAGCCTGTCTGTTCACTAAACTTAAATAAGATAGCAAGACAAATATTGAGAGATGATACCATTTTGTAGTTTCTCTACAACCGTATAAAAAATAAAATCTTTTGCCATGACAGATTACTCTCCAGTTTTCCGAAGTTATATGAGACTAAACGACCTCAGTAATCAATCATTATCGTAAATCAATTAGTCCAGTGTAGACAAAGTCAACTGAGATGGCCTGGACATGTACTGCCCATGCCGAACCACCGATTACGACAATGTCCCAGGCTAGGGAAAGCTGGATTAGCGGCTTCAGGATGGCTAGACAAAGACGTGGCTTCATTTCATGAAGTTCTTGACTATTGGTCTAAGTTGTATAGGGAGATGTAGACTGACTGGTTAGGGTCCCCGAGACTTAAGGAATCAGCGGTTGAGAACTCCTGGTGACAGCTTGATGTCGGTCACAATGGCGTAGATGTATTCATTTCTTGATATCTAACTTCAGATTGTTTATTCTCTCATACCACTTTTTTTGTTTGATATTACTCTGCCTATCCATTTGTTTTTTGTATACCATTGTGAAGTGTGGCAATTCGAGCCGATGCACTTGTGTGCGAGGCTCTACGTTGATTTTGTCTGTCTGACATCCATTATCTCGCGAACAGTTTTAGATATACAACAATAATAATCCACATATCCCACATATCTGTATGTGATGAATCCAAAGTGCTTCTGTCACCGGCAATAACCTTGAGTTGAAGCTGTAGCGTATACACTTCCCCAAAATCAATAGCCTAGGGTTGGACGATTTTCGACATTGATGCTGACCTTGATAGTTTACCTGGACTCGCTAAGCTGAAGCACCCGGTCAAGCATCCTCGCCATTTGGCACGCTGTCGTGTTACGTTGCATTGCTCGTATTCGACTCTCTAGCCAGTTAGTTGGAACGCATCGGTATCTTGGCACAATCATCCAAATATACTATTCCATCCGACTACGCTATCGTGTTCTTCCTTGGTCTCGTATTCGTGGGTATATAAGAAGTTGGAATAATTAGTGATTGGTCTTTGCGTCTGTCAAGTTCGCAGCAGGACAAATCCTAAAAAGCTGTTAACAGGTTCACCAATCCTAGAATGACTGATTGTAACGAAAAACTGATAGAAAACGAAGTGCAGTATTGACGTAAAAGTCGCTAAATGACACGAGGCACCTTAAATTATCCGGATTAGATTTTGAAGGTCGAACTGGCATAAACACAAGATAGTCGACTAACTAGTTAGTTATGATGAATACTTATTAAGTCCCAACCGCTCTGAAATGATAAAGATTATTCTGCTAAAAACATTTCCATAGAGGGATTCATTGTCACGAAAGAACTGAATTATTCATTTTCAAATTTGTCAGCTAGATATTAATTACCTATAACTTAACGAGTTATTAAATGATGGGATAATCTCCCAGAACATCAAACAGAATCTTCCGGATAAAAAGCAAAGATTTTAAACAATCTGCATCACTTGAACTGACTTACCGGCTTTTCTTGCGCGTTCAACCATAAGCTCCAAGTGCATCTGCGATCTATTGCTTATACCACTGATACTTCTGGGAAGAATATTTCCATCAGGTCTTAAAAACTGTGATAAAATTCTGACATCCTAATAAGAAGACGATCGAATGACAAGTTTTAATTTACTGTGTGACGAATATTTAGTCCTAACCGAGTAATGGGATCCGTATCTCGAGGATCGCCAAAACCATCTAAACACACCACTTTTCCCTCTCGTTCTGACGGAATGATTACTCCTTCAACCTATTTTGTAAATCCGTCAGTTTACACAAAACATGTCAACCTACTGTTGTAACATTCTTGTTGACTGTATACTTTACTAAATGAATGCAAGATAAACTGCTTTCGTTGAGGAAAAACTTACCTTCTTTTTTGTTCCTAATAAGTGAAAGCGAGAAACACCTATGCAATATAGCTGAATAAAGTCTTGATGAGCGTAACTCCATAGCCATAATCATGTTTGGTTTGGTCGTATGTGATACATTTAAAGTTAAATTCTGAACAAGTTGATGTTACTCACAAGAAAATAGCTTCACCTAAAAGAAAAACTATTAATTCATTCGCATATGAAGTTTCCACCTATAAATAAATGCCTATAAGGGGGGAAGGCTAATTTAATATACAGATACTCCAATACCCTATTAAGCATCTTAGTGACGTATATGAGAAATTATACTAGTATTGGAAAGCAGAAATCATAACCTACTATGCATCCCCTCTATTGAACCTTCTCTCAGTTAAATGAATGGATTGCGGGAAACTAACAGTTTTCATCACAAAGTGACATTAGGCAATGAACTACTGGAAACCAAGAAGCATTACACAAAAGAACAGAAGTAGTATTTTGCTGGGTAAAACCCTAAAGGAAGAAATTAACATGAAACAGGCAGGTGAAAACAATTTAACGTTGAAATGCCGTCGGAAGTGGATGGGTAGTCAATATTTCTTGGCTACCTATATAAGTTGGTGCCCTCCTGAATTGCCTGTAAAGAAAGCAGCTTAGTTTTGTGCCAACGTAAAATTGATATTACGTCTTCTTTGGGCTATTCGGAACGCCTTTTGAACCTGTATCTCGGTAAGGTTCTATTCATGCTTTGAAAACCTGATCACCAGTATCAAAAAGTTGTACACCTTAGCAGAACGCCTGATTATTTGGAAAGAGGTTTTCTTTTTTTTTGAATAAGAAAGTAGAATGGTTTAAATGCTGCTTGCTCAAGAGGCCCACCTAACGACTATTACAGTGATGCTTCCCCAGCAATATGACTTCGATTCAAGGTTATCACAGCTTGAATTGCTCACTCCATGATAGCACATCCAAGTTACATCACTATCCAATCGACACTCCTAGCATGATAGGACCTCAAAGAATAGTCATCCTAGTAGCCACGTTAGTTTGATGCTTGAGAAATGTAAGCTCACGCAACATTTCAAGTTGGAAGCCATCCACTGGACAACTTTTGGGGTTTTTCCGTAGTACACTTATCTTTGATGTGGAGCGTACGTGACTCTGATAAACGATAAGCTTGCGCACAATTTCGCAACACACGACTTTACTTTAATCCTGGGTTTCGAATCCCTGCCCAAGACACAATATATGGCTGAAAATCAGCAATGTAACGCAATGATTTGCCGTGGACCTACACCTCAACGACAAAACACGTCCATAAACATAGATGTAATTATCCACGCTGTTGGTGATATGGGTGAAAATCTTGAAGTAGTGGCTATAACACTCGAAGATCTCCAGGTGAGCGATCACATAATGCTCCTTCTTTCCCTTCAAATCACCGATTAGAGTCTAGGAGTGCGTTTATGGGATGTATACCACTTCACTAACTGGTACTGTTACATCGTCATCCGTTGTTTTCACGAAATCCTTCCGACCAGTAAGAGTAAAAGAAACATTTATGAACTGTCCACTTGGATCCAAGTGGATGATCTCAGATCATCGGATATTAATATCCGAAGATCGTCAAGTGGCTATTATTATAGCCACAGCTCCAAGATTTTGACACGTATCAACAGAAGCGTGGAAAATTACATCATGATGGTTATAGACGTGATTTGTCGTTAAATTAATGTGAAGATCCACGGTGAATCACTGCTTCATACTGCTGATTTCCAGATATATATCCACTATATAGTGGGTAACACTGTCTGAAGACAGAGTGAACATTACATTCTCTTGCTTTCACACCATAATACAATTCGCGTCTGGAAAACGATGTGCAATATTCAGGGCATTAGGTACTGACAACACGGGATAACGTATACTTATACTTGGGTTAGAAAGTGGAGTTCAGAGTCAGACCATGGAGGTCTTGTGCAAACCGAAAGCAGACTAACTCATTTTATGAAGCTTTAGGAGCGGTTGGAAAATTTTGTGTAGCTAACTGCCATGTACGAAATAAGTATGCAGAACGCGGTTCCTTCATACAACACTTCCAAATGTCTGACCTTGAGGCAACGTCACTTTTCGTAAAGCGTTTGGGTAGTAGCGAAGGTCCTTCTAAACTCCAAACATCGTGTTGCAGAACTAGTGAATGATTATTCCCTGAGTTCTACATCAGTTCCATTGGAGTGAGCTCTTGGTTTGAGATGGTCATAAATATCTTTTTGGTTCTGAAGATCTTGAAAGGATAGAAATAATCAGTTATTAATTAATTTGCTGTCTATGAGTAGTGTGACTCCTGATCTGTAGGTGACAGAAGGCTTCTCCAGTACACCCCATCCGCGCCACAAGATTATGCATGCGCATCTATCCTTCTTTAGGAAATATCAGGGGAGGCAATATAAAGAGGAAACTAGGGTGGCTTCATGTGACGATCAACTCAGCCTGAACTTGATGTTTCTGTGCATTTTCATATTCCGACAAACTAATTCTGTATATTGGTTCTGTAGTCATGGGTGAGTTCCGTAGCAAATCAATTGTCCGTTTCTAATTCGTGAAAGTCGTTTCCTTGGAGTATACTTTTGGTTAGTTCTGTTATATAAGCCGTCTGCCTGAATATCTAGGCTACTAAAATTTCCATCTGTCATACTGCATCACATTTTTCTACAGATTTGCTCGTTTTAATCATTCTACTATATCTTTTGACCGCATCATATATTCACGAACATTTTCAAAAGCCTAGAGACTTCTACAATGGCAGTACCAAAAAAATGAGGAAAAGGCATCACAGCGGGTGGCACCGTGCTTTGAAGCGAATAACCCTATCTCAAATAACCCTTTCTGAAACTATAAGCAGGGAGTGAGGGTCACTGAAAGGAAACGTGGACTACTCACAATTTCTTATATCCCCCGGTGTGTACCGTAATACTGCAGTGATGCCAGTGCAAGTCGACTGAACGTTTTAACTAGGTTGGAAAGCGAACGTCTGAGTCTTCTATATTCCCAAAAACTTTTGTCGTGCAAAGGCTCTTCCAGCGTGTGGAAACTTTGCAAAGACATCACTGGAAGTAAATGCCCCGGCCAAGAAGCACATTCCTACGTCTGTGCCTCGAACACATCGTCAATTCGTCAACTTACTTGTCCGATCTCGCTTTGTTTCCAATGTAGAACGCTGTCCAGAACTCACCGCTAAAGATGTTGCCGAATGTCTAGAATCCCTGAAGCCTTCTCACGGTTCTGGTTTGGATTGCATGTCAACCTTCGTATTCATGAAGTGTCCTGATATTTAATGCTATCCTTCAGCTAACATGCTGAAGAGATCGTTTTCAGAAAACACCACACCAGCTGCCTGAAAAATATTAAGATAATCCTGGTACCTAAGTCAAGGACTTCAGGCGCATGCAAGAAATTCCGTTCGATTGCAGTTACCTCTTCACCCTGAAGAGAATGGAAAAGCTAACAAAACCTGTGCTAGAGCCCTCACTGAAGGCTTTCACAGACCCTAATCAATTTGCATGTTAAAGCGGAAGAAGAAGCACTTTTGATGCCATCACACTCTAATTGCACTATATTGCTCACCGTCTTGACAAAACTACCAAGTATGTCAGGTGTATCCCCTTAGACAATACTTTGGCATTCGGTTCTGTCCCAAGAACTTGTAGCGCCACACATTTCTGCAAAATCAATAGCCTAGGGTTGACGACTTTCGACATTGATGCTGACCTTGATAGTTTACCTGGACTCGCCAAGCCGAAGGCACCCGGTCAAGCATCCTCGCCATTTGGCACGCTGTCGTGTTACGTTGCATTGCTCGTATTCGACTCTCTAGCCAGTTAGTTGGAACGCATCGGTATCTTGGCACAACCATCCAAATATACTATTCCATCCGACTACGCTATCGTGTTCTTCCTTGGTCTCGTATTCGTGGGTATATAACAAGTTCGAATAATTAGTGATTGGTCTTTGCGTCTGTCAAGTTCGCACCAGGACAAATCCTAAATTGGTGAGCCCGACCTGATCACATATCACTACCAACGACAAATATTGAATTGGTGAGCCTGTTCCATTTTATATTTGTTTATTGTTTTCATTTCGATAACATTTATATATCCATTTACTACACTTTCTCATGTCCGACCACACTCCCAAGCTTATTCGTATTAAGCCGACCTCGAACACGATCCAACTCGTGCCATATTGGCCAGACAATGCAGAAACATGGTTTCTGTATGCCGAGGCCGATTTTCGAGAACAGGGTGTCTCAGATCCTCAATCTCGATTTCTTGCTGTCATACCTTCACTACTGCGGGAATTAAACAGCATGTTACAGCACACATGTTTAATCCTGAAGTAAGTGACCCTTGTGCACTTCTCAGGCCGCACTCTTGAAGAAAAGCGATCTCACAGATCGCCAGCGCCTAGACGAATTACTTCGTAACATCGAGCTAGGCAGCCACTCAGCTACTGAAGTCCTCGCACGCATGCGAGAAGTAATCGGTGCACGAACATTCAACGATGGACTTTTCCGAGAACTATTTCCCTCAAAACTACCACAACCGGTGCAAACCGTGTTGGCGACACTGCAGTCAGTCCCACCAGATGACCTGGCAGCCTCAGCAGATAAAATACTGGAGATTTCTAGCAGACCCGTCTCCAACGTATATTCTATCTGCGACAAACCAGAGCGCCAGGATTCGGAGGTGACGAAGTTGTGCAACTCTGTTAAAAGTTGCTACGATCTCGAAGTCCTAGTTCCCGTAGCGTCTCACAGAAACGCATCTTAGCGCATCACAGCAGCCCACGTAATTGCCCGAAACTAAACCTAACAGGGCTGAAAACTCTTAATGGTGTTGGTTTCATGATACTTACGGAGACGAAGCCAAAAATGCCGGGAACCATGCAGTTTTAACAAGGACACAAACTCGGGAAACGGCCACGTCGGCACGTGTTCACGGCAACCGTAGCCGGCGGAGACAGCCTTTCTGCTCGCACTGACAAAGGAGCGTCATCATGGCCCATCCTTCATTCTCCAATCAGCCAACGGCAAGGCAGTCGCGGCATTTGGGAGACGGAATGCCTACCTCTACTTAGGTTTACGTAAACCTATCCACTGGATTTTCCTCCTGGCTGACGTCTGTACGCCCATCATTGGTATAGATTTACCAAACCATAAAGATCTACTCGTAGATGCTCGCCGTCGGCGACTGATAGATAACAACACAAAGTTATCTACTGGCGGCATCAGCTATGTGGGTCCGAGTTTAGCCCTCGTCAGAACCTAACAATCAGGCGACGCTTCCTACCAAGCAGTTTTGGAGAAATATCCAGAGTTGCGACAACCCAAGCACACTCTTCCGTGCATAACCAGCAATGTTATGCAGCGCGTGACGACCACAGGTCCACCTGCGGCATCCAAAGCGCGCCGTCTAGCCCCCGATGCTCGAGCTGGGTATTATCAAACCGTCAAACAGCCCTTGGGCATCATCACTTCACATGGTTCCCAAAAAGGATAGCAACGACTGGCCTCCAACCGGTGATTACCGAAGGCTTAACGCCTAAACAACTCCGGACTGCTACCCGATACCTCACGTTTACGATTTGACTGCAACCTTATGTGGAATGAACATTTTCTCCAAAATCGATTTGGTCAAAGCGTACAACCAGATACCTATGGCAGCAGGAGATATCGCGAAAACAGCCATTATCACTCCTTTTGGTTTGTTTGAATTCCTGCGCATGCCATTTGGTCTTCGGAATGCAGCACAAACATTCCAAAGCTTTATGGACGATGTCTTCCGTGGTTTGAATTTTGTTCATGTCTTTATCGATGACTGTCTAATTGTGAGTCCAGATAAGGAAACTAACCTTGAACATTTGGACCTCGCATTCGAAAGACTTAAAAAAATGGCACCACAGTCAACTTACAGAAGTGTGAAATAGGAGTTGAATCACTCAGCTTCCTTGGGCATACCACTGACAACAAAGGTATACGCCCGTTGAGAGATAAAGTGGTGGCTATCACGAACTATCCACAGCTGACCACTGTGAAATATCTCCGCACTTCCAATGGCCTGGTAAGTTATTACCGCAGGTTTATTCCCAACTGTGTCTGTGTCGTCAGACCACTCACAGATCTACTTCGAGGGACTACGGATGCACGATCCCAAACAATGAGGCTAGACTTGCTTTCCTTTGAGTCAAGGAAGCCATTTCAGGCGCCACTTTCGACACTCTGTAGAAGGTCGTGATTTCATTATTTTCACAGACCACAAACCGTTAACGTTTTCCCTCAGCTCGGCGTCTGACAAATACTCCCCGCATGAGTCGCGACAGCTGGATTACATTTCCCAGTTCACGTCAGACATCCGCCACATTTCTGGAGCAAATAACTCCGCAGCCGACGCACTATCACGAATAGCTTCGATAAATCATATCGAGGGTGTTGATCTCGTTGAACTAGCTCGGCGTCAAAAGGAAGACCTTGAGCTGCATCATGAGTTGTCGTCCACAACTCTCAAACTGCGACTTTGTCCCGTTGGATCAGACAAGGATACAATTTTGTGCGATGTCTCTGCTAGTCAACCACGCCCAATAGTTCCGAAGAGTTGTCGACGCAACGTCTTCAATACGTTGCACAAACTCTCTCATCCAGGTGTACGAGCCACCATTAGGCTTATCGCACAACGTTTCTGCTGGCCTGGGATGAACAAAGACATTAAGGAGTGGGCTCAGTCGTGCTTAGCTTGTCAAAAGTGTAAAGTCACGCGACACACGAAAAGCCCTTTAGGCTCATTTCTAGCCCCAGACATGCGTTTCGACCACGTCCATATAGATATTGTAGGACCCCTACCAGAATCTAATGGATGTACCTACCTTTTCACCTGTGTTGATCGTTTCACACGATGGCCGGAAGCAGTACCTATTAAGGATATTACTGCTGAAACAGTTGCTCGTGTTTTCGTCGAAAGATGGATCGCGAACTTCGGATGTCCATCTACGTCACAACCGACCGTGGGCGCCAATTTGAGTGTGGATTATTTCACGCTCTAACGGCACTTTTAGGTTGCACTCGGTTCCGAACGACAGCCTACCATCCACAAGCAAATGGCATGGTAGAGCGTTTCCATCGACAGCTGAAAGCTTCCCTTTCAGCTGCAAACATACCTCAGTGGACCGAGGCTCTGCCTCTAGTCCTACTAGGTATTCGTAACGCGTTGAAAGTTGATGCTGGATGTACCCCTGCAGAACTCGTCTATGGGACCACTCTTCGCCTACCAGGTGAGTTTGTCTCCCCTTCAACTTTCAAACATGTTTCCGACAGGGCATCTTACGTGACTAGGCTTACAAACGCAATGCGTTCAGTTAGGCCTTCTCCGATTAGACCTCAAACGACTGATGTTTCTTCACCCCAGTTTACAAAAGACATCACACGTGTTTATTCGCCACGACGCCGTTCGTCGACCACTTGAACCACCCTACGACGGGCCATTCAAAGTGACTGAGCGACAAGAGAAATTCTATATAATTGAGCGAGACGGACGTGAAGATACTGTCAGTATCGACCGTTTGAAACCAGCTTATTTTGAAGGCAACCCCATTATAAGTGACGTTTCAGCTCGCGAAAGCCGACTGATGGATAGCTCAATTATCGAAATTCTTGACGATGTGCCTGGTAATGCATAGTTACAACAACCATCGGCGCAACAGAAGACACGATCAGGTCGAACAGTCAGGTTCCCGGAGCATTTGAAGTCGTATTCAACTCAGTGGTGTGAAATAAGATGTGTCAACCTTATTTTTTAATTCGAGTTTTTTCCCAAGCACCATTTTTCATATTTATCGGAAGTGCAAAACTCCTCGTACATTTTGCCTTTTTATGTCAATTTTTTATTACCGTGTAATGAAACCTTTTTTAAAACGGTGAAAATAAGCGTCAAATTTTTATTTTCGATATATTTATACGTAAATAATTCCCATTTTCACGACAAGTTTTCGTGGAATTAAAGACTCTTATTTATATTCCAGGTGCAACGAGCACTGGATGGAACGTCGAAGGAAACTGAGGACCGCGACGACGTACAATTCGATTTATTGTATTCTATTTTTCAATTGCCGCGACATCCTGGAATAAGTTCAGACAACTAGGGGCCACTTCACGCAGTGAGCCCATCGGAAGAGTTTTACCGGCGGAGAAACCACTGGCTTTTGCTGCCGGCTGGTTTCATCTTGGGGTCCTCACGAATCAACTAGGGGGAGTGATCTGTAGCGTCACACATTTCTGCAAAATCAATAGCCTAGGGTTGGACGACTTTCGACATTGATGCTGACCTTGATAGTTTACCCGGACTCGCCAGGCAAGGCACCCGGTCAAGCATCCTGGCCATTCAGCACGCTGTCGTGTTGCGTTGCACTGCTCGTATTCGACTCTCTAGCCAGTTAGTTGGAACGCATCGGTATCTTGGCACAACCATCCAAATATACTATTCCATCCGACTACGCTATCGTGTTCTTCCTTGGTCTCGTATTCGTTGGTATATAACAAGTCCGAATGATTAGTGATTGGTCTTTGCATCTGTCAAGTTCGCACCAGGACAAATCCTAGAACCTCTTTTGCCTAGCAAGCTAACCGGAACAAATACTAAGTCCCAGATAATCATCTGACTGCATCCCTATTCTTCTGGGGAGATACAACATGTTGTTTGCAAAGGGAAGTGCCCCATCCCATTGCCTACTGTAGCCGCAGTTCCCAAGGGAGTCACTCTTTCCTTGTGTCCCTTCTTGTTCTTTCTGCATGGTTCATCATCCTCAGCTGGTATCAATTTCAATAAATATGTCGACGACCTAACAGTTTCTATAGCTATCTTCTCTTCAGGAGGTTGTCCCCGACCGAATCACTTAAATAAATAAATAAAATAAATAAATTATTTGCCATCCACTGTTAGACGATGGTCCTCTGAGAATGGTCTTATGCCTACTTCCTCAAAGTGTCATACCACAAACTTTAGTTCTAGACGTGAACGTAACCTGTGTTCTTGTGATTCCTGTTCAATCGATAGTCGTGCATCAGAGAATGTTACAGCTGAGATTCGTCTCGTTCTTTCTGCAAACCCTGCCTGGTCTTTCAAAGTTCCACTAATTTCCAGAGAAAGTTTCCTTTAGCTTCCTACATTTTGGAGCTGAGAGCATCTGGCATAACTCAGCCTCCCCTCTGGTGCTTTTTAACTCCGGCATCTTGTCTGTTATCCTTTGTCGTTCTCCTACGTCCTCTTTTGGGTTGCTGAGAAAGGACCGTGATGCTTCGCACACAGCTTTAAGGGTTGCCAGTAGAACTGGTGACCTACCCCAAAACTTAGTTGAAACAGTTGTGGTCAAGTACATTAAGTCACGCAATTATCTGGTGGGAACTATTTTATCAGGTGACCGACGTCCCCTCCACTCGAAGCTCTCCGTGTGTCGGTCATCTGAAAAGACAGGAAGCAGGTACGCAAGACTCCATGCACGTGCTACGATACATATATAAACTGTACGGTACTGTATTTAGCTCATCTGCCGTGTGAATGAGAAAGTATTAGAAATGAACCGACTAGTCAACTTCTGCCTTTGATGGGAAACTAAGTGGAGATGAGCGAGTTCCTTTTTACGTACCGCAACTCCGGTTGCTAATGCCATTGGCCATCAAAATCCACCATGCATTTTCAAGAAATTTGTCGACGGAGTGAACATTCTATCCTTTCTCTGTGTAATTTCCACTTGTTTCATTTGGCCATGTATATACACACTCTCTCTCTCCAACCGATGCTGTATGACGTGCTGAAAATCCTGCATTCTCGAAATATCTTTCAGAATAGGCCAGTACGCGCCAATAAGAATTAGACGTTACATTACCCCTGCATATCGTGACATTTTGTATCGGTACTCTGCGTGGTTTAGTAGATCTCCTGCCTGTACAGAAGAGACTTCGGTGCAAAAATAGCTTCTTTTTCTCAGAAATTCAACCTCCTGAGGATCACACCCCTCTCTCGGAACGTTGACGAATACCAATTTCAAGAGATACCCAATCGAGTATACATAGCGCGATGCAAGAAATTACTGCTGAGAAAACAGAGGAATCAAAACGAGCATCGGGTTAGGGGAAGCTATTTATATGTTTCACTTTATTCATTCATGAGCTAACGCTGTTAACTTCGAGATATAATGATTTCGCAATAAACTTTACCTAAACTGTAAAGAAACGTTTGCTAACAACACCACATTTGTTACATAAGTCGTCGCTAAGCCCTCAGTAGCTGCCAGCTATATTGCTTGTTTTCCGTATTAACAAACCCAATAAACGATTAACTACTGCTTTTGACCATGATCCAGTCCGAAAACGCATGTGCGCCGTGCATAACGTAAACTTTGTCCTAGCGTCTCAACCAAAACAGCAACCTGGCTAATCAGTTTCGCATCAAGCCCTAAAAGAGGCCCTGAAGTTAAGATATTTGAATTGATATCGGAGCTGGATAACACTTCGCGTAGAAATAAGGAAGATTCAATGACCTTGCAGAAGCCATTGCAAAACATCAACCCCAGGCTTGAAGTTATCCTGCTACTGTTGCATCTTTGTCGACCTAATTTAGAAGCCAGCACTGAGGGCCTATTGAAACCAGAAAGTGTGACACATTTCATAGCTACAGAGGTTGATAAAAGAATTGTGTCCCCATATAATGTACCAGTACACAACATACTTGACCACGAACCGATCAACCAACTAAAGGTCTTGTTTCCAGACTTGTAATATGTCTCCTGCAGAATGCCAAGTTGTCCGTCTCTGCAAGAAGTTGAGGAAATAAACCTGCCCTCTGTTGTTGAAATTTAACGGCTCTTACCATGCCAGGCACTTCCTGTCATTTAATCAACTTACCAGTGTATCCACACCACACAAAGGTATCAAACTTTCACAAGACTTGACACCTTGTCAAGACGTAATCACGCAAAAATACTAAAGGCTGCAAACTGTAGCCATGCTGTGGTATCCACAATAGCTACACAGTCTGTAGGTTAACCGGATACTGTGCCAAAATAACGGAATGAGGCGCACCAAAGCCCCAAAAATAGCTCACTCACACACGGACGTAGTAGAGCCATTAACACGACGATAGGCTCCAACAAATCGACAAAGAAAACTCGAAAACTGGCGCGCTATCTCTGAAAGGCGATCTCATTGCCCAGAGAAGAGGGAACCTAGCTCTCGTTTCACCTAATCACACAAATCGTCACCAGACCAAGTGCCACGCTATCGATCCAACAAAATACTGAAGACATTACTATGTCGCCACCAGAGGTTACCCAGTCTATAAACGTCCAGGCACCAGCCGCAAGCACCTTGTCACCATAGGGCCGTCCCAAAGCCCAGCGCGTAAACAGTTTAACCTACTCCCACATCACGCAGTGCATAATTCACATGGAAAGGGTGGGCAGATGACAAAGAGTACAGATAGCACTAGATACTCGCATATAAAACCTACCATACACCCACCTAGGTTAATCAAATTGCCAAAAAGTCAACTAAGTAGCGAATCCGTCAGACGAGAAAGCAATACAAGTAGCTAAGAGGCCATGACACTCTCGCCGAGCCATACCAAGAAAAACGCCAAACGTTGTTTCTCAGTTCACCCTATCGCCAAATCATATAACTACTGTCCATGCGATCCATATTTCTAAACATTTCCACGGTCGCTAGCAGAGACACGCCACGGCCAAACCCCCCGACGTTCGTAGTTATTGGAGAGTGGGCCGAGTGGTAGCCACAGACCATGCACTTCACCCCACCCGTATGCGAAAAAACATGGGCGATACGTCACTCAAGGCAAACGTGAAGTGGGTCCCCCAAGAAAAAACTTAGTGAATATGAAGTTGGCTATGACCATAATGCACAAGGCAGCCAGCTGCTAGGCATGCCATGCAATCTATCGGTCCCCATTGCTTCAGATGAACAGGGTTTTTTCAGATAGCCTACGGCCGCAACGCCACCAGTAACGCAAGTGATCCGAGTGCTGTTGGATAACCTGCTCCCTAGACTGAACAACAGTCTCAAAACCAGTCACAATTCGGTGAACACCTTGCTCCTTCCAGGGTGGACAGCACAAAATCATCGCCCCGTACTAAAGGTCACGACATCGCTGGCACAATGTGCACAAAGGACCCGCAGGGAATGCAGAGAAGTGTCGGCTTTTTCGAGATATATCCAAACACTTTTGTGCTCTTAACGCGCCTCATTAGCGCCCGCTGCTTACACAACAAAATGAAGGAGATTATGCCGCTATCTCTGATTTGTGATCCGCACTTGGTAATGATTACAGAAGCAAGGTGTACCCCTGCTATTTGTGACACAGAGATCTCCATCCACAACTGTTCTTTGTCCGGGAGGGGAAGACCACATGATAAAGAAGGAGGGTGCATTATCTACATAAAGTCTGACATCACCACTACTCAGTGCACAACCTCTGAGCTAGACGAGATTGACGACTCAGTAAGGGTTATGGCCGAACTTACCCACTCCACATCTTTCCTAATAGGATGCATCTGCCGGTTCCTTTACTCCTCAATAGGATGAGATGATGAGCTAACAAGCGTGATCGCTCGTGCGGGATCACTACCACACACAGCAGAAATCATATGCGGTGACTTTAACATGCCAGTTATAACGTGATAACCAATCAACTATCCGAATAGCCTCGATAAATTCATGAGCATTCCTGAAACTGAGGGTCAGCAACAACATGCACAACACCCTACCAGGTACAACAGCGTCCTGGACCTAGTCCTTAAAAACGGAACCACGCCCACAAAACTCCAGGCAGGTACACAATTCCCAAGTAGCAATCACAAGATAGTGTGTGGATACTTAAACATTTGTGGCACAAAATTAGCCCAAAAGTCAGGAATAGCTCTAGCTAGAAACAAGTATTCTAAACGGGACGAACTATAACTGTTTCTGCCCTGCTTAGATTAGAGCCCCCACTTTGCCAACAGTTCAGCCGAAAAACTCTGTATCTATTTTACGAATATTAGGGCACAGCTCAAGATCATATTGCTCCACCACCCCAAAATAGAACTCAAGAAAAGCGGAGTTGACTTTAAACCCACGGAAGTACGCAACCGCATGCGTAACCACGTCAGAGAGTACTATAAGTTAAATGAATTTTCATGGCCTATAACACTCAAGGACGCGTGCAATGCACTTAAGGTAGAAAGGGTATTGGAAGCCGCTAAATAGGAACGCATTGGATGCGGTAAAATTTGCAATACAGAAGCATTAGTGGGACTGATGAAAACCTGGACAGGCAGCTCCAGAAATAGTGCTCCTAGCCTGTTTATAGACAAGAAGATTCTCTACCACGACCCACTACAATTCTGCGGGGTGTTCAGTTATCAGCTTGCTAGCTGCTTTACACACAGTAGCGAAACAAAAATCATTGGCACGCCGTCAACATCAACTCACTCGGCAAGTACAGTGCTCTTCACTCAACAACACGTTTCCCTGATGATAGCATCACTTCGAACTTCATATAGTGCTGGACCTGATGAAATTCTACCTTGCTAGAAAGAGGTGAAGATATGCTACTGATCCTTTTGAAGCGATATAATATGCCCTCTCCGGCGCCAGCTACCCTGAGAATTGGAAGCTATCATGCATACATCCCAAACATAAATATGGAGCGACATGTAACATAAAAAACTGCCGACCTATAAACATTACGTCAGTAGTACCTAGGACCACGAAAAAGGTGACTGTGAGAGGATATGTCGACTACGTGACGGCAAACCAATTACTCTCCCCAGTACAACTTGGATCCTTGAAGACTTCCGACGTTTATTAATCCACTGTTTCACTGACTGGCGTCATTTCGTCCACTGAAGCTGTAAATAGCATACGAAAATGCAGAACAATACTTACTACTTTATCTACTGAAGCCAATTCTCTGAGTCCACCTTGAACTTCAAAGGGATTTGGCCAACATTCACCGGGCTACTAAGCATAGTGCAGAGCATCATAGCGGACACGGCAGACATATGTTCGATTTAGCATGAACAAACGAAAATAGATCGTTTCACCGGGAAGGTGATATATTGTTATCAGTGTTATGTATTATCGCCAATACATTATACCTTGACTTTTCAATAAGCCTGGAGATGCATGTCCTTTGAAAAATATATTGAATCTGTCGTGGTACTTCGCTCCATATAAACGATCATTCAAATTTAGGGACCTGAGTAATTCAGCCAGCATTATTCTTTTCGAGTAAGAAGTTGCTGGGTTACCTCCTGTTGTCTTGAGCGATCCTTTTACATATTCACTAGACATAACTATCATTTCCGTCAGACAACCTAATAGCATAACAGAAACTCTAAACTTAACTCAAAATTCAATATTTGCATGCACTGTGAGGTTTTCTTTCTCACAGACGGAGGATTTTCGCTACCTGGAATGAGAAGGAGATGGTAAAATATTCTTCTAAACAAATATCGCCGGAGATTTCCCATCACCCATTGCTATAACCGCACCCGCAAAAACGATAAGCACCCGTAAATTCGGGAATAAGTTGGCATTATTATTGTTATTATTATTATTACTATCATTATTATATGCTGCCAGCCGTCTTGACTATCTAGACGATGTTACGAGCAGGCGTGACCAAGGCCTATTTGTAACTACCTTTTTCTTAGACTCCAAGCAAGTATCCGATAAGGTGCCTCACAAACACCTGGTCACTAGGTTGCAAACATATGGTTTCCAATACCCGCTACTGTCCTAGCTCGGAACACCCTTAGAGGGTCGCTTCCAAGTAGTAAAACCGAGTAATTGCTACTCTTCCTCCAGACCCATACAAAGTGGTGTCGTCCAGGGTGGTGTGCTGGAACCACTACGTCTCCTAATCTACGTAGACGGTATCCTCGGCTTTATCGGAAATGGCACACCTCGTCTTTTTGCAGATGACTTGAAGATAGTCTGCAGCTTTTCTCGCCCAGGATTAAGGGAAGGTTTCTTTCAAATGCAAGAAGATCTAAGGAGGATATTCACATGGGGCTTGGCCTGGCAGCTCCCTTGAAACACAGATAAGAGCGGCATCCTTCATTTCAATAAATCCCGCCTAGATGTAACACTATGCCTGGGTGACACCAGGCTACATACATTCAACACTGTGAAAGACTTCAGGATCACTTGATCCAGGAGTCTGACTTTTATGGAGTATGCAGATACAATAGCTCCCAAAGACAGAAGACACACAGGTCTTCTACACAGAAACATACTCACGCCTGAGGCAGAACTTGTACCATAAAAAGTTATGGTTCACCCAATATTAGAGTACTGAACAGTTACCTATGGCAACATCAATGGATCTGATAGAATTCGAGTAGAGGTCATCCAACGAATCCTTACTCGGCGTCTACTAACATGTAATGAAGGACTTCTTAACGAAGCAAGGTGAGAAAAACTAGAACTAGAATCACTCTAGTTGAGGTACTTGAAGCACAACCTAACCCTTCTTTATCCTGCTTTATTTGTAACAGCTTGAAAGAACCATGCCATCGCTTTTAAATCAACACCGGCACATAGTCTGCGTAATAGCCAACACACCATTCCAATAGATGAGTATCGCTAAAAATTTCGATGTAGGTTTTTCATAACGTAATACAGCATGCTGTGGAACAAACTTCCCGCTTCTGTACGAACATGTCGATCTCTTGACCGGTTTTAACGACTACTTAGTGAATTCCTTCTACCTAACGATTCTCACCAATTCGTTGACGGTCAAACCACAGACGGTAATGCCATGTACAATGGTGCTACTGGTACCTAGACTCAGGGAGAGCAACAGCAATGACAAAAGTAAACAATGCCGAAGACTAAGCGCATAGGTCAAGACAAAGTCTAATAAAACAACTGACCTAGAGTGGACAGGAAGTGATACGATTTGCAACAGTGAACTCTGTAGCTACTGTGATGTAACCTCCATTTATTTGTAACCTAACTGATCTCTCAACATAACACCTAGTCATTCTGAACCATGAAAAATAGATCTCTTACACTTCGCTCCAAGTAAATAAATTTGGCTTATCATCACCAAGACTCGTTTTTTTACTTTTGTCTCACTCTAGGCATATCTTGCAGACCAGCCACCCACATACCTCCACTGTACGACACCGAAGCGGACGTACGGTGGTCGTAGGCTTCTGCAAGAAACATTGAGGTTAGAAAAAGGAAAAGAGGCTTCTTCGAAATAATTTTTATGATAATGTATGTCATAAAAGTATCGGCAACAAGTCCCAAGTTAATTCAAAATATAAAAACAGCTTGGCAACAAGAGATGGCGGGTCTGATAGTGGGAACTTATGGAAACCATCCTTATCTGTCAGATGCTCAAGAGTGGTTGAGGCTTTTGGTTGTGAGAAAACACAGCACATCAAACATTACGAACGATGCCAAGCACTTGGCAACCAGCGCAACAACCTCTAACCTCTTCCATGCCAGGCGTACCACTACGATCATTAAAGGGAGTAGAGGCTAAGGGGGTTAAAAGCAATGGCAGCACATGGCACAGGTAAAGTAGCGATGGACTAGGAAAGTGCAAAAATGCTTAACGCTAGGTGGTAGACCTGATGGTGGGAACTCGTGGAAACCACCCTTATCTGAGGTCATTGAACCCGATATACGCCCTTCATCCTGCCTTCCCTTAGGATCACTGTGACTATCTTCCCCTAACCCAGTATGTACATATCAGAGCTCTCACTGGTTTTCAAATTCAAAACGGAGTCACCATCTTAAAGCATTTGTAATATAGCTTAAACTATAGCGTGAGAAGTGTACTACATAAAGCCTCAAAGGTACCCTGCAGGTAGATTATTTTACTGTATAGCCCCTCATTCCTAGTATCCTCTCTAGATACTCTAGCTGACAGCATCGCTTCCCCGAATTCTGAGACAACTAACCGCAATTCTCATGCCTCTATGTTTCTATTTATCACCCTATATGAGGATTATGATGGTGGACCATACCAAAATACTGGATGCCGAGATGCACTTCGAACTTCCATTCAACACGTGATAACTATCATCTTTTAGCACCTAGAGATGCAAAATCGCCAGGAGCTAGACAACCCATCCCAGACTCCAACCTCTCCCAAGCACATGGTTCCAATTGGGAAAGCAACTAGAATGTTGGTATGAAATGTCGTTTGCATCTAAATATGCAAGTTCTTGCAGTCCTGAAAGGCACTCACCTGAAAACGAAGCTAACTGAGGGTGACCCAATATCACGCACCGACGCTGAAGTCACGTTGAATGGTTTGATGGTGAAACCTTTTGTATTCTCCACCGTAATATGACGACCACAGCTTGATAGAGATGCGTCCCCGACTTTATTTATTCAAATGACTCTGTTTACAACGTTATGGACCTCAACAATTGCAACACTGCACGACACCCTGCAATACCAGACCCAAATTTGCCCCGTCGTCCATTCCGGTTTTGTTTACCAGCTATGGACAGTACAAACTCACTGAATACGGACATATCTCCGGATCCTTCTGTTCTCGACATTCGGTGTGCAGTATGCTTTTGTGGATTAGTTTGTTATATTTACTGTGTTGAGATTCATTACTCCTTGAACAAACATTTTTTTACCATTTATACAGTCTAATGACAGTTTCAAAGGATGTCTTCGTGGTTTGTCACAAAAATGTCAGCTTCTCAGCTAAGGTGATGGGTTGTGAGCTTTGCTCTCAATGGACTCACTGCTCCCGTGATTCCAGCCAGCCATCTGGTTATTATGAAGCACTGCTTAATAGCCCTGTTGATGGTGATTAGTATTTTTGTCCGTGTTGTAGGTCCAAAAGTAAGCGCTAAACAGGCCTAGATCTAATGAGACAGAACTCCGACCATCTTACAGCTGAGACCTCTACACGAACCAGCCTCAATCTAAAGAAGTCTCACGGCCATAAAAAGATCCCTGAAGTTATCAATAAGGGAAGTAGGAAATTCATCACTGTCACGGACTGTCTCCCCGTTGGCATGCCTTTGGAACGGGTCCCCACAGTGATGAAGGAGAATCTCATGAAAGAAAGGTCTGAAGAAATGTAGGCGGGTCAATTCAGTTAAAAACTGAACATTAAGTAACGATCGTAAGACTGACAAAGTAACGACTACTCAGCCTGACGAGAAGCCGAACCATAAGCTGAACATTGCCCCTACTACTCAGGCGACAAACGTCCCTAAAAAAGCGGCCCTTGCTCCCGCCACCTGTAACTCAGGGCGTAAGCCACCTGCAATTCACCAGCAGCCTCGTTCGATCACCAAGAAAACTCCCACGGCTGGCACCTCAGGTCTTCCGAGTCATTCGCGAAAGGCTCATCAGGAATCTGAGTCTGTATTCGCAGGTTGGAATAAGCTCCAAAAGACAGACCACAACCTTAATCTTAGATCGCTCATACTCTTCAAAGTTCAGGAACGTGGCTCCTCCCTATTGACTGATCGTGAAGAACACGACCTTGACCAATGGAAGGGTGTTTGCAAACTCCTAGGAACCTCTCCCGGCCGTCCATCTCTTCAACGCCTAGCGCGTAGTATGTTCTCCCCCAAAGGCTCTCCTAGACCATTGAGAGTGCATCTTGATGGCACACGTCAGTCTGAACACATCCTTCTGAAAGGTCATCAGTCGGTGAGACGTAAACTTTCTGACGTCAGGATTAAGCCTGATGGACCCTCGTCAGTGCGAAAACTTCTTCGCAACAGCAGGAAGACTCACTCTTAAGAATTATGCTGCTCAGCAATTATGCACGGGATTCCCGGATGTTCAAGTGCCAATAATGCCAAACTTGTCCACAACATAAATCAGTGAAGATATATTGTCAGCAAACTCCAAGTCGATGTGAGGGCCGAAAGAATTAATCGTCTTCCAAGGCCAGCTCACCTCTCGACTATACGTACTCCCAGGCTACTCCAAATAACCCTTGACTTTCCGGACACAGTTAGAACTACCTTGGAATCCTGGTATAATGTATCTGACACATTCACTACAGAAATGAAGACAGGCGAGTGCAGACCAGGGAACGAAGGCAGACTGAGAGGCTATTCAAGTGCTTACAGTTGGCCAACGCGCACCTAACGGTGGAACTGCTGGACGATGAGCAAGAGTATTTATCGACCTTGTCCCAGATCGAAGAACCCGGCACCAGTTCTCAGTCAAAGAGATCAGTGGATATAGTAGCCCTTGGCCCCACCGTCTTATCAAAAATCTTGTCTTAGCCGGCCATTTAAAGGCTGGCAACTCATGCTTAACTCAACCGGTTGCTGGGATACCCGGCCCTCATACACTTATTCGCTGTACCTTCAGCAACGTACAAGGCCTGTGCCTCAAGGTACCTGAGTTAAGGTCATTAGTGTATGAGGAAAGTCCTGGCATAAAAGCTTTCTGTGAAACATGGCTATCAGAAAACATAAAAGACGAGGAAGTTCTTTTGGGACAGCCCAGCCTGATCCAAAAGGATAGACCGGAGGGTCCAGTAGGTGGCATTGGCCTCTACACCTGCCCTTCCTCAAAAGTCCATGAGATTCAGTCTCATGGAATCGGCATTAAAGACGTTTTCTGGTGTAGTATTAAGTACTGTGGAGGTCCGTGTTTAGTCGGAGCTTTATGCCGCCCTCCTGCAGCTGATGTCATGTTAAATAAAATGTTAATACAGTCCATTAGAGGAGCCCTGGAACTGAACTTCCAACAAGTCCTCATTATGGGAGATTTTAACTTTCCTCAACTCTTTACCACAGTAAGTTCATCTACCGCTCTATGGGACTTTCGGGAATAGTTACTGGAAAACTCCTTGACCGAACATGTTTCCCAGTTTACTCAATGGGGGCCTGACGGTAAGGCATCCGACTAGATTATATTTTCACAAATCAGTTCATTGGCTAAGCAAATTGAATGTTTTCAGCCCTCTTGGCCCAGGCGACCATGCAGTCATCTCCAATATTTCTGAATCTAAGCCACCTGTTTCCGATCAGCCTCTAGTTAGAAATTACAGGAGAACTGATTTCGAGAGGGTTCGGCAAGACCTAGAAGGTTCCGCTAGCTTAAACTGCGATGGCCTACTGGATCTTGATGCTAGATGGGGTCTGTTGAAGAATATAATCCTCCAGACGGTAAAAGACAATACTCCTCTGATCCCAAGAAGAACTAACAAGTTCTACTCCACCTGGCTTAAGTCAAGCACGTGCAAACCAATACGGCGTAAACGGTGGTCTCGGAATCCATGGAGGTGCACTAATAGCCCTTTTGACTGGCTAAATTATAAAAATATCCATAACAAATGTACGGCAGGGATCAGAAATGACAGGATAAACCATTAGACACAACGTTGTTGGACCATGGAGGGGAATCATGGGATACTGTACTCGCTGGTGAAACGTAAGAGTAACGTTTCACTAAGTTTACAGGACCCAATTAGTTTGGAGATTCTCTGTTCCAACTCCGAAGTTGCAAACCCACTAGCTCATGGATTCCAAAACAATTGTCATTTGGGAGGCAAAACCCTGCCTTTGTCGGACACTCGTATTACAGATGGACTAAACCATATAGAGTTTGAACCCTCTGTAACTATAAAAATATTAAAGAGACTGAACCCTAATAAATCTCTGGGAATCGATGGGATTCACCCAAGAGCGCTCAAAGGGTGCGCTGAAGTTCTGTGCGCCCCACCAGCAAACCTCTTCAAACACTAGTTTCTGGAGGGCAGGTTACCCTCTAATTGGAAAAGGGTGGCTATCGTCCAATTTATAAAGGTGGAAACGAACTACTCGCCTCCAACTACAGACCAATCTCCCTTATCTCTTCCGTTGCGAAGGTCATGGAGAGAGTCATGAATGACTCACTTCGTGAGCACTTCAAAATCAATCGTAAACTAATATCAACATGGCTTTCTATCAGGAAGGTCATGTAACACCAACTTGTTGGTAGCTTGGAATAGCTGGACACTCTCTGTCGAGAAGAAAAAGCCTATAAACACAGGTTTGCTTGACTTTTCTAAGGCCTTTGACAGGGTAGATCATGATATCTTATGTAAGAAACTCCAGCTCATGGGTGTACACGGAAAATTGTTAGTCTGGCTTAGAGATTATCTGTACACCAGGGTGCAGTCAGTTACGGTTGACTCCTCTCCATCCAACTGGTTCCCGATGCCGGGTGGTGTGCCCCAAGGTTCCATACTGGGGCTACTACTGTTTCGTGCTTCTATCAGTGATCTATCAGGGTCCTTAATTCACATTCACTATTATGTGCCGATGATCTGAAGGTTTGAGGGAAATACAGGAACCAACGGATTTTTCGATCTTCCAGGGGGACCTTACGAAAATCCTTAGTTGGACTGCAGAAAACCTGCTTCCTCTCAACTCGAAGAAGTGTCGAATTGTGATAGTTGACAAGCACAAAGGCAGTCCTAGTTCTTACTTTCTAGGTGAAATAAATATCTGTCACTCTAACACGGAACAAGATCTGGGAGTTACAATAAATGATACACTAGGAGCCTCAGTTCACTTTCGCTCTGCAGCCAATAGGGCTTATAGAATCCTGGGGTTTCTCTCGCGAACCTTAGGGCGTCCAACTCCTTCTCCTTCACCACGGTGTATGCTCTGTACGTTCGTCCTCATTCAGAAAAAAATTCGCCTGTAATGTCCCCATACTTGAAGAAGGACATTGCTATCCTAGAACGGGTGCAGAGAAGAGCTACAAATAAGGTGATTGGGTTATGGCACAAACCGTACCCAGACCGCTTAGTTGCTCTTCAGCTGCACCCGGTACAATACCGGAGGATCAGAGGGATATGATCATGATGTATCACATTGCCTATAATCCCCCCATCCCAACAGATCCCTTCTAAGCTCTGGTCGGAAATGTGACTTGGGGGTCATCCGTTAAGAATAGAGCATGAAAGAGCACGTGCAAAGATCCGTGCTAACTCATTTGCAGTTAGAGTCTGTAAACTGTGGAGTTCTCTCCCCTCAGCAGGCGTTACAGCCCCATCCCCTGATACCTTTAAAAGGAGGCTAGACGCACACCTGGAGTCCTACGGTAGCGATGGGCTGTACTCGAGAAGCTTTCCCCAGATCAGATGCAGTAATACTGACCTGAGACCAGGTTAATTTATTAATCGTATCTCTATCCTTTCAGGTTTTTCAGATCCGGGAAGATAATCGTGACCATTCCAAACTCAGAACGTATTCCAATAAGAAAGACGTAGAACCCGAGGAACCGCAGTTCACTAATTCTACAACACGAAGTTCGAAGGCCGAAGACTTCATGACTCACTGTTGTTTCTCATACCCAGTGATCATACCCTCGTTAAATTTCACTACCGTTGCTTGGCGACATTACTCTTATCCAGTACTTGTGGCAAGCGATATCTAAACAATTGTCTGCTCCAGGAGACTTTGTATGGCACGTTGATATGTTTATAAGCTTTTGCAGCTCCAATAAGGAAACAACACTTGGATATTGACTTTAAAATGGCATGTGTTCGTATAAGTCATTACTGGAAATATTAATAATATTAAAGGTATTATTATTATTATTTTTGTTATGACAAACAAATTGTTACGTCAAATCGGCCGAGTAGCACGTAACGAAGACATGAATACCCAGAGTTCACAAGGCCCAAAGCGAAACCTACCGGATCCAAAACATTTGGTTGCCGGGACACGAGTGTATATTCAAACAGTAAGTGAACCCAGCAAAAACTGCTCTTTACAGCAAAATATATGTACAAAACGTCGTTACAAACCCTCAATTTTGACGGCTCCTGCAGTTTTTTTCCAAAACGAAACACATTTGTAACACTAATCGAAAATAGAAGTTATATATGGCTGTACAAGCAAATTGAATCAAGTCAAACAAAAAGGGTGGTAGACGTTTTGAATACATTGCAAGAATAAAATCAAAACACACGCAACGCAAGGAAGTACTGCTCTTCAGGTTATCCACTGCGTTCTCAATTCCAGCCATTTTCTGCAAGTGTCAAACGACTAGTCACTCGCTCTGCTCCGTGCACCTGCTCTCGCTGCTCTTGTCATGTTAAAAATTCTTGAAACTATTTTACATCACACCTATGCGGTTGACTTAGATTATTGCGTTGTTAACATTGCCTTCATTGTTGCCGTTTTGCGTTGGTTATCGCGTTGTCCGAAGCGAAAGAAAATGATGGGGAACACCGTAGCACAATGTCTGTGTTTTTCGAGTCATGTCACTAGGGTGTGTCAGTTTAATACGCAGATTGTGAGTATGCCAGTGGTGTAGGCTCCTATACCAGCATCCAACGTTTCTGAATGACTGCGGTACTGTGAAATGTGCAAGATTCACTGTGTGGAATCAGGTTCAAAAGGGCCTAGGAGAGTTCCGGGTGGTATATGCTGCAGTGTTTTACTTACTTGCGGGCTACAAATGCGCGTCACCTGGTCACGAGGCTGAAACGGGAGTGTATAGTCCGGAAGTTTGCCACAACTTTATGCTATTTAAATGAACATTCGAAAACAAACGGAAGTCACGGGGTTGGGTTGCTGCTGACAATTCCGAGTGACACAGTTCTTTCATTTCTTCAGCCTTAAGTTTAACAGGTGTTCGTCAGGAGTCTGATTGAAGTTAACTGGGGCTAATTCGCCTATCCGGATGGGAGAATGCCGCACAACTGCTAGTGTGATAAGAGATTTATGCCATCCGGACCATACCTCCGGCAAATTTCTGACTACGAAAGGGAAAATGCGAAGCGTTCATACAAAGGTGGCTTGGTGTTACGGAAGTAATGGACAATGCGGAGGGAAGTTTTATGAGGAAGTATCTGCGGGTGGCGTGCATAGTTTGCGTATGGTTATAAATGAGTGCAAGGCGCTGTATAAATCGGCGGCCTTGCAGGTAATGTAGTGGGGAAAAAGCTTACGGAATCATCTGGGTGAACAACCAACTAAAGTTTCATTACCTGAATGCAACTAGTAAATCTCGAATTGCTGTTTTTGTTCGCAGTAGCAGTAGAATTGCACTGAAAGTTTTGTAAGGTTGTGTGCATGGGTGAAACCTATAGTACCAACAACTTATGGCTGGTGGAGATAATTGCTTTCATGTGGATTAAGGCTTTCTCCACGCCAGTTCGCCGTAGCAGGCATTTTTGGAAAGGGTCAACCCGTTCTTTTTGTGTAGGCAATGGAAGACTTGCTGAACACCCTTACTTGGATGTTGGCTGAATTCAGAGAGATAATTACTGACGCCCCAAAGACTGAAACATTTTTAATGGATTGTGCACAAACTGAAATACTCACGATTCGCACACAGGTTGACCTTTGTTTTATTATTTGTGTTTCACATGTTTCTTGAAAAGCTAGGCAAACATACAGCATGTGCTGCTGCAGGGCGACACCTATATTTCATGGTGAAGACAGGAGTGGGGATTAGCAGGGCAATTTTTTAAACCAATCCTTCAGCTTTTGTAATTACCGAAGACTTACACGGCGGCCGGGGTTCGGTGCGTACCTCCGACTCAGTTGTTTGCCAAATGGGCGGGGAATGCAACCAACAACTGAGTGAGGAGTCACAGGCAAATGATAACATCCCTTTGAGAAATGACCTTCTAAACGTCAACATCTTTACAACATGTAGATGGGTGACGACGTGGAATATTGGACAAAATGAAGAGTTCAAGGACCAGCGCGATTAGGGGTAGGAGGTTCGAGCTCCACCAGAAGTGACAGCCGCATTGGTTTGGTCAAACCCATAAATTAGAAGACAAACAGTAGGAGCTTAGTCACAAGCGGTCAGTAGTTGGGAGCAGTGTAACTAGACACTGAACATTCGTCCTGGAGAACGGCTTGATGCATCAAGATTACGGTACGTTCGAAATTGTGCTACATTTTGACGTGATTTCGTAACCGTATCATAACTTTATTATTAACGTCATCAAAAAGCTATTGAATTCGCGAAATGACTAATCACATACCAGACATACAATTAGATATGGCTAATGCACGGACACAACTGTCCGTGGAACAGTGCATCAACAATACTCAAATGTTGATGATACCATTGGCAGATTCCCCTTGCAGCAGCATAAGTGATCAGCTTATACTCCAGTTATGCACAAGAGAAGGAGAACCGCGTTCAGTGAGGCAGCCAACGTGAATAATAATCGAAACATCTCTGCATGCCCAACATATAATAAGACCGTAACACTAAATGTCGCAGAAAACGTAAAGCTTGATGGAGGCTCCACATCTTTTGTGAGACTAGCTAGACTTCAGCCACCAAGTGTGTCATTGTCACTTCTTCCAGAAATTGAAAGCCTGAAGTCCTCTATAGGGGAACTAAGGGCGGAAGTACTCAGACTGAAGGATGACAAACAGAATAATGCACCACAAGAAAGTATGTTAAGGGCGTTTTAGGTGTCACCCCAGCTGGATGAAATTAGAGCTCAGATTAGCAACCTCTTGCCACTGAGCATTTTGACACGTAGTGAATCCATGAATGAAGTTGACATCGAAACACTATACAAAGTAGATCACCTGGTAAACTTTATCACCACTGAAGTAAGTAAGAGACTTGCACTTAAATTGAATGCAATAGTTAACAACGTTCCTGACACGACAAAGTTGAAGGCGATACGAGAAATTTTGCTCAGAACAGCAAAAGTGCATGATGTCCAAGAAAAATGTTTGCGACTAAAGAAAAGTCAGCAAGACCACTGCTGCCCAATACGCTTTCAGTTTAAATCGCAGATAGAAGCGGAAGCATTCATCAGAGCAGAATCCATCTTAGCAAAAACACTGTCTTTACAGCTGTAAAGGTAGTTATTGATAAGACAGTGGCGGAGATGCAGGCACACAACTGTGCTCACAGACCTGACACTCAAAAGGCTCCAGAGCTGCAGCACACTAAAGCAGTAGGTATCTCCCCCAATATACCCAAGCCTAGGACTTCTCCTTCTACAAACTCTATCAGGTCGAATATACGGAAAAACACACCGACAAAGTGGAAATGAAAGACTGCGAAATGCATGATTTGACTCAACCACCTAAAACTGTAGATCTAGACGTATTCATAGAAAGCCCCAAAGTGAAACCTGACACAGCACTAAACGTGACAGAACTCTCGCTAAGGTCTACTGGAGGCCTAAAGTCTGCTAACCACGCCAGTCTAGGTCCTAGGATATCGGCCACTCGATATGCAACAGATAAACCAATGCTCCTATGGAACCCAACACGTAGAGATGGACGCAGAAAACACATAATGATCCGAAGTGATCCCTTCTGGAATTGACAGAAGTACGAACACTAGCTCTACCAATAAGGTTCTATGCACTGAGCCAAGTCTCACTAGTAACGAGAACAAAAATAGACGTCACAACAACCCAACCTTATCGTTTACTTATAAGAAAAGCTAACATCAAACCACCTGTAATAGAATGTTAGCGGTGTACCTTGTGAGGAAAAACTTTGGTCGGCTGCATGGCACTAGTTTACTAGGAGACAGCCCCCGATCCAACATAACGCCAGTTACGTCCGTTGTGAATTGCAACAGAAGGCAATCACTGGTAAGAAATACCATGCAGGACAGAAGGTTACGTGGACCGCAAAAGCACGATGATTTTTTATCCAATGCATCCCTGTCAGCTGCAGCTTAGACCAAACAACTGATGGGAATGTTGAAACCCCTTACTCTGAACAGCTAATCTTAGCGCCCTCGGGGCAACAGAAAAGACACAGTCAACCATACACACAAATCCTAGACACCAACTACCCAAGTAATGTCAACAGATGCGAAAGAACAACAGGTCTGTTGAATCCTTCAAGTGGTATCACCAACCCTACACATCCACCACGTACTATCATAAAACTACCTACCCTCTGTGTAACAGATACTAGAGACTACCCCTGCATGGGGTCAAACTCTGTCTATTTGAATACAATGTGCACACTGAACACAAAACACATTGCTCTGTTCTCCCCTGGTAAAGGTGATACTATTTCAAGTCACTGTGGGGTCGATTTACCACTAGGATATCCTAGTAACTCTGCACCTACAAGTGAACAAGGTGTAGAGACGTTCTGTAACGCAACAACGTCAGACTATACTCAGTCAGGCGACACTGAGATACCTTTGGCTCGTTTAGTGAACTAGAAAGCTTTATGCACTATTACTCCTCCTGCTTGTGCAGCGTTCTCATAAACGCAAGGTCCGTCCTAAGCAAACTATCGGTATTAAGAGGAATCGCGCTCATACATAAGCCGCCGGCAATAATTATCACTGAGTCTTGGTGTCACGCAAATATACCAGATGAAGAGATAAGTACTGACATGTATACACAACCCCGATGTGACTGGAGTAACGAGAAAGGAGGAGGTTGCCTGATGTACCTCCTGAACACTCTCACTGTATTCAAGTTGGAAAATTTGGTTCTTGATAAATTAAGTGACTCTCTACGGGTTACAGTACACTACAGCAATGCTACAGCACTGGTGGGATGTGTTTACAAAGCACCTGGTACTTTTAACAATCATGAGATTCCACTGATTACGGCTCTGGAACATGAATCCACTCTCCCATATGATCATAAGCGGTGACTTTAACCTACCTGAAATTAAGTGGGATTCGCTTACTGGTCCGACTAGGTGTGACAACTTTTTCCATACACTATTTTTGGTCGGAAGCAAATTGTTACATCTCCTATAAGAGGTGACAATGTATTGCACTTAATATTTTGTCGCAACATAAATCCTATTTGACAAATGTAGGCTCCAAGTTCCCAGGAAGTGATCACAATACGGTATTATGCTCACTACCACTTCCTGCAACTACTACTTCAATTGGTACTTCCACTACACACCAAATAGTAGGTAGAGACTACGGTAGAAGGGATTGGCAACCGATGTGTCCAAAGGTTAGGTGCATTGACTGGGGACCATCTTCAACACTATAGACCCAAATTAGCCGTTGATATGTTTTACCACAACTCTAAAACCTATCTGGATACCATCGTTCCACTGAAAGTTGTCAAAAAAATGCCACTAAACAACAAGCCATACAAACCTCCCAATGCGCGTTGAAAGTTACGCAAACTCTCAACAAGATACTACAGACATCACGACATCGATGCACTTCGGTTGGTTCTTGGTATTCTTAACTCTATCTCGCACAACCATGATTTGCGTTTGAAGAATGAAGAGTCGTGCACTAGCTAGCTCATCTAGAGCATATGCTCTCTCAGCACTCCTTAAGAAGCGATCGAATCGCACAAGACGTAACATTCCTTTCCTTATCCATGACACCGAACTTGTAATGATCCAGTGGATGTGTGTGAAATATTCAGCGACTTATTTGCAGTTAGTTATCTGGAACCTATAAATTTTTCGTGTGGCACTGGTGCGGTCTGCGCTCTTTAAAACTATTCTTCTCCTCAACTAACGACAATAGACACGGTTGAATTCACATACTCTAATATTCACCAAGCCATTAGGACGCTAAAATGCTCCAGCAGCACTGGTACAGACGAAATATCACCACATTTCTTTAAATTTGGTGGCCCTGATTTCCCATTATTACTGAAAATATTTTCTCTCTCTTTGGAATCTCTCACATACCCGGATATATGGAAAACATCATTTATTCTCCCTAGATATAAATCTGGTTCAAAAACACTAGCCAGTAACTACAGACCAATAAATATTACTCCTGTAGTTTCTAGAATTATGGAGAAAGTTATTAAAGAAGGCATTCTTCAGCACATGCTTAGTGGCAACATCATCACATCGAGTCAACATGGGTTCCTAAAATCGAGGTCCTGTATAACTTGCCATCTTGACCTCTTTAACTTCATGACCACTATGCGCGACCGACACCAATTAGTCCTTGTACTCTATCTAGACATTTCAAAAGCATTCGACAGTCGATCACTTGCTGTTAATAAGTAAGTTGATGACTATGGGAATTGACTATCCACTATTGGGATGGATTAAGTCTTTCCTCAGTAATCGCACTCGAGTGGTGAAGGTGGATTCACACACTTTAAAACCTAGGCCAATCACCTCTGGTGTTGTTCAAGGCAGTTTATGAGGCCCCCCTCTCTATTTTATACGTCAATGACGTCTGCAGCTGCTTTAAATTAATAAATAAATGTTTTATTCTCGTGTTAAAAAAAGGATTTTGACATGAGAGAAGCCAGTTTACAGGCTTCATCACGTTGACACATCTCAAAATGTCTACAAGATTTGAGCCCTAAGTGGTACTGATGGAATGTCATTAAACTCAATTTAAAAAAAATTTTTAAAAAAAACAGCCGAAGGTCCTGCTAGTTATGAAATGAACGAGGAAATATTACTTCACTGCGTACATAGGGTATTAAAGTTTAGATAATAGTAAATGTCGCCTTCATTTAACAGGCTTAACATGAGGGATACCAGTTTACAAGCACCGTCAAATTCATAACCTTTGAAAGTATCTAGTATTAAATAATTTACATATCAAGTCATTATTATGCATAATCTTACTGAAAGTTGCTGAAATTCATGAGACGGATATGGATTGCCATCTCCCATCACATAGATAGGTTCCATTATCAATATCAAAAGCGCGCATTGTTCAAAGTTTGCGCTATAACCAACCGACGTTGTTAGTCCATTCGCATAGTTTGCTGATTAGTAATATAATAGTTTATTACTTAGAGTGATCTTCAGTTTTTAGTTTGCTAACCACAAAGGACCCATTTATACAATCTGGAGTAACAATAAAGTATCCACAGTTATATAACCAACGTGTATGGCTGTATCAGTGCATATCCAGGTCATCATGTTACTTTTAAAGGTGATATAGATTGGATGAAAATAGGTGTTGAAACAGTCAATAGTCCATAGATTTCGGGCATCTTTTGTATTAGCATAGGCCGCACCATTCGAGAAGTGTATTTGATGCGTAGTAAGTTCCATATGAAAAGGTCTCTTGGTACAGAGTACTAGAAAGTGTCTAGTGTGGCGTCAATGAGCAGGTGTTATTCCCATAAAGTAATCACGTTCAGACTGAATTTGAACATCAAATGTCGACTTGCAGCTGTTTCTGCAAATGGGGAAAGAAAGGAGAGGCACGAGCAGATATGGAAATACAGATTACTACGCTATCAAATTTGGAGCACATGCGTATACACATACGGTAGACCATTCTGTCTGCTGATGATCTGAGAGTTGCATATACATTCATCCGTGATAACTTATCCCGCTCCCGAGCACTAATGCAAAGGGAGCTCGATATAACATCCGCGTGGTCTACTGCTCGGAAACTTCAGTTCAATGTGGGCAAATGTGGCAGGGTATGTTTTGGTGCTCCATCGGTGGATATCCAAGTACATCTTCAGTCTACGAAACTTCTTGTTCTTTTAAGTGTGTGTGACCTTGGACTAAGATATTCAAGGGACTTCACGTTTTCTGGACAGTGAGTTACTTTTGTTGACTTACATAATATTCTACGCAAATTTGTGGTAATTGTATTTGATACCAATTACTGTTCCTAATCTCAGTGCTGCCACAGTTCAGCTACTCTTAACCCCTCTTACAACTAAACATTCCACCCACCGTTCCCTTTTTTCGTTGTAATAAGCTAAGAGTTTTTGCTCTGTACGGTAGTACACGTCAGTTTTGCTCGATAGATAAGGCTTGACTATTGCATGAGTAGAGGTATAATGGTTATAAGTGTTGCCTGACGTGTGGTGTATACCAAGGGGCGATTGAGTCAATAGTGTACGCATGGTCTTAGCCAGCTGACAGTAAGCTGGAAAATCGTCGTAACCATCAACTCTTTTGAGCGTAACACAAAAACATTAAAAAAATAACGCTAAAATATGTGAAGATGGTGATAACTGACCAAGAGGCATGATGGTGGGGAGATAAACTTGAACTATCCTTGTCTCTATGGCGGCATCTTTATGAAACCTACGGCTCTTGTACTTATGACGACAAATGATAGTAAAAAGAATGAGGTTACCAAAAATGTCCTCCAGGTCTACCAGCTCAGCTCGCCATGTACCACCATATTGTCTCTATAGTCCTCATGTGGCAACACTCGACAGGCGACACTATGATCGTCCCTCCCTCATGACTATACAAAGAGTGGTTACCATTGCAGCAAAAGCATAGGTTCTATTTAAATGTTTATAACCTCACTAAACTTTTGTACACAAGTTATCTACACATAAGAGAATAACTGGTCCAATATCTTCTATTCTCTCTATTTCATAGTGATATATTCAGCTTCAGTTTAGTTTCCACTACTTTTGTATGCACCTTCATCTTCCTCCCCATAAGCTTATCTATAAACAGTAGGTTTTGATACCTCTTCAAGTAACTTTTGCAGTCAGTACAATGAACTCACCTACATGTGCCATGGTCGATGTACTTCTGCGTAGTATCTCTGTGCTCCTCTTCCGAATCTCGCCTGCTGCTCGCTTTTGTTATCCATTTTTCAGGTTTACCCAACCGGTCCTTCATCCACATGAAATCCTACTAATTTAATTTGTCAGCGTGCACTATTCTATCTAGACCTATGACAAACGCATAAAGCCCAAGGTCGCAGCTGTACTACCCGCCTTACCTTCAAGAATATTGGAGGATTCAAACAATAGCCGAATATTTCCCATTTTCGAACTGAGCTTGCCTCAGTATGACGAACAGTTATGCTGGAGTTTATCTGTTTCATCCTTTGCTGTCTGCAAAGCATTAACGTTCTTGCTCTAGACGCATCTTTTATGTACCGCAGAGAACGGTGTCCATTGCATAGCTTCACATTGTGCATAACAGTTAGTTCGCATTACAAAAATGACCAGACCTGTGAACTGGTTTGTTTTCATGTAACTTACGTTGTATTAAATATATTATTATTATCACAGGCTCGCAAATCTAGGATCCTGATAGTTGTATAGTTCGTAACTTCCACTTCAAAGGAGTCAAGTTACTACTTTATAAAACTTGCGTACGTCCACCGTTAGAATATTATCCATTTCATACTGAGTGTATCCGCATTAGGGATAAACATAAAATAGATTGTGTCCAAAAGTATTTCACAGCTAGATTATCAGGACACGATTGCAAACAGGACTACAGCTGCAGATGCAAAACACTAGGTCCAGAAACACTTTGGATGAGACGACTCAAAGTAAACCTGACGCTATTCTTTAATGTGTTACATAAACACACGTTTACAGCCAGTGGTGAGTTTCAGTTCAAACACAACAGTTGTTACGATCTGCGCAACCACGCCCATAGAGTCAGAGTGGAATCGTTCAAGTCCTGCCTGCGCGCAAACTTCTTTATCATCAAATTCTCTCGGTTTTGGAACAGACTTCCAGCTAAAGTGAAGGCCTCCAAACCAACCTCTGAATTTGACCGGTTACTGGCTGACTTCTTATCACCTGGTGACTTTTCCGGCTTACCGAATACACCAACAGTCTCCTTCACGACAGTACGTATACTCGGCTCTCTTAATGTATAATGAGATAGCCACCACACCTACACTGACCTTTCATATGAAGCGTTGAGGAGACTTCCATAAGTTACCACCTCAAACTAACGGCACATTCTGCCCCACCCAACACGGTGATCAAAAACAGAAATCCTACACCACATGGCAGCATAAAATTTATATTTTTAAATACTCTACAGAAAAAGGACATACAATGAAAGCCATAGCAGGGGAAGTTAAGTGGGGAGAAACATGAACATAGAAAACACTCTCATTGCTGGAATCCTTGTTCTCTCCACCTGCTGCTTTGTCTGCTTTTTTCTCATTGTAGAAAAATAATTCAGCTCTAAACGTTGGCTTGGTCACCATCGAGAATTAATTACTTAAGGAACAGACCATGGCTGAAACTACCCTTCATGGAGGGTAACCAGCTTTACCATTTTCAGAGTACCTAACTACAGCAAGCAGAAATAAAAAAGTTCGCTGGACTACAACTTCATAATTATCAAAATCTAGGACTAACACATATAAAAGTGACCAGCAAAGTCCAACACCTACCAACTACAAGGCCGTCGCGACCGTGAAAACGGCGGACATGTTCTGGAAGCCCATTTGGAGCATTCAAACAAGTCTATTGCTTCTGGGTGCTGGAGTTAAAAAAGTGAAGGTGTTTGGCTTTAAGTCATAATATTCATCAAGATTATGAGTCTTCTTTGTGGAATGGTATTAACGTGCATGAATTATACAGTCCTGGAATCGTCAATGAAGTAAAATGTGTAAACAACTCATAAAATTTTCATCACCATCTCAAGCAAAAGTACAAACTGTTACAATGGAAGTATTAGCTTCGAGCTTTATTCTTCTCCAGGTAATACCGGTAGTGTCTAGATACAAACCTAGTTTGTCCTGTAAATTGTCTGCACACTTATTCTGCTGGGATGTTCCATTATATGAACATGTAGTACTTATCTCTTCTAGTGACAACGGGCAGGGATTCAGATCACCTTCCGTGAAGATGAATGTAATCTGTATATGAACTTATTCATACCTGTAAAAATGGCGTGCGCCCGTGTATTCAGGAATAGATATTATTCTTATCAGTCCCCCACTAGCCCCCCCTACCCATAAGGAAATGGTCATCAATGGAATCTCGGCGAATTCCTTCGCAGATTACGATCCCGTGATCATCGTCAGTGACTCCAGCACCCTATCCGTCTTCCCCACCAGATCCTCCGGTGAGGGACCGAAAAACGCAATTAAGACTGCCGGTCTCACAGAGAATATGGGCGGCGCTACTCGTCGGGGCCCTACGGAGATGCGTCGCACCTGGACTGCGTTCCGACGAACAGTGATCCCATCGAGGACACATGTACCCAACCGCCTCTTGGTCTCAGTGATCATTCAGCAGCAGCTCCCTCCATGATTGCCACAGGGCCGTAAAACCAGAGCTATTCAGCTTCTCCCCTTGCTATGCCAATGCTAACCATGGGAAGGTGAGAGACTAATTCGTGAATGCATCGTGGCCCGTAGACTGGAATCGTCTCATAACAGCTGAACATTGGGCACAGGTCAGGAAATAATCACTAGGGCCATCGGTCATAGTACACCGGGGAGAGCACGCCGACCGCCAGCGAGAACCTCTTGGCTAAAGCACGGGACAGAGAGGCTACTTCAAACCAGGAAGCAGGCCTGTTTTGAGTCACATCCATTACGTAAGGAGCTAAACTTCTTGGATTACAGAAAGGTGTGTGACCTCCGCAACATAAGGGCCCGCAGCGACAGACCTAGCCATCAGTCAGACCTGACGGGCAGGTAACAAGGTAACCCCAGAAACCTTTACTGCCTCTTATCGAAAAGGAAGTCGAGCATCAAAAGGTAAACCTTATCGCCGGTCCCAGAAGAGATGTACTAAGCAGTTTGGAGGCAGTTGGCCTTCTGAGCTCATAATTTGAATCTCAACTTGATGCTGCCAATAAGTCTGCACAGGTTCCACAGGACGCTGATCATACCATGAATAGCAAATACCTCTGCTACATCCTAACCACAGTGAAAAAGTTACCAGAAGAACTACCTAGGCTCCGTCTAGGTGGGTAACCTGGCTGAGAGCACCTGGAACTAATAATCTCAAAAAACTGCGCTGATACTAGCGACACCAATCCGCAACTCCCTAGGATCATGAAGACTTCCTGAAGGATTGGACTGCACGAGCGTCTTACCTATTTTCAAGGAAAGAGATTGAAAGCGTCTTGGCAGCTACAGGCCAACTGCCCCACTCCGTATACTGTCCGAAGCACTGGGAAGCCAGAAACTCGATGAGATCTGGGAATTCGTTGGAACAGAAAGCACTGTCTTTATCGCTCAGCGTGGCGTTTGGAGTCGTTGTTCTTGTACCGTCAACTAGCTGACTGCCTGAGACAAATGAACTTTCAGTCGAAACAACAGGGAACCAATACGTGTTATGGTTCTTGACCCAACTAAGGAACTCAACGGTGTCCCACCTCCAGTCCTGGCCCACGAGATCGTGTCGAATGGCATAAGTAAAACCTCCAGTCTCTTGGTCCAAGCGTACTTAAAGGGCAGAAGGTTCTACGCCAGGTCAGCAGAATACTGTCGGAGTTGAGACCATAGACGTCAGGGGTATCCCAAAGAGCAGTCCTGGGGCCACTTCTGTTCCTCCTGTTCATCAACTACACGCCATGCAAAATCTCCTCACCCATACTCCTCTCCACTAGTGACCTTCAACTTTGGAGGGTAGTAAACGAAGAGGCCAACTGCACAACATCCCAAGATGACCTCCAGCAACTTGAACTTAGGTCTTTGGAAAATGGCTTGAGCTTCAACGTGGAAAAATGTAAGTTAATGCACGTCAGTACTTACTGAGCAAGGACGGCAGAATTATAACATAACTTGGGCAACCATGCTACCACCAGAGTATCTGCAGAAAAAGATTTGGGGCCCAACTTCTCAGATACCCTAGCCTGAATACCAGCTACAAGTATAGAAATATGGCGGCCAAAGCGAACGCCTTCTTGCACCTTCTGCGTAGGGGCTAAATGCCCCCACCCCTGATTGGTTTCGCACAGTTTTCAGGTCCTAAGCGTGGCCGCAGCTAAAGCCAATGCGGAAGCATCCCGAACACTCCAGGAAGACTCCGATCTTCTCGAAAAAAACAAGGATCTGAAAGAAATTGGTTAAGGGACTGAGGTGGGAAGGATGCTTTGAAGGACTGAAACATCTAAACGTCTTAACGTTAGGCCATCACAAAAGGAGGATGACCTGAGCATGGCTTAGGAGGCCATCTATAGGGCAAGTGGCACAAACAAAATTAGCCTCGTCTGGATCATAGTGGTCAGCACGAGGGAACCTCACCAGAATAGTGCACCAGAGAGCTAACAGAGGGCTTAGGCCTAATCCTTCTCCCTTCAGAATACGTTTTTGTGGACAGCCTTACCAGAGGATGTAGTCGCAGCTCCCCCATCGGACTCATTAAATAGATGGTCGGACAAATACGTCACTTCATGTGGTTTATTACAGACATAATAACGACTACCTCGCCGTTACTCCGTTCGTGTTTCTCGCTCACCACCACTCTTTCTGATACATCTACATTATCCACCGGCTCTGGTTAGTCTCATTCAACGGCATGGAATACCAGGCCTCGCTGACGGAGATAAATCTGGGCCCTTAGTCCTTCAAGACTAAGTCCTTTGACAAGAGTGACCGAAACGTACTTCGGGGAGACCTGGAGCTAGTAAACCCAAGACGAATTTACGGACAACCCAATTGCAGATGTTTCCACCAAATTTTCAACATCTTCATGCCACCACACATAGAGTTCATAACTGTCATCTTCCGCCCTTCTCTTCAGAAGGATAAATTAGGCTTAGAAAACATCCAGAGGCCCTCCATCAAATTCGTTCGAAGACTTACGTCACAAAAATATGAAAAACAACTGGCTGAGCTGGGTCTATATCCCCTGGGGATAGAGAAAGTAGGGAGGAGGCTCAGTAACGACCCACAATATCTGCAGCACACCCGGGTACCTACATCGTCACCCATATAGAGTCCTGCCCGTAGCTCTAATCCTGGAGGACAAATACAGAAACTAAAACTGGGACACAGCGGTTAAGGGATTATCCTGGTGCGAACTCAACAGATGCAGGGACCAATCACTAATTATTCGAACTCGTTATGTACCCACGAATACGAGACCAAGAAAGAACACAATATCATAGTCGGATGGAACAGTATGTTTGAGAGTCGTGCCAAGATACCGATGCGTTTCAAGTAACTGGCTAAAGGGTGGATTGCGAGAAGTGCAACGTAAGACGGAAGCGTGTCAAATGGTGAATATGCTTGACCGGGTGTCTTCAGCTTAGCGAGTCCAGTCAAACTATCAAGGTCAGCATCGACGCTGGATCCCGCCGAACCCCAGGCTGTTGATTCTGGAGAAATGTGTGACGCTGCGGACTACTCCCTCCTAGTGGGTCCATGAGGATTCTAAGACAATACCAGCCGGAAGAAAAATTCCAGTGGTTTCTCCACTGGTAAAACTCTTCCAGTGGCCCCTTGTTGTCTGAACTTATCTAGGGTGTCGTGGCGAATGAAAAATGTAAACGATAAATCGAATCGTACGCCGATCGCGATTCTCAGTTGTCCTTGAGGCTCCGTCCAGTGGTCGTTGCGCCTGAAACGTAAATGAAAGTATTCACCACCGCGAAAACGCTCTTAAGAATGGGAAACATTTATATATAATTATATCGGGAATAGATTTTATGCTTCTTTCCATCTTATTTTTTTGAGAACGTTTCATCACATAGTGGTGGAATGTCGAAGAACTTTCGCATTCCTAACAGATAAAAATGTGGTGCCTCGTGGAAAAAATTTAGAATTAAAAATTGGTTGGCACATTTTAACTGGCACTACTTGGTGGAATGCGCGCTTAGATACTCCGGGCACCTGACGGTTCGACCTAACCGTGCTTCTTGTTGTGTCGGGGGTTTTTGTATCCGTGTATTACCGGGCACCTTGTCAAGACTTTCGCTGATCGGGCTATCCGCTGGTCGGCTGTGGTGAGTTGAAACGTCACTTACAATGGGGTTGCTTCCGGAACAGGCTGGTTTCGAACGATCGGTACTAGCAATATCTTCACGTCCGATTCGCTCGGTAATATAGGATTTCTCGTGCGACTTGATCACTTCGAATAGTTCATCGTAGGGTGGTTTAAGCGGTCGACGGAAGGCGCTGTGGAGAATGGTCACCTGCAATGTCTTTTGTAAAACGGGGTGAACGAAGACATAGTTCGTTCAAGGTCTAAAAGGAGACCACCTAACAGTACGCATTGCGTTTGCAAGCCTAGTCACGTAAAATGTCCCGTCAAAAATGTGTTTGGAAGTTCAAGGTGTAAACAAACTCATCTGGTAGGCGTAGAGTAGTCCGTTGGTCGAGTTCTGCAGAATTGCATCCAGCATCAGCTATCAACGCTTTACCTTGGGTATCTATGAGATCACTTTTCTTTAGCGGTGCAGCTTTAAGAATCGTATAAGAATCACTCACCGCAGGGTCAAACATATGCACTGTAACGTGCTTGTTTTGACCCCACGCTAGCGGACGTATGACAGCAAGAAATCTAGGGTGAGGATCTGTGGCTCCTCCTTCTCTCCAATCTGCCTTAGCACAAAGAAACCATGTTTCTGCATTGTCTGGCCAGTATGACAAGAGCTAGATGGTATTCGTCATCGGCTTACTATGGATAAGCTCTGGAGTATGGCTGGATATGCGAAGGATTTGTTTTTGGAGATATAACGGTTATCGAAGCGAAAGCAATGTGTAAGTAGAATAAATGGAACGGGCTCACCAATTTCAGAATTTGTTCTTGGTCAAGATTTGTTATCATCTATCCTTCTGTTCGCCGACGACACCAAAATGTGTAGGGTGACAGGCGACGAAGAAGATCCCAGGATGCTCCGAAACGACCTGTTGCAGCTGGAGTCTTGGTCAGCTGCAAATGGTTCACGCTTTAATTTGGAGAAGTGCAAGGTGATGTATCTTTGCACACCAGGCGCAATGAAAATCAACTACACTCTTAACGAGCGTGCACTCACCAAGGTATCCACAGGGGAGGACCTAGGACTAAACTTTTCCGACACACTGGATACTACTGGTATTTCTAAGGGAATGGCAGCAAAGGCGAACGCCATTATGCACTCTCTAAGAAGGCAACTTGGATTGTCAGCCCCAGAGTTATTCCTCACCGTATTCAAAACTTACGTTGGACCACACTTAGGGGTGTTCAACATGGTTACCCTTCCACTACTAAAGGGAGACGCAAATCCTCTCTAAAAGGTACAAAGAAGAGCAACAAAGTTGGTTGCCGGACTAACGGGCAAAACATATGCGCAACGCCTCGGACAACTGAATTTGTTCACAATAAGCTATAGAAGGAAACGGGGTGATCTGATAACAGCCTACGAGGTCATTCACCAAGTGGATCACCCAAGTAGGGTAACATTATCGGTCCGAAACCGAAAATCCCAGGGGAACCCAACCCGCACACCCCGCTATAGGGCAAAGACTAGGGTGAGACCTGGCTTCTCCCATGGGGCACGTGCCTTATGGAGCGCGCTGCTGTAAGAAGTGGCCACAGCTACACCAGTCAACTTCTTCAAACGACTACTGGATGAGAATGTGAGGGCAAATGGCATACCACGAACATTTGTCAGTAGCAAGCGATGATACGCCCTTCCATCCCTGTATTCTCCTTGTATTCCCCAACCCCACTATCTGCAGTAAGACGCACCTCCCCTCTATATTATCGCCTATCACATTTATCTTTTCAAAAGTGCTTTTCACTTCTCTTTTTCTCCTTCCCTACTCACCCTGTTTCTAACACTGTCTAATTAACGCTTAACACTTACATGCAGGTGCCTACAACAACAGGAATTGCGAACGGTTTATTCATTTTTTCAGCAGCTCCGTTGCCTCGCTGAACAAATGAAGCTAAAATTTGTGAATAAAACCTTCAGATAGACAAACAGTGCCTCCGAAGCAATAGGCAGGAAAACGCGTAGACTTCTGTGACTATCGAAGGAGTATGACAGAACAAAAAGAACCAGGCCTCCAGACCTAGAAGCGACAGCTAAAAAACTGCAGGTTTCCTCTACTCGCACTATTGATCTTGGACGTCAGGGTCGCCAGTTTAAGAATTGTCTTGGTGCGAACTCAACAGATGCAGGGTGTAGCGGCCAGAATCCAATAATCTTGGCCTGAACGCGGGAAATAGCTAGGCGGTGCCAACTGACGTGAATCTGACTAGTTCCTGCGTTCTACTGTATAGCTTCCTAACTTCCGCGAGTGACGCACAGTCAAAGGTTGGATCGAAATATCAAAACACGGTTTGTAGTAATTCAATAGTAGATTCGTAACAAAATCTGTGGTACTATCAAAGCAACAATAAGTTATGTCAAATTACAAAAATACCTCAACAGTGCCGTTGGGTAACTATACAGTCCAAAACGTTCTCGGGTACAAATACGTACTACACGGTAAAAACTGGTTAAAAAATACAACTGTTAAATACCTGTCGGTCAATAGGAATATTCCCGGCAAAAGGGATCAAAACTCTGCCTACAGGAATCAAATCAACAAACAAACGTTCCCAGTAGACAGTCAAAAGACAAACAGTCAAATCACTGCACAACCGTAAGTTGAACCAAAACAAAATGTCGTGCGCAGTAAAACAACATCACCTTATCAACAGTCCAGCGTCACATAATAGGAAAGTGAAACACTCATAATAAGTCTCAAACATACAAAGGCAAATACCGAGTGTAAAGTCAAATAAGACAGTTAAACAAGCAAATAACATTACACCGGCGAGGGTCAAAGGTACACCATCCATAACGAGGGTAAAAATGTTAAAATAAATGTCAATACAATCAAATAAGGGTGATCGGGAGGGATTTTCAGATCATTTTTCCTTTACACCGGCCACCAAAATCCCTCCAGACACGCAAAACACCTCTGTGTATTCAGCCGTGGCTCTATCTACCTAGCTGTCTGCATACTCTATCTTTCTTCTACTCCCTCAAGAAGACAAAGCTTTCTTATATCTCTTCTCACGGTACCTTCCTTCATACGCACCATCACAGTTCTTACTAAATCGTCTTCGTCCTTCTCGCATGTTTCGATCACTCCCAAAGGCCAGGAACCACGTGGTGTTTTTTCAGAGGCCACAATCACCACATCTCCCTCCTTGAAATTTCTTTTCCTTCCCAACCACTTCTGACGAGTTTGCAAGCATGGTAGATACTCTTTCATCCATCGGCGCCAAAATACGTCAGCTAAGTAATTAACTTGTTTCCAACGTCTGACGTAATTATCGGCAATAGTGCCCTCCACGACTATTCCTCCACTATCTCTCAATAACAATAAGCTATTGGGAGTGAGAGCTAACTCGTCTTTTGGGTCGGTCGTCATGGGAACAATAGGACGATTGTTCAAAATTCTTTCTATTTCCACGAAGTAGGTGGCTAATGTATCATCATGCAGAGTCTGCTCTTTGGATATGACCATCAATAACCTGCGTACAGAACGTATCATCCTTTCCCATATCCCACCTCGATGACTCGCTTGCGGGGGGTTGAAACTCCATCGTATCCCCTTTGACACCATGGCATCATTGATTCGTCGTCTATCCCACACACTCACCAGTTGTCTTAGTTCCGAAATCGCTCCAACAAAGTTGGAACCATTATCACTGTATATCTCTGCAGGTGTTCCTCTTCTTCCTATGAACCTCATTACAGCCATTATAAAGGCGTCGGTGCCTAGGTTGAAAGCTACCTCTAAATGTATGGCTCGCGTCTGGAGACAAGTAAACACACACCCGTACCTCTTTTCCTCTCTCCTTCCCTGGCGAACCATGAGTGGTCCAAAATAATCAATTCCCACTGATGAGAAGCAAAACCATCCTTTCTGCACGCGACAGACCGGTAAAGGGGCCATCATCTGCTGACCCAGTGCAGCTTTCAATCGTCGGCACTCTATGCACTTTCTTATCACCCGTTTGACCGCACTGATCCCCTTAATTATCCAATAGTTTCTTCGTAGAGTGGCCAGGACTTGCGAAGTACCAGTATGTCCTTCTATAATATGATAATGCCTTATGATCAGCTCAGTCACGAAGTGATGTCTGGGGAGGATAACCGGATGCTTAAAAGTAAGTGGGTAGTCGGAATAGTTCAACCTCCCACCGACGCAGACCAATCCATCCACAAGTATAGGTGACAACCTTTGCAATTCACCTTCTTCAGTCTCACAACTACCCTTTTCTCGGAGTTCCTTTATTAATTCTCCATATACCTCCTGTTGTACCATACATAATACTTTATGTCTAGCAGCTTCCAGTTCATCGGCTGTTAGATAGCCAACATTCAGTGACACACCTTGGCGACGCGAATACATAACGGATATGTAGACCACATATCTCTTAAGCCATGCCACAGCTTTAATCAGCCTCACCCAGTCCGAATGATACGCCAAAATCGGATCAGCAGTGAGCTCAGTAACGTTTGTGTTTGTTCGGACCGACCTCTTCAATTCGACATTTTTCGGTGGTTCCTTCCAGCAGAGGTCTGTGGTACTTGAAAACTGTCGGGTTCCCAGAAAAGAGGGGCCCTGAATCCAAGACGCTAATTCACACGCTTTTCGTATGCCTCTTGATGTCCAATCTGCGGGATTCTCTTCAGATTTAACGTACCCCCACTGATTTGGGGATGAATACTGGTGAATAATGGCTAGACGGTTGGCCACAAACGTACTATACCGACTCTCTGTATTTCTAATATAGTACAAAACAATCATAGAATCTGTCCAAAAATAAGTCTTGTCAAAGCTATTTGGGAGGTTCTTCCTCAAAATTTCACTCATTCGTACACTCAATACTGCCGCAGCTAACTCTAATCTCGGCACTGTCACCGTTTTCAGAGGGGCAACCCGGGATTTGCTATAAAGCAGTATGCTGTAGGGTGGCGTGTTTTTTGGAACGTTCCACGAATAAGCCACCGCTCCATAACCAGATTCAGAGGCATCGCAAAATAAGTGCAACTCAATCTTACTCATCTCACTCTTATCCTCCTTCTTGATACTTCTGGGTACGGAGATTTGCCCAAGATTCTTCATGAACCTCATCCAATCCATCCATAGGGATAGGTCATTGGAACTCAGGGGTGTATCCCAACCAGCATGAGATTTGCAAAGATTCTGCAATAGCTGCTTGGCCGGAAGACAAACTGGGGCGATGAGGCCTAGTGGGTCAAAAAGAGCTGAGACGGTGGATAGTAGTCCTCTCTTCGTGAAGGGTTTTTCGACGGGTTCAAATCGGAACTTAAAAACATCATGCATGGTGTCCCATTCCAAACCTAGGGCCCTGTGGATTGAGCCTTGACTAACACGTAAGTCGACTGAGTTCTCTGTGTGGCTCAGACCAGGAAGAACTACTCTCACTGCCTCTGAATTAGTCACCCACTTCTTCAATTTAAAGCCACCACGTAACAACAACTCAGTGGACTGTTTTACGAACGTTTTTGCCTCACCTGGGCTTGCAAAGGACACTAGGCAATCATCAACATAAAAGTTATGCTTCACTGCTTCCACCACATAACTATCATAATCGTTGGCATACGTCTCGGCAGTCTTGGCCATTGCAAAATACGCACAAAACGGTGAGGACACTGCACCGAATGGGTGTGACGTCATTTGATATTCAATAGGTTCCTTCGAGAAATCACCCTGAGGCCACCATAGGAACCGCAGAGCACCTCGGTCAAACTCTGGGACTTTCACCTGCATAAACATTTCTTCCACATCGGACGTCAGGGCAATCAGTTCTTTGCGAAAACGCAATAATATTCCAACCAAGTTCGCTGTCGTGTCTGGTCCCTGATACAGGAAGTCATTTAAAGAAGTTCCGGACAGTTTGGCAGCGCAGTCCAGCACAACTCTTACCTTCCCCGGTTTCTTGGGGTTAAATACGGCATGATGCGGCAAATACCATCGTGGGCGGTAGCTAGGATCAAGCTGGGGCTCAGGAGCTACTGCTGCATATCCCTTTCTGATGGTCTCTTCCATGGCGCTAGTGTAGCTTTCGCGAAGGCTTTCAGAGGATATTAGTCTGCGTTTCAAACTCTCCAAACGTCGCCTGGCTACTTCGCATCCACCGTATACTCTCTTGGACTCCATTTTCCAGGGCAAGGGGACAACGAAATGTCCATTATCCCAATAAGTACCTCGCTGCACTATGTTTACAGCGGCTAGGTCATCGAGAGATAACGACTTATCTCCCGAGTACAAATCGCTGAACTCATAATCGTAAATTTTCTTCCATTGATCGACTAATAGATCTGACCGAGACATACAATTCACAACCCTCTCCCTGTGCTCACGAAAGCTTGTCGGACCGAACACGACCCAGCCCAACAATGATCTCACAGCATATGGGCTCTTTCTGCCCCCTAACTTCTGATCTAGAACCCAGTGAGCCTCAGGTACATCGCAACCGATGAGCAGCAATACCTCCCCGTCTTCCACCTCTGTCCAGGGTACGTCAGTCAGATGCGGCCACCTTTTAATACTTTCTCGCATCGACCCTTTAGGTCTCCGTACTGGGAGATCTCTTGCCACAACTGCTCGATCTATAAGTATGCATTCGTTTCCGTCTAGTGAATAAACTTCGAAAGGCTTGCTGACTGAGTCCGCCAATCTACTTCCACTAACAGTTTTGATGATAGTCTTTGTGCCGTCAGTCGACAATCCTAGAAGTTGCAAAACATTTTTCGTGATCAAAGTTGTATCAGAGCCATTGTCCAAGATAGCATAACCGTAAACCTCTTTATTACCGTGCTTTACACGTACCGGGAGTAGGCCCAAACACACGCTTTCTCTGAGAGACTCAGTGCATCCACAACTACCTTTCTCCGGTTGTTCGCCTACGGCGTGGTGGGTCTTCTTGTGTAACAGAGGGTGATGGTATGCTTTACAACCTTCTACACTGCACACCCCGTGAATTTTACATTCTACGGACCTGTGGCCCCTTTTAAGACATGAAAAACAACAACCTGTTTCTTTAGCCTTCGACCATCTCTCATCCACCGGTAACGACAGAAATGTGGTACATTTTGTGACTACATGGTTCCCTCCACAAAATATACATGAAGGTTTCAGGACTCCCCCAACGGGTACTAGCTGCTGCGTGGAACATGCTATTTTACTATCTGGTCGTCGACTGCTTGTTGCCAGCTGTCCAAACCTACTTAGCAAAATGCTCGCACGTGCTGACACAAACTGCGTTAACTCTGCGAAGGTAGGTTCTCGTTCGGTTTCAGTTAGCTTTTCGACAGTCTCCGCCCATTTCATCTGTAACACACGGGGCAATTTCTTTACTATACCTTCTAAAGTTCTCAAGGAGTTAAGGTCCGCAGTATAGTCCATTTGCTCTAGGGCTATAGCGCAGTTTTCCATTTTTATAGCTAACCTCGACATTGCCTCAGCATCGTTTTGTTCTATGTTCGAGCATTCCATCAGATCCTGTAGTAAGGCCCGGCTGACTTCATGAGTCCTTCCAAACAAACGTTGAGTATATCCCGAGCCCTACGATAACCAGCAGATGGTGGTAACATAATGCATTCCTCTATAGCCTCCCTGGCCTTACCTTTACAGTAATGTAACAAGTATAACAGCCTCTGTCCATCATCATCAACCTTAGAGACAACGTAGAGCTCAAACTGCCTCATAAACTTCCAATATTTGGCTGGATGTCCGTCAAAGCTGCTTAATTCTACTTTCGGTAACTCATGGCCAACACTGACACAAGGCAACGTAGCGGCAACCCCTTTGTTTTCTGCGCTGCTCGCCTGGCTAGTCGTTTCACGATCAGAACTGCTATGAGGGTCAATGCCAAGACAAACTGATTTGTGACACTTTATATCATCATCCAAGGAAAAGGTATCACCTAAACCCCCATTCACATCTAAGTTGAGTTCTTTATGCAGACGCAACCTTTCCTGTCTTTGTTTAGCCTTGAATTCACGAAGTTCCAACTCTTGCCTTTCATCCAACTGTCGTACCTTCAACTGAGCAGAGGTCCTACAAGGACTAGTCTTACTATAGTCAATAACTGTACCATTATCAGAGCCACGGCATGAAATAACATCAAGAGGGACTTGCTTGGTATCTGAGGTCGGATCCATGGACATGTCACCTTCCCCGTCCGGAATTGACTCAAGGAACACCTTGCGATTGCCAGGTACAGCAGTGACGGGTTGTTGAGTACTGTAGCGGCCAGAATCCAATAATCTTGGCCTGAACGCGGGAAATAGCTAGGCGGTGCCAACTGACGTGAATCTGACTAGTTCCTGCGTTCTACTGTATAGCTTCCTAACTTCCGCGAGTGACGCACAGTCAAAGGTTGGATCGAAATATCAAAACACGGTTTGTAGTAATTCAATAGTAGATTCGTAACAAAATCTGTGGTACTATCAAAGCAACAATAAGTTATGTCAAATTACAAAAATACCTCAACAGTGCCGTTGGGTAACTATACAGTCCAAAACGTTCTCGGGTACAAATACGTACTACACGGTAAAAACTGGTTAAAAAATACAACTGTTAAATACCTGTCGGTCAATAGGAATATTCCCGGCAAAAGGGATCAAAACTCTGCCTACAGGAATCAAATCAACAAACAAACGTTCCCAGTAGACAGTCAAAAGACAAACAGTCAAATCACTGCACAACCGTAAGTTGAACCAAAACAAAATGTCGTGCGCAGTAAAACAACATCACCTTATCAACAGTCCAGCGTCACATAATAGGAAAGTGAAACACTCATAATAAGTCTCAAACATACAAAGGCAAATACCGAGTGTAAAGTCAAATAAGACAGTTAAACAAGCAAATAACATTACACCGGCGAGGGTCAAAGGTACACCATCCATAACGAGGGTAAAAATGTTAAAATAAATGTCAATACAATCAAATAAGGGTGATCGGGAGGGATTTTCAGATCATTTTTCCTTTACACAGGGACCAATCACTAATTATTCGAACTCGTTATGTACCCACGAATACGAGACCAAGAAAGAACACAATATCATAGTCGGATGGAACAGTATGTTTGAGAGTCGTGCCAAGATACCGATGCGTTTCAAGTAACTGGCTAGAGGGTGGATTGCGAGAAGTGCAACGTAAGACGGAAGCGTGTCAAATGGTGAATATGCTTGACCGGGTGTCTTCAGCTTAGCGAGTCCAGTCAAACTATCAAGGTCAGTATCAATGTGTATATAGCCTCAACCGGATAGATCTTGAAGCATCACTAACGGAAAAGTATTTGGGCGTGTTGGTCCTCCGGGAGTTAAAATTTTTTGCCAACTGTGACAGAAACGCACTTCGTGTGAACTTGGTTTTAGTAACTCGTAGACGAATTCTCGGGCAATTCGTGCGTAGATGCTTCCACCAAATCTTCAACAGCTTCGTATGGCCTCACCTGAAGTTCGAAAACACCATCCTCCCCCCTTATCTCCAGAAGGACAAACTTAGCTTAGAACGCATCCAGAGGCGTTCGACAAAATCTGTTCAAGGACTCAGGGCAAAAACAGTCGATGAACGGCTGGTCGTCCTGGATCTGTATCCTCTGGAATACAGAAGGCTAAGAGGTGACTTGGTAATGACTTACAACATTCTGAGCACACATGGCCATCCACTCGGATGCTTATTAAATCTTACCTGCGACGCTAATCTTAGAGGACATGCACAGAAACTAAGCCTGGAGCATAACAGGCTAGATGTCATGCAAAACTTCTATTCCCTAAGAGTTGTTAAACCCCGGAACGCTCTTCCTGAAGATGGGATCCAGACTACTTCATCTGAATCCTTTAAACGCCAACTGGATACCCAGCTGATGCGTGTCTGGGATCTGCACAGAACTAAGTGAATTTTCACATTTTAATCATTACTTTTCACCTCTCTTTACTTGTACAACAGGTTAACAACCAAAAGGAGTAGTGATCCATGGATTACAGACGTGGAAGACATTTAAGCTAAAGCTTCTTCTATTCTATCAACAACCATTTGAACCATATGCACTGTTCCTAATTTCTGAAGACTCTCCAAATGTGCGTCATTCAAACGATTACGGTGTTGAAAGGTGGTGATCGCATGGTACGGGAGCGATTGACTTTTAGTGTTTTTGAATATTCCATTGCTCATACTTTGATATGATTCACCGAGTAGAATGCATTTCCTATAACTTATTCATTTTTTCTGCATGTTTCGGTAATGTTCCTGTACTATAATCAAATAACTAAACTTTTCTGTTTTCCTTGAAGATGAGGTCTTTCAGTCTAAAAAACATTAGTAAAACTAAGCTGCAGGAATAAAGGGCTTTCATATAAACAAATGTTTTAAATCGTGTTCAGTATGCTATGGTTAACTATGAAGGTTCTATTTAATCGTTAAATAGCCAATGGCTGGTTGGAGTGTGGACTATCAAATAACCAGTGTCTGCGCGTACTGTAACGATTGCTTAAAATTAGTTCTGTCTGAACACAAGGTACTCTAGTATCGGTAGTTGAGTGTCTTTACCATTTTAATAGCGCCAAATTATGGAAGTCTAATCGACAAAATGAGGTTGGATAACAGATTAGCACTTAACATATATGAAACAGGTTTACATATAGAAATAAATATAAAGGGTGAAAAGTCCTAATACTGGAAAACTGCCGCACTTTAGTTTTGTAGCACACTATGGGCTTATGTGGACCCAAAAGGCAGTTTTACAACTCGGAGAAACACACCTTTGTGACCATTGTTTTAGTTAGGATTTTCTTCACCCTTCAGACCATGAGTTCTTGTACTACGGACCCCGAAACAGCATTTGTTTGTTCGTTCAGAACTTGCTTATGTCGACGTTACTACGTCACAATACCTGCGTAGAGATACATTTGATCTCCTAAACACCTTTACGGGTGGAAGTTATATTATTTAGTAACGTGTTTGGATGGCAATCAGATTTTACGTAGTTCCCCTACTCCCCTAGGATTTTTGGGGAAGTTCCATTTGAAACCATTAACAGCATTATAGGTAGTAACTTTACTTTGTCGAACCCGTTAACTATACGACCATAATGCCGAAGAGCGACGGTAAAGAGTGCGTTAAATTATTGCTATTTCGAACATATACTTGCATATGTGAAATGCATCTGGATCGGAAAAACCCTTTATAGTAGGCTTATTCTCGGCTCCAATCAGCTACAAATTTACCACTTTCTGGTGATATAGTCATTGGTTTGTGTGGCTATTCTAGCTTAACGCAAAGTAACAGAACGTTGGTGCTGCCAATTCCATGCTTGAAACGACAATGCAAGATATGAAATCCGCTCTTCCGTCTGCGTATTTTCTCAAGGGTTTTGAAGTTATTTAGGGTTCACTGGCAGGGAAAATATTTGCACAAATTGTTTTAGAGTAGCAGTTTCTGTTCTGTGGTATTATTTCGTTGATGTCTAGTACTCAGTTTATCTGTGGATGAGTGCTTCACTGCTACCAGTATGTTATTCACCTGTGCATATGAAGAGATGACGTACATGTATATATAGGCGATAACGTGAACTTGTATACAACCGTGAGTTTCAGTGAAGTTCATACTTAAGATAGTCAGTAATACACATGGTCATTTTCTAATCTGTTTACAGTTACCATCCTCAATTGATTAACCTTCAGTCAGTATTTATTATTATTATTTATATTTTCCCCTTGGGTTCCTAGTGGAACGTAGGGTTTCAGTGGCACGCCTCCATTGCACACTGTTCTCCGCAGTCTTTTGAACCTGGCACTATGACCGCCCACAAGCTTTCATTTCTTTCTCATACCATCTCCATGTCAACCTCGGACGCCCATTCAGTCAGTGATAACCTGTTAAATACTTGTACTACTTAAGTGGAGTTGTTTACTGGTGTCACGAGTTCCGTTTCAACTAGTGAGTCACGGGTTCAAATGCTGCTCCACCTACTTAAGTTTGGGTAGCCAGGTAATATCATTGGCCCTTACACAACAGGTGTAGCTCATTACCCACTGCATGTAAGTAAACAAAGTTGATGAATGCGTTTCATTTTCGTACCACTTAAGTTACGAGCAATTTCAAAAACATTGACCTCTTTTGACCTCATTTCCCATATTAGGGCTATATAAAAGATATCTCAAAGTTGTGTAGTTATCTTGATATGACTATGGACAATAAATTATATCCGAAACGTAATCCAGTAAACAATACTGTTACACTGTGAGAAATCTAATAAATCAATGAAAATGGAAGTTCCCATATTCTAGTTGTGAAAGTTCTACTAGCGCAATGTTTTTATTTGGCTTTGGAGATGATTAGTTAAAAAAGGCAGACAGGAAAGATTTCATTTCAGGTTGGTATTCACGATGGAATGACACCAGTTGGATACTCATTGATGACATGGGAGCAGTGAACAGTTGTGTCGCCCCGGTATAGGACTCCTCTGCGGTGCTCACCCATGATCTTCAGGTCATGAGGTCGGTAGATTAGTGTTGAGCCACTGGGTCGGGATCCAACTGTCCGTTTTTTCTACTTCTGTCAGTTCACGATGTAGCGCGACCTCCATCCAACGCCATCGCTGAGTATTTCCTCACAACTGACTTGATTGGACTCCCTCCCGGTCACGAGGAGTCTCATTCTAGGACAAAACAGCTGTCCAGTGCTCCCAGTTTCCCAGTGTTTCTCTAACTGATGCTAGTCTATGATGAATATCGACCTGAAATCAATAAATAAATCCCCACAAACCTCAAAATAGAAAGGATTTCGGTTGTTGGTTTGTAAGAATTAGTTGGTTTCGAAGTAGTTTTCATCATAGACTGAAACATTTAAAGAGCCAGTGAAAACTTGGTAGCATGATACAACTGTTTCGTTTTAGTACTGTACTCTCCAGCTGTGTGCAACCATAGTCTCACGTGAGTTTGGGCCTGGAATTGTCAGTTCCCGTGGCAAGCATACAACTGGGTTCGGATCCTGTGGATATAAGATATAACGACCCACGAATCCTTGTTCAAGATACAGGACTGTGGATATATGACGGTTGGTTTCATCGTCAGCTGAATATTGTAAGCCACAATGTATCTTTATTCTTCAGGTCAGATTTGCTTTCCTTAAAGATGTAAAGGGATTCTGTTTTTTCGAAATCTCTATCAATCAAAAGTATTTCATCAAGATTCACATTCAAGTTGAAAACTTTCGAAATGAAGCATATATGTATAGCACTGTGAATATAACTAATGGTATGCATGGCTGTAAGTCGCTACAGTCAACTTACCTAAGTTGTTTGCAAAGCAAGCCAGTCATTTACTAGACTTCTGGAACGTACAGGGAATCGCCTTTCAAAACCTCTAAATTATTAAGTGTCGTTCAGAATATTAGCCTTTGACTTCAGGCCAAATAAGAAACATTTTTTAATTCCACAACTTTCCACCAAAATTTAAAGTGATGCGGGAAAAAGGAAGACCAGTTAATGGAGATCTGTGAGTTTCATTTAAATGCCTTCATGGTGGCTCATTGGTTTGGATTCGCAACACTTCATCTACTTCGGTTTAGGTAACTGGGTAATTTTATAAGCTACTACACCATCGTGTGGCTTATAGCCCCTTACACAAAACATGTTTCTGGTTTAGTTGCATTGTTTTATTATAGACCAGTGCATCACTGAGTACCCGAGCATATTTCATTCTTCCATATAGGAAGGAGCTCCTTTGTCGAAATTTGTTGTTAGTTCACAAGAAATAAATTGATGGTTGCTTTCATTGCATTTCAGCTGCAAATGGTTTCAAATGACCAGCTGTAATTCCGAGAACTCACAGAGTAATTTACTTGAAAACGAAGAGTTCGATCCAAATGAACTGGAAAAACGATATGTCCATCAGGTTTGTGCAAGAGTATGTATAATATTTCAATTATTTGCAAAATAATAACTTTCAGTGTTGTAGTCTAGTTAGTTGATTTTGATTAAACGTTTCATGTTGAAGATTTGGAAAATGCTATGAAAAGAACCTGTAAAGCCTCACAGCCTTTTCTGGTGCACGGCCGTGGGAATGATCAATGGAGGCGGATGATATGAACACATTGAGAGTTTCTGACTATACGTACAGAGAGATACAGAAAGTCAACATATTACCTAGCATCACTGTGCAGCTGTCCGACTTACCATACCTCACGTCAGCACATGAAGCGAGAATACACTACGATAGGAGATCGTGAAGAAGAGAGTAGTCAAAATTGGTAGAAAGTCATGAAAAAAGAATGAGAGGAATGGGAGAATGCTGAAATTCGTCTTAATGATTTAGATGGGGATATTGTATGGCTACATCTACGCCATTAAGATGGCTACATGTATGGGACATATTTTACATATAACATACCTATATACTGATCAACGTCAAGTTGAAATTTTGAGTTTATTCGTCTGATGGGATCATGGATGTTTACTAGTTAAAATAGTGAAAATAGAGGTTGGTTACACCTAATGGCTGTCTAATCGAGTGTCAACTTCTGAATATATAACCATTTCGTAACTCTTCTGACCAACTGACTGATTCTTGGGTGATTAAAATAATTAGTTAGTAGTGAAGGATATTCTGGGTTATCGTTTGGGTTTAATTAGGTTAATTGTTGCAATCCTTATCGTGCGGTCGTTAGTTAGCAGCATATTCTAGTTGTGATAGTTATCATGGTCATCCTAAGCTACAGACCCTGTTTACATTCTAGTTTTGTTTGCTTATCTCTATTCCATTCCTTTATTTATTTTTCTGATTTGTGGCATCATGAACAGAAACCTTTTATACATTCCTGATTGGTTCAGTCAAATGATAGTGCAAACCAATATCGTACAATTTTCTCCTCTCGGTATTATAAGCCTTTTTAACACTATCCTAAACAGCTGGAATTTATATATCTCATTCTTATCATTTTACACATAGATGCTTAATAAATATTATAAAAGTATGCTAATGCACAATGGGCGTTTTATCAGATCCAGAGAGACAAAGTGTTTTCGTATGCATTCTGATATTATCTTGACCTTAGAATATACTAAGCGATAACAGATTTTGTTAAATTTTCTTCTCCGTTAAAATTCTTGTTACAAAAATCTATACACAGCTTATATATAGGACGCAGACTCAGCTAAAACTTTGTTGCTGCGTTTGTACTGACTATTTTATGCTTATTTTGCCTCGGACATTTTAATTTATTCATATTTAAAGGACCCTATTTTAAACTTTTCAAAATGGTGCACTTGCCTTATGATATCTTACAACCAATTGATTGATTGTTTTGATTTTTTTTACGTCTGCAACCGCCATCAAAGTAGGTGTATGATGTCATAGCCTCCGAATTTAGTTCCACTCGACATTCACCTTGGTCTAGTGTTATGAAATTTATCGAATCACAGCCACCAGAAAGTTTAGGTGCTGATATTGGCTGTGGGAATGGAAAGTATCTTGTTGCATCATCAAAATACTATGCTACTGTGAAAGCTAGGAGTTCATCTGTCAATATCCGCAACAACAATCTCACCACTTCTAGTCTTGTACCTATCGCTGCTTTGGAGAGAAGTTTGAAGCTAGCAGAAATCGTTCATAGCAGAGGTAAGCTAGTTATTTTGTTTTGTAGTTAGATGGTACATTATTGTTGGGGTAGAATCAGGTACTGGAAGAACACAGTTTAATATTGAATAAAATTATTATACTAGTTTGACTCTCAGAGATAGCCGTGGTTTGATGGACTTGTATTCATATTGGGTGATGATTGAAAGTGAAATTAAAGTCTCAGCAGCTCAGTTGGCAGGGCACCGAGTCGGTAGCCCGCAGATCACTGATTTGAAAACTACTGCTGCCCAGATTTTCATTTAACCTTCAATCATCATCCAGTAGAAGATTGTTTTATAAATTATAGAGTGATACAGTACTGTTTACTGTGTGTATCAATGAGTACCATACACAATAAACTCATTTAATGTGAAATATAATGGTCTATTTTGTTAACCATGCACTTTTCATTTTAGTTGTGAGAACTAGCATATACCAGGATGCTATTAATATTTCGGCAATCTCTTGAGCTCTTACAACTGATTTGTCACGTCCGTTTAAATTATTTGGTAATATTGAACATTAGCTTCAACCAGCATCATAGTCGGACCTTTGGATCACTGTAACGCTACAAGTCCTTGACCATCGTCTGGAAAAACACCTTTCACTGTCCCATTTACCTCTATTGTTGTTCCTCTTCTCAGGTTACTTAGAGCATTCTCAAATTCTGCAAGTGTTGGAGGACCTATCTCAGTATTCTGTTCAGGATGATCTGACTGGATAAACGGCTCCAGAATAGTGATTGCATGCGAGTTGGACTGTCCCTTGATGTGTTCTGCCCCTAATTCTAGTCGTCTCTGTAAGTAATCTACAAACCCGTCTCCTCTGTAATCTTACTAATCATTGACATTTTGCCACAGTTTCCTTGATCAGTCTAACTAACTGCCTACCACTACCTATCATTGCTGTCATTTCTATCTCCTTAGCATCCATTTTCCATCACTGCTCACGGTCATTGTGTGAACTCTTTGTCAGTTTACATTTGAGTTGCTTCCACTCCTCATTGTGATTTGAGCCTGCAGGAATACTTTCACATGTATCCATTAATTTAGAGGAAGCTATTGCGATCAAATGTGTATCCAGCTATGCGAAGATAAGTACTTCATTTAGTTAGTTCATTGCTTCAGCCAAGCATGCTGTCTGATTTCCTAAACTTGAATCAAAACTGAGTTTCTGTGTTGGGTTGTTTCATGGACTTTCCGGGCGTATATAATTGCATCCGTCCATACAGCTCAATTACGATACCAGTAAGTTCTGTTTCCTTTGTTACATTACATGGTGGATGTGCGCTTCACAGACTTAGGTGGTAGAATTTCAGACAGTAAGTTTCATGTTCAAAGCCTACTTTACTTTCTTCAAACTAAACTGACTGAACACCATAAACCCTCTGTACATAAACCTGTCAGTTTAATGAGTTGCATTATGAACAGTATGATATGGATAACGTTATTTTAACAATAGTTAGTTCTGGTTATATGGTGAGCAGTCAAATATGACAAATACCAGATGTGTCAAAAATCAGTTAAATTGTTCGAAGAAGTCCGTACATAACACTGCTTTTTAGCTCTGTGATAAAGGTCATGTAAATGCCTTGTTGGTGTAGTTAGTCTTAATTACTTTTATGCTGTACGTTCATACTCTTGTCAGTGTCCAGAAGATCCCTAATTCAGTTTCACGTAAAGTTTAAATTATTAGGCCGTTTAACTGCTGACATCAGTTGACAAATCTTCAGTTCTGCTATTTTCTCTAATTCCTACTCATGCTGTTATTTCTGTTTTTGCGATTTTCAGGTTTTGATGTAGTGGTAGGTGATATATTGCGGATACCTTATTGCTCAGATCGTTTTGACTTTTTCATATGCATAGCGGTAATCCATCATTTGTCAACTTTGGTTAGGCGTATTGAAGCAGTGAATGAGTTGGCTCGTATTCTACGTGTTGGTGGTCAAGGTCTAATACAGGTAGGTTATAACTAACCTATATTTATATGACGGAGTAGAGTCTACTTCACAGCAACCCAATTCGATCCACTGTATGATTGTGAAACATAATCATTAAAAGTGGAGGGAATAAGAAAGCTCTAAGTTGCTTTCGTGGCATAGATCATGTGCTGCGAACCCACTACGTTTGGGACGTAGGGTTCAAGTGTAGATTCGCTGGTAAATGATTCAGTAGATCTTACTGTAAAGCCTCACTGACTTAGGTGGCTTGAACCGTGTGCTGTGCGTGGCTGTTTATCATCTCCCCTGATGCGCATAGTTAACTGAATTGGGTTTAGGTCGGAAAAAGTATAAAAAGTGGTCTTATTAAGAAGTGGTGTCATTTCATGAAAACGAACTGTTGTTCTGAACCATGTGGGGAAATGTGGACTTCTAGGTTAGGGTCGGTGAACCTGTGAGTCATTCGGTCATAGGCCGTTGATTTTCTAAAGTCAGAAACAGAAGGCTCGTTTGCCATTCGCCAACTCGCGTCACTATGGCTCTGACTGGTGAGATATCCGACGATCTATCGAAGAACGAGCATACTGCCCTTCAGTCCAGTCCTTTACGGGTGTGAGACATGGCGGTTAAGCGTAGAAGATATGAAGCAACTACAGGCTTTCATCACAGATGTCTTCGTAGCATTGCTTGCGCTTGTTGGAATCACCGTATGAGGAATGTTGAGCTCAGATGAAGGGTACTAGGCAATATAGGCAAGTCGATTGGTGAGGTTGTAAACCTTAGTCGACTGAGATGCCTTGCGCATGTACTGTGTCTGCTGAGCCGCCGTTTACCGTGGCGTGCCATGCTAGGGAAGCCTGATTAAGTTGGAAGAGTTTTCAGGTTTGCGATACGAAGACGTCGCCCCAGTTGATGAAATCTCTGACTCTTGGTCTTAGCCGTGTGGGGAGATGTAGAATGCCTAGGTGGGACATCAGAGACTATAGGAATCAGTGGTTGAGAACTCTTGGTGACATGGTTGTAAATCCATCACAATGGCACAGATATATTCACTTCTTGACGTCTTCCAAAGCCTGAATATTTGCTCTGATCATTATCTTAAAACTGCTTACTCCCGCACACAACTTTGTCTACTCTGATATCACTCCTTTCCTATCTACCTCTTCTTTTTATTCGAATGTGAAGTGTGGCAACTTGAAGCGATGTACTTGTGTACGAGGTTCTACGTTAGTTTTGTCTGTCTATCTGCACCGTCGTTAAGTATTAACCCATATCAGATGTTTACTTGACATAGCACAATTTGATATATATTGGGTAACGTTTCGAACACCACACATTGGGCAGTCATATCCAGGTAATTACTTAACTTCCTGGTATAATTTTTGCGATTCTATGGCTTTTGTTTCACTGATTTTACCGGTAGCCGAATTTTCCATATGTCTGCGATTGGTGTTGAATCATTTCTTTTGTTCGTGTTAGATATTGATGCAGAGTCTTCTGAACACTTGGAGTGGGAATTTGAAAATGTTTGGGATGCGTTTCTCACCACTCAAATGCGAATTATTGCTCCAGAATTGGTCTTCAACGGTGCCACGGCTAACAATAGAGAGTGTAGTGATTGGGTGTATCGACCACTTCACTTACCTGGGAAGTAGGATCAGCCCTGGTGGCTCAGTGGCCGGTGAAATAAATCTCTGCACGGATACAAAAGGCTCGGTTGGCTTTCGCTAATTTACACCACCTATGGGGCCACCGTGATATGCGATCGTCTATTAACGGTTGCGTGTACTTCACGGTAGTCCGTTCTTTTCTACTGTATGGCTGTGAAACATGGCCATTGAAGGTGGAAAACATGAGGAGGCTTCAGGTGTTCGACCACCATTGCCTTCGCAGTGTAGGCCGTATTCCGTGGTGTCACCACGTTAGTAACGCAGAAGTCAGTTGTAGAGTTCTAGGTGGGAGAGGTAAATCAGTTGACGAGGTTATAAACCTTCGTCGACTGAGATGGTTGGGGCACGTGTTACGTATGCCTAGTTGCCGATTGCCTCTTCACACAATGTTGGCCGAAGTAGGTTCAGGCTAGACAAAGGCCCGAGGTGGCCAAACTAAAACATGGAACGAATGTATGAAGTGTTTGACTGTTGGTTTGAGCCATGTTGGGCGATGCAGACTAGTCGGTTGGGGTCCACGGGACAAGAGAATCTAGTGGTTGGTTGGTGGCACAGATGTATACACACATTATCCTCATCTTAACGACGCTATACCGAATGTCACCATTTTGTCATTCTTCCTTTTTCCCTTTTCGTACTTATATTTCTTTTGACTTAATTTTCTTATCTTAGTCTCGCACCTCACTGCCTTTTTACTTGATGTACTGATATGAGCTCTGGCAACTCGGACCGTTACACAGTAATGCCTGGTCTTATGTTGATATTGATGCTGCTGCTGATGATGATGATGAGATATTGATTTGATGAAAAACGAAGCAGTGATCAGTCTTGCAGACGTATGGGTCTTGGAACATTCAGTCACTCTATAGGTACGATGAAAATATGCGGATGAAACTTTTTGACATCATAATATACTTAAGTTTTTTCTTACACATATCTGGATGTTGTATTAAAAAAATCAAGGATTTAGTTAATACCTATAATTGATTGTCTTAGTAGTAAGCGATTCAAACTTTTATTCATTTATCTACTTATTGAAGGTTTGGGCCAAAGAACAGCATGGTTTATCTAATTCTGAACCTACATATTATGTGAATCGTAAAACAAAATGTGTAGTCGATATTACTAACTCATCAGAACCCTCAACAAGAATAATTGAAGCAGTTCCCGGTGCTCACTTACCGTTACATATCAATGGAACAGAATTTCGTAATACAGATATGCTAGTTCCTTGGAAAAAAAAGAACCATCAATCCAGCATACAATCCGAGGGTAAATAAATTGATTAGTTATTATTATTATTATTATTATTATTATTATTATTATTATCTCAGTACCGAATTTGATTGATTAGTTCACTTCAAGGTAAGATGCAGACAAATAAAATGGTTAGAGTGTAATAATTCAGGTTAAAGTATTTTTTTGGGTGATGCAAGGAAAGAAAGTTCTTGAAAGCGGAATGATACCGACATGAATAAGAAGAATCTCATGTTTAAATAAATTTAATATATATTGAGGTGAAGGTAAAGCTTAATTCTCGAACGTAACCACTATGTTAGGGTATGGTGCCACATAATTTTTTTTGGTGTGGCACATAGTGATACAACTTAAAAGAGTGTTTGCATCTTCGTCGTTACGATCAGCTTTAAAATTTCTCACTTAGTCTCGAAACACTGGTTATTACTACTTTATAATATGCCAGTTGACGAGATACAGGCAGATAGTCACTTCATTGAGGCTACTAAGGTGTAATCTTGAAGTTTCACAATTTTGTCTCACTTGTAAACTGGATCGTAATCAATCCAATCACCTTTTATTTCCAAGTATTCCAAGTATTTTCTACCATTATTAATTTTTTTCTGGAAAGCATAATATCTCCTTTGCTTGATCCTCAAAACAGTTGACCATCAATGTAAGCAACTGACTTTCAACCACTATATCACAGGTTCGAATCCTACTCTGCCTGCTGAAGTCTAGACAGCCAGGTAGCGTTATAGCCTTAGCACGATAAGTGTGATTCAACGCCTAGTTTACGAGTTCGCACATGGACGTGGAGTCGCACTAAGCACTTACTTCATGATGCACTTTATGGTTAATCATGTATGCATACCTCGAAAATAAATACTTATCTACATATGTATTACAATTGAAGCGTAGCGACCATCAGATGTAGATCGAAAGTGAGTGTCCGGCACTATCACTGAATTCATTTGCACAGTGTTCACCTAGGGGAGTTGGTGAATCATGATTCGGAACCAATAGTGCATCAGGGCTCATTGATCCATGACAGATAAATGGCATATGAACCTACCTCGGCACCTTACGTTGCTCTAATGTTTTCCCTATCTGACTTCAAGTCAGAAGTGTAGGAAGCGATCCATTTTTTCCGGAATTCCGGATAGTCTAATAGCTGAATATAACTTATGCGACAACTGTATGTTCGATCATCGGTGTCTCTGTTGGATTGCTTGCTTCCGGTGGCCATACCATGTAAGTAATTCTGAGGTACAACAGCGTGAATCTGGGTATGGTGGAGATCGTCACTCAATAAGTGAAGTCATCTGGAAACATCGGCTTCGATGGCTTGGCATGTGTTACGCCTATCGTCCCAACGGCTTCCACACCGTTCATTGTTTGCTGGCCCTGGAGTAGATGGAAAAAGCAGAGGGGTGGTCACTGGCACCCTGGGATGAAGGATAGTTGTGTCGAGTCCGCATCTGTTGATGCACCACGACTCCCTGGGTGGGGTCGGAGAGATCACGCAACTCAGTAGCTCGAGGCATTATCAGATATGGCTCAGAATCGAAACCAGTGGCGATCATGCTGTAGCTTGCTTCTATCTACTGTTACTGAAAAGTAATGAATGTTTTGTTTTGGATGTATCATATTGAACTGTCTTTCTAATAACTCCATTCTTATTTGGTTTTTATTTATTTTTATTCACCTCCCTTCGCTTTATGTCTTCAGAACAGTGTTACGTTATTTTATATGGCGCATTTCTTGGTTCCCTTATTTGTCCATGTTTGCGTTCTAACAAGTAAATGGGACTTATTGGTCTTTATAATCAAAGCATGCAAAGCGCTTGCCAAATCTTCTTTTGACGTAGTTTCTTCCCAATGACTCAGTTAATTATCTTTAGAACTTTATTTTTACGACTAAACCATACCGTCATCTTATCATTTTCGAATTTGTTTTTATGTGTTTGCTCCACTCGCCTACTTGTCACTGACAAAAATTCCAGTCTATTTACATTGTCTTAAGTTGCAAGACAGTCGCTCACAGAAAGCTCTGCGTCATTGCAATATCTAAGTCAAATATCGTGAGATCATCCATACTGTTTAAGCTAACTGCCTTAAGCTTTCAGATCCTGATGTAGGTCGGACAACAGGCTGATTTGGTCACGACGCTAGAGAGCCTCGCTCTTGATGTTCGTTGCATCGCGAAGATCTGGATTCAAGATCCCAGTGCTTCGATAAACTTCTCTATCTGTCAGTTCAATAACGTGTTTGCTGTATGCTCATCCGGTAACCGTGTAGCACCAGCTGTTGGTGTTAGTGTTATACCAAGAACTACAGTTGAAGCTACTCTAGTCAACTGGATTCCCGTTGATTGTTATGTGTTTGTTGCTCGGTTGCAAGGTGTGATTGGAGTGAGAAATAACTATCAAAGGGAACGATATCTCTCCATCAACTTTACCTGTGCTCCAATTGACTGAAGCCCAGATGCATTGATCACATGTTTACCCTCTGTCAAATGCTTAAATACCATCACAAGTATAGCAGGCTAACGTTCGTTGGGTTTTGTGATAACAGGTCTGGTTTTAATTCAATAGACAGGGATGTACTTTAGGATTGTGTATTAAAGGAGAGTTCCTGAAAAGTTCGTTGAACATATCAAGTAGAATAGAAGTATGCAACCACATGTCTTCATTGTGTCAACCCAGCAGTGGCGGTAGGTAGGGCTTCTCGATTTCCCATTTCTTTTCAACTTCTCCATCGATCACGTTTTTGTGACAGCTCTGAAGTGGGTAGTGCGGTTGCAAACGTGTTATCAGGTGAGTGACTTTCGGAATTCGTGTAAGCAAGCCCTGTCGTTTTACTATACGACTAAATACAGGCTGTTCAAATTGTACATCATAAGTTAGTGACCGGTATTAATAATTACGGGATATGCTTCGCATAAGATTGGCAAGTGCCTGTATCTGAAGTCACCCTTGGTGATGAATCTCTGAAAGTTATTGAAGCGTTTGTGTGCCTGGGCAGCTGTGAGTGCTAGTGCAGGCGTGATTGATGGTACTTCGAGCAGTTTATCAAAAGCCATAGTGGCATACCCCAATCGTGACGATAGCCTTTCTGTAAAAGGTTAGTACGATTGTTACTTCGCTATGCCTGTGAAACCTGGCCTCCGATCGGAGGATGTTCGAGGGCTTTGCGTGTTCACTCAGCAGATAGATGGACAGAACCAACGTGGAACCTCGCACAAAAGTTCATCATATCAAGTTACCACACTTTCCAGTAGCATGCAGAGAACAAATGTATAGAGAAAGACTGATATCATGGTAGACGAAGGTGTATGAAAGACAAGGAATTTAAAAACGAAAGTTAGTAAAATTATTCAAGCTTTAAAAAACGTCAAAAAGGGAATACATCTGTACCATTGTTACCGATTTTCAACCATGTCACAAAGAGTCCCTAACCACTGATTCCTATGGTCTTGAGGACCCCAACCAACTAGTCTACACCCCCCTGTATGACTCAGACCAAGAGTCAGAGACTTCATAGACTGCTGCCGTGTGTTAGTCTTGCCACCCTAAGCCTTCGTCCAACCTAGTCAAAATTCTACTGTCATTGGATGTCGAGGTTGGTGGTCCCTCAGAGTACTCAACACATGCGCTCTCTCACTCAGGGGAAACATCATGTAAGTATTTAGGCTGGTGGGTATCGTCATTCAGTGAGTAAGGTTATCTTGAAACACGATTTCAGATGGCTAGGATGTGTTGTATATGTTCCAGCAGCTTTCCTACTCCAATCACTGTTTGCTTGTCTTGCGAATTTTTGGAAGAAGCGAAGGGATGGCAAAATACGCCGTTGGATGAAGGATCGTTTTGTCAGCTTAGCATCTATCGGTGCCTCATGACTCCCTGGGTCGAAGTTCAAGAGATTACATGATTCACTTGTTTGAGACGATTGTTGATGCGGTTCCAAATTGAAAGCAGTGATGATAACATTGCAGCTTTCTTGTTTCTTTTAATGCTGGAACGTAGTGGATGCTTCTTTGCACGTATCTTTGTGGTTGCTTCTTTATTAATCCATGTTGGTATTTGTTTCTATTCCCTCTTCCACGTTTCTGTTTTCTTGATGTTGCTATATTATTTTGTATGGCGTATCTAATGAATTAATCAAAGGAAAGTAGATTAAAGAACTGTAAAATGGTTGATGCGTAAATTTGTGACAGGCGGAATATGTCTGACAGGTAACAATTCAATATATTAATGCTCAGATTGAATTTCCCTCAGCTTTCATCCCACAGGATTTCCAATGCAATTAGCAGACTTTAGTCGTTACTATTATTCATTGCTTTCAAGTTGGAATTCTCCACAAACCTCCAAATTGAATTAATCTGGCGCTCATTGGTGGCCAGCTTCGAGAGATGATTTCCACAATTCCGATGAGAAGTCGTGACCAGTGGAGCCAGTTTAGTCGAACATGAAGACAGTTACTCAACGACGGCATTGGATATAGGTCTTGCTACATCATGAACTGATAGGAGTAGGAAATATAGACCATTGGATTTCGACCCACTGGCTCAATAGTAAGGTTCTGGCCATGGAACCTGAAGGTCCTGGGTTCGATCCCTGAGGTACAGGGTCATGGGTGTGCAATGCTGAGGAGTCCCATACTAGGACAAAACAGCTATCCAGTGCTCTTAGGTTTCTGATGTTCCTTCAACTAGTGTCAGTCTATAATGAATTCCAACCTGAAATCAATTAATGAATCCCCAGAAACCTCCAGATTAAATACAGAAAGGTAGTCTTAAATATATTGACACGAGATCCTTAGCTTTCTAATGACTTTTATTGTTTTACTCGTTCATCATTTACTTAGTTATATTAGTTGTAAACTTCATGTCTTGTAAATAATTAGCAGTTTTGTTTCATGATGTACACAATAGCATGTCAGCGGTTGGTTTCACACTTTGTTATCAGTATTCATTTTGGGTTTCGAGGGATAACGTAACTCGAACTCAACCGTTTAATATTTCTGACCTCATGAGTACATATCACTAGGCCACATCATGTATCACTACAACTCCAATAGTCGGTTGTCATTCCATCAGTACTTAGTCAATAAAAAAACTGCTTTAATGACATTAATGCCTTCCCGAAAATTCCAGTGTTCTGTCACTTGTAAATTCATGACTGTTATCCACCCCCTATGTTGAAAAATCATTCTTGAGAATTCCAAACCACTAATCTTGTCACCCTGAGCCTTCGTCCAACCTAATCAAAATTCTACTGTCATTGGATGTTGAGGTTGGTGGTCCCTCAGAGTGCTCAACACATGTGCTGTAAGGCGATTCATGTTAACGTCTTTATTATTGAGCTTTTAGATCAAGCTTATATATATATATATATATATATATATATATATATATATATCATCACTCACTGTGATGCAGGCATATCCAGCTGACGAGTCCCGAGTAGGACGAAACGCGGATCCTGGATTCCTCTGCTAGTCACCAAGATCAGTGTAACATTTAAATGATGGTTGTTGTTTGTTGTTACAGATTCAAACAACGGATTGCCGGAATCAATGTATGGTCGTTATTACCATTTGTTTATTCAAGGTGAATTGGATGATCTTATCTCACGGGTACCTGTTTTAAGAATTGAAAAATCTTTTTATGAACAAGGAAACTGGGTTGTACATGTAACGAAAACTGTATAGAATGTGTTTTTTTTTTAATTAAAAAGTTGTATATACTACAGAAAAGCATGTCTTTCGGTATTATTTATTTATCCCATGGGTTCCTAGTGAAACATAGGGTTTCAGTAGCACGTCGCTATTTCACTTCCTTCTCTGCAGCCTTTTCAACCTCGCTCCACGACGCCCCACAAGCTTTCATTTCTTCCTCACACGATCTCCTCCATGTCACCCTCAGCTGGGACACCCAACTCGTCGTTTCCCCTTCGGCTTCCACTCGACGATCTGGACTGGCGGGTAATGTTCCTAATCGGTCTTCTCAGTGTATGCCTAATGCAATCCATCTCCACTTCTGCATATTTGTTGGACGATGGTTTGTTGGTTCGTTGGAGGGCCAGCCAGAGTTCCTTGTTACTTATTCTTATTATTCTGACCATCTTGAGTATGGAGTGAGCGTAGGTGGCAGCTGTTAATGAATGTCTATAGTTTGTTGGAAATGCTTTTCGTAACGTGCCAAGTCTCTCAACTATCACATAGAAGCACTGACTTACTTGACTGACATAAGTATTGAAAATGCGGATGTTGTTGACGCTTTATGGTGAGTGGAGTGGAATAGATCTCTACACTGATTTCAGATGAATGAATGAAGGTCTATCTTGCTGTCTTTCCGATGCTGGCTTTGACATGCGCATGTGTGCCGCTGCTGCCTGTAGTTGGAACGATGCTGCCTGGGTAGGTGAAAGAGATTACTTTCTTTAGGTTACTCCCGTTAATGCTGATTGGTGCTTGTTGTTGATTCTATTGTTGGTTGGGTACATTCATCACCTCTGTCTTCTTTACATTCACTTGAAGTCTCATCGTCGCTGCCTCTTCTGTCAACTTGTTAGTATTCGCCTGTAGATCCTCGAGTTTATGCCACAAGAGATTAGACATAAATCAACATGGGCGAAATCCGAATCTTCTGGCGTGTTTTCATCGGTCAAACAGCGTATGCCCATCTTCTCGCTCCTCACAATTTGTAGCATTGTCCAGTCGACCACAACCAGGAAGATGATCGGTGATAGTAGGTGGCAGTCTTGTCTTACTCCTTCCTGTCTTCATTTCAAGGCATTACTGAGCAGCTTTCCATTTTGAATCACTTGGCATGTGGCGTCTTCATAAAGCTGTTGAATGAGGTTGATAAAGGTTTGTAGCACTAAAACCGTAGTGTTGAAGCAGCAGCTGCCATATTACTTGTCGGTTGACGCTTTCGAAGGTCTTTGCAAAGTCGATTAAGTTGAGGTTGTGTTGAGTTGACTGCCATTCTTATTCTGTTCTGTTCTATGATGATGCGAAGCATGGCGTTGCAATTTGATCCGCACATGATTTGTTCCTCCTGAGTCCAGCCAGCCAGTTCCGGTCGTAATTTCGAATCGAGAGCATCTTTTAGTCTCTCCAGGATGATGCGGCTTAATATTTTGCTTGGGGTAGACAGGAGTGGAGCATGATTCCTTGCCAGTTCTTGCAAAGACCTAGGTCTCTCTTCTTCGGGAGTTTGAGAAGGTAGCCGTTCTTCCAATCTGCTGGCAGATACCTTTCCTCCCTTCCTTGCAAACCTTCTGCAGTAGTGGTGTGAGCATTTATCGATTAGACATATGAAAATTAAATATATCGAAAAACCTCACTGTAAACGAAATCTTGAAGGGATCAAAATGTTACCAGTCTACGAAATATATCTCTCCTAGATGGATTTAAGGGAATGAGCTTCTGTAAAGTCGGGGAACGAGTCACTCCCAAGACCAAATAAGTAAATGGATTTTGGGGAATAGAAGGTAACCATTTGCTTTTATTTGACTTATTTGTCAGTTAGTATAACTGGTCTGGCTATGTTCAACAGATGCTCTTTGGTACTGATTTTTAGAAAAGTCGCTTCAATTTTGATAGTATTGATGGGTAATGGCTAGGAGTGGAATCCGCGACACGCATTTAGTCTTGTTTGGCACTTATCAGCTGGATATACCAGCCTCCCGACCGAGACTCGATTCCAGGACTAGTTGTTTCAAAAATCAGACCGCTATTCACTAGGCCACTGAGTCACAATAGCCACTTCTTGCTCGATGGGCGTCGTATGGTTTGTTTAATATTGTAGCTTGTGAATCTCCGTCGTCGACTGAACCGAATTGATTGGCGACTGCTGATATATGGGCTCCTGAGCGGATGCCTCAATATTGCCTATCGTTTCAATCTTGATATTATTGTCTGATAGTGGCTGGCAATGGAACCAAGAACGGGTGTTTCGTCCTGTCTGGAACTCATCGCTTTAAATTCGAGCAGTGAAAAATACTATTTTTGGGCACTTCCTACGTTGGAATAACTTTCCATACTCAGGGTAACTAAAAGTGGATATGAAAGAAAGCATTTTATTTTCACTTCTGAATGCTCATCGCTTTACGTCTTAATGACTACTGGGAATCAGCGATGTTTGTACTTTAAACTGGTTTGATTGCTGATTTTTTGAGAGTGTTATCTACTTGCAATTAAATCAGTAAGTGAGCAGTGCTACTAATAATTTTAGAATGTTAGTCTATCAGTATGATTTGAGACATTTATCAACTTAAAAAATTATTTAGCTTCCGCCTACGTCATAATGCTATCCTGCTTCGATTAATAGTAGAATGATCAAGCCAAGAAATATAACTGTAGCCCTAAAAGTTGCTTACTGTTGTAACTTCATAGGTCTTTATTTTATGTTCATATGACAAACAGAATTGACGTTTAAAGATCAGCAGTAGATAGTTTACTAAAGCTCACATAGAACAGCCTTTTCTTCCGCTAAATCTTAAAACTATTCTTCTGTTCCTTCCTGACATTATTTCATTTGTACATTGAAATCATGTGATCAAGTGGATTTATTGACTAGACAAATGATGTAATTAATTCTCAATTTGAAGATAAACATATATACGCTTAGACTGCTGCCTGCTTATTTCTCTCCTCACTATCATGTTTTATCGAATTGTACATCACAATTCATCCACTATTGAATACCTATCTCAACGATTATTGTTTCTTTTTTTTACTGAATTTAATTTATTATTTGATATTTCATCTTTATGTTTCACATAAAAAGTATTCAGTTATCAGATTTAAGTCAAGTTTATGAGTTTACATTATGTTTATTCAGACATCATTATGGTACTGAGGTTAAATGTTTAATGGGACTAGATGAATTTGAGCGAATATTTAAAATTGATTTTTTAAAAGGATTTCTTTTAATGCATACACCTGATAATTCTATCAAAGAAATAACCCAAAAGAACACAACAACTATACCAATTGGTTGTATGATTTACTTTACAAATATTTCACCATTACACGGTGGTTTCGGTTTAATTTTGGATCAATTCTATATTGTACCAGAATTTCGTTGTCAAGGTCTTGGACATATGATGATGAGTAGACTTTGCAAAGAAGTGATTACACTGAATGGTAATTATATTAAATTATCTTATCAAGATTGTATTGGATTAGAAAGATTTTATACTAATTTAGGATTTATAAATCATACTCGTCAATCACCTGGTTTGCATATTTTTGAACTATATGGAAAGTCGACAGTTACTGACTTCTTGCGTAATTACAGTCAAGTAGAAGATGAAGATGGACAGCAAGAGCAACAATCGACTATAATGATACTTCCATGTACTGGTCAGATATCTTCTAACCTGTCAATATTTTATCCCATTGGTCTACAACATTGAATGAAACATTATTGATAGTTTTACAGATTATAAATTCCCTAAAGCTCAGGTTGTTACAGTGTTAAGCTATGCAAATACTTGTGATAAGAATACACTACAGATAATTCAGAGAAAATGTTCAATTGAAGAAACATGTAATCATAAAGGAATGTGTATATATGTGGAACAGTGTTGTGTATGCTGTTGGCTTGGTCCAATGTTGAATTTCTCTGATTTTGTTGGTGATTTAAGTATTTTATCAAAAAGATATATTCGATCACGTGTACAATTATGGCAACAACTTGTACCAGAGTTATGTGGTGTAATATGGGAAGTACCATGTGGTGAAAATTCTTATCGATATAAATCAAATATAAGCAAATTAATTCATTCATTAGATATGAGTTACTTAAATGATATTACATTGGCTAAACAATTGATTCAATTGAATGTAAGCGATGATACAACACATGAAGGATGGAATATTAATTATTTGAATAAAGAAAATATTATAAAGTTAAGTAATCAATTAGTGAGTGATATAAACTGAAAGGGCTTAGCTTAATTTCCATTTATTACTCATATATCTATGTATGTCTCGAAAGCTTTAATTTTAGGTTTTATTTTGTTTTGTAGACTTATTTTACTATTTCAAGTGAATAGAAACAGATTATTTTGCATTTTATTCACTTCTTCACTTCTTGATTAAGCATCTGTAAGAGAGTTATTAGTCATTCCTACAGTCTTACTGGCGTATGCCGAGCTACCGCCTACCTCAACGTGTTATGCCAGGGGAAGTTAGATTAGTTTGGAAGAGAGTTCAGGGTTGTGAGACTCAGACAATGGCACCAATCGATGAAATCTCTGACTCTTGGTTTTAACCGTGTGTTGGTGGAGGAGGGTGTAGACTACCTAGCTGGGGCGTCGGAGACGATAGGAATCAGTGGTTGAGAATTCTTCCTGATATGGCTGTAAATCGGTGCAATTGTATTCACTTGACGTCTTCCTAAGCTTGAATATTTGCTCTGATCATTACCTTCAAACTGCTTACTCTTTTACATAATTTTTTTACTTTGATATCACTCTTTTTCTGCCTGTTCTTTTTATACTAATATGAAGTGTGGCAATTTGAACAAATGTACTTGTGTACAAGGTTCTACTTACTTGTCCTCCTTGACAATCTGAAGTTGGACCTATAATTATTCACGCAGTCAACTTTTAACCAATGAGTGATTAGTTCGACTTCGATTCGATCCATTTAGGTTTTGACTAAAGGTGAATCCTACACAGTATACGACGTGCTTAATGCATGCTGACTTGGATTATTTCACTGAAGATTTACTGGTACTCAGTATTTTTAATCGTTAGACATTCAGTCACTTGATTAGCCTTCGCTAAGCATTATGCTAGGTTTAAACATTTCTTGGTAAACACTTATGGTTCTTTAGATATCATAGCTTGTAAATCTCTGTCATTTACTGGACCGAACAGATTGGCCATTATTGGTATATGTGCTTGTATACGGATACTTTGATATAGCCAGTATGTTTAGTTTTAGCATTAGTGATAGAAAGGGGCCAGCAGTGGAATCCAGAACGTGTGTTTCATCCTGTTTTGCGATCGTTGGCCTGATTGGTCCTAAGTTCTAATCTTAGTGGGAACATCAGTCACTAGGAGGCAAGTACATCCAACTGAAGAGTCCCAAATAGGAAGAAACGCGTGTTATAGATTCCACTACTAGCTACTCTGCAGCATGGATATCAAAACTCATGGTTCTGCCTAGTACTATTGTAATATTTAATTAAAGGCGGAAATAATTATAATCTGTGCCTACTGATAAGTGAACACAACAGCCTGGGTTTACTCTGAAACACTTTCGGTCATGAATAGAAGAAACTGATGCGTACAAATATTTTGAATGAAACATTCACAGTTCTTTGATCAATAAAAGAAGGGGAAACTGAGAATGCAAGACTTACTGGTTAGCAAAAAGCAGAAATTAATGCTAAAGAACCTTATCATGTAGCATAAATTACTAATGGATTTGGTACAACGTAGTTTTCTTTCGCATTGATCAGCATTGAAGTAAGTGAATCGTTATCCCGTGTTGTGAAACCATTAAAGAAGATTCTGGACAAATTGTAAGTCTACATTTTACACAGGAAACATTGGTTATTAGGTTTTCTGAAACCTTCCCACCTCACTTACTTGAGCTATACGAGTTCGTTCATCCTTTCATATCTCAGACTTCAGGTTGCTTTCATCTTTCGCGTCTGTTAACATTATTCCTATCATAGTATATTAGTCTGGGTAATTTGTCTGAGATTTAACAGTTGAAAACGCTTGGATCTTCATGCTTTCTGACACGGTTTCCAGTTTGCCTCTATAACTGATCATCCTCTTTTACTTTCTTTGATTCCATTTGCGCGAATAATTTTGGAGCCTCGAAAGCCATTAATGCATACTGAAGTTCTTGTTGGCAGTAGCCTTCCTTTTGTTTCTTGTTAACTGTTAAACATCCCGTTGATATTCATCCATCATCTTTTACTTTGAAGTTTTGGAAGTAGGCTATTCAAATCAATGCTAATTTGATGGTGTTGTGGTCTCTAAGCTGGATGGTTTAATCTGGAAGTCTATATTCTCATTCTAGACACCATCAGGAACACAAACTTTGAAAAAGTGAGCTTTGGGATTCGTTTCACTAGTGGCTTGCTAGCTTGTCCTGATGATCTTGCGTGCGATTAGTTGTTTTCGTTAAAATTTCGTCATTGTCTCCATACCTATTTCGACTGGTTGTCTTATCGAGGTGAACTATGACCTTCTCTTTGTTTTTTTTCTGATTGGTTGATTGATTGGGTCAGTGTCAATATGTCTGTTGATCGCTGACTGATCTGAATGCCGAACTTCGAAAAGTCCTCTAATATCTTTTGTATTTTCGCTATCCAGTGTTTCCACATTTCTCCATCGAATTTATGTCCACAATTGTCTCTATGTATTGATATGAGCGAAGATATTTCGTGACTCTTCACTGCTAGTTGATTTTTATATTGAGGGCGACCACTTTGTCCTATGTGGTGTTTTTCGCAGTTCCTGTAGTTCATTTTGTAGATAATGTTTGACCTGTCTTCCTTTGTATTGTATCTCCTGGCTTGCATAGCAGTGAGTGAAGAGACTTTGTAGGCTACAATGTTTTAAAAAGTTTCAGTAATCTACTTACGATCTCGGATACTTTATTCATGTGAGGTCAGACGTTCCGTTTATTGGTTTACTTGGGTAACTTTTTGGCTGACGTTAAATTAGACAAACATCTTTTGATGAAGTTGTATGGATAGCCGTTCTTCTACAATTTGCTGCATTATACATTTCCTGTGTTTTGCAATTTGTTTCCCGTTGAGGAATTATGTTGGCCAGTGAATGAATAAAAACCTTCATGGTGACTATGTCGTTTCATCCTCTTTCCTTTTCTGAATAGCGTAATAACTAAAAATTTTACTTGATCATTCAACTGATGATGATATAGTGAAAACTGGATGTGCTGAATGTCACTTACCTGATAGAAATTTGAAACTTGATTTCATGAATTGCGTCCAAATGTTGGAAATAATTGTATGTGGTAATATGTAACTGTAGACTATTTACTACCTTATACTTTATATCCATGACGCAAATATTTCCACATTAAACATCTGCCATTTTGATGCACGCTGACCATTCATTACTAGAGAATTCTTTCCGTGTGAAGTGTCAGGTGAGTATGGAGTGGTGTATATCAAGGATATTCACTCTCTTCATGTTTATTTAATTCTGTCATAAGCCTACCCACAGAGGTCAGCATTCTTTATCCGGCTTTAATAATACTGACCTTATGACTGGAGATTCCTTAGTAGACCTATAGTACACAGATAACATAGTTCTGTCAGATCCAGATGCTGATAAGATAGAGTCCTGTGAACACCTTGAGTATCAATTCGAGAATCGTTGGTTTGTACTCCTCACCACTCAAATGAAAACTGTTGTATAACGACTGGTCTATGTTGGCACCTAGCCTAACTATAGGAGTGGACTGGTCGAGTGAACTGGTCACTGGAGCAGCTTTAGTGTGTCAGTGACTGATAAAATATCTGCATGAATACAGAAAGTACACTTGGCCTCTGGAAACATACGCCGTCTATTGTGTCGTCGTGAGGTATGACTGCTTATTTAGAGACCGATTGTGTTGCACTACAGTTCGCCGCGTTCTATTATATGACTGTGGAATATGGCCAATAAAGGTAGGAAACAAAGATTTCATATGTTTAACCACCGTTGCTTTCGTGGTATAAGCCGTATGTCATGGTGGCTGCATGTAATTAATTCAATCGATAAGGTTGTGAACATTCAGAGACTCAGATGACCAGGATATATACTACTGCTCCGCAGTCACCACCTGCCTCGTTGTGCAGCGTTCGCTGAAGTAGGTTTAGACTGGAAATATGCTATAGGCGCTCATACCAAAGCATGGCGTCGATCTCTCATGTCTCTGACTATTAGTCGCTGTCAACCATGCAAATGAATACTTCTGTTTGGGTTCAAGGAAAATCGGTGGTCGGATACTCAGGAATATGGATCACATCGATATTAATGGTTCACATGAATGCATATGTCTCCCTCTAAACTGTCATGCAGCTTTCCATGTAGGTAGTAAGGTAAACTTTTACATGTAAAAAGGAAGAGCAATATTCCTATCTTTCCTTTCTTCTGGTTTGCATTACCTTCCTTACAACAACAACTACTAGTACTACTACTATTTTTCATAGTTGCCGTAATATCGTATCTGACGTGTACTCATGACGTTATCATTCCTTTTTTATGATTGTTTCTTTCTTCCCTGGACTGAGTCTTTTTATTTGTCAAGTGCAGATAGTCGGCAGAAAGTTCACCGTTCACCTGAATGTCAGGTTTTCATGTGCGGTTTATATGAATGTTCTACTCAGAAAGAAGTACTAGGCACAAGATATATTGCGAAGAAACATACTGGTAACCTTAATAGTAGTAAAAATAGCAGCAAATAAAATACTCAGAAGAGGAAACTGGATAATATAGATGAATTATATGATCTAAAAACTCGAAATGCCTACGAGAGAAGACAAACAGTAGGTACATTGCCTTCACTTCATTGCGTTTGTGTTATAGTAAATGAGACTTCAAGCACTGTAGGTATACAGCCCACTGTCTTCTTATTTGGATTAAATGAGAATCAGCCCCTTCATGGATGGGTCTGGTTACCATTATACTCCACCTACTCCATAACAGATAATCAACTAACAAATTACTTCCAAAACGCACTCACTGGTCAGTGATATTGGTTGGTTGGGTATATGACAAAAATTCACCCCAAAACGAAGAAAACTGACTTCTAATAGTTTGATCACTCTGATGTGGATAGCGAAATCTGCACGTCGTTCATGCAGTACTATGGACAGATGCTAAACGCTAAGAAAACTTGTCTGATATCTATAGTATAGTTAGGGAATTAAAAGTTTCTCTAAATCAAGACATTGGAAATATTCAAATTAGTTCTCAATCAGTGTTATTGCTTGCATTATCCCATCGTTGACTGGACCGAATTGATCTGTCTCCATTGGTATATGCACTCTTGTACGAATGTCTCAATATTGTCTTTGTTTTAATTATATATATTAATGATGGATAGTCGCTAGTATTAGAATCCAGGATGCACGTTTCGTCCTATTTGGGACTCGTTAGATGGATGTGCCTGCCTCTAAGTGAGTGACGTAGTTCCCACCGGGACTCGGACCGGTCGTTTCAAACGTCGGAGCGTCATCCACTAGACCACCGAGCCACGATAGCCGCTTCTTGTGCAACAAGTATAGGACAAAACGCGCATCCTGGATTCCACTGCTAGCCACTATCCATCACTAATGTAGTTCTCAATCACAGGAATTGGTTTGATGTACTGTTATCAGCTCAGGACCAGATGGACAACCTCCAGAAGCACTGAGAACAGACGCAGAGACAACAGCAAACAAGCCCACTCCACTACTGCAGAAGGTTTAGGAGGAAGGAAAGAAAGGTACCTGCAGGCTGATTGGAAGAAAGGTTACATTGTCAAACTCCCGAAGAAGGGAGACCTAAGTCTTTGCAAGAACAGGGACTGGCGCGGAATCATGCTCCTGTCCACCCTAAGCAAAATATTAAGCCGCATCATCCTGGAGAAACCAAAGGATACGCTGAATTCAAAATTATGACCGGAACAGCCTGGCTGGCTTCAGAAGGAACAAATTGTGTGCGCATCAAATTGCAATGGTACGCTACACATCATCACATCAATCAGTGTGGAGATCTACTGCACTCAGCATAAAGCGTGAACAACATCCGGATTTTCAATACTTATATCAGTCAAGCAAGTCAGTGCTTCTATGTGATGGTTGAAAAACTTGGTGCTTCACGAAAAGCTCTTCCAACAAACTACAGACATTCATCAACATCTACCGCCTATGCTCACTCGACACTGAAGATCACATGGCCAAAACAATAAGAATAAGCAACAAGGAACTATTGGAAGGAATCAACCAAGAACCATTGCCCAACAAATATGCAGCAGATGAAAGTGGAGATGGATTGGACCGAGCATACATACACTGAGAAGGCCTATTGGGAACATGACGCGCCAGTCGAGGCTGTCGAGTGGAATCCAGAGGGGAGACGACGAGTTGGGCATCCCAGCTGAGGGTGACATGGAGGAGATGGTTTGAGGAGGAAATGAAAGCTAGTGGGGAGTCGTGGAGCGATTTTGAGAAGAGTGGAGAGAAGAGAGTGAAATGGAGGGTTGTTACTGAATGTCTGTGTTCCACTAGGAACCCAAGGGACAAATAATCATGATAATTGTTATCAACCTGCTCAAATGATAAGTCAAAATTAAAGTAATTTGTGCAGTTCAGCTGTTTAGGCTGAACTGATTTGAGCAGATGCCAGAAGCCAAACGAAACATAGGATTGTCCAGTGTTTAAATAACCCCAATCTGACTAGAGAGAACTTTAATTGAACAAATTGGTTTATAGCTACTTATGTCAGTCAGTAGTATGGATTGTGCAGCTCTCAAATTCACATCACTGACATCAGTATTAGTGTCGAGAAAATTGTGTTTTGTATGTTATTGAATATTAAAGCTTTTAATAGAAAATAAGGTGAAATTTCACAGTTATGTACCATCTGAATTGTATTATTTCTACTTTGAGCTATGTCCTTTAAAGACACTCTCAGGATATCAAAACAATCCCATTTGAACACAGGAAAACTCAGCAAGCGATTTTAGTGAGTAAAAAAATTTTCTTTCCCATAAAATCATTCTCTTAGCTGTACATTCATGAATATAGAATAAAAAGGATTGACCACTCCAGATTAATTTCTAGTCAATGATCCCAAAGAGTAGTTACGCAATATGGAGTGAAACAAGGTGGTTATGTAATAAAAACAGCTGCGCCATTTGTGGGTTATCTAGAGTGGTCTACGATGACCATGGCAAAGAAAGAGGCTGTACAGATTACTTGCTCCTGTGGAGTCAAGTACATTGGTTATACCATGCGACAAGTTATGCAGCGCACTCGCAAACACCATCCAGCTTGACTGACAAGAGGAGAACGGAAATGCATCCTCAGTCCTGTAAAAGAACACTGTATAAACTCAGGATATTTGACTCGTTTTGATAAGTCTTTGGAAATTCTACACGAACTAGCACCAAAACACTGGAAAGTAGTGATGCTAAAGCATCTAGGCATGAGTGAGACATTAGATATTGAAATATTCATACCATCAATATGCCTTCAAGAGAAGTATGTACAACCTCCTTCTTTGCCATGGCCATCGTAAATCGTCAATCAGTCTAGATAACCCATATATGGTGTAACTATTTTTATTGTATTATCATTCTGGTTAATGCCCCATTGCACAACACCTTTTTGTGACTCAATTCATACTGACTTTTGACCAGAAATTACTTCAGAATGTTCTCTCCTTTCTACTATATACTAAGAAATGAACAGCTTAGAGAATGATTTCATCAAAAAGAAAACTTTTTCTTCATTGTAATCGTCTACTGTGTACACCTTAGTAAATTTATAGAACAACGACAGTTATTTCTTTGAAATATTTTTATTTACTGAAATTCTTTGTTTAAGTAATACATTTGAATAAAAAGATTGATCACTAATACTGTGAGTTAGTAAACAGTTTACACGGTATAGTCAGTAATTAGATAAATCTGTGAGACATCATTGTACAAATCTTGATCACTTGTCAGTACCAAAGATATATCCGTACAAACTGTATCGTTGTTAGGTGGCCATGATTCAATCCATATAGCATTGACAACATTCATGTTGTTAAATGTTCCAATTGGCACAATAGTTATTCGTAGGTGTACAGGTTCAGTTAGTCTGAATAATTTGTTAGAATTACTCTTCAACTGTTTATTGATTTCATTTCTTACACTCTTATGAATCAATAAGCGGATAGATGTGATAATTACTCCATTGTTAAATAAGTTTTTATCACCTGGTTTAATGATCTAAGAGAGTTTTAAACAAAAATAGAAAAAAATGTAATTTTCTAAAACGGTTTGACAACAATGTCATGTGAATAGTTGTAACAGTTAAAAATGACTTCTATACCTTGAACTATTTAAGAAAATAAAGTCGAAGAAGAAGTATTTAGAGATGCAACCATTTTTAGGTATAGTGTGCACTAATATTGTGAAGATCTTCATCAGAAGCTCAAAATCCCTGAAGCCTTTCACAACCAATCATGTAGCAAAAACGTTTTTTTTAGAAAAATCACATGACCCTGTGTGTCAGACTATCTGAAGAGGTGAAACTCAATAGGATACGATGTTTTAGAAAAACTTTAAAACAGTCAAGACCATTATAAAAATATATAAACAGTTGTGTTTTTTCTTTTTAGATAATTTAATGTTGCGATTCACCTACTTACTGCCTTTTCCATTCACAGAAAAAGTGAGAGACCCTCAAGGGTGAAATCTGAAGGTTATTTTTCAAGTTTTCACTCTCATACATATTTATAATAGGTTATATCATTTTAGTTAAATGTTCTAGTAATCGGTCCAAGAATTTATCTAGTAAGTCAAGAATAAGTTTCAATGAAGAAGTGGAACACAGAAAAAAAAGCTTTACCGCTTAGTTAATATCCTTCTACATTTATTCAGAAATTCATAAACACTCACAAAATCAGAAAAGGCAGTGATATGAGTAGTTGTTTCAACACAAATAGGAAGGAATGTAGCGGGAAATCGAAGAGCTTACGTGTCATTCTCAGTAAAGCTATGTTTAGGATGGTATTCATACCTGAAAATCAACTTTCTAGCATCGAGCTTTGTTAGTTGAAGAATTCCATTAATCCAGTTAGATAAAATAAGTTGACTTACCAAGTAGCTTGTAATGACTGTAAGGTTAAGCATGTAGACCACACCAGCCAATCAGGGTAAATCAGATGATCAGAACGTAGGGATTTAGCTAAGTCTAAGTAAGTAGACCCTACTAAGATGAGCAGTGTGGAGTAGTAATCACTCATATACATCCATGCGTTAACAAAACCAAACAGTAAACCCTACATTCTAATCTAGGTGTGTGGAGAAACAGGTTGGTCACAGAATCTTTTTCCATCGATTCAATGCTTAACATACATACTAGGAATGGTTTGACATTGATTCTAGGTACATGGGATTTCTAAATACTGATGAAGTCGCAGAATGAAAAGCTATCTGACCAACAAAGTAACTAAGACAGTAGGTTGTGTGATTACCTCAACATAATTATGAACAACAAAGTGTAATCAAGACGTCATCTAGTAGACAATACTTTATAACAGAGTGGTATAGCAAAATAGACTAATCTAGTAGAGACGGTATTCTTTGTGTATTACAAGACATTTGGAGTCATAAACGCGTGAATCAAGGGTCTTTACGTTTTGGTCCTGATCAAAAAAGGCATGTTTGTAACAACGAGAAAACTTTTTGTCTGACTTTTCAGTTAATTAGTCAACATTAATCCGTATGAATATCTACTGTGCTCAGCATAAAGCGTGAACAACATCCGCATTTTCAGTACTTATGCCAGTCAAGTAAGTCAGTGCTTCTATGTGATGGTTGAAAAACTTGGTGCTTCACGAAAAGCTCTTCCAACAAACTACAGACATTCATCAACATCTACCGCCTATGCTCACTCGACACTGAAGATCACATGGCCAAAACAATAAGAATAAGCAACAAGGAACTCTTGGAAGGAATCAACCAAGAACCATTGCCCAACAAATATGCAGCAGATGAAAGTGGAGATGGATTGGACTGAGCATACATACACTGAGAAGGCCTATTGGGAACATGACGCGCCAGTCGAGGCCGTCGAGTGGAATCCAGAGGGGAGACGACGAGTTGGGCATCCCAGCTGAGGGTGACATGGAGGAGATGGTTTGAGGAGGAAATGAAAGCTAGTGGGGAGTCGTGGAGCGATTTTGAGAAGAGTGGAGAGAAGAGAGTGAAATGGAGGGTTGTTACTGAATGTCTGTGTTCCACTAGGAACCCAAGGGACAAATACTAACAACATAACATTCCTTATAAAGCCAAGGGTTCACTTTCTTCTGATCAATTCATTGAACGCATAGTAGGGTAGAGTTAGTTAGAACCTGCTGGTGCTAAGATCTACGTATTCCACCCTACCATCGTTCGCTGAATATCATACAACTTTGATCAGATCAAGACACGATTCAAACGCATTGAATTTTGATCACAGGTCCTAGCTAAGTAGAGAAATATAAACTTTATGGTTAGTGGTCCCTGAAGAACTGGGAATCGGTTTTCGAATGCATTTTATAATGTAGCTCAGAATGCATCATTTAAAACCTGGAGATCATTACACACAGTACTTTTTATCTATGCTCTAATACACTTCTTGTTTATTTATACATCTTTGTACACACATCGATTCTTATTTCCTTCTGTGCTATCTGTCTTCGACCAACTTGCGTATGAAAGGTTAAAATTTGGTTGTATAGAGTCTAAGTACTTAATTGTAATTTATCTCAAAATATATGGACATGTGTTGCGCATGGTGAGTTAGCACCTACCATGACTTGGAATCCTAACAACAGTCAGATTAGGCGAGGAGAACACTCAGGTCTGTCAAATAAAGTCGTGGCACCAGTCCATGAAGTCTCTAACTTTTGGTCTGAGTCGTTTAGGTAGATGCAGAATACCTGAGTGGGATCCTTGAGACGATAGGAATCAGCAGTTGCAGACAGTTGGTGACAGGGCTGAAAATCACCCTCAATAGAGCAGACGTTTTCATTCGTTGATGTCTTCTAAAGCTTGAATATTTTCACTAACTTTCGTTTTTAAATTGTTTGTCCTTTCATATACCTTCGTCTTCATTGATATGTCCTTTTCTATGCCCTTGTTCTTTTGCATGCTACCACTATGTAGTATAGCAGGTTGAAATGCTACACTTCAATGCAAGGTTCTATGTTTTCTGACAGTCTGTCACATCTTAGAATAAATCATTCAGGTACATGGATGCTTAACATTCATACAATAGCATTCTGTTGTTGACTTTCCACTACATAAGTTATACATGTGTGTGCCGATCAAAATGACGAAACACAAGCCTATATGACATAATGAACTGACCAGAGTATAGTTTAAATTGTTGTATTTATAAACAAACAACTAGTTTGAACAACTTACTGATGCTATTAATCGATATTGTTGCTTTGAATTCTTTGAATTATAACAAATAATCCAGTTGAACAATGATTTGGGATTTATAATTATAGCAGCAGGCAGAACCAATTCAAATGATAATATAACACTAATATTACCACACAATTTATTCATTACTTTATGAAAATGCTTTGATATAATCCATTGACGCTTTAACCAGACATAAAATTTGAAATCATACAATGACAAACGTTTACCATCTATATTTTGTACAAATGCATAGTATTGTGTTTGTAGTAAGAAGAAGGTTGAAGTGATTTGAGATTTTATTGATTTTGTTTGGATAATTGATGAATTATATTGTTTTTCCAGTTGTCTGAAGATGGTTTCAAGTGTACTGGATAGACAAAGAAAAGCGAAAAGATGATCCAATCAATTTCTTGTACAAAATGCTTGTTTTGCAGTTACCAGCTTACATCATCTTTGACTTTGACTACCTACTTAAGGATAAGCATACTGTACTCCAGTCTATTATGAGACAAAAACACTGAAAAAGGGTGATATTAAAAGATTACAGGTTTTGATCACCCTTGTTTCAGCAATATTTCGCACCTAGGATGGAACCACCATGTGAATGATGTCACGGTTAGGCGAAAGGGACCAGCTAAGACAGGTAAATCTGTTGATGTAGTGGTGAAACTTTCTTTACCAGTTGAGGTGGCGTGAATGTGTCGTGCTGGACAAGTCACCGCCAATGTCGACGTGCAGTATGAATGAAGTAGAATAAGGCCAATGGTGGTCAGACCAACACACGGTAACAGTCTTTGAAGTCTCTGAACGTTGGTCTTAGTCGTGAACTGTCTGTTTCCAGTCTTTGAGACCACAATAATCAGCGATTGCAGAACCTTGGTGACATGGATGAAAATCGGTCACTTTCTGATATCTTCCAAAGCTTGAACATTTTCAATAGCATTCATTCTCCTCCGATTTACCCATTTCGATATCAGTGTTTTTTATCCACCTGTTTTTTGTATGCGAAAGTAAAGAGTATGAGGTTGTTCTCGGAAGTTTCACCACTAAGTTAGGCAAATTCGTCAGCACTTACTGTGTTTTTGTGAACAAATTTTTGTGAAGTCACCCAGACTGGTGATAAAACGTCCAGGCGAATATCAAACAATTATCATCCTCATTCTAAGCTGCAGAATCTTTTCTATTATTTCAAATGATAAGGATCTCTGAGATGAAACAATCTTTCTCTAGGCTTCAAATATACCTTGTTGACAAGAGCTGATAACCATGAAACTTGGATCCAAGGCTTCCCACCGATTGTCTATAATCAACTAACGTTGTTAAATTCTATTCTGCATGACATGCATTTTAATATCCATACTGTATCAAGTTTATTTTCAAAACAATGATAGTCAAATTGGAGAGGAATAAGGACACAAATACTCAACGATGACACTGGGCGATGGTTGCGCTATGTCATGAACTGACAGAAATTGGGAAGATGGACCAGTAGATTACAACCCAGTGGCTCAGTGATAACATGCTGGCCATGGAAACTGGAAGGTCTTAGGTTCGGTTCCTGGCGAAGTCATAGGTGCGCACTGCTAAAGAGTCCCTTACTAGGACGAAGCAGTTGTCCAGTGCTCTCACATTTCCAGTGTTCTATTCCAATGTTCTAATATCAGTCCATCATGAATACCAATTTTAGATAATAGTTGTATTGTTCATCAGTCACCGTGGTAATGTCTGACCATTTTGAAGACATTTATTTCCTTTCTGATGACTCATTCTCATAGATGTACGTTTGTAAATATATAAATGAAATGATAGAATGTCCAAGATAAGTTTCCGATCAGAGGTCAAATTTGATCGACAGACATACATGGGAATAAAATGATATTACGTAGCATAAGATATAATCTCAGTAGTTTCGAAAAGGAATAAAATATAGTGAATAGTAAGATTTTGGTATCTGGAGGAAATAAATAAACGTGTAGTAATACATGAAAGTAAACTAACAGATAAAATATAAAGAAGTACAGGGTACCTGATTAAGATAACGGTAAAGTGTTTTTACACGTTTTTGTGAATGCACAATTTCTATTGGAAGCTGTGAATTGCATAAGGTTCGAGTCCACATAATTTTCTAGTCCTCACTCCTTTTAAACAGTTTGGGAGAACGAGATTTTCAGAAAAGCTAGATATCTGGGACTTATGAGGTGTTCAACGATGTAGCTGAAAACGGTTTTGTGCTCATCATTCAGCAACCAAGCTGGGTAATATTTGCAAGTACGTTTTTCAAGCAAGCGTATAGTACAGCCGACCTACGAAGCTCCACAAAAGCAATTGAACTTGTAAATATACATTGATGAGGCCCAATGCTTCGACTTGTCTTTCATGCACTGATGAATCAGCTTCTGATATAAGAACACAATACTGAGATTCGTATCATATAATGTTCTACTAAGGGACCTTGACAAACGTTAACTAAGAGTGTGCGCAGCTGTATAACCTTTGAAACTGAGGCTCATTAAAAGTATTTTCTCCGATGCTGTATGGATTTGTTCCACAGTCTTCTTTTCTTTCAACTTTTTCGCTATAAATCTGGATAGGTAGCCATTCTCTGAGGGTATTTCTTGGATGATTTATTGTTCTTAAACATGCGAATTATCACTGAATATCTTTCTAACTCTTGATGAAAGTAAACTCACAAGATTCTTCATCCTACTTAAAGGCACTTAACTTCGAAATTTGGTCAGTTTCTCGTTCCAAGTCGGCTTTTTCTAGATAGATCTTGGAATAGAATTATCAGGCTTCCTTTGGAGTTCAACACAAAGGGAGTGAAATGTCGGATTTCGTTCAGCTTCTCGTGTAAATTTGACTGAAGGGTGGCTATCCTTAAAATTTTGAAGGAAACATTTCAGGTTCAGGCTGTCCTCACAAACAGTAAAGGTGTCACCCATGTGACTTTTGCATACATCAAGTTGATTGATTGTTGAGAGCAATGTACTGTTCTCATGGCTAGCTATAAAGCAGTCAGCAAGTAGCGTTTCAAGAGCCTATGCCATTACTGGACCATCCTTTTGTCTTTAAATTTTGTAATTAAATCTTAAGTGAACTTTAAACGTACATCTTAAGAGTTCTTTCAGGTAGTGGTTTGGTAGACGAAGATCTAGATTTCTAGAGTGAATGAAGTTGCACAAGACAAAGATTGTTTCTGTTAATAGTACTTTTGGGAATAATGATACGATGTCTAGTGAAACCATTCTTCTCCCGGACCAGTTAGTATCCTTGACTGACTTAGCAGACTCAAATTTATCAGGAACGTAGTGTTTCAAGAGCTGGTTCTTTACAGTCTTAAGAATTTCCACGAGCCATTTTTCAATTTTATAGTATAGTGAGTTTTTCATGCCCGGTATTGAACGAAGAAGGACGCCATCTTTGTACACTTAACAAACCATTCAAATGTCCAGTAGTAATGCCAGAAGCATGAAGTTGTTTGTAGAGATTAATCCAATGAGCGATTAGTCTTTCATTTCCTTCAGCAGTTTATTGAGTTAATTTTCTGTCTGCTTAGTAGGGTCTTTCTGATTTACCAGGTTAGAGAATTTCTTTTCATCTAGCAAAATAAGTGAAATCTTGTCAAAGTAATCTTAGTCAGTAAATGTTATTCTACTATCTTTATCTGGACGGATCATGGTGATATTTTCACTTTTCTAGATTCTTTTAATTTATTATTATGATCTTTTTACACAGCATATCGGTGGTTGGGTTTACTGTTGATGAACTGTAGACAGCGGTTGATCTGAAATTATCTAGATCACTGCTAGATGCTGGAATTAGATCTGTGGTCTTACCAATCATATTCTTGAATTCAACTTTAGTGTATCAAGTTCGTCGACTTTCGAACTGAAACCACAGAACTAAGGGCAAAAAATAAAGCCTTCTTCTGGATGGAGAAGAGAGATGCACTCAAGTAGTTGAATACATACTTTTCAGGTGAACGAAGAAACAATGCTTCAACAGTAACTTATATTAGGCTCTTCCTTAGTATCAATTCAGCATTTTCAGCTTGTTTCTTGATGATACTAACAACGTAGTCTTCGAATTCACTTCTTTCCTCGGTCGATAATTCAAATAAAACATGGGATATCTGTGATACTTTGTATTCATGTCCTGGTAGTCAAAATTGGGCAGCATTGATAAGATTCAAATATACGTCTTTTCAAAGTTGGTGGTTTGGAAAGATTTTTGTATTTGCCTCAGCAGTCTCAACAGAAAAACGCAGAAACTTACCTAGTCTGTCTGGAACATTCTATCATTTTATTTACGAATGTGTAGCTTTGAAAATGAGCTGTCGAAAAGATAATTGTCGTCGTTGTAACCTCTTTATGCTTTTGATGGACGAAATGAAGATTTTTTGATATTTATTATCATTGTATAATTTGCTCATCTTAATCGAGATAAGATTGAGGAGACTCTTGAAATTGTTGAATTTTAGCATCATGCAGCTGGATTCACATGGATGAATATGTACCCATAACATATTACAAAACAACATGTGAAACCATTTTACCAACTACATAACTGATTTTCAGGAAATTCTCACAACAACTCAATCGAATGTACATTAATCATTTACTGGAGACTTAGTAAGTCTCCAACTGCATACTGACTAAATTCAGGCGATTACTTTTCCAATATGGCTACCAACCCAAGTAAAGGGAAGTCAAGATACATTGAATATCACATTGCACAGTTGTAATAACTTCTGACCTCAACCTTTCGAAAGTGAATCAAGTATAAACATGAATTAAATTGACAATTAATTTGTAGCTATGCTGTTTGGGTAACGATTCCTTTCTTTGTTAAGATAGTAACATTCGTGAAGTTACATATACTTTCCTTGAGATTGACTTCCTTAAAATAATTCCTTTTTATATGTAATGAACTTCATTAAATAGCACAGGTAACAACCGATAACTTTAAAATGAATTCGCTATGCAGTTGAGTTATAGACGATAAAAGAAATCACTAACGTACATGCTGATTCGGCAAAATATTGCTATTTCCTAGTTGCTTCTCAATGAAAGCAGATAAGCTATCTGCACTAGTTTGTGGATTTTTGTTTGTATTAACAATAATTACTTGAAGGATACTTAAAAATCTTACTATAATGTATGTCTGCATTATCAGAATGATGTTTCGGAAATGTAGTCATTCTGAAAGTTTTTTTCGAGGAGAAAACTTTAAGTTTGATAGTTATAATGGACAGAAGCTAGCAGTGGAGTGTAGGACTCTTCAGATGGATTTGCCTGCCTCTTAGTGACTAATATCATCCTCACTCAGACTGAAACTTAGCGCCAGCAGCTTCAAACATCAAAGGGTTGACTACTAGAGGGGGGCACTGGGTCATGATAGCCACTCCTTATGAACGGCACATAATTTTCATGTTACTACCTATCATTTCAGCCCAACCAACGACAAGAAATTACAAGGAGTAAAACCAGAAACTTTATATGTTTTTGATAACGTTCTCAAAATCCTTCCAGACGTCATCATCACAATAAGTCTGTTATTAAATAAATTCTATGCATCCTTTACAAGTGTTGCAACACTAGAGACGATAAACACATTCACAACTTGCGATACGCTTGAAGAGTAAATTTGTTATCCTTCATTGAAGCTATAGTAAGAGAATAAAATAATATCTACACCTCACCAGAGGATTTACTTCAGCAGGTATCAAATAACAATTGATGGTCCGGTTACTGTTCACCAGATATTTTGGATACATTTAAAAACTATAATTCACAGTAGCTAACTTGCTATTTGTTGAATATTCTAATCGACATCCCCATGAGCAGTAGTTTACTGAGACACTTTGTGCAGATAAGCTTTCACTGCTTCTTGATCACCCGTATTTTAATGGTAAGAAATATACTTCATCTTGATTATTTCGCTATGAAACCAACTTTGTTCACTTCTATCTTCTGTTTTCACGAAGAACACAACAAATCCACACTAGTTTACATTGAGCATGATGCCTAGACTGACCTCAAAAAACTCCAGACAGGGAAATTCAAGTGGGAAGAGAGGGACCGAGAGAAAGAAAGATAAAACAACCCGAATACTGTCATATCAATAAGAAAATACTTTCTAATTGTTACTACTAAAAATTTGTACACAGTTTCAGTAGACTACACTACTTGCTTACTGTAGTTGTTCTTTCATTTTCACCCAGTTTGCTTCAATCAAATTCTTCCGCTTATCTAAATCTTCCATACTATACAAGTATTCGTAAAGTTTGCTGATAAAAGAAAAAGAAACAATAATTATAAAATCATGCATAAGTGTATATGTGTAATTCTGTGTTGCAGTGCAAGATGTAAGCTAAAACTATAATCTCATGGGGAATACAAGTACCACCAGTTTACAACAGTTATTCAAAAATATTCACGTGTTTACACAACTAAACAATAGTTAGCAGTCTAACTTCACTCGTATAACTTGATTTCCCAGAGTAGTAATGCAAAAAAAGGAGTCATGGATTATTCTGATAGTTACATTTCTCTTCAAGCTAACTGAAAGCTCCCAACGTCATTTCATACGTCATCATCACTTCTGCCTTACGATAATAATTTTGAAAGCTGATACATGGCAAGTTATGCTTTCATTTTTATCCCATACAGTATAACAGTAAAAGAAAGTATAAAAATAAGTAACAATGGATGGTTCGAGATAAGATTACTCGAAGGTTTAGTAAAAAGTCGCTATCTGAAGGGTAAACCAAGTCGGAATTTAGGAGATGGACTTGCCAGTGGCATTGTGTTTCTGTTGCTCTATACTACTAATTGATAAATATAGAAAATGTATACCACTTAATTCTGACTTAATGGTTGAATGCTAACACGTCTACCATGAAAGCTCAAGCTCCTGAGTTAAATTCTTCACGGGGTCATGTATCCGCGCTGCTGAAGAGTCTCATAATTGTGTGAAACAGGTGGCCAGAGCTCTCACGCTTTCAGTAGTTCTCCAGTTGCTGTCAGTCCGAAAACATTGCAACCTGATAACATTGCATCACTAAGGAGTAAGGTGTTATTCTACGTAAGTTCATGCGTTACGTGGATTCCGTCGATGCAGTTTGCGAAGTGGTCACTATGTTAGGATAATTACTATCCCTGTGTACTCTGACCGATATCAGATTGGTGGAGCTAACGTCTACAGCTTCCAGCGAAGTACATACAATTAATTGACACCATTTACAGCTATGGTGAGTTTCCTACCTTGACGACTGCACTGTAAGCTTGATCGAGATAAATCAGTTAGGTCTCATGACTGGATGACATGAAATCAGCTACTTCTCAGGGATCGACCAACTTACCTTATCCAGTTCAGATGAGGTCATGTAAAACCCAAGTAGGTCTGTGGTAACATGTAGTACATGGTGAGATAAGTTTGGATTCCTGAAGTGGTGTAAGTTTCCCCAAGTTTGAAAATATGCTTTGTTCATAGGTGTCAACAAGTATGAAACCTAAGTCAAGTTAGGATTCCTGTTGACTACTTTTAATTTCTATTATATCCCCAGTATTCTTTAATAAAGTTGTATTTTCAAGTTAAATTGTTCCCGTTGACCAGGATATTTAGGTCACACAAAACTGGCAATTTCGAAACGCATCTCCGAACACTATTCTGCACGATTGTCGATTGTAGAATGAAGGTCAACTACTAGTTTCATTCTTAAACATCTGCACAACTTCAGCCATATAATTTTACCAGAGTCCTATTTTCAATACCATCTAAAAGTCAAAGTAAACAGTTCAGCAGAGGTACACCTTCAAACGTTTTGCCAAATAGGATCGCTGGACCAAGCCTGAACTTTAACTCTTCAGAAACCCTCAAACTCAGTTGAGCTAGTGCTCACACTAGTGAGAGAAAAGTCGTGACCAGTAAGGCAAACATTGTGGCCATGAGGATAAACACTCAACGATGACAATGAGAGGAGGTCGTGCTATGTCATGAACTGATAGAAGTTGGAAATATGGACCACTGGATTACTACCCAGTGGTTCGGTGGTAATGCGCTTGCCACGGAACCTGAAGGTCGCGGGTTCGATCCATGATGGGGTCGTGGGTACGCACTGCTGAGCTGTACCACGTTAGGACGAAAGATTTGTCCACTCCTTTCATGTTCCCAATGTTCCTCCAACTGATGTCAGTATATGATGAATACCAACTTGAAAAAAAGTGATTGCAATAGCAAAGTAACTATACAAGAACACCAACATGCCAATAGAAAACGAGAAGTTCAAATCGACGAAACTATAAAAGTGTAAACACACCACATAACTATTTAAAATCGCTGACAAAATGTTATGCTCATAAGTGATTTTACCACTTCATACTAAGACTAAGGTATTTTAATGCTTTTGAATGCTTAGGAATCCTAGGTAACAAAAGGAAGGTATTCCTGCATGTGATTATATCTTCCAAAAAATAGGTAATTAATTCATTCATTCCATATAAGTGTCTTGGAGTGAAACAAAGTCTATTTAATGAAGCGTTACTGAAATGCCATTATCAGCATCGAACTCCTTATTAGAAACTTAGAAAAAATTGCAAAATCATCACTAGTATTTAGCTTCATTGTTGTTTTAGCAAGTACTGAGTACCTTAACTGGACAAAAGAGGAGCTAGGACTTCTGATACAGTAATCTGGTCAAGAAATATACACTAAAGAAAACCTTTAGCACTATTCAATAGGGATTACTTATGATTGATAGGAATTGTAATAGTAGGCACAGTGAAGGATTGTTTATTGAGCTAATTGCCTCTGGCACTGATAAAATAATTATCTCTCCGCATAGAGAATGGATATTCATTTTCTGGTTGTATCTTTCTTTGGTTCTCTCCTTTGACTTTATAAATTGCTGAATAATCTACCCCGTTTCTCTCTCCAAAACATTTGCCAGTTGATTAACTGCAACTGAGTCTCACTCAAGATACTACTTAAACCTAATTCAATCAGTAGCATACACTAATGGAAATGTACATTGTTTTTGGTTAACGTTATGATTAACTGAGATAGCACTTGACTTTTAAGCCTTGAGATGCTGGTGGGAATCTTGTTTTTCATAGCAAGATTTAGACAGGGAATTAGTATCATTATCCTTCACTCAGTAAGTGTGGCTCACCATTCGGTGTGCAAGATCTTAGCGGCTATTGAGGTGCATTATTATTATTATTATTATTATTATTATTATTATTATTATTATTATTATTATTATTTGTCCCTTGGGTTCCTATTGGAACATAGGGCTTCAGTAACACGTCAGCGTCGTCGTTTCACTCTCTTCTCTCTAGTCTTTCCAAAGTCGCTCCACGACTCCCCACAAGCTTTCATTTCCTCTTCACATGATCTCCTCCATGTCACCCTCAGCTGGGGACATCCAACTCGCTGTTTCCCCCTTTGGCTTCCACTCGACGGCCTGGATTGACGCGTGATGTGCCCAAATGGTCTTCTCAGTGCATGCTCAGTCCAATTCATCTCCACTTTCATCTGCTGCATATTCGTTGGATGGTGGGTTCTTCATCGGTTGGTTCGTTGGAGGGTCAGCCAGAGTTCCTTGGTGCTTATTCTTATTGTTCTGGCCATCTGATCTTCAGTATCGAGTGAGCATAGGCGGTAGATGTTGATAAATGTCTGTGGTTTGTTGGAAATGCTTTTCGTAACGCACCAAGTCTCTAAACCGTATATAAGCACTGACTTGACTGAATTAGTGTTGAAATTCTGGATCTAGTTCTTTATGCTGAGTGGAGTGGAGTAGATCTCCACACTGGTTTTCAGATAAAAGAAGGCCTATCTTGCTGTCTTTCCGATCCTGGCCTTGACATCCACGTCTGTGCCGCTGCTGCCCGTAGTTGAAACGATACTGCTTAGGTAAGTAGGTAGGTAGGTAGATGAAAGAGAAAACTTCCTTTAGGTTACTCCCGTTGATGGTGATTGAAGCTTGTTGTTGTTGTTGGTTAGGTACCTTCATCACCTCTGTTTCCTCTTCATTCAATTGAAGCCCCGTCTTCGCTGCCCTGCCTCCTCCGTCAACTTGTTGGTTTTTGCATTACTATCATCAATATAACAGATAACGGCAGATAAATGCACCTCTTCAGTATTCGCCTCTAATTATGTACACAATTACTAACATCATTCCTCGCGGAGCCAAGGAAATATAAAAAGACCAAACACAAGAAGTGAATGGAAATATGACATTTACTTAGCAGAATAATGAAGCTAATGGTACACTTAGTAACTCACTCGGACTCCAATTTTTCATGAAATCTATGGTGTTCTTGAAACCATAGACATGAAAAATCTTCACTTATGAATTGATTTAACCTTTCGAGAGAATGACTGTTTGACTGACTTCCATTACTAGATGATGACACCTAGATAAACAGAATAATTAAAAAAAGTCCATTCGATTCACTAATGTAAACAAAAGGAAGTAGAACTTTACAATAGCTCAGCTGATAGATTACTGAGTCGATAACCAAAAGGTTGCTGGGCCGAATCCTGACACTATTCTAGTTTTCATTTCACCTGTAATCATCACTCCGAAACAATTTTCAGTTAAATGAAGTTGGGGTCATTAGAATGAAGAAATCAATTTCCAGTTTTCACGTCTTTGTTTTAAAAAGATCGGAGAAATATTCGCTGAAAAGCTGAATTTTGAAAAGGTATTAGTAACAGTCGAGTAAACTGCTTCCATAAACAGTTAAAACAGTTAGGTAGTTTCTGGCATGATTCCTCAATGAATGTAGTCAAAAACTGTTCTAATCCTAAAGACATTACAAGGGATGTATGGCTATAAACTTCAGTGATTACCATGTTAATAATATAAACTTGATATTTTCTGAATACCTGACGACTTATTTACTGTCTTCCTAACTGGTTTACAATTATAGATTACAGAACCTGAATTTGTGTGTATTCACAATTTGGACTTGGTTTATATCATACACTTAAGAGACAAGTTGTAGTACCGATCAATAGGATGAGATCAGTAGTGAGGACTTGTCTATCACATCGATTGCCACTCAGTGAACTATTCGTTTACATACTCCCGTTTGATGGACATCAGTTGTGACCCGAATAAATTATTAGTGAGATATCTGACCTAAGCACTGATTGGATAGCTTTTAAATCGTCTACGGAATGTGACTTTCCTCTACGTCTTAGGATTATCTTGCTCATACACTTCAGCAAGCATAAAATCTCACTTCATAGTCTCCTAACGATAGGGTCACAATATGTTTTATTGTCGATGACATTCACATTCATAATTCCCATTGTGACATCAAAAACAAGATATTCAGCGAATAGGACTCTTTTCAACGAATTTATTCTCAAGCTGTACACTCCTATATATATATGATATTTAAAGACTGTAATCCGTAAGGAAGATTTAACTTAAATAATGGGGGTTGAAACAGTAGTAATAGTGGTCATAATTATAATGTTGCTAGTTGATGACGTACGCAAAGGTCGAATGATAACAAAAAGGGTTACGTAAGATTTTTAAATCGTTTACAAGGATCATATAGATTGAAAAGGGTGAGAACGTCAATAAACAATCAAAGGATTTGGTAATATGAATGAGACAAATTAACTGAAGTAAACTGAAAATGTTTTGTTAAAAGTTGTGATTATTAGGAAGATCAAGTGAAATAACACCGGAAACAATTAAATATAGAAAATAGAGTGACAATGACGATATAAGAGTGATAAGATTAATCTGACAAAAAAAGGAGGATTGAAAAACGAAAAAGAGCGAAGCACACGAAGACTAAAATAAATTGAGACCAAGATAGAGACAAAGACTATACATACTTTTTTGGAAACAAAGATCAGGCTGGTTTCAGTTCGTGGATAGCCAAGGCCTCTGGTATTTTTAGAAGGTGAACGCAGAGGAAACATGAGGTGTTTGAGCGAATTTGATAGACAACCGGAAAATGATTGTTTGGGTCAGTTGAATGGTTGGAATCGATTAAATGCTTAAGGACAGAACTTTTGATGCATTTTCTTTCACCCTTATAAAACCAGGTCGGAATATGTTCTCGTATACTTATTGACAGGGGATACGCTGGACCGCGGAAAAAACTTAGCAGACTTGGATTTCGCCAACGATGACTTGTGTCTGATGTCACACAAACTTTAAGATCTACAGGCGAAAACTAACAAGTTGACAGAAGAGATGAGGCGTTGAGAGAAGATGGGACTTCAAGTGAATATAGAGAAGATAGAGGTGATGAAGATACTACACCAACAACTCCAACAACAACAACGAACTCCAATCGCCATCAACGGGAGAAACTTGGAAGAAGTAGCCTCTTTCACCTATCTAGGCAGCACCGTTTCAACTACAAGTGGTGGCGCAGACGAGGATGTCAGTCAGAATAGGAAAAGCAAGACAGGTGTTCATTAGCCTGAAACCAGTGTGGAGAGCTTCTGCACTCAGCACAAACAACAAGATCTGGATTTTCAAAGCCAAGTCAGTCAAGTCAGTGCTTCTGTATGGTTGAGAAACTTCGCGCGTTACAAAAGGGATTTTCAACAAACTACAGACACTCATCAACAGCTGCTTACGCTGGCTCGTTACTGAAGATCAGATGGCCAGAACAATAAGAATGCGCAATAAGGAACTCTGGGAACATACCAACCAAGAACCTATCACGCAACAAATATGCAGAAGGAAGTGGAGATGGATTGGGCATAAACTGAGAAAGCCGACTGGGGACATCAGGCGTCAGGCCAGGCGAGGCCGTGGAGTGGAACTTCGATGGGAAGCGATGAGTTGGACCTCCGAGGTGAGGGTAACATGGAGGAGATAGTGCAAAGAGGAAATGAGAGCTTATGGACTGTCGTGGAGCCAGGTTCAAAAGATTTCAGAGAAGAGAGTGCAATGGAGACGTGTTACTGAAGCCCTATGTTCCATTAGGAACCCAAGGGACAAATAATAATAATAAATACTTGTTGACAACAATTTCTGACTGCAGTCGATGTACTTTGCTCCACAGGAATAGGTTAACTGATATATGCATATTGATGTGGCCTGTCGAGGAATATTGCCTTTTATACAAACGGAGAACGGTTTACGACTGGTAAGATCAAGTGAAGTTTGTCTGAGAAAAAAGTGCTACTCACTGATCTGAAAAGACGATTTTTCAGGATATCTGACGCTGCATCACCTTTAAATTTCAGGTTCATGAATAAAGTCATTTTAGAAACTGAGCCGATGACTGACTTCACAGGTCTTTCTTGAATATTCTTATTGATAAATCGGCTAGGATAGCGAACGCCCCTCTTAGAAAGTCAAGTTCAAGTTGTACACATTAAGTGCTACAAATATTACAAATTCCATGGCAGAATGACTGGATGAGGTTTCTTTTTCTCATGATTGGCACCCAGCTATAGAATTAGTAAGCTGTCCATTCCAAGTGGGTTTCCTGCAGACGGATCTTTTCAGCGTTCCATTGTTACCTCTCGTAGTCAGAACGTCAAGAAAAGGAAAAGCTGATCCCAATTCCTTCTCAGTAGTGAATTCCAACGCTGAGCGACAGTTGTTAAACTCGCGTAGGATGTCATTTAGACCGATAGTTGGGTCGCAAATAATGAATATATCAACCATATATCTTATATAGATGTCAAAATGATTAGTAGTTTGACTAAGAATAGAATTTTCTAGTTTTGATATATAACAATCTGCTGCTGGAGGTCCCAATGGGTATCTTATTGTTATCCCTTCATTTTGCCGCTATATCTAACCATTGAGACTAAATTGCCTATTTCATCAATAACTTTGTCAAGTAATTTGTTGGAATTTCTACCTTTATATTGTGTTAATTGATGAAATCACTTATGTAACAAACAGTTTTAGTGAGTAGTACACTGGTGGACAATGACCTAATATCTAAGGAGAACATAACTTTGCCGATGGTGTCAATATCCCTAATACTATCAATAAACTCAAATGTATCACGAATAGAGTAATGAGACACTTGCCTTCTAACTGGTTCCAGTAATTCAGCTAGCGACTAGGCGATAAGGAGAAGCTGACAAACTCATTTCATTTTAATCTACTTGTCAAATGTTGTTGCATAATACTTAACTGATTCATCACTTCCACCAATTTTTTTTACCCCTTTCTGAGTTATATGTCTTCTATGAACCATTCCATATATTACGTAATCTATTTTGTTGTCATTCATACTTCAACTGCTATCATTATCACATATACCTAGGTCATCACTGTTTTATTATTACTGTCACCATCAGACAGTGTTTAGTTTTCCTCATAGGATATAATTTTTCAAATATTATATATATATATATATATATATATATATATATATATATATATATATATATATATATATATATATGAATGTACAGCTTGAAAATAAATTCGTTGAAAACAGTCTCTGAATATCTGGTTCTTGATGTTACAGTTAGAATTTTCTAAATTATTACACAATTATTTACGAATATCAGATTGCATATTTGTAATATTGATAAATTCCAACCTGTGATCATTCTGTTTATTAAAAAATAACCATTACTAATTCTCACCAATTTCCATGATTTGTTTGATATGTGAACGTTTTTGTAATCGAAAAACAATGGTAAACAACTTGTTCTCAACCAACCTGCAGCAAAAAAATAACACATTATTTACCATACTTTTAATTTTAGATTGATATAAATAAGTAAAACTGTAAAACAGTCTTCATTCAATCAGTTTGGAGGTTTGTGGGGATTTTATTGGTTTCAAGTTAGTATTCATCATAAGATGGCGTCAATTACAGAACCACTAAAAACCTCATCTTAGAATTGGATTCTTCAACAGTTCGTTGTTCTGCCTAGGATTCAAGCCAAGACCTTCAGGATTTTGCGATGACCACTTCACCGTGCAGTCACTGGGTTAGAGTTTGGTGGTGCAAAGTCACCTGCTCGTGTCGATTCGTAATATAGAGTGACGCCTATCCAGCTCCGTCAGCCGTTTTACTTCATAAAATACTGAAGAATGTCTTTAGCGCAGTCCGTAGTGGAAAATCTCATCATGTTTTCCTAGGGAAACTAAGATATTCAGACAAAATAATGTGCTATGTAATACACCACAAGTGGTGTCCATTTTGTGGGTGTGAACCTGCATGCAATATGCTACTAACTAACATGGGGAGGCAGCTCACAAAAGTGAAGTGTGCTCGAAGTGTTGTTTATATGATCACATTTTCATCTTGCTACCTGTGACCAATCAAAATTGTAATAGAAAAGGCTACGTAAGTGTATATGATGAGTTAATACCTTAAATATGAGGTCAAAATGTTATGCATGGGTTAAGATCAAGTCTGTCGGGGTAAAGCAGTAAACTAATGGAGATGAACTAGGAATTGACTGTGAAGTCGGTTGTAAAAGGGAGATGAGAAAACAGAATTTTAGAAGGAGTTACTTTGAATAACAAAACAAATCAATGACTGTTAAGGAAGTTAAATGCTAGCGATTGCCTCTTTTTGGATGTGTAAGTCCGGTTTCATTCTTCTGATAGCAAATGCTTCTGGAAATCATAATAAATTGGTTTTGTTTAGTTTTCGGTTCGTATAGAAACGGATATTTACAAATATAAAAACAACAAGTAATACCCATTGCGCAAGAGACTGCTCTTACGCCACAGTAGCCTAAGGGGCGACACTTTGGCAGCTGAAGCAGTGGGGACTGGATATGAGTCTCAGCGCGAGCAACATCGTTCATTAGAGTCCAAGTGCACCCGGCTGACGAATCCTAAGTAGGACAGAAAGTGCATCCTGGATTCCGCTGCGAGTCACCAAGATGAATATAACAGCACTGTTTTGTTTACTGATTATTTTAAAACCATCCAACACCAAGACCTCGTATCCTGTGTCCATAAGATATTTAAGTGATGGAAGTTTTACGACGATTTGGCTCTTTTAAACTTCACATATTTGGAGTGCGTTCACAAAATCTGGTCCCAGACTTCTACTCTGTCCTTCCAATCACAAATAATTCCATTTGAGCTTCCTTAATTAGCATAAATTCTTTCACTGTGTCATCACTGGACTATCATGCTCTTGATATATAAATTATTTAGATCATATTTCTTTTAAATAACTTCAGGTTCTACAGTTATTTGTACTTAGTGAGGAATTGCACTTCAGCAAACATGATTAAAAAAAATGGCAGGAAAGGATATTCCAACGGCTAGCAGAAAACCGTTATACATTAGCATACAATTAAGAAGTGATATGCTCGGCGAGATATTATTTCACAAACTGCGCATATCAATTTAGAGAAGTTTTAATAGTGATATATTATAAATTTCGTTTACCATATGTCTAATAGTGGCACCGTAACTGAAGGATAAATTACCTAGTCTCTTGACTTCTTGTTGTGTTTATCGGTCCGACTGCTCATGTGGAGCCGTTTACATGGGTGGCTGTTCTAGGAATTTAATTTTCCGTTCTCAAGAACATCTATCAGCGTGGCTAAGTGAAGATGTGGTAAAGACCATTACCACCTGCATATTAGCACACTTAGTTTGAATGAACCATAAAGAAGATATGAATAAGTCACTTTCCATCCTGCATCGCGTTTTCATCACATTACCAAAAGGTACTCAGCCCAAGATCCTTCAAACTGACGAAGCAGTAGCAATCGGGATCAAACAACCAGAGTTGTGTGTTCCAAAGAAGTGTTACCTTTACAACTACCGTGACATGATTCAGAATATATATATATATATATATATATATATATATATATATATGTCTTATAGATTTTTAGCTTGTACGTAGTTGAGAAGACGGCGACAAAATACAACGAAACCATTGTATTCTGAAGCATTTGTTCTTCTAACTTTATTAAAATTTTCGAAAGAAACCAACTGTATGAAACACTGAAATGGCCTAAAATGACATTTTAATGATAAAACCTTTAGGCTTGGACAATATAAACAAAACCCGTTGTACGAGAAGTGGCAACCGTGTCTCTGTAACATAGTGGATAACACATTGGTGTTTGAAGTAATTGGTACGAGGTTCAAGTCTCAGTGGGAACAATATCATTCATTGGGTTGCAGGTTCATCCGATTGTCGAGTCCCAAATTAGACGAAACGCACTTCCTGGATTCCTCTGTCAGTCACAAACAACCAATCAAATTATCATAAAATATATCTTAAGATTACTTTTCTAAACTTACCTGGTAATTTATCTGTAATTCAAGTAGATTTAGGTTGAAATGAGTAGTGTTGACTGAGCAATTAGTATAAGTACGCTTAAGAGATAGTAACGCGTCATGAATTCACATAGCAGTTGGACAAAACCTTTAGTGATTGAAATGAAATAAAAGCCTAGTCATTAGTCATGTTTCATAGCTCTGTTGGTAGATCACCTGGTCTGCAGCCAGGTGGTCGATGGTTTAAAACCTTTCCATAGCTCAGATTTTCATTTCACCTTCAATTGTCACCCAGTTTTCAAATAATATACCACTAAAGATACTTCAGTTGCTTTAATGTCAAAGTAAGGAAGTGAAATATATGAAATAAAATATACCTTACGATTACTTTTGTAAACATACTTGGTAATTTATTATATAGTGATGTTAGCTCTTTCTCTGATGTACAACATGTGAAGTCGATTATAATATCGAAACGTATTCCAAGCTGATTATTACACAAAGATTCTTGACTACTTTGTAGAATGTTTCTCCTTAAACTATGAAGGTCATTGTGAAGTAATTTGTATAACTGTTCATCATTCACCATTTTCTTATTTATTAAATGTGCATTTCGAAGAAGAATTAAAATTCTTTGATACGGAAGTTTATTTGTTTCGGGTCCTAAGTTAACAATGAAAAAAATATTTTTATGTAGAAATAAATGTTTCTTGATGAAATGCTTGTGAAATAATTTTTATATCCTAGTATTCTCTAAAATATAAATCTTCAAAATGCCTTTGAAATTATCATTGTAAGTAGAATGTTTGTTTTGATTTGTCTTATTATTATCATTTGTCCCTTGGGTTCGTAGTGGAACATAGGACTTTAGTAATATGTCGCCATTTCACTTTCTTCTCTGCAGTATTTTCAACTTGGCTCCACGACTATCCAGAAGCTTCCATTTCTTCCTTACACAATCTCCTCCAAGTCACCATCGGACGCCCAACTCGTCGTTTCCCATCTGTTTGATTTTGCAATATTCAAAGAGTTTCATCGAATAAGATGCATTTTTACTTGTGTAATCATCCGGCATAGTATACTAAAACAAATAACAAAACATGTTAAGGATAGATCGTGGCTAGCAGTGGAATCCAGGATGCGCGTTTTGTCCTATTTGGGACTCATCAGCTGGATCCCGATAGGAACAACACCACTCACTGGGAAGCAGGTACATCCAGCTGACGAGTCTTAAATGGGGCGAAATGCGCATACTGGATTCCACTGCTAGCCACGATCCATCCTTAACACAATTAGATTGCTGGCAATATCGAGGCATCCGCACAGGAGCCCATATGCTAATAGAGACCGATCAATTCGGTCCTATCAACGACGGTATCATATAAAAACCCTTATACTAAATAAAAATAAATATTTTGGATTATATTTCTCAATATTTTAATCTTGCCAGGACGATCATTTTCACGAGTGTGGATCTAACATTAAGAAGTTTTCACGTTAATATTCAAGTTTTGGTACAGAAAGTGACCTTTACTATCATCCAATTACATCACGATATGGAACAAATATCAATGTAATGCAGGTGAGTGAATTAGCAAATCGGTGAGAGAGGCTTATTCCAATTATGTAAGTAGGGTGGAACAAAAATATGGTGGGGAAATTTAGTTTGACTATGAAAAGTACAATGATGTGAGTCAATAAGGGTGAGAAAGAATAGATTACTATTTTGGAAAGATGAATATTTGAACATCAAACACTATATAATAGTTAATAATAATGATAGCCCCTTAAAGTGGTTAAGAAAAAAAGTTCTCATTATTAGTCTTGTAAGTGCCATCGAGACCCAGAAGATCAAGACAGTCTTCAGACAATTTCAGCTGGTCAGCTGTGGCGAAAAAAAGTTTTTCAGGTCTCCACCCTCTGTGACAGAGAAGGATGCCGATCCACCTTGACTGATTATATGCCCCTGCAACTTTTCATAACTGCCTTCAACTACGTTGTTTCAAGGGAAGATTCAGTTACCGCTCAAATTACACTGAACGAATAGGTGATAACGCATATTTAACACATCTTGATTATTCAGTCGTTTACCATAGTGCGCATAAACGAAATCAACAACATTAAATAAAGCCATGCTGGATATTAGCAATGACCTTATGGTCTCCAATTCAACTCCTATCAACTTCCTCACCAAATAACTGTTGTCATAAAACAGAGAATTGCAGGGATGATTAACAGTTAACAGCCACTGACTTACTGTCCTGAAACCGTCTAAGAACTTCACGAGCATGAATGCCCGACAAGAACATTTCAGGGATATTCTACGAAGTATATAATCAAAACAAACAGGACTGACCCTCTTGTTACTACTCCATCTATCAACCGGGGTCCACTAGCCTTAAAGCAAACAAACTTGGCGTGGGCTGTTCGGTCACGTTGCAAATGTGAATCTCACACAACGTAGGGCGTGTACATCGGCTTCACATACTCCTCCAAAGACTCCGAGAACTGAAACGCGGCGAGACAAAAATGCACCATAAAGATTGATTCGTTTTCGGTTGCAGCACTTCCGACGGTATCGTTGGTCATCATGGAAATAAAGCAACCCTTCCTCACTTTACTCCATTTTATAGTACTTTTCGACTTCGTGCAACAAATCACGTGGAATGTTTCCTCGTCCATTTTGACTGACAATAAGTGACACGGAGAGCGAGGGGAAGGGGTGGAAAATAACACTTACAGAAAATTATTACTGTGGACCAAATGTACTTTCCTTTAAGGTGACGAACACATTACACCTGTGTAGATTAAAATGTCCGATTCCGCGTTTGGAACAGCAGGACTGTGTATATAAGGTAGACTGTAGTGAATGCGATCTCACATTCCTTGCAAAGAAATCACGTCAAGTACTAACACGTTTAACCGAACACGGTTAAAGTTGCTAGAAACCGTCAAAAAATACCTATTATCTGGAAAACTTGAAAAAAGCTCGAATATACTATACCGAGTGAATACACAAGTAAAGCATACATATGATGAATCATACTAACTCGATACCCAACTTTTTCAAACCATTCAGTCCATTGTCGATTAGGATATGTTCAGTTTCAAACAGGTTTCTAGAAGAATTTGAGCTTGAGTCTAATTTGAATATGATAAAATAAAAAGTCCCCCTGCAGTCGGAGTTTGTATAGAAGAATGAAAAGAATAATGTAACTGACTTACAAAAACACTATCCTAGTTGAAAATGTTCACACTTCTCAAATACAACAACAGTTAACGAATCGAAGGTGGTATTCATCCTAGATTCATATCACACGGAGAACCATTGAAGGCCTGAGAGTACTAGATAACTGTTTCATTCTAGTATGAAAGTTTTCAATAGTGTGCACCCATGACCTTGCCATAGGTCAAACTCAACACCTTTAGGTTTCGTGTCAAGCACGTTAACTACGAGCCACTGACTTAGAACCCAATGTTCTACACTATTTTACTCTTTTCAGTTCGCGATATATCGCTACTATCATTCAATGCTGTTGTCACATCTGACATACTTGACTCTGTAGGTGAATATTATTTCTTAAAATCCTCCCTTCAGAATAAATCATCATTTGAAAATTTCGACTGTCCATCTATTAGTAATTATTTCATCTTATAGGGTAGAACTTAGCACTCTGTTATATAATCTAGCTTTAACTTCATACGTATGTAACCACAATTACTTTACTTGACATTATCAAATAGGTATCTGCGATTATGATAATAACTGAAGTATGAATGATAATAAGGTAGATTACATAATGTATGGAGTGGTTTATAGAAGGTAAAAAACTAAGAGAGGGGTGAAAAGAAGCGATGAATCAATTACACATTAAGTAATAAGATTGGACAAGTTGGTTAAGATGAAATCAGTGTTTTCTAAAAAGATTAAGACAATTTCGTGAAATAAGGCAATTGTAGTAACAATCATAGTGATAAAAGAAGGATGTAAAGATTAAATTAAAAAAGGGAGAGGGGAATCTAATGGGGGTGGGAAAATGTTATGGCCATGAAAAATACGGTGTTTATTGTACATACTTTTTTGTGCATGCAGAACAGGTTTTAGTTCAAGAACAGCTAAAGCCTTCACTGTCTTTAAAAGTTGGAAATGAAGAAAACTTGGAAGGTTTAGGCGAATTTGATAAATGGTTCTCAGGTCATTGTGTGGATTTGTTGGGTGGTGGAAATCACTCAAATGTTCTAGAAACGAACTTTTAACACACTTTCCTTCACCTTTATAAAAGGAAGCTGGAACATGTTCTCGCATACATGTATAAAGCATTCTCTGGCTACGGTTGATGTACCTTGCTCCACAAGAGCAGGTGAACTGTTAGATGTACATAGAAGCGGCCAAACGAGGAAGCTTATCTTCAACATGAACGGAGAACAGTTTGCAGCTGGTAAAAAACAACTGAAGTCTTGCCGAGAGGAAAGTTCTATTGACTGGTGTGCGGAGACGATTATTCAGTACATCTCATAGTAGGTCGCCTTTAGGTTCTAGGCTCACGAACAATTTTTTCTTTGATACTGACTGGATGACCGGTTTAGTATTTCTTCCTCGCATATTTTTATTAATAAAAAGGCACGTTTTCAACAATTGTGCTTTTTAATAAACGACAGCTCTTCATCAATATAATCTTCACTTCAGATAATTCTTATTCGATAGCAGAGAAAGTGAATAAGATTTCTTCTTCTGTTGACAGGCACCCAACTGTGAAAATTAGTTAGCTGTCCGTTCTACAATTTTTTTCTGTAGATGGATCTTTTGAGGTATCCATTTTTACGTCTGGTGAGAAGCACATCAAGAAAAGGAATAGTTGATTCTGATTCCTTCTCTATGGTAGACTTGAGGGCTGGATGACATTCATTGGACGAGCGCAGAACACGGTTTAAATCAACATCTTTGTCACAGATAACAAACGTGTCATTCATATATCTTCTATAAAAGTCGAAGCGAATAATAATTTGACAAAGTTGAGAATTCTCTAGTTTCAACACGAAAAGGTCTGCTAACAATGGTCCCAGTGGTGACCCCGTTGCAATTTCATCTTTCTGTCTATACATTTTATTATTGAAACTATATTGGACATTAAGTGTGCACCCACAACAAAAGCTCTTTCAAGCGGCTAGTTGGTAGCCCTACGTCTAAATTATGTGCATCAATATAGTTACATTTATAATGGACAGTCTTGGTGAGTGGCACACGTTTCTACTCAAAATCCATGACAAAATTATTTTGTTATCAACCTTGTCAACATTCTTTTTGAATCAGCAAGTGTGTACACTATTAATATTCAGATCGTACATTTTTTAACAATGACATTGCTGAAAAAAAGAAAAACCAAATCATTGTTTTTGATTTAATGTCCAGTACCCATTTATGGATCGCTTTTAGATAGACTTTTCGAAGGCCTAATGAGAAGCCAACCTCGCCTGGTTAACTAGTTTACTAGTTACTAGCCGGTCCTAAGCCCGGGTAAACAGGGAAGGTTGGGCATAGGGCTAGCAACCCTACCCCGTAAAACAAATCTAACCGCTAAACAAACTTCAAAGCACAAACAAAATATAAAAAATGAAAACAAACTTATTCCCCGCTGGAATCGGAGAGGCGAAATGACGCCAGTTGGTGAAAGCCTTCGGGAAGCCAATTGACCGATGTGTCTTCTCTCGATGAAAGCGAAAGTAAACGTGGGGACATGGAATGTCCGCACGATGTTTGAACCCAGTAAGGCAGCCCAGATTGCAAAGGAGATGAGAAGGTATAACATCGAAGTGCTTGGGATTTGCGAAAGCAGATGGAATGGGAGTGGACTCTCCAAACTGTCAACTGGAGAATCAATAATCTACTCCGGTCACCCAGACGCCAACCACGAGCACACCGAGGGAGTGGCTATCATGATGTCCTCAAGAGCATCGAAGGCTCTCATGCAGTGGGAACCAATCTCCTCCAGGATCATGACAGCAGGATTCAACTCAAAAGGAAGAAAGGTCACAATCATACAATGTTATGCACCTACAAATAATGCAGAGCAAGAGAAAAAGGAGGATTTCTACAGACAACTTCAATCAACACTGGACAAGACGTCAGTTGGCGATATCAAAATTCTGATGGGCGACATGAATGCCAAACTGGGAGGGGACAACACGGGAAGAGAACTAACCATGGGTCGAGAGGCGCTAGGTGAAATGAATGAGAATGGAGAATTGTTTGCAGAATTCTGTGCATTCAACGATTTGGTGATTGGAGGCAGTGTGTTCAGGCACAAAGATATCCACAAAGCGACATGGATTTCACCAGATGGACACACTAAAAATCAAATCGACTTTATCTCAATCTCAAGAAAATGGAGACGCAGTCTACTTAACACAAGGTCAAGAAGAGGAGCAGATGTAGGTTCAGACCACTACCTAGTGCAAGGAACCTTCCAAATCAAGTTAAAAGCCTTCAAGGAAGCTGGTGATAGACCTCAATTCAAGTACAACACTCGGAAACTGAAGGATGAAACTACAAAGGAGATCTTCAAGGCAGCCATCAAGACAAAATGGGAGACATCGAGCAACATCCCTGAAGAAACCTGTGTGGAAGAACACTGGAAGTCTTTGAAAGCTATGTGGAAAGAAACCTGCACAACAGTATTAGGAAGGAAGAAGAAAGAAGACAAGGAATGGATCTCGACGGATACCTGGAAGCTGATAGAGGAGAGGAGGATGGTGAAGCAGAAGATAAACCAGTGCAAGGATGCTCAACGACAAGAGGAACTGAGCACAATGTATAAAACACTGGACAAAGAAGTGAAGAAGAGTGCACGCAAAGACAAAAGACACTTCTACGAAACACTGGCAAGTGAAGCAGAACAGGCTGCAGGTAAGAGAGACCTGACGACATTGTATCAAATAACCAGGTTGCTATCAGGGAAGAGACCAACACAGATGAAACCAATAAAAGATGAAGAAGGAAATTTAATTACGAAAGAAGAGAAACAGAGGAAACGATGGGCCGACCACTTCAAGAAGCTCTTGAATCGACCACCACCTGCACTTCGTCCAGAAATACCACCTGCAGCCGCTGAACTACAAGTGAACATTAATCCCCCAACGAAAATGGAAGTCCTGAACGCCATAAAGCTACTGAAATGCGGGAAAGCAGCAGGACCAGATGGAATACCGCCAGAAGCACTGAGAACAGATGCAGAGACAACAGCGGACATGCTCACACCACTATTGCAGAAGGTGTGGAAGGAAGAGAAGGTACCTGACGATTGGAAGAAGGGTTACCTTGTCAAACTGCCGAAGAAGGGAGACCTCAGTGCTTGCAAGAACTGGCGCGGAATCACTCTCCTGTCCACCCCAAGTAAAATATTAAGCCGCATCATCCTGGAGAGGCTAAGGGATGCACTGGATTCAAAACTACGACCGGAACAGGCAGGCTTCAGGAAGTACAAATCATGTGCAGACCAAATTGCAACGCTTCGTATCATCATAGAACAGAGCATAGAATGGCAATCACCTCTCCACCTCAACTTCATCGACTTTGAGAAGGCCTTTGACAGCGTCGACCGAGAAGTAATTTGGAAACTGCTTCAATACTACGGAGTACCGCAAACCTTTATCCGCCTCATTCAACAACTATATGAAGATGCTACATGCCAAGTAATCCACAATGGGAAGCTCAGTGATGCCTTTGAAGTGAAGACAGGAGTGAAACAAGGTTGCCTACTATCCCCCATGATATTCTTGATTGTGGTGGACTGGATCATGCAGCAAACAGTAGGCAGCGAGAAGAGGGGGATACACTGGACGACGGAAAAGAACCTAGAAGACTTGGATTTCGCCGATGACTTATGCCTAATGTCACATAAACTTGAAGATCTGCAGGCAAAAACTAACAAGTTGACAGAAGAGGCAGCTAAGACGGGACTTCAGGTGAATATAGAGAAGACAGAAGTGATGAAGATACCGCACCACCACCATCAACAACAACAACAACAAACTCCAATCACCGTCAACGGGAGAAACTTAAAGGAAGTAACCTCCTTCACTTATCTAGGAAGCACTGTTTCAACTACAGGCGGGACGGACGAGGACGTCAAAGTCAGAATCGGAAAAGCAAGACAGGCGTTCATTAGCCTGAAACCAGTGTGGAGATCTTCTGCACTCAGCATGCGGAACAAGATACGGATTTTCAACACCAACGTCAAGTCAGTGCTCTTGTATGGCTCAGAGACTTGGCGCGTCACGAAAGGTATTTCCAATAAACTACAGACATTCATCAACAACTGCTTACGCTCGCTGCTGAAGATCAGATGGCCAGAAAAAATAAGCAACAAGGAACTCTGGGAACGAACCAACCAAGAACCTATCACGCAACAAATATGCAGGAAGAAGTGGAGATGGATTGGCCATGCACTGAGAAGGCCGACTGAGGACATCACGCGTCAGGCCCTCGAGTGGAATCCCCATGGGAAGCGACGAGTTGGACGTCCGAGGGTGACATGGAGGAGGTCGTGCGAGCAGGAAATGAGAGCTTCTGGGCTGTCGTGGGACCAGGTTCAAAAGATCTCAGAGAACAGAGGTCACTGGAGGCGTGCTACTGAAGCCCTATGTTCCACTAGGAACCCAAGGGACTAATAATAATAATAATAATGAGAAGCCATCGCATTTAGGTTCAGTGAAGTCGGATAAAAAGGGAAAATCTTTATGGCAAACAGACAGACATAATCAACGTAGAACCTGGGAAACAAATACATCACTTCGAGTTGCCACACTTCACAGTAGTATACAATGAACATATAGATAGGAAAAGAGTGATATCAGAGTATTGAAAGATGTATGAGAGAATAAGCTAGATGAAGATAAAGATAACTCTAAATATTTAAGCCTTAAAAGACGTCAAGGTGTGGATACACTCGCACCATTAGGACTAATTTTCACCCATGTCTCTAAGAGTTCACAACCATTAATTCTATTGACCCCAGTCAGGTAGTCTACACCTTCTTACGCGGCTCAGACGAAAAGTTAGAGAATTCATGCACTGGTACTACGTTTTAGTCTGACCATCTTGAGTCTTCTTTAAACTTAATCTAACTTCACCAAGCATTTCACGTTGAGGTAAATGTTGGCTGAGCATGAGTAGTACATGTTTAAGCTATCTCAGTTAATGAAGATTCACAACGTCATCAGTCGACTTCCCTTCTTTGCCTGATAATACTGCTTGCATGATGATTGTACCAGACATCAACAATGCTATAAAGATACCCGTGATCAAAATCCTGTAACTGCTTAAAGGTCATATCATGTCTTCAGTTGGTATGATTACAAATGTGAACATTTAACATTATAACCTTTTGACTGAACAGTAACGTGTTATACTTGAAAACTTACGGTTCTAGGATTCATCACTTACAAAGTCCCTGGAGCTCACGTTCTAAAATGGGATGAAACAAGTCAATTGTTTCAGTGTTTTTAACGCTCATTTAGCTGATATAATCCATGATAGCAACCATTGTGCAAACAAATGTCTTCTCTAAAGCCTTTTGTACATTTATGTTAATATTCGCGTTTATAAAATTTAAATTAATTGCCTAAGATGAGATGAATAGGCAGCAAAATAACAAACTACATAATTTCAAATAAACTACTACGTGAGTAATAGATCAATCACCCGCTACCCATTCACACAAGCTTCTTCAAAAACAAAGCAAAGTAGTCTAAGTATTTGCTGAAGGTTTAAAAGTACTGGAAGCATAAATGTTATCCCCGGTATCCATAAGGTATATGCTAGTTACAACAGACAGATCAGTGATTTCCTTCAAGTATGAATAGTTTGAAATATGCTAAGAAAAACCAGATGAAGTCCATTCTGGTCAGTTCATCCATTTTACTTTCTACAGCAACAGCGTTTGGGTATTGTGAGGAGGATATTTACCTGAATCAAATTAGTTTAGTTTTGGGGTTGTATAATGACACAGTTGTAGAGAAATAGGTCAGCCAACTGCTAATAGGAGAGACCTGACAAAATTGTATCAAAAAACCAGGAAGAGATCAACACAGATGAAATCAATAAATGATGAAGGAAATAAAATTACCAAAGAAGAGAAACAAAGGAAATGATGGGCTGACCACTTCAAAAAGCTCTTGAATCAACAACAACAACCACCACCACCTGCAACTCATCCAGAAATACCACCTGCAGCCACAGAGCTACCAGTAAACACAGGACCTCCGACTAAAGAAGAAGTGAAGTCCTGAACGCCACAAAGTTGCTGAAATGAGGGAAAGCAGTAGGACCAGATGGAATCTCGCCAGAAGCACTGAAAACAGACGCAGAGACAACAGCAAACATGCTCACACCACTACTGTAAAAGGTTTAGAAGGAAGGAAGGAAGGAAGGAAGGAAAGGTACCTGCTGATTGACTGAAAGAAGGGCTACCTTGTCAAACTCCCGAAAAGGGAGACCTAAGTCATTGATGCAAGTGGTGCGGAATCATGTTGCTGTCCACCCGAAGCAAAACATTAAGCCGCATCATCGTGGAGGGACTAAAAGATGCTCTGGATTCAAAATTACGACCGAAACAGGCTGGCTGGATTCAGGAAGTAAAAATCATATGCGCACCATATTGCAACTTTTCGCATCATCATAGAACAGAGCTCTTTACTGAAGCTCAGATGACCGGAAAGAATCAGCAACAAGGAACTCTGTCAACGAACCGACCAAGAACCTATCACTCAACAAATATACAGAAGGACATGGAGATGGATTGGACATGCACTGAGAAGACCATTCAGGGACATCACGCACCAGGCACTCGAGTGGAACCGAGATGGGAAACGGCAGGTTTGGCATACGAGAGTGACATGGAGGAGATGGTGTTCGGAAGAAATGAGAGCTCGTGGGCAGTCGTGGAGCCAGGTTCAAAAGATTGCAGAGGACAGAATGGAATGGAGACGTACTACTGAAGCTTTATGTTCCACTAGGAACCCAAAGGATAAATAATAAATAACTGATGATAGAATCTTTGGATACGGTAAAAAAGGATGGAAGTTTCTAATCCCGTAAGAGAGATAAATGTACCAATTAATTACCGTATAGTCAAGGATATTTTATCTGATCTTCAACAGTCACTGGATTTCTGTGGCATACAGAGTAAAAAAATTCAAGATAACAATAGATGATGTTTGGAATATGCTACAAATTAGTTGAAATTGAAAAATATTAACCGTTTTATTCGGACATAGACATCGTGTTAGAGATCTTAGTCACTTAATTCTGAGGAGTTTGAAACTGTCAGCAATTGCCTATCCTGTTCATAGGTGAATTTTGATCCGTATCAATAACTCTTTAGAAGCTCAAAATGATAATCCTCAAATTCTTCTCTTAGAATCATGAGTCAGAACATTCTTAACAGTTTAGAATTCTTATCATGATTCCAGCACTGGATAATATTTCAAACGTTAACTCTTACTTTCTAAAACACTGATCCGATCTAAAAGAAATTTAACAATACTTACCACATAATGAACGCCAGTAGGAAATATCAGTCATATCTGAACAATCTATCGAAAATAAGGTTCTGTTTGAATGCACTGCCATGGTATGAACTTCATCGAATAGTCCGTTTGGATTAGGTTCTTTGTCGGAACAATTATTTTCATTGAGAAAATTATCATTCAGTTTATTTGGAAGAATTACTGGAAATATCGAATAGTTTATACCACAGAATGAGTATTATGGCTTATATGTAAAGAATATTGTTTTTCACTTCAAGCAAACAATTTTATTTACCCAGTAACGTTGTATATGACTCATTCTAGCGAGTATTGTGACTTTGCAAATCTTTTGCCTCAGTGAATGAAAATAAAACCACATAGCTTTACCAGGGATGGGTAGTGACTAGCAATGGAATCCAGTAAGTGTGCTTCATCCAGTCTGAAACTCGTCAGCTGTATGTACCTGCCTCTCAGTGTGTGGTATTGCTCACACTACCCGGGACCAGTCGTATCAAACGCCAGAGCGCTATCCATTAGGCCACTGATCCTTGATAGATGTAGTAAAGTTCAGATATTGCAGCTTGTAATTTATCTTTATTTACTGCATCAAAACAAGTGTATTCTTTTAGCTTGAAATTGTCATGACTGATTCCAAACTTCGGATATTTAATAAAAGATTAATCTAATTATAACGTGTCTAACTTATCAATACATAACTATTTAAAATCCTAGTGGGTTGAACAACTAGGCCCAATTGAATTAAACCATTGGATGCGTATTACTGACTCACTTGATTGGAAAAGAGAAAGGCTGAGCTAATGTTAAAGTTACTTAAACCTGATGAACGAGCACCATTGATTTGTTTAAAAAAAATTGCTTACCAAACAAAGAAAAGACTCAGTTGATCAATATAAAGTTCGGCTTATAGGTTTGTATGGAATTTATTTATTGATTTAACGTTGGTATTCATCAGTTGGAGAAACACTGGGAACCCAAGAGCTCTGGGCAGCTGTTTCATCTTATTATAAGACCTCTCAGCTGTGTGCACCCATGAACTCGATAGAGATCAACCCAGGATTTCCAGCTTCCGCAGCCAGTATGTTACCATATAATCACTGAGCCTGAATCCAGTGGTTCCCATTTCCTACTTCTGTCAGTTCATGATACGGTGTGAACTCCATTCAGTGCTGTCACTGAGTGACTACTAATACCTCTGAATCGGTTGGCTCCACCGGTCATAACTTCTCATTTGAGCTTCAGGGAATCTTATCTGGAGGCAAGTCCCTAATGAGTACTAAAGGAATCCAATTTATTGACTGCATGCTAAAATATGTATTATCCTGAACTGACTACTGATTAACTGCTGATTGGGTTACAAGTACTCTACTTTGATTACATTTTTCGATGTAGATGACTGCTCAACTTCATTTATTTGCTCGTTCTTATCTAGGTCTTCGTCATAATCGTTCTTGTAAATGTATGCAGTTATTGGAATAGTATTAGGTATTTGAATTCATTAGGCATGGCAGTAAGATGGTCACCAGTCTATCATAGGAAGTCAGTTAACATGCTCAGCCATTTAGTGGTGGCGGAGACTCACTGTCTGAAAGGGGTTTGCTAATCTATTGAACTGATGGTTACAAGAGGAGTGACAGCACTTTTATCGCCATGATTTCTGTCATTAATGTTTTTGACAGCGATCCATAAAATCACTCTAGCAGCTGCTGAAATAGCCAATTAGGTTTCTTTATTATTTGAAAAGATACTTTTGCTACTTAAATAAAGAAAATAAATCGGTTATTTACAGTTATTGCTAGAATGGCCATTAAGAGTCACTCACATACTACATAATAGTTAAGTGATTTTAAGAAAAAAGCCTTGAACACTACTGGATATGGGCGGGTGGTTTTCAGCTGCTTACAGATCATGGACGACTATTTCTCCCCGAGGTATATGAAAAGGGATTTGCGTGATCACAGAGCCCATGAGGCATCTGCTTTAGGTCTGTCATATGCAGCCATTTCAAGATTGTTGCTATCAGATGTGATTGTTCTAACACCGGATAGAGAAAACCCATACGGCCGGCAGCGGAAAACTATGAGTCGGGGAGGAGTATGTTATTTTTGGGGTTGACCTTTTGTAAGCCGCCACCTTCCCATGGGGAAGGCAGCATCAACATGGTACTGCTGGTCATCCAAAGGAAACACCTTACGGCTGTCACAAACCATCTAGCCATCAGTGTGACTTCGCCCACACTCCTCATCACAGTGCATCAAATCACAGTAAAACAGTATCTCCTTTTCCTTCTACCATTATCCAACAGACCTTTCTGATATAGTGGGACTTCTAGCGAACAAGCATTTCAGCCGGTGCATCTGGGTGGGTCATTGGGATATCCAAATCTAACCACCTCATCAAGGTAGTAGCTATCAGGAGGATGAGAACAAAGTGGAAAATACAGCACTGTCAACAAGTTTTTCAGTCGGATAGGCCTGGTACTTTAAACAAGGGATGATAAAGAATGGAGTACAACCCCATATAGAGACGACATTTAGGCTAATGATTACCGAGTGGTTATTTTTTTGTACCTGATCATCTTAGAAGACTTTCATACCCAAGTTGTTTTGTACTTCAAACTGCAACCCATTGCCTAAGATAATCGACTTGTGACTCGAATTACATATAAGATGTACATTCTACCTCTCAGCATTTCCACAGCAAATACTACCATTAACGTATAGGAACTAGTCATGGTCTATACATCAACTGGTCCCAGTATGGTAACCAGTGTCATTTTATCTAAAACTAGGTGCTGACAAATTTTGATCAAATAATGTTTGACTAGTGCTGTAGTACATCAGCCTATAGCGTTCGCAGCTTAATGAGGTTTAAGTTCGTAATTACAGTTTTATTTTATGTGCATACATTTGAAAAACTGAGAAATAGTACGTCGCATTCACCCCTAGATTATAGTTTACAGTAAGTCTAAGAAGATTTAGTAAGTCAGTTAATCATGCACTCAACAACCTTGTAGACTTTCGTACAGTATACACTGAGCAACATCTACTGAGTGAAGGCAAACGGTACTACGTGGCTGCCTAAATGTCAGTGAGCAGAGAGGGATTCGTACCCGTTAACCATTGGTTGACAAAAAAACCCCAAACTAATGATTCTCAGCTCCCTAAGAGTTTAGTAAACTTAGTCTTTATGAAAGATTACTTACAATAGACAGCAGAAGATACGAAACTATTTTGATCTGAATAATATCCACGTATTTGTTTGGTAACCTGTGGTTGAAACAATTCCTTGATACGCGTACGTTTCTCAGTTTCAAATGAATTGTCTGTATGCTCCATACTGTTGGTAATGTTAACGTATTGAGCCAATACAAAATTTACAAATTCTTTTGAGATGACTGAGAACTACAAAGGTATAAGGGTAAACAGGTTTTAATAATCAAACGATACTAAGCTTAACGTATGCTAATGATGGGCAGTGGCTACCATCATTACTATACATAATTAAAAAACACAGGCAATATCGAGGCATCCGCACAGCAGCCCATATGCCAACAGAGACTGATCAATTCGGTCCAATCAACGACGGTGTTATACAAGCAATAACACTTAACGGATACTGTTAACACATTTCAAGGATCCTCAGCTATGAAACCAATGATTGCTAGATAAGTGGTCTGATTGTGAATCGGCTTAGCTAAGACATTCAACCGGCTTTGGTTATGACTCAACTATTGAGAGTTTATAATATTTTTGTGAACGTCAACCTAGTAGGAGTAACCAAAAACATTCTGTAATCGATTATTCACGATAAGCTATGATTACTATTATTTTTTCCTTAACAAACGGACCGTATAAATGAGATATTTATGAAGATACTATTGAATAATAGGTAAACCAATCTAAAATCTGAAATTTGAAAGTTTGCGATGGTTCAGATAAAAGAAACGATATGAAATCATAATAGTAATAATAATAATATGCCATGTAACATCGAAAAGCTACCATGATTAGTAAAACGTAACGATTTGAACGAAAAATATCCTTTTAACAAATTCTCATTAGATTCTACAATTATAAAATGGGTATATACAGTGTCAACTCAAGCCAAGTCAGAGACAAACACATTTTCAAAATGGAGTAAGATTTCAGGACTGTAAGGAGACCGACTTTCTTTTGTAAATTTGTCAGTGTTGGGATAACGTATTTACATATGAATGTCATGGTGGACGAAAAGACAACGAATAACAAAGGCATTGGTGGCCTTTTAGTCTACAGAAGATCAAGAGAGGAATAAAGTTTGACATGATCTTTCTGAATGCACAGTTCAAGTTTGATCAACTTTACTGTGACAGCCCTAGCTATATGGAGCAAGTCCTAAATGAGAGTTAATCATAGTAAAGAAGAAGAGTTTGTTTCTGTGTTTACAATTCAGGAGAGATGCCCCAATTGACATCCTATCAGAACCGCCTAACTAGAGCAGTCAGTGGGACGTTTTTTGCAGGTTGACTTTGTATATCATTCGGTAGTCGGTAAATGATCAATCCGAGATTAAAGATTAGCCTACCTATCAGTTTAACTGTTGCTGAAGAACAAGTTACATGCTGCTTACGATTAGGCGGGTGCGTCTTTGGATATAAGAGCATATACCATTTTGGTTCGGAAAAGATAAAGTAAAAATGGAGAAACGTTCTAACCTAGCTCACCTAGTAGACACAGGCCATCACATAGATTTTAATGAAGCTCTAAGTGTGGTATATCGTATTTCAAAAACAATACCATGTGTAGCTCCCCAATGCCTGCTCAATATATATATGAGGCTGGCGCAATAAGGTTGATCAAACCTGAACTTTGATTTCAGAAAGAACATATTCAAATGCAATTCCTTCCCTGGCCTTCAGTAAACTAAAAGCCACTCCTGTCCTCGTTATTCATTATCTTTTCATTCACCATGGTGTTATTCATATGTACGTATATCATCCTAACATTGACAAATTTACAGAAGAAAAATCGATTTTCTTACAGTCCTTAAATCTTACTCCATATTGAGTGTGTAGTTGTCCCTGATTTGGCTTGATGTTAAGCTGTAGCAGCACTGAAGAAATGCTTGATTTCTTTGTGATTCAATAAAACAAAATCTATCAAAATATTTTTCAATGTGTACACAAAGTTATCATATGATGTTTTAACTTTGTAGACATCTGGATGTATACTAGTTATACTGGAAGACCCTTTCTGAATATAAAGAAAGACATTAGGTGAACTTACTAGTTCAGGTTTCATAGCGATACAAACTAAAAATACATGTGTTTCAGGCATTTTCTTTGTAGCTGTGAATCCAGGTAGTGGACGAATAAAGTTTAGATTTGACTACAATTTATCCAGATTTATAGGTATACAAAAGAAAAAAGAATAACATTACAGTTTAGTATAAATTCAAATTAGTTTATGTAAATAACAACTTGAGAATAATTTAGTCCTGTCTAAATTGTTATAGGCGTAATAAATTAAGTTCATTGAAGTTTATTTTCATTTCAATATATCAGTGGGAACCGTTTCACTAATCATCAAATGATGAATTGGACTTTTTGTTAATCAACTTCCTCCTTTATTTCTGAAAAGTGGATAGGTGTAACTCATAGGCTTGAAGATTTGACTTTGAAACAATGAATACCAGGTTCAAGCCTTACTCCATGTAGTTGGATCTGGCTGTCAAGGAACATAACACTCCATTACTCTTTATCCCAGTGCTAGATTTTACTCTCATATTATGAAGGCGCCCACTTATTAAAATGATTATAAATATAAAACGTCATGAGAATACCTTAATTACTATAATTAATTGATTAACAATTCAGTAATAATATTAGTAACAGTCACCAGTTATAATCAGTATAGGTCTGGGAAATCCTGACTATTTCAGACAGTCAAAATTATGATCAACATTATGCACCCCCTCACTAATTCAATTCTGTTTTCATTGAGATGAGAAGTCTTGCCTAGGTAGCCAGTGTGGATACGATAGAAACGGGTAGTAATGGATCAGAAATGAGCATGGGAATAGAGCAAAATCCTTAGTGACTGAACCAAAGTTAAGATCTGGTAGCCATACGGGTCTCTTAGTCCGGTTGGTACAGCACAGCTCCGGTAACCCGAAGGCTGTTGGTTCAAGTCATTCCACGACACAGTGTTTCATTTCACATTCAATCATCACACAATATCAAAATTTGAATATGGCTGGAAGATGAGAAGGAAAAAAGTTGTATTTCACAACATAAATGGTTTTATTTATTTACTTATTTTCACTTTGTTGTTGTTATTATTATTATTTGTCCTTTGGGTTCCTAGTGAGACGTAGGGCTTCAGTAACACGACTCCATTCCACTCTCTTCTCTGCAGTCTTTGCAACTTGGATCCACGACTGCTCACAGGCTTTCATTTTTTCCTCACATTATCTCTTCAAATGTCACTCTCGGACACCCGACTCGTCATTTCCCATTTGGATTCCAGTCTAGGGCTTGGCACGTGATGTCCTCGAATGGTTTTCTCAGTGTATGTCCAATCCGATCTATCTCCACTTTCTTCTGCATATGTGTTGGTCGATGGGTTCTTGATTCGTTCGTTGCAAGGCCAACCAGAGTTCCTTGTTACTTATTCTTATTATTCTGACCATCTGATCTTGAGTATGGAGTGAGCGTAGGCAGCAGCTGTTGATGTATGTCCGTAGTTTGTTAGAAATGTTTTTCTTAGGTCTCCAAGTCTCTCAACTATCACATAGAAGCATTGACTTACTTGACTGACATTAGTATTGAAAATGCGGATGTTGTTCACGCTTTATGCTGAGTGGAATGGAGTAGGTCTCTACACTGACTTCAGATGAATGAAGGAAGGTCTATCTTGCTGTCTTTTCGATCCTAGATTTGACATCCTCATCTGTGCCGCCGCCACCTGTAGTTGAGGCGATGCTGCCAAGGTAGGTAAAATGGGCTACTTCCTTTAGGTTTCTCCTGTTGATGGTGATTGGTGCTTGTTGTTGTTGGTTTGGTATACTCATCACCTCTGTCTTCTCCACGTGCACCGGAAGGAAGTCCCGTCTTCCTTCGCAACCTCACTTCTTCTGTCAACTTGTTGGTTATTGCTCGTAGATCATAGAGCTTGTGGGACATTGAACATAAATCATCATCGGCGAAATCCAAATGTTCTCCTAGGGTCTTTTCATTGGTTCAGCCATCGTATGCCCATCTTCTCCCTCCTCACGGTTTGCTCCATGATCTAGTCGACCACAGTCTGGAAGATCATGGGTGATAGTAGACAGCCTTGTCTTACTCCTTACTGTCTTCAATTCAAACGCGCTACTGAGCTTTCCATTGTGAATCACTTGGCATGTAGCAACATACAGAATAGCATATGGTTGTTGAATGAGGTTGATCAGGGTTTGTATCACTAGAACTGCAGTGTTGAAGCAACTGCTCATCGAATTACTTATCGGTCGATGCTGCAGAAGGCTTTTTCAAAGTCGATGAAGTTGAGGTAGAGAGTTGATTGCTATTCTATACTCTGTTCTAGGATGATGCGCAGCGTAGTGTTGCGATTGGATTCACATGAAGCCAACCAGCCAGCCTGTCTCGGTCGTAATTTTGAATCCAGAGCATCTTTTAGTCCCTCCACGATGATGCGGCTTAATGTTTTGCTTCGGGTGGACAGCAACATGATTCCGCACCACTTGCATCAATGACTTAGGTCTCCCTTTTCGGGAGTTTGACAAGGTAGCCCTTCTTTCAGTCAATCAGCAGGTACCTTTCCTTCCTTCCTTCCTTCCTTCCTTCCTTCCTTCCTTCCTTCCTTCCTTCCTTCCTTCCTTCCTTCCTTCCTTCCTTCCTTCCTTCCTTCCTTCCTTCCTTCCTTCCTTCCTTCCTTCCTTCCTTCCTTCCTTCCTTCCTTCCTTCCTTCCTTCCTTCCTTCCTTCCTTCCTTCCTTCCTTCCTTCCTTCCTTCCTTCCTTCCTTCCTTCCTTCCTTCCTTCCTTCCTTCCTTCCTTCCTTCCTTCCTTCCTTCCTTCCTTCCTTCCTTCCAAACCTTTTACAGTAGTGGTGTGAGCATGTTTGCTGTTGTCTCTGCGTCTGTTTTCAGTGCTTCTGGCGAGATTCCATCTGGTCCTACTGCTTTCCCTCATTTCAGTAACTTTGTGGCGTTCAGGACTTCACTTCTTCTTTAGTCGGAGGTCCTGTGTTCACTGGTAGCTCTGTGGCTGTAGGTGGTATTTCTGGACGAGTTGCAGGTGGTGGTGGTGGTTGTTGTTGATTCAAGAGCTTTTTGAAGTGGTCAGCTCATCGTTTCCTTTGTTCCTCCTCTTTGGTAACTAGGTTTCCTTCACTACCATACATTGGTTCCATCTACGTGGATCTCTTCCCAGATAGTGATTTGATTATTTGGCATAATGTTGTCAGGTCTCTGTCTCTCCTACCTGTAGACTGTTCTGCTTCACTTGCCTATGTGTCGTATAAGTGTATTTTGTCTTTGCGTGCACTTCTTCACTTCTTTGTCCAGTGTAGCATTTTATATGTTGTGTTCAGTTCCTGTATTCGTTGTTCATCCCAGCACTACAATGCACTGCACTAGTTCACCTTCCGCTTAATCATCTTCCTCTCACTACTCTAACAGATTCCTTGTGTTCATCGAGATACATTCATTGTCTTGTTGCTTCTTCATTCCTAGCACAGTTATGCAGGTTTCCTTCCACATCTCCTTCAAACAGTTCAAGTATTCTTCGGCGCTCCACCGTTCAGGGATGCTGCTTAATGTTTCCCATTTTGTTCTGGCCGCTGACTGACGTGAAGATGTCCTTCATAGTTTCGTCCTTCACTTCACTTTCTGGATATTCAACTTCAACTGTGGTCTGTCACCAACTTCTGTGAAGGCTTTAAACTTCGTTTGAAAAGTAGGTTACTTGCACTAGATATCCTGATGGGCTGAACCAACATCTGCTCCCCTTCTTCATCTGATCCCCTCTCCAGTAGGCTGCATCTACACTTTCTTCACACTCAGATGACGTCGATCTGATTTTTAGTGTAGTATACCCTGGTGTCTGGTGAAATCAAATCCATGTCTCTCACTGCCTTGTGAATATCCTCAAAAGTGTTTGTACACACTGCCTGACTCCAATCACCAAATCGTTGAATGCACAGAAGTCTGCAAACACTTCTCCATTCTCACTCATCATTTCACTGAGTGCTTGTCGACCCATGATGAGTTCTCTTCCTGTGTCGTCTGCTCCCAGTTTGGCATTTATGTCACCCATCAGAATAAATTTTGATTTCACCATCTGGAGTAGTCTCCTGTCCATTACTGATTGCAGTTGTCTGTAGAATTTCTCCTTCTTCTCTTCATCTGCCCAATTATTTGTAGGTGCGTAGCCAAGCATTGAATGATTGTGACTTTCCTTCCTTGTGAGTTTAATCCATTTGGCTGACATGATCCTGATCGTCAACGAGACTGATTCCCACTGCATGAGAGGCTTCGATATTCTTGAGGAAATCATGAAAGCCACTCGAGAACTCAGTGTGCTCGTGGTTGTCCTCTGGGTGACAATATCGGAGTAGATTATTGACTCTCCAGTTGACAGTTTGGAGAGTCCATTCCATTCCACCCACTCCTCACGCAGATTCCAAGCACTTCCATGCCACACCTCCTCATCTCTTTTGCAATCTGATCAGCCTTACTAGGTTTGTACATGGTGTGGACATTCCATGTCCCCATCCTCACTTTCGCTTTGATCGAGGGAGAGGAGACACATCGACCGACTGGATTCGCTAAGGCTTTCACCAACCGGCATCATTTCATCTCTCTGATTCCAGTTGGGAATAAGTTTGCTTTTATGTTTTATGATTTTCTGTGCTTTGAAGTTTGTTTAGCGATTGGATTAGTTTTCTGGGGTAGGGTTGGTAGCCCTATGCCCAATCTTCCCTCTTTATTCGGGCCTAGGACGGGCTAGTAACTACTGAACTAGTTAACTAGGCGAGGTTTCACTTTATTTTAATGTGGAAAAATGCCGACATTTCGACATTTGTTTATGCACTCATTATTCAATTACTTCAAATACTAAATGCCTAGTGGAAGTCAACGAAAGATCTTATTCAACCAGTGCACATGATCTTCACTTGCAGTAGATAAATTACATTTCTTAAGGAAAACCAGTCATTTTGGACAACCAGATTCCGATCAAATAAATACCCAATAGTCGTTCTCCCATTTCCGTGTGAACTCGTGGATGAGTGTGTACCTAGGATGATTTCGCTTCAAAAACCTAACAATTTTGAACATCCTCATTTTGGGATAGCTGTTTTTTGGACTATCGTTAGACATACTCGAAAGAAGACAAACCGACTGGTAGACAAAATCAGTCTGGGACCTTAAAAAGAAGTGCATCGCTTCAAGTTGCCGTACTCCATTCACAGTGGTATACAAAAGACAAATGCATAGAAAAAAAGTGGTATCAGAGTAGAGGAAGCGGTGTAAAAGGGGATAAAAGTTAGTGCAAATATTCAAGATTAAGATGTCAAAGAGCGATTACGTCTGCGCCAATCTGATCGGTCTCCAGTCATGTGACCAAGAGAACAAGCCACTGATTCCTGCAGTCTCAGGGACCCCAACTGGGCAGTTTACATCTAGCAACACTGCTAAGATGGACAGTTAGGGACATCACCGACTGATGCCAGGTTTTGGTCTCTCTACTGTGAACACTCTTCCAACCCAATCCAACTTCCTTTGACATGCCACGTTGGGATGCGCAGGACATATCCAAGCCATCTCAGTTGACTAAGATTCACAACCTCATTAATCTACGTGCTGGCCTATCTTGGCAAGTGCACTTCACCTGGTTTCAACACTGCTCACGCGGTGATTCCAGCAGACGCAACCAATGCTAAGAGGACATCTGTGATCAAAACCCCGTAATCGCTTCATATCTTCTACTTTGAACGGCCATGTCTCACCTATGTAACTAGACAGAACGAACTGCAGCACATTATTCACATTCTCCGGCAGATAGTCGGACATCTCGCCGGCGCCACAGGTGACGCAAGTTTGCAAATACCAAACAGACCTTCTCTATCTGAGCTGAGATTTTGCCAGCAGCCAGCTCGTTCGAGCTGCTACAACTTCGCAAGTAATTGAAGCGGTAAAAACAAGTATATTCGTGATCCAAAATCCAAGGTAGGAATTGCGCGATCAGATGCTACCTACATGCAAAATCTTAATGAAATTTCATATTTTTACCGTAACTAAGTGTATTATTCTCACCGAAGGTCATAAAATAGGGAATCTTTGATATATGTAGTTTCCGACTCAAAATAAATCCCCAGAGTCAGTTTACTATCTTATTGTTTATTCAGTAGTGACCACCATGATAGCAAAGTTTTCCTTCAGCTTTACATCATAAAACAAAGTACTTGTCATACGTGTCACAATTTATCAAGCCACTAAAATCATAACCATCAAATGAAATTGCCTACTAGTTTACTAGCCTAACCGTTCCTGTGGAGTGAATCATCTGAGCCGTATTCAGAAGACTTTATCCCTGCCGACTGATTAATAAGCATATATCAGCCTGACTTAAGAAAGGGATAACTAAATCTGTTTCTGTTATTGGACACTGACATACCGAGTGCCAAACATTCTGTCTGAAGACGTACTGTCATTCATAATTGAAAATACCGAAAGCAATGACAGAAAGTGGGAAGGTTCTATGAAATAAACTACCAGTTAACATTATTGGTTCCAAATTACTTGCATTGATCAGCAGAAACCGCTGAGCATACCAAGATTATCTGATTTCCGGACATTCATTCAACTTATGGTACGGCTGACCAGTAATAAGCACAAATCGACTCAACCAAGAGAACTCAGTCGAGCCTTCAAGGTTCATTGTCAAATGGACCACTTAATAAGGTCCAAGTATTTTGGTTTGATGAAGTTTCATAACTGGACTTCAAACAGTTATACCATTCTAACCATGTACCGCATAATTTGCAGACGATTTATTTTATTTTAGAAGAAACTGGACTTATGTATTCGAGCGAAATAAGTTCAACCTTTCGATTCACTGTGATCAACTACATGATAAACTTCGATTTTAAGGTTTGTGCGGATTTATTTGATGATTTCAGGTTACTATTCATCGTAGACTGGTATAAGTTGGAAAGCATTGGAATCCTGAGAGAAGTGAACAACTGATTTGTCCTATTATGGGACTTCTCAACAGTCTGCACCCATACTCCTGCCATGGATCAAGCACAGGACCTTCAGGTTCAACGGCTACCATGTTGCTATTGAGCTGTTGAGTCAGAATTCAATGATCCATGGATCGAAGCCAAAACCATTAGACTATGACTCAGTGACCCAATGATACCGTACTCACAGCGAACCCAAAGGTCCTGGGTTCGACCCAATTTACTAAAACTGCTTACCTCAAGTGTTTCATTCCATAATAATGGTTCATCCAGGACTGATTGCTGCAAACCCTTTAAATTTGGTAGTTTCTCCTCTAACAGTTGAATACAATTTGAAACCTTATAAATAAGAAGAGGAAGGATTTAATTTTGCAGTTGTAAACGTTTGGAGAATATCAGTATTTTCACGTGAACATTTAATCATATGTATTTCTGAATGACACATTTCTAGGTATAATTTATGTCATTCTGAAGGTTGATATATCTAAATGAAAGTAACATAATCAACAAAAAGTCACTTCACTGATTCACGACTGAGCTCACTATCAGGGATGTTGAGAACCGAGTGGATCAAATCATTCAAATCTAGCAAGCTGAATTGGATTGATCATTAAACTAAGATCTTTTTAAATTCCCACCAAAACTGATTTAAATGGTAAAAGGCAGTAAATCGTTGCTGACTGTATCAGACAAACCACAAATAAACAGAAAAGTGAACCTTGATTGGCCAATGAAGGGAAAAAATTTTTCATATTCTTCCTAAGAACTGACCGAATTCTGTCGATTTGCTTTCAACGTAACCACGAAGCGTGGAGATACATCATCGCGGTGCGCGTTGATTAACCCTGGTTACGATTGCCTACGACCAACTAACACAATGAAAAAAATGTTTCCGTCAAAAATTTAACGCTACCAAGCATCACTGATGCTAAGATCAGTTGTAAAGTGCAAACCAAGAGTGGTAAAGAATTCAGTTACTGTTTAGCTGTTGAAATTGCTATCATTCCCCAGAAAACCCATTACATTACAAGTAGTAGCATTTTATTGAGGTATTTATCCAGTTTCACCACCTGTACTTAAAATCAAACTGATTGGAGGCTAGTATCCTTAACTTTTCATTGGGGAAACTATGAAACCCAAACCAGATAGCCATTCTACTTCTACGCTTCATAGGAAACCTCTTTACATGAACTTACAGTTCAAGGAAAACCTACTGGCATAAATAGTCTGATTAAGTTTCCCTGTTTACCTAATACTTCCGTTATTTAGATAGGATAAGCTAGCACCCTTGGCCACCTGAACCTAAGTCTACCAATTCACCTACTGCTGTGGAGTAGAGCATATTGCCTTTACTTAGCGTTTGCTTTCTGAATATATTTCTCATCATATACTCACTTGATTCGACAAAAGAGAAAGGAAGGTACGTTGAAGCTCTATCCTATGTTATTTGATCGATTCGAATTATCTGGCAAATGCAAAAAACAACCTCAGTGTTACCTATAGAGTTTTTGCAAACCACAAGAGAAGTGTGTGTCTGAAACTTCTTGAAACTACCAAAGTCATGGTAATTCATATTTTGAAGCCTGAAATCTACATTCAAAGACGCTTATTCAGTAACTTGATATCCAATGCACATGACTTGAAAGAGCATTTCACCGCCAAAGTCTCCTCTTTCACCTGTTAACTAGTGTATTATGTCTTCTCATAGATGATATTCTTCCACCCTTAGAAATATTCCATCATTCAACTTTGTGATGTACCATTGGTGCGACCATTTTAAACAATACCCAGGTATACTGATTAAACTTAATTTTTACGACGATCAACAGATATACTGATGAGAAGATTATTTCAGTCACCATAAATAGAGACTAATAAACTTGTCGTTTCTATCTGTATTCTGTCCTGCTAATAATCTTGATGCCTGGAACACAGAGACCCTTAGTAGATTCGACAATTATATCACAACGGTTTAGGCAAGTAGTACTAACTCAAAGTCTTTTGTTAGCTGCTGAAATTGATACGAAGTAACAAAACGGAGATCAGTATTACTAGTCAATGATCAGTGAACCAAACCTTTCTAAGCATGAGTTTTTGATATTTGCTGTTCGTCTTAAGGATAGACTTTTTGAACAGACTAACATTTCAGTGACCTAACCTTAATAATTTACTTTGTCTTTTCTAAGCAAATACATGTGTGATTTCTCGTAAAGGCTGGCTTTTGTCTTCCGATATTTTCATACCTGAGTGAGTCATACAGTACTGGAGAAACAATAGTTATTCATGTACCTTTCTGGTATGGCCAGGTTTTCAGTATTGCATACTACTCGCTTATCTCCTCAGATTCCCTCATTTACTTCTTCAAGAAACAACAAAAACTAACAGTTTTGGTATTATATGCTATCTGGGTCGCTTTTATTTGAAGCTAACATTGTAAACACATCGTTATTTATTTGCGGGTGCTGTGCTTGAATGATGCTTAACTTGTTGTGATTTTTGCGCCGGAATATGTTACGAGTAAATTCATCATGATATATGCCAGCGTATTTTGTTTTTACGTTGTATGTAAATGGTGAACCAGCAACTTTTTGGAACAGTAAGAATATATCACTAAAGGCAGTTCCTCATTCAAAACCAGAGTCACTGTCTGTTTATTTGATTTATGTAGGATCTCTATGTTGGTAATACTACTTAATAATAAGTCAGTAAGTCATGACTACTAATTTGCTCAGCTGGCAAACATTATTTCCCTGTCAGTTTTACTGTAAGTAGATGATACATAACTGTGTCAACTCTAATCTTCTCCAGTCTCTGTTGTTTTCTGTATATTTTACCCTCGGACACTACTTTTCTCCAGATTATCTTCATTGTAACTTTTTGAGATACAGAGACCCATGAAATGGATTTTGCATACTGAAATCCAGTCTTCATTATTTATTATATTTATTCGAAAGATGAAAACTGCTTTCCTAGATACCGAATTATCTCGTAAAACTTGTATTCAGTGATAACCATGATACATTGATTCAGGTCTCAGTCTTTAAAGCTTGTACTTCATAGAAGAAGGATAGAACAAAGAAGAAACATTGTCCAACATGGTTGTTGAGAGGCCAGATAAGAAATATCAACAGTTCTGTTTCAGAACACTTTGTCATCTCATGAAATTTGGCCTTTTCTACGCCCTATTACAACTACATAAAATGTTGACCACGTCATCTATACATGGTCGAATCATTGGCAGTTTACAGCATTAGATCTGATCTTTGAGTTTAAGAAATTTACGTGCAACTATTCACCTTATGATGACCATAGTAATGATTTACTCCTGCTCTTATAAACAACCATTTAATGATAATGATAATAATAACAATAACAATAATAGTCACTTTATTCCGGACAACTTTTAGTACAGTATGGAATTCGTAGAGTGATATTTTAAAGAATTTACCTTTTGTACGGTATTTTAGAATTAAAAAACTATGGCAGATAAACAGTGTTAATAATAACATTATGATGGGCAGTAAAGCATAACAACTAGTCAAATTTAGATCATCATCCACTTTGTATGTTGTTACACATGTTTCGGATAGAAAAGCACACGTAAGTTTAACCATGGAAATTTATTTATTCAGTTTGAAAATTAGCTGTTCCAGCTACGTATTTCTATAATATTTATATGATTCAGTGTTATACGTTCATGGGCCAGCTACTGTCTACTGTGATATTTTCTCGTATTTTTTGCTGACAACCCATCTAACGATAGATTGAAGACATTTTAAGAGTGCGGGAGAGTATGTTTAACGATTAGTTGACATTTGAATGGTCAAAACAAATAAAAAGGAAGCATTTAAACTCAATACGTTCGATGAAATATTATTGGTAGCTCAAATTTCAGACAAGCCCCCAAGGTCTCTCTCTTGGACATAATAATAATCTCCTGGCTATGCTGGTCAACAGAAAACTTTTCCTATGATTATAAACACGTCGTAAAGAAAGTTTCCTTGACAATTACGTCTTTGTTCTATGACAGTATGGGAATTTTTAGTTCACTGAACTTTTATTCTTTTCCCAATAAAATTGAAGTAAAAATAAACCCTAAAGGTTCATCTGTGTGGGTGAATGTACGAGTACCAAACTGGTCTACAAAAAGTTTCTATGTTTCAATAGACTTTCAGTAACTTCCTAGGTGATATCTATCCACGATACTTCTTTTAAACATCCATCTCCAAAACACCTGAAGATTATGTACGATTTCCAACTAAGAAATATGGGCAGGCAAACAGATAAACAAATATTTATAAAGACATAACAATGTAAGAACTACATTAGGTTCTAATCTCCAGTAGATTTCAGTCCCCTTGAAGTTGCAGAGATGCTTAGCTGTTGCCTGCAAATAAACACGAAACCTATTTCAAGTAGGACTTGTTGCAGATTGTATTCAACCATGAAACAATGTCAAACTTGTCGCACCCAGATGCAGTTATGGTATCCATTTAAAGATTAAAATCTCGTTATCATTATGAAACAAATTCAGAGTAAACTTGATCATAGTGGAAGAGAACAGACAAACAAAAGCTGAATTTTCCCAGGAATGTTATCCAGGGTATTTAGCAAGAGAACTTTTCTTTCAATTTGGAGGTTTGTAAGGCTTTTATTGATTCCAAGTTGGTATTCATGATGAACTAAAATCAGTTGGATAACCATTGAAAACCTGGAAGCACTTGACACCTGTTTCATCTTAATGTGGGACTACACAATGGTTGATATTAATAACCCTGAAAGGAATCGAAACCGAAAGCAGGAGTACGAAAACCCATACCGATCCGATAGTTCAATGGTAGTATATTCACCGCAAAATCTTAGGGTCCTTGGTTGGATCCGTGGCGGGGCGGGGAGATAAAAAATAGTAGTTGTTATGCTGAACCACGCAGGAAATATGATTGATTGGGATCACTTAAACTGTTTGTCAAGAAAATATCGCAAATGCTGCTCAGTTAGCATAAACTTTCGTTCAACCCAGTTCATGCAAATAATATATTCCCTTTTCTTTCAAGCTGAACAATCCATCAATTTCCGTTGCTTTTTTCTGGTCGAATGTAGTATGTTTCCAAATTTTTCATTTTTCCTCCAAAATTTCTACTAATTGAATGTCAGCTTTTATTACTTTTTCAAACAACATCGCATTATATACTACTCATATATGTTCGTTTAGTAGCACAAACCACGTGAAACATTAATCGTTCGATTCTAAATTCAAAATAGATGAATGATTAATGCATGATTGATAATGTTTCAAATCTTTTCACATACTAACAGACGGTTGATTCCATTGGAATAAGACTGTTATGCTCAGTCGAATGGAATATTGGATTACTGTAAAGAATGCAATTCTAGCTAAGTAGAAAATGTTATTGCTTGTAATTCTCCACCGTTGATTACATCGAATTGATCGGCCTCTGTTGGAATATAGGCTAAAGAATGGATCCCTTTAACGTATTGCCATTAATTTCAGTTTAATAGTAATGATAAATAGTTGCTGGACGTGGAATTCAAGACACACGTTTCGTTCTGCTTGAGATTTTTCAGCTGGATGTACCCATACTCCAGTGAGTGATTTTATTCATATTGGGCTCGAATCCTTAATGAGAATAAAATCACCTACTGGGGTACAGGTACTCCTGGCTGATATGTCCCATCACTACTATCCAAAAAAGAAAACCTATGGCATCTTTAGATGCTCATGATATTACAGTTGTAATTATCATTTGGTTTCAAATGAATTTTTTCAATTAACTTCCTAACAATATTCAGATAATAAAACTTACATCCGATTTACTGATGTCTGAACATTGTTGAACATCGTATGCATTTGTTACGATATTATTGTACACTATTTGCTTAAATAATTGAATTTCACGTACATCATTTGGATTTTGTAATTCATTACTATTTAACTTGAAGTATTGAAGTATATTGAAGTGGATACATATCATTATTTGTAAAATTAATCTTAGGGTGGTGTTCAGCTTGTTCAAATAACTCAAAAAGAACTCCAGAAGAATATGTAGTATCCATTGGCTTACATCCTATGAGAAAGGAAAAGAGAAAGTTTCTGAAACTAAAATTGGAAAAGAAAGCTACTGAAATTGAACCAACCCTAGATATGATCTGTATTCGATTGAAAATTCACCCCAATTATAAAAATCAAAATAACTCCGAAATTTACTGATCATTTTGAATAAAGGTTATATATTTAAAGTAACCCTCTACCCATGAATAATACAACAGTGATCCACTCCTCCTGTATATTTCTAGGAATTAGCTAGATGCATGTGAATGGCACTGGTTCAAAGAGTTGAATTCAAACCAGTGGGTGATAGGTTTGAACACCGCTCAACCTATTGAGGTTTAAGTAGCTAAGTAGTATCATAAGTAGCCTTCATACAATAGGTATAGCTCATTGTCTTCTGAAAGAATTTGAACAAGGTTGTTGAGTGGATTGCGTAGATTTTTTCATTACTTTCCACCACTCTAGAAACAAATTACTTCAACCTTCCCCTGATGTGTTTTAATGTTAAAGAAATGTTAATTCAACTGTTCAGCTCATTAAGTATGCAGATGTTCACCTGCTGCTGCAGAACTAGTTAAATAGAATGTTAATCTAGACAGATTTCTTGTCACATACAAAAGTACTACCTAGTATTTGTAAGCGAAAGGAAGCTTTGAACCATGAATTCAATTATTCTTCGACCTATGGTCATTTACATCTATACAACCTCTGACTCATAGTTTGACAATATTAATGAGACAAAACCAGATCTTTATTCAGGTGCATGGTTTGGTCTATTTTTATCATAGAATCCTTGGCAATACATAATCGAAAGCCGCACCTGTTTGAAAAAACAATTTTTCCCATCATTATTGCCACAGTGATCATACCCAATCATAACAACAACATTTTTATTCTACTCTACTTTTCTCTTATTACGGTATTTTCATCTTTGAATAACGAAGTCTCTCTCTATTGCTTTGTATCTTTATACGTTTGATATGACTGTTATTCACATATTTCACCTCCTACCATTTTAGACATTTAGAAAAAAATTGATTGAGACAAGATATATATTACTTCTCATTTCGGTCTTCATTTTGGCCTCTGCACTAATATATAAGTTTACAATTCAATCGAAATACCAATCAAGTGGTGGGAGTTAGTGAACGATAATTACATGTTTTTAATAAGTCATGAAGATGACAAGTTTAAGAAATTAAGATGCAAATAATCGATAGAGTAATTTCAGATCCTCAATCTTTTCACCAAATCTAAAGGTATTTTTGAGACTGTACTTAACAACTTCTTTGTGCAGCATGAATGCTTTAATTAGGGATGACGGTAAATTTTAGAAGTTAGTCACTTGTGGTGACACAATGGAGGAAACTGAGAAACATCTAACTGAATCACTGGAAAAGATAAAACAAGAAGCTTTCATTTCAGAAAGCACCTTCAAAATGCTCGAACCTACTGGGACTGTTACACTTAAACATTATGGTCTGCGAAAACCGCATTAAAGTCTATTGCTTCTTCTACCAGTTCTCGATAAAGCAAACTCTCCTTATCATAAAACCGTGAAATAGTCAGCAAAAATCTTGAAGCCTCTCCACAAACAAGTTGTAAGGATACATCTCAAAGATATCTGTGAATTTGTTGAAAAAATTGGGGATCTGAAAGAAGATAATAAGTTAATGATTTCGTGATTTTCAGCGAACTTACTAATCACGGTATGGAAATGGGTGTTCCAGTATTCACATTGAAAGAACTACATGTTCACTGTATGATGAATGCACATTTCCTGATCAACAATGAAGTCTACAGGTAGTCTGCTGGTGTAGCTATGGGGGTCACCCCTTGGCCTGTTATTAGCAGATTTTTTGTGTTACAACTAGAGAATGGTCAGCTGAACGAAATTATTAACCGGTTAGAATTTTTTGTCGTTACATGGATGGTACCTTCGTAGTTCTCAAAAGTGAGATTGATAAGGATACTATTCTCAACAAGTTCAGTAGTATTCATCCAACAATCAACTTCACAATGGAAGAGAAGAATGATGACAGTATCCCATTTCTTGATATTCTGCTGGTAAGAAGGTTATATGGAGCTCTGAAATGAACTGTATATAGAAAACCAACATCGAAGGGTTAATACACGCATTTCTGTAGTGCCGTACCCCTTCAGTACAAAAAGAACCTGATGAAATGCCTAGCATACCTCACCCCATCTATTTGCTCAGGTGATGCTATAGAAGAAGAATTCGCCGTCATCCATGATCAGCTTAGTAGCAGTGGCTATCCAGTCGAGTTTGTTACAAAGAATATGAATATTACGAGGGTTAAGACAAGAACACCGACAGTTTTTAAGACGCAAATATTTTTGAAGCTGAAATTTAAGGGTGACATTTCCTATGAGATCACAAAACGCACAAAAGGAGTCTTGCAAAAAGCATTACTAGCCACTAAATTATGTCAGGTCTTCAACAAGCACGCAATTCTACATGCAAGAATAAAGACAAACTACTTCTACGTCCATTTATCAGTTCAACTGATCCTGCTGAGCTAGTTACGTTGGGCGTACAATGAAGCAGGTGTATCGTCACGTTTCTGAGCACCATTCATTATGGTTGAGTAGAGGAAAAATTAGCATAATAAAGAGCTTCATACTTGCACACATAGTTGACACGGGACATCAAGTGGAGACTAGGAAAACTTTCATAATTATTCATCACATTCCAATTGATTTGCCACATGGATTAAGCACTCACTTACTTCACACATAGAAAAGATTCCAATTCACCTTTACAAACCTGACTTTTGTATTCAATAGAAGTGTGTTCAACCACCTTCATTACCATGACCGTCAACATGATGTAACGTCTAGTATTACTTTGTACACCTCTTCCCTACCTTGTTTCTATCACTATTCATTTGCTTTCTCAATCTTATGTAATTATTTATTGTTTTTGACTGAACCTTCATAAAAAATTACTCCATTTACCTAAGAATAATCTGCCACATATTATCAATTTTAATAACTCGATTATTTGCAACTTAATTTCTTAAACTTGTCATCTTCATGACTTATTAAAAACCTGTAATTATCGTTCACTAACTCCCACCACTTGATTGGTATTTCGATTGAATTGTAAACTTATATATTAGTGCAGAGGCCAAAATGAAGACCGAAATGAGAAGGAATATACATCTTCGCTCAATCAGTCTTTTTTCTATACATCAACTTTTGGTTGAAATCATCCCAGATTCATTCATTCCTCCACCTATTTTACATTTCTGACCTTTTGTTACTGCTAACTTCTAGTCGATTTGATGATTCATGAAATATTATCCTTGCTCATACCTAATATGTTTCATGATTCCAAACATCTTAACGATGAAACATATATACAAATCAGCAAATCTACTATTTTTAAGGTAGTATTTATCACGGACTGGCATCATTTGAAGAACTACTGAAAACCTGAGAGCATCTGACTTTTGTTTTGTCTTAGTATGGTACTTCTCAACAATATGCACCCACGACCTCACCAAGGATTGGTACTGTGCCCCCAAACCGGTTACCCGACGGCAGCTTGTTTGAAACCCACCGCAGCCAAGATTCTCATTCCACCTTCAATCATCTTTTTGGCTTATGCACAATGGATGAGAAACTTAGGAAGATAATGGATCCATACTATTCTGCTAAAGCTGTTGTTTTCACTATACTGAAATTTTTCAACGGAAATAATTGTGTGAAACAACCTATTGTGTTGCTGAGTAAATCTGCTAGTCGGTAACACATCAACTTTTTAAACCAATAAACTTATAATGGAAATGAAGGTCATGCTTTTAAATTGTCTAAGATTTTGTAGGAACAACGACTGAGTAATGTAGAGCATTCTTTTTGAAAGGATCAGTTATCTTAAACTAGTAGTCATATACGAAATGAAGTCATATTTCCACAAAAGTAATCACTATTGTTCAATTCAAGAGATGCTAACAAGATACTTATATCTTACTACTAATAAAGTGATCTGAAATACTTAAAAAAGGATCAGTTAAATGAAATAAATCCCGATAAAATATTGTCAGATTAAAAAACAATTTTTATCCAAGACAACTTAAAATTTAATGAATTAAAACACTTGTAAAGTGAACAATTGAACAATGAACCAGTTATTAAAATCAATCACTTACTCTTATCTCATTTTCTTGAATTAAAATGGAATCCAATAATGAACTGGATTCAAGTTTATCCTCTAGATGATATAGATACGAGTTTTCATAACTCGATGACAAATACTTGCATATTCTTTTGCACGGCCAACGAAATGAAATATACTCTTCATTGAATCTTCTCTCTTCTAGAACACTTAATAACAATGATACTTTACGCGTAAAATTTGCTATACACCCAATTGTACCATCTTGTGCAGCGAACATACTAAGCTGATTATCTAAATGTTCACGTTTTAATTGTATCTCTTTTAGACGCATATGTTTATTAGATATACGTGAGTAAATTTTAACTATTTCAATATGTTGACTTGTTAAATTTAAACAAACTGTATTCAACTTGATTGAATTCGAATTTGTAAGCGGTTTGTTTGAGTCGTAATGGATTAGTTTCAATTTGATCAATTCCTTTGAAATGTTCAGTAATTGGATCTTTATATATGAAGAAGAAAAGTTGCAAACAAGGATAAATAAATATTAGCAATTGGATGAATTTTCTCTCGGGTTGAAATTATGAGTATACACATAAAAAAAATAGTTTTCTCAGTCGAATGACCATTATTTTCTTGTCTAAAGGTGTTAACACTTGCCATACACTTGCAACCCATCATATGTACGATAAGACTTGAGGACTGCTCTAAATTAATGCCTGAATTTGGCTTATGGGAAGAAACAAGTAGAATATATTTTTCATTTAATTTTTCTGATGAATTGTTGCTACTGATACAGTCTTATGGAAGGTGACAAGTCTACTTAGTACTGACCAATCTGATTCATCTACAATTCCCTTGTTATTTCCCGCTATTCATCATACGATAAATTTGTTATTCTACCAAACAACTGTGAAAACAACAATTATAGGCGGATGACATGAAAACGTCTCTGGGAATCAAAGCATTTATTGCCTTTAGTCGATCAACTAAGTTACTACAGTTCTAGTACTATCAAGGTACTTGGAGTTAATCATCACTGATCTTAGTATTGTAGGGATGAATAAGTTTTATGACCGCAATCCATGAGATGATAGGCGATAATAAGTGGAGAATTCACTTAATTTGACTCAGAATGATCAGGCATTCACTTCTCATGTTTCAATAACTTTTGACTGTTTTATTCCTCTTTATCGATTTACGTCTTTCCCATTCACATCATTCCCCTTATTTAGCATCTTATCAACCTAATTTTGGTTACTTTCGTATTCAAAAAGTAACATTCATCACGGACTGACATCATTTGAAGAACCATCATTCATTCTTACTGCTGTCTACATTCACCTTTTCTCATTGTCTAGTGTATTTTTCACTATATTATTTGATAATATCTTTACTGTGATCTTAATTAAAATCGAATTGTAGGATAGCTGCCAACCAAGTTTTGAATTACTTAGGTTCAGTGGGTGTATATTTCCATCTCATGAATATATCTTCGACCAGTTGAAACTGAGATGGGCTGAGTAGACGATGATTCATGATTTACTGCTTAGTAGAAAGTATCTTGTGTATATATATGATGATTACATTAAAAAAACTAAAAATAATTTATGTTTGTTTCAAACACAACAGTTCTAAAGTTTACCTGATCTTCACATATCTTTTCAAACGTCTCAATTTCGTTCATTCGAATTTCTTGGAGTAGGTTCAGTAACTTCTTGTTGTTGGGTAGTAAATTTAACAGGCATCCAGCTAATGCACTTCCTGACTCCAAGTGTGATAAACCTAAATCTATTGGCATTAAGTCAATCTCAGAGAATATTTGTAGACAACGACTTCCTGTATAGTTGAAAAGTCAAAAGTTAGCTGAAATTTATGCATGATATAAAAGGTTGAATATTCATTCAAATAAATATTTAATTTATATACTTTCAGGTGTAACCAAAACCCAAATGAGTTACATTATTGGTCAGAAACAGTGTTATGAAATATGGGTAGTCATTGATCAGCACTTTCTCTGGTGTTCTCAATTCACTAGATCAAAAGCTATCATAACTGAGTAAGCTGATAATCTTCACTGACTACAATCAGTTGGAGAGCAACTGACAACCTGGAGGGAGTGAAATGTTGTTTTGTACTAGTATGGGACTCCTCAACAATCCCCACCCATGACCTGACCAGGAATCGAACCCTGACCATTCAGGTTCCGTGGCCAGGTCGTCACCATTGAGACACTGGGACAGAATCCAATGGCTCATATTCCTTATTTCCGTCAGTTCATGATATACCAACACAATTGCCACGAAAAATGAAGGTTCTTGATTCCATTCCTGAAGGAGTTGTGGAGGAGTGTACTGCTGACGAATCACATACTAGAAAGAAATAGCTGTCCAGGGCTTCTAGGTTTCAAGTGGTCCCTCAGCTGGTCAGTCTCTGATGAATCCCAGCCTGAAATCAATAAATAAATCCGTTCAAACATTCAAACTGATCAAGTTGCGTTCCAACTTTGACAATCATCGAAGTATATTGATATGAATCATTAGTATGAGCCAAGATTACCACCGTCGGTGCCATAGATCGTCAAGGCTGTTGAGAAATCTTTAAAATTTACTTGTTATGAGATATTTATCTCTATGGTATCTCATAAATCAAATCCCTATCCAATAATATATGAACCTTTTATGCAACAGTTATGGTAAAAATGACTTCACTCCTTAGTCTCCTCAGTCATATTTTTAAGTAGGTATTGTTTAGTATATGTTAAATAAATCAAGTTTTTTTCAATTCACTAAATATTAGACCAACAAATATAATGCTTCTGGTCGAATCCTAGCGATGCTCCAATTTACATTTCACCCTCAATCATCAATCAGTATCAATGCAAATCTGCCAAACAATGTCTATCTCAGACAGTTAATCTGCAAAGTCTACAAAGTCAACTATATAGATTGATCACAACACTACATTGGCTAATCTAACCGTCGGATTGCTCAGGAAATTATGAACATCAATTAGCAGTAAAGATACATGACCAAACCCTCTTGGTTTTAATATACGTACACAATCATGATCAAGGATTTGACTGGAAGGATGCAAAAATCCTTCAGATAGTAAGTTAGTAAGCTGAAACAGAATTTCTAGGATTCCATATTATATTTATTTATTTAGTTTATATTACATGACACAGTATGAATTACTTGATGACGTTTAGAGCATAAATTATTGCTCATAATCATATCAATTTAATCACACACGTTTCGATGAAGACTTAGTAATCAGCCTCTGTCTAAACATTTATTCATCGAATCGACACCCACTACATTTAAAAGGAATGATGCAACACCTATGCCAGACATATGGGAAAGTTTACTACCGAAAAACAACCAATAATATGAGGTGACATAAAATCAAAAGTCTTGAGTTGTATGATGAAAGTGATATGATTATAATCAATGATAATTTATTCTCGAAGCGTCTTCAAGTAAATAATACTCGATCACTGTGTGTTATAAATCAAATAAACAAATATAATATGGAATAAAAGTCTATTACAGTGCCTGGTTAACTAGTTCAGTAGTTACTAGCCCGTCCTAAGCCCGAATAAAGAGGGAAGGTTGAGCATAAGGCTACCAACCCTACCCCAGAAAACCAATCCAATCGCTAAACAAATTTCAAAGCACAGAAAAATCATAAAACATAAAAGCAAACTTATTCCCAACTGGAATCAGAGAGATGAAATGATGCCGGTTGGTGAAAGCCTCAACGAATCCAGTCGGTCGATGTTTGTCTCCTCTCCCTCGATGAAAACGAAAGTAAGGATGGGGACATGGAATGTCCACACCATGTATGAACCTAGTAAGGCTGATCAGATTGCAAAAGAGATGAGGAGGTGTGGCATGGAAGTGCTTGGAATCTGCGTGAGGAGTGGGTGGAATGGAATGGACTCTCCAAACTGTCAACTGGAGAGTCAATAATCTACTCCGATATTGTCACCCAGAGGACAACCACGAGCACACTGAGTTCTCGAGTGGCTATCATGATTTCCTCAAGAATATCGAAGCCTCTCATGCAGTGGGAATCAGTCTCCTTGATGATCAGGATCATGTCAGCCAAATGGATTAAACTCACAAGGAAGGAAAGTCACAATCATTCAATGCTTGGCTACGCACCTACAAATAATTGGGCAGATGAAGAGAAGAAGGAGGAATTCTACAGACAACTGCAATCAGTAATGGACAGGAGACTACCCAGATGGTGACATCAAAATTCATTCTGATGGGTGACATAAATGCCAAACTGGGAGCAGACGACACAGGAAGAGAACTCATCATGGGTCGACAAGCACTCAGTGAAATGATGAGTGAGAATGGAGAAGTGTTTGCAGACTTCTGTGCATTCAACGATTTGGTGATTGGAGTCAGGCAGTGCGTACAAACACTTTTGAGGATATTCACAAGGCAGTGAGAGACATGGATTTGATTTCACCAGACACCAGGGTATACTACACTAAAAATCAGATCGACGTCATCTGAGTGTGAAGAAAGTGTAGATGCAGCCTACTGGAGAGGGATCAGATGAAGAAGGGGAGCAGATGTTGGTTCAGCCCATCAGGATATCTAGTGCAAGTAACCTACTTTTCAAACGAAGTTTAAAGCCTTCACAGAAGTTGGTGACAGACCACAGTTGAAGTTGAATATCCAGAAAGTGAAGTGAAGGACGAAACTATGAAGGACATCTTCACGTCAGTCAGTGGCCAGAACAAAATGGGAAACACTAAGCAGCATCCCTGAACGGTGGAGCGCCGAAGAATACTTGAACTGTTTGAAGGAGATGTGGAGGGAAACCTGCATAACCGTATTAGGAAGGAAGAGGAAACGAGACAAGACAAGACAAGGAATGGATCTCAACGGATAAATGGAAGCTGATTGAGCAGGGAGATTAAGGTGGTCAAGCAGAAGACAAACCAGTGCAAGGATGCACAACGAAAAGAAGAACTGCGTACAACGTACAGAACACTGGATAAGGAAGCGAAGAAGTGCACGAGGAGACAAAATACACTTATACGACACATTGGCGAGTAAGCAGAACAGGCTGCAGGTAAGAGAGACCTGAAAACGTTACATCAAATAACCAGGTCCAGTACTCAACTTCAACATTCAGTAGGTCACAAAAATCTTCAGTTAGAACGCTGCATCAGGAAACAGAAAATTTTGACCTTCTTTTGTCTTCCTAATGTAACTTCAACCGCAGATGCACGTAAACTTGTATACACAAAAAGCATATAAGTTCCCTAAGGCTGCGACAATCAGACGACTGGAACTGTGTTCCAAAAGAAACAGTGATAAGTCTTTCTTCGCCCTGGTGACCTAATATTTCACTCTTCTTATTTGATGACATCATCTTTTGATTGCAATTTTCCTTTCTTTGGTGTTATTGCTTGTATTACATCGTCGTTGAGTGTACCGAAATGACCAGTCTCTGTTGGCATATGGGCTCTTATGCAGATGCCTCCATATTGCCTGTGTTTTAATTATGTATAGTAATGATGAGTAGTGTCTAGCAGTAGAATCCTATATGCGCATTTCGTCCTATTTTAGACTCGTCAGCTGGATGTGCCTGCCTCCCATAGAGTGGTTTTGTTCCCACCGGTGCAATACAAGCAATAACACTGAACTTATACTCGTCTCACAAGAAGCGGCTATCGTGCCCACGAGTTCGAGTCCCGGTGGGAGGGACGTCACTCACTGGGAGGCAGGTACACCCAGATGTTTCCCCTGTTTGTACATAAATTTGATGATAGTTCCACCAACTGATTTTAAATCCTTTTGTTACTGCATAATTTGTCCCTACTTTATCACCAATTAACTAGTTTGTTGATCTCCTTACATAATCTTCTGTTACCACTCATTTTCTTCTCTCGAACTCTCTGTTGTAACACATATATAGCTGAAACTTCATAGCTTATTTTTTCTAGGTGTCTGTATTCTTTACTATAATATGCCGTCTCATGTTAACTAACTTCATGTGACTCCATAGTGTACGTTCTAGTTCCTTGGTTTTATAGTAGTTAAATGTTTTTGGATGGTAAGCAACTGATGAGAGAGACGAAAATAAGTGCTACTATGTTATTCTGCTCGAATCCTGTTTCCGTCTGTATTCAAGTCCATAAAGGGGAATATGTACATGAAAGTATACTTTTATAAGTATAATGATGAGTAAGTAATTTTGAGGTGGTATTTATCGTGGGCTGACGTCAATTACAGAACCACTGAAAACCTAGGAGAAATGGAAATATGTTTCGTCCATGTACAGGACTCCTCAACTCCCAGTTAGTCAGTTTATGATGAATACTATTTTAAAATAAATAGTATAAATAATTACCAATTCAGAAGTTATCGGAAATTGTGCCCGCATAGTAATCTATGACAGCTTACCAATTTCAGTGTATGTACTATACGTCGTGTACAAAAGAATTTGGGAGTAATTCTCTTGTATATTTCTGCCAAACAATCGACTACGGTGAAAATTAAGTAAACAATTGATATTGCGCCTTGCTTTGGAGCTGTGGTACTGATCTACATCAATCTGGATTATACAGTCTAAAAATGAAAATAGAAGTGTATGGAAAAATGTAGAACATTTCTCAAGTGAAGGTGGGGGTGAAAAAATTAATTTCTTTGATAAATTTAAACGATCTGCTAAGAAGAAAATTATTTGGAACAAGTGACATATTAATCTTATGTCATAGATTTCAAGATCGTAGGTGTTACGAAAGTCCTGGAAGGGTTTGAGCACCTTAACCGATCTAATCACTAGATAAGTCTTAATATAATCCTAATACAGGTATATCTATTTGATGGGCCCCAAATAGGACGAAAAGCACGTCCTGAATTCCTCTACTGGCTACAACCAAAAAAATTCATCATGATTACTATTCAGGCAAAGTCGAGGTATCTCCATAGCAACCCATATGCCAATAGAGGTCAAATAATTAGGTCTAGTAAAAGTACACAGAATTAACAGTATAATCAATAAATAGTATCAATCCTAATGTATTTACCACTGTAGATTTCGAAGACGGTTTGATCACACTCGAACTTGACGAATAATTTATGTAAAGTCTGAACAACGCTAATCAAACCAATAGAGTTTTAATAAAGATAATTAGGGTAGAATGAAAATTACTAGCATGAAGCGTGAAAATCAATACTTCTGAAAATATAAAGCGGATTTTAATTTAGGGCTAACAACGGTTTCAACAGATCTTTCAATGACTGTATATGTACAGTATAACAAAGAATGTCTTTCTATAAGTCTTGTGACCATATTCTAGCATATATTTTGCGGTGGATGAACGAAACTGTTTTTCATCAGCACTTTTCAAACTTTAAGACGTCATTTGTTTCTAGAATTACTAAGATATATGTCCAACCATTTTCAACTGTTTGCGACGGTTACTCCTCTTCATGTATATGTGACCATATATACGTGTAAAATGCTAAACACAAATGGATATTGTACACTCATTTTTATATTGTTTAGCTTTGTGCTGAAGTATAGACTTTGTCTTCTTCACTAAGATGATCTTGCCTGCTAAGTGTGTTGTGTCAACAACCAATATGAGTCTTTTGTTCATAATTAGGCTATTAGAATCACCCTTATATAATAATTTGATATACATTTTTGTCCTAGAGACTGGTTACTAGTTAATACGTCTCAGCAATGTGCGAATTTTACACTTGTTAATAAATCTGAATGAATATCTACTTTGTACCAATGTAAATATGATCAATCCCACTAAATAAAAAAACCCTGATTAAACCATATTTGTATTGGACTGGACGGTAACTATGGGAAATAAGGCATTATTTTGTCACTGTCCATATGTGATTAGACTGTTCAAAATGCATGACGCTAATACATGACATGTTTCAGATAATTTCCGTCTTCTGATTACATTTCTTAAAGGTTAGTCACTTGACTTCTTTCTACTTGGTGACAAGGTTCTATTAAATATATACAATAGGGATCATTTACATACTATTAAAGCCATTATTCAAAGTGATAGTGTACTTTGTTTAGTCACCAGCTCACAGATGGATTCTCAATTTACTAGTTAAAAATGACCTGAATACAGATAAATTGTTCTGATTGCCTTTTGAATGGAATAAATACTGAAAGTTGATGTACAGAAGATATTGTTATTAGGATTCCTTCCATCTTTTTCAGATGGTACAGATTACTGTTCTAGATTTATAAGCTCCAGCTGCTCGGATGCCTTAGATTTGCAGAAAACATTATTTTTTTTTATACATTTTTAAGTTATCGTTTTCGCTACCTTTCTACTCCATGACCAGTAGCCCATTTCTCCCTACTTTTTTCAAGGTAATCTGCTGATGAGTTGATAATTTGTTCCGAATTCCAGACAACGTCATATATCCTTAATATATACACATATGTTTTGGCTTATCTTCAGTCTTATCCCATCTAGATCAATCTTCTCTTTATTTCTTCTGGGGTTTGGAATCGGTGGTATATGGTGTATTAGTTAGCTGGCATTTAAGCATATGTATTATATACATTCAGCAACATAAAGCTCCTCTCTCAGATAAGTTTAAAAGTTTGATCATTCAGTGCACTATAGTAATGAATTGATTTCCATGCATTTACTGTTAGCTAACCTGAATGTTTGACACTCTACGAGACTGTACTTCAATGATAAGAGAAATTATCTCACTCAACATAACGTATTCTTATAAAGTTAGGCTAAATGTGATAGCCGGAGTTAATTCACGGATATATTGTGTACACGAATGTTAATTAGATTTCGTAGAAAACTACCACTGTCTCAATCTCAATTCAGACTTCTATCAACTGCAATCAGTAAACCCGTTTACAAGTGGTAGATGATGAAAAAGGCAACTCATGCTTTCCGTGGCTTTACAACATTGTAAGACACAGTCTATGTATTGTTCATATTATTTCCTGATGAAATATCGTAAACTACTCAAGAATTACCACAAGACTGCTAAGAAGATATAATGCCATTTACTTATAATTTATTTTGTTCAACTGATTCATCATATTGCGATTTTGTTCAGACTAACCGCTTACATTCTGCTAAATTCAAACCTCATGGTGGAATCTTAGTTTACTAAAGAAAGTTATCGCTGTTTAAAAAAAGTGAAACCATCGTCTACTGATCTTATGATTCTGATCTGATTTGCTAGATCCGATAACAACTTATTTTGATGATACTCAGTTGCACATTTCATTCAGACGTTATATTTTTAATTCATATATTCTACTGATAAATTTGTACTACAACACATGAGAATTTATTTGAGAGGGGAAGTTGATCAAAGGCTGTTTCTGTGACCGAATTATTTTCATACTGTTCCTCTGTACACTTTATGATTCACTTCATGTTTGAGTAGAATTTGGCCATTGTAGTAGTGTATAATTCCATTTTAGTTTGTTTGTTGGATATTTTACACAATTAAACACTTTTGTTTACTGCATTGACTGGTCAGTCGAGGATGGCCAGCTTCATGTTGTTTAGTCGTAAGTGATGATAGAATCCTGTCGATCACTTGCAATGTGACCGACAAGCTAGAAGATTCACCATCAGGATGCACTGGAAAGATGTTAGTTGGATGGAGGCAGTCGGTGGCAGGCCACTGGGCAAATTAATTAGTCACTGGATAATAGGTGACTTCATACTGTCTAGTCTTAAGCACTGATGACACTTTGAACAGAATTTATTGTCTGTATTCATACCAAAGGTGACTCTACATCTATCACACCTATTATATTAGGGATAATGATACTACCTAGTCGACCAAATCTTGCTAGGTGAGGCAGCCTCTTAATAAGTGACCCACTGACTGAAAGTCAACTATGTTAACCAATAAGCCGAGGTTCTTCTACTGGATTACGTTTCGGAAACAATTGACTGTCCACATTCATATCATGTAACTTCAAAACTTTGAGGCAGACTTTGTATATTCCTAATTTTATCTCCTTCTCTGTGATGACAAGGGTAGTAGAATTTTCCATATAACTGGGACAGGTGCACAATCACTTCCATTGCTGCATGTATCTGGTATTGATTCGATAAACAAAGATTCGGTTATCAATTTCTCCCTCAATCAACCCGACCAAATTAGTTTCAAAACTGTCGCTCTACCCCAACCTACCATGCGATTGTGTGCAATTGCATGCAGAGCTAGTAAACTTGACCTGGTCAAGTTTTTGTGCTCTGCTATTGTAACCGACCCTGGTTGACTACTTTGACCTAGGTATTTTACCTTGCAGTCATTGTAAGGGATTTGCTTAATTGCATTGGTAGGATCTTTTAACCTACAAAGCTGGTTTCTGAGTGAGTTTGTTGGTTTAAATGCCACTCTAATCCCAGCCTTATTGAGAATTCTTCGAAATGCTTGTGAGGTGCCTTCTTTGTATGATAACACAGCAGAGGCATTGAATTCTCTCTCAACCCCGTCACTAGTTTTATTATTGGTAGTATGTAAATCACATTCACCTGTGACTTAGAAAGTGATGAAGGTGGGCTAGCAATATATGAGTAAAACTTGGACACTGTGGCAGACTGTATTTCCATTTTAGCCTGTTTATTAGAAATGTCACATAGTGAAATAGTACGGTTTACTGGATAAGTGATACTGTTTCACTGTTTGACATTCCCAATAAACAGACTAAAATGGAGTGAGCTACCAATGTTGGGCTGCACGATCAAATGAACACAAGAAGGAAGCTAAGAGATTAATATGTGTAGGAAACCTACCCATTCGAATAGATACTCCACTTAAACTTCACATCATCTCACCCCAACTCCATTAAAGTAGACTCAGTTAAGTGCCTCTCAATAATTACCCACCTAAATTTATAATTTAATTCATAAGAAATCGGAAGAAAAATATTAGCAGTAGTAGTAATACATGTGTTATTAATAATAATTTTACAGTTATTAGTAAGTACGGTGACAGGGTTGAGAGAGAATTCAATGCCTCTGCTGTGTTATCATACAAAGAAGGCACCTCACAAGCATTTCGAAGAATTCTCAATAAGACTGGGATTAAAGTGGCATTTAAACCAACAAACTCACTCAGAAACCAGCTTTGTAAGTTAAACGATCCTATTGATGCAATCAAGCAAAATAATCTGATTTACCTTATCTAGTAAATGATACTGTTTCAGTGTATGACATTTCTAATAAATAGACTATATTGGAATTTTATTCCTAAAATAAGGCCACAGTTGTATTTAAGGGAAACAAAGTTTCATTTGTTGTTACCAAAACTAAGAAAATAATTAAAGGCAACGTAGTGTCTGCGTATACTCAGTTGTCTAAGGACACCTAAGTAGATACCTCCTTATCTCAACTTTACATATTGATTATCTCAACCTACTTTGCAGTATGGTCAGGTAGAAATCCATGTAATTTGATAAATCCAGTGAAATATAATATAATCATTGATATACTTTTTTAATCTGTTCTAAAGTAGGAATATTTCAACTGCATACTGGTAACGTGGACTTAATAGATTGTTTTACTGGACAGATAACTGACATCATCGTTTCAAAGATAAATGCAAATTTTATGCATAGTCTTTTTCAGAGAGTGGTACGAAGACATGATTGGAAACCAACATAATTCTCCACTAGTTTGAAACTTTTAAAAGGCAACCTTTCTACTCTAGTATTACCAATTTAAAAATATTTCAAGTGATATATTGGAAGTAATCAAAACTGAGAAGTCCCACTTTGGAACTTTTCAAAAGTAATTATAGCAACATGATATTCTTCATATGGTTTCGATGCCTCACACTTTCCTAAATATATCAGTCAATATTGATGATCTGATATTTCTTTTACTGCAAGGCTAACAAAATTAATAAGTTGACTTCTGTATTTTCTTCCTTGGAACAAAAAAGAGTGAAAATAAGTACAAAAGAATATGATATGTATGTATTTCATTTCTTCGATCCTCATCAACTGCCTACAGCCTATATTGCAAAGCTAAACAATACTGAACAGCTAACGTAGTTTATTTTACCAAATAGAGATCAGTTAGACAGTGAAATACAGTGTCTAAGTGGATGAATCGAAGTTAAAGAAAACAACTGAGAATTAGAATAAAAAATTTTTTTATGTTTTGATTTGACAGTTTATTATTGAGATTCACTACTCATAAGTAGTCAAAATAACTGTAGGAAGTAAACTTACCTGTTCTGATACTTTCCTCAAAATGTTCTACAAAGTTTTCAGAGTCTATGCATAGATTTGTAACCAATGAATGGTTCTTGCTGAAACAGAAAAAGTGATATATGTATAATTAGTGCTTGATTTTAATATATCACTTCACTAGAGTGAGTTCATGTACTTATGCTTATTCAGGAAGCTAAATGGATTAATCATCATGAGCATAAAAGGTTCTAAATCCAAATGTTTCAGTACTGAGTATTACTCGTTACTTTATGGTCACACTGAAGGTTACCTGTATAGTCCACTGTTTATGACCGGTTACCCCATGAAAATCACATGTTCTTTAACAGTTGAATAATTGGTGATAGGTCAATATACAGATTGTTACACAAATAAACCTGTAAATCGATAAAGTTGTAAATATTCAGTAATATGAAGACATTATATCACTGAGTGCCGATCCAAGTTGGGTGATAGAGTTCAAGTGTCCTCGTTGATGTCTATGATATTCCTACATAGCAAGTTTCACCCTCTAAATTATAAACAGGTTTATTGCCTAAACATGTAATGCTCTTCTGACCAATTTTTTGACTTTGATTGTTTTGCTATTCATACGCCTAGTTTTAAAGTTACTTTCAATACTGACTGTCATTAGTCGGAAAATTATTGAAACTCTAGAATCACTGCACTTGTACTTCGACATTTTTTAGCGTTTCTTTAACCGATGAGCAAACCATTATTTCTTAGTGACTTGTTAGGAGATGAATTTCGGGAACTGTTAACCAGAAGCCATGACCTATGTGATCAAGTACATACGTTACAAAGATAAGTACTTTCTGATGACGTCGAACGATGGCTGTGCTGTATCACAAAGGGAAAAAAGTAGGGTAATGTGGAAAGCTGAGTTTCAACTCAGGGCAAAGATGGCGAAGTGCATTTTATGAAGGCTGATAGTCAAAGAATCGAACCTTCATGCAATCTTGAAAACATATTGCAGAGTAGTTTCAAAACTGAAAGACTAGTTGACCCAGTTTTTTTGATTTTCAGTGATCTTCCAGTTGAAGTCAACCCTTGATGAAAAGTATTTTGAAATAATTCAATCTTTGCAAAAAGCCTTAACTGTGAATGACTGTTTTACCTTGAAAAGGATAAAAATTGACACTAATTTATTGCTGTATGCTATTCTAAATCACTCAGTTTGTCCTTCAGTCTATTACTGGGCATCAATAAGATTAGCGTTACTAGAATAACATGTTATTTATCTCCAGAATGCATAAGAATAAAAAATTTGGAACAGGGGATTCTTAATGAGTTCCAATTCTGTTACGATCCAAATTTTATTTCACCTTAAATCACCATCCCTGTGTTAAGTTTAGTTTGCTCATGAAGGTTATCTCAGGTAGTCTAATTAATAAACGATGGTAGTTCGGTGTTCTCTGAATTGTGGTACTTTATTGTGCAGGTATCGTCACCAAGCTAAGTAACATCTTCAGCACTAACTTTATAAAGAAGTGGAGTGTATTTGAATGTTTCACAATCACTAAGGTAGTGTTCCTGTTGACCTTATGTGTTGTCCAGTTGTTAAGAGAGGTATCTGTCATATCTTGGCCTCTTTGACCCTAAATTTCACTTGGCTATGCTGGTAGAGAAAACCTAAGGTCAAAGAGGTCAAAATGTGACAGAAATCTCTTCTCTAACTTACGGTTGGATGACACTCAAGATCAGTAAAGACACTATCTAAAAGTTTATGTAACATTCGAATTTGCTCCATCTCCTTATAAACTTAGTGCTGAAGACGTCACCAACTCCGGCCATGAAACATCCATGACAAATTAGTTAAGCTCAGAGAACGCCAAAATAATATCATCCTCATCCTGAGATACAATTCTGTCCATCATTTTACTCAGTAGATATACATTGTTTAAGTTCTACCTCATGAGGATATACAGATAAGTACTGGGAACAAACGTTTCGCATCTAGTCACAAACAAGGTTGACAGTAGACAGATGTTATCACTTTTATTTTTATCATATCATGACCAAATTTTTTTTGAAAAGATAGCCCTTGCTACTTTAATATGCAACTAGGAAACGTTTATGAGTGCACCTGTCATCTTTCAGACCTCCAGGAATACATGGTATTCATAAAACAGCTTTCTTCTACACAAGTAGTATTGGTCACAAGGATTGTTAAAATAAACTACATAGGTAGAATAACTAAAGTTTGATCCACTCTTGCAGAATAAAATGAGTATCTGTGGGTCAAAAGGTCATCGCCATGGAGGACTAATGATGCGGGAAAACATTTTTGACAAACATAGATACTAGATTTATACATATCCTAACCAAGTTGGGATGTGATGGTTTGAGAATACTTGACGTTGAGCAAATGATGTTTATTATTTTGTTATTTGTACTGCTCAATGAATGTAAAACAAAATAAGTTTGTTCTAGACGACTTTGGACTGTTTAATCGCAACAGCTTTATCAAAGTGATAGTAGACTGGAATTTACAAGATCTAAGCCTATACATGATAACTTGATATGCATTCCTCTGAATGAAAGATTCTCTATTGTCAAACTGTTGAACAATGATATCCGTATGTGGCGTATTATGCGTGCGTGAATTAACGATGTGGTGATAGGCCATCTCGTATGAGTGTTGGTTTCGTCATAATGTGGAGATGGGTTGAAACCAGGTCAGGTTACCTTTTATTTACTCATTCCTATTTAGACAGTTTTGTTTCCACTTCATGAAACGCTCATGTATTTTTCTAAAATCTTTCTGAGTAATTTTGATATTATGAAAATTGACCTTGTAACCTGAAACCTTAATGTGTAGAACGAAAAATATCTGAAGAGTTTTCAAGCTTTTCCAGCTCCACTGATTTCTAAGGGGTCGATAGGAACCCCTTAGTGTTAATCTTGTTTAATTTTGATTTCACATGAAGCCTTTCCTCTGTATATTCCATTGCAGTCTCAGCCCTTTATTTTATAAAAACGCAAGTAGATTTTGAATCCAGATGATTTTTATCCTTCACATGAACTATGGTACTTCTCAGCATGTATGACTTTCTGTAGAATACTCTGACATTGCATTTGTTGAGCACTGTTTTTATCTCATACAAGGTGTGTAGTCTGCATGGAGTGACTATTTGTTGAGGTTCATGATTAAACAGTACTGGAACAATCTGGTTTAATATCATTTTCAACTTTATGAATGAATTCCTTTAGGATAATTATTCATTTTAAGAATTTTGATCACATATTTTAATTTCTTAACTCTTTCATTTTCATCCGTTATTAAAGTGTGTACTCTTCTCGAAAGACTAAAGGTAAGAGAGATCTTCGCACTGATTGGACATGATGAATTGAAATCGAGATTTTTTTCGGATATGTTTTTTTCTGAAAATGATGATACCTAAATATCCATTTTCTTTCCGTCTAACAAAGCAATCAAGGCAGGGTAGTTCACCAGTATTCGTCTCTTTTCCTAAGCTGAACTTGATACTAAGCAATCTAGAGTTCAGTTGATGACATACTTTGTTTGAAACGTGACCTATACCAGGTGTTCTTAGATTTATACATTCTTCACACACAGAATACACTACATATGGATATCCTCTTCGTTCAACAATTTGACAACGGAAAATCATTCATGAAGAAGAACTCAGATCAAATTATCATATATAAGCTTGAATATTGTAAATTACGGTCTACTACCACTTTGATAAAGCTATTGTGATTAAACAGTCAAACATCAGTTAAAACAAACTTGTTTTACATTCATTGGGAAATACAAATACCATGATAATGAATAAAAACTTGGTCATTACATAACTTAAATTTCTGTCAATTTGACTATTAATAGACTTACCCTGAGTAAACGTTGTCATCTTCTATGCAGTCAGTTAACAGTAAATTAACCATATCTATTCCAATCATATCTGGATCAAAGATAAATAGAATATAGGTTGACGCTTTGATTCTATTTTGACGCTTTATACTACAACATCTTCCTGATAATAATATTGTACGTATCGCTAGAACAGCTTCAAGTATATACCCGATTTGTTTATCATGATATAACAATCCCACTTCAAATGGGAATTTTCTACTTGATAACCATCTCATTACTTCATATGGTTGACTTTGAATAATTGTAAATAATTGTAGATTTTGAAGAAAAGTTTTATCTATGAGTGAGTTTTCATTTAATGTATTCATTGTTTTACACGAGTAATCCTAAAAATGGAAATTTCCAATTTAGTCAGTGAGTACATTTAATCATATCTTGTCATGATATGAAAAGTTCAATATTCATATGCATGAAAGTCTACGAACATATAAATGCAAATTAAATGTCCTACTAACCAGTAGCCTTTTTCGTCACTTTAAAATTGTCAAGGATTCACTGATTCGAAGAAAGTTTTAATTGTGACAACCTGAACTGCAACAATTATTGTTTATGTGTTTCGATGCGAATTTGTCTGAAGGCAGATTTCTTTGGAAGTACATTCGACAGCTAAAAACCATATGATTCAGCAGAAGCTTATGAGTTATCAGCAGTTTGTCAACTCAGAAACTTCCCATTATCAGTAGTTTAGGAGTAGTCAGTAATAGGTACATTGTAACGCCACCTGTATTGATCTGATAACAATGTTGATATTAAGTCTGCCTTCTCAGTCGTCTACAATATACCAGAAAGAATGCCACAAGCATTAGAAACTTACCTTCAAACTGGCCAAACATTGACAAAAATATTCATGAAACCTGAGCTCTGTCTGCAAAACCCATTCAAACATTCTCTTGTTCTTCTGTTGTCATCAGCAGAGATAATTATCAGCCGCAACACAGGTATCGGTAGTACTGACACTAATAGGCAATACTGTGAAGAAAGAATTGAAAACCTTTACAGCATTGCCATACAAAGAGGGCACCTCAGAAACACCAAGTAGGATTCTCAATAAGGATGGCTGGCTAGGATTAGAGTAGCATTTAAACCTACAAACTCACTTCGAAATAAGTTTTGTAGGTTAAAAGATCCTACTGATCCAATTACACAGAATAACTTAGTTTACCAAATCTCTTAAAACGATCTTGTAGTCAAGTGCATAGGTCAAAGTAGTCGACCAGGGTCAATTAAGCTATCCAAGCACAAAATCCTAGCTATATCAAAAATGGTAGATCCTAATAAGATAAGGAATTTTTAGAAAAACACCACAGGATTGGACAAAGATAAACTCCTTGAAATTAACTTAGCGAGGTTGAGCGAGAGATTCTTAACCGATTTCGTGTTTATAGGATCAACACCAAACATATACAATAGGAATATCTCACCACTTGTTCCAGAAATATGGAAAACCCTACTGTCTACATCACAAGAAGGCGAGAAAATTAGAACCATATACACCATGTATCAAAGTTGTTGAGTTAGAGTAATGTGACTGTAGGTACTAAATTGTGTCTAAAAGTAATCCAATATATAATGCTGTTCCAGTGTGTGATAGATTAGATGTATCAACTAAAATCTTTATAATTAAGTCTGATTGTTTTTCAACACCATATATGCCACAAGAAAAGTACAATTAATCACCTTGATTCAGAAAAATTCGAAAATTCTACTGAAGAGCTATAGTTTATACAACGAGACGTGTTGAAAACTCTTATCTTCACTTACCAAACATACTGGGAGTATATGAAAACTCACTTATGTAGCGATCAGATCAGACTCGGCGCTCAACTTCTTCTATAACATTCGTAACAACTAAGTGACAGAATGATCATTTAACATATTCGCTTTCAAATTACTATGAAATATTTAGTCATGAGGTATAAATTTCAAAGCGCCATTCCTAGTTTTGATGGTAAACATGATTATTTACTAGATCAATGCCGAGTACTTTAGTTACACAACATACCACTGTGATAGGTCTCAATATTCTTAAAGTATCAGCTGCTGGAAGACAATTGGTAGGAAACTATGCATCTAGATTTCACTTCTGTTGACACTCATTAGTGAGGCGTATCTCCAAACTCAACGGAACTTATTACCTGGCTGAAATGCAAACCCGAGTCATCTAGAACTGAATTCAGTGACATAACTCTTGGGCTATCCTTGCAGTTCCAAATCTTAGATAGCAGAAAGTTAACACCGCTAATATACGCTAAAAAACTTCCTAGTGCTTTTTAATATATATATATATATATATATATATATATATATATATATATATATATATATATATATATATATATACAAAACTTGGGCACTGTCGCAGAGTTTAATGCCACATTAGATTTGTTTATTTGATCTATAACACACAGTGATGCAGTATTATTTGCTTGATGACCTTTCGAGCATAAATTATTGCTCACAATCATATCAATGCAATCACACAACATTGGACATTTGATTTTTCTAGCTATGTCACCTCATATGATTTGTGTTTATTGGTAGTAAAATTTTCCATATCTCTGGCATATAAGTTTCGCGTCATTTCTATCATATATGTTGGGTGTTGATTCGATGAACAAAGATGCAGTAGTGAATCTCCCTCTCTGCACCTAATTATATTGGACTTGAGTACAGTGACATTATCCCACCTAGGCTATTGTGTGGTTGTGTGTTAATACATGCATTGCAATACCCGAGTTCTTTTCCAGATTAATCATCTTATTCGGGTCTGTCGTTCTATATTTAGCTAAACTCTTATGTTCGGCTACTCTAACAGATCCTGACCGGCTAGTTTAACCTATGTACTTGACCTCACAGGCATTACAAGAAATTTGATAAATTAGATTATTTTGCTTATCTGGTTCCATCGGATCCTTAAGCTAGCCGACAACGCTAATCTCTGAGTTTGTAGGTTTAAATGCCACCCTAATTCCGACTTTGTTGAGGATGCTACGTAGAGTTTCTGATGTTGCTTCCTTACAGGGTAACACAATGACGGATGTGAACTCCTTTCTACTTGTGTTATCGTCATTATTCGTACTCGTGTTACTGTTATCTTTTCGTTTCTTGTGTGTTCATACGAATTTCTTAATAAACTGTAGAGAAAAATTATTAACTATTAGTGCTCTTTTAACGTGTTTCAATTCATTGTTTAGGTCTTTACACTGATTAGTCAGTATTCTAGTTTTATCACTTAGACATTTGACTAAACCTGCCTTAACTGAAGTTGGATGGAATGATTTGAGGTCTAGATACCTGTTGGACTGTGTCTGTTGTCTGTAGACAGTAGTATCCAAACCACCGTCCATCCTTCGTTTTATCCTGCAATCCTAGTGTCCTATTCTGTTAGAGTTTGATTTTTGAAACCAGGATCTTTCCTCTGTTTATAATCAGCATTATTCACCATCTCATTCAGTGTAATCATTAGATATTCCTTCACTTACGCTTACACTTCCATGCTCTACCATCGTTCATGTAAACATCTATGGGATGTATATGTGTATTTAACTAGATTATTGCATGCCACAGGGTTCTCTAAGGAACAAATAACACTTTTCATGTTAGTACCGATAACGTATTAGTATCATTTAGAGGACTACTGGAAGTCTGGGAGAACCAGGCAGCTATTTCGTCCTAGTAAAGGACTCTTAAACAGTGCGCACTCATGAACCTGTAAAGAATTGAACCAATAGCTTTCAGGTGTTATAATGAGAAGTTATGACTGGTGGAGCAAACCAAGTTGAATTTGAGGACGAATGCTCACAGATGTCACTGAGTGAAGGTCATGCTATATTGCAAATTAACAGAAGAAAGAAAATGTAGGCCATCGAGTTCCAGTCCAGTGACTCTATGGTAACGTGTTCACCAAGAAACATGATGGTCCTGGGTCCTACCTCTGATGAGGTCATGAGTCTACAACGCTAAAGAGTCCCACAGTTGAACGAAACAGTTGTTCAGTACTGAGGTTTTCAGTGGTTCTCCAACTAATGTCAGTCTGTGATGAGAACTAAATTTTGTATAATAATATGGATTTCTTCTAGAATATTCTGGCAGGTTTTGATGATGAATGATAAGTGTTGGTCTGCTAACATCTTGTTCAATGTTCAAATATTTGGAGCAATACATATTTGCATTTGCCTCAATTTTTCTGTGCTCTCATTAAAGTATTACTACATAGTAAGTTGTTACGAAACTGTTGACTGCCAGATGTTTCAATGGTTGGAAATACAAAATTACTCAATGAAATAACTGAAGTGCTAAACAGTTTACTTGAATCACAGGACTAGCCTACACTGACTCCTAGTTTGGGGATAGGAAACAACGGAGCTGAATGTGCTGGCTTCTTTAGTTGTTTGGGGGTTACATCAGTCTTAGTAGGTTAGTTGTGGATTAGATCTCACCCTGGATACATAGAACCCATTTGCTATTTCTCGACTTTGGCCGGATAAAATGCGGGCAGCTATGTTATGCAGTAATTTTTTTGTCTTGTGGTTAGACGTTAAGACAGCTGTTAAAAGTAGAAAGGATGAAGAGGCTACAGGGTTTTGATGGATGTTGTCTTCAGAGCATTACTTGAGCGTGGTGGGGTTACAATATGTGAGATTTCGAAGTTAGACTTATTGAAATGGGCAGCGAAAGTATATCAGTCGATGAAGTTATGAATACTAATAAACCTAAGTGACATGGATACGTGTAACACATGCTCAAGTAGTCATCAACCTCGAAGTGCTATATCAGCTGTGGTAAGATTGGTTTAAAACAGGCTTTGAGGTGATCAGACTAATCCATGAGGTTTCTGATCGTTGTATGGAATGAAACAGAAAAGTGTAAAGTTTCTGACTACTTTCCTTGAAATGATAAAAATCAATGATTGAAGAATATTTGATATAGCTAAAAATCGACTATAGATCTATATATTCCTTGACATATTTTGAAGTTTTTCATCAAACTTCTACTGATTTTTATTTTTCCGTTCATCTACTCTCGCTTACTTCAGCGTCATCCGTTTTTCTACAGATGGTGATTTGAAGAGACATAGATAACTGAATGAACCTTTCATACTAAGAATCATGAGTTCCCTAAAATAAATCATTGAAACTAAGTTTATTTAAATACCTCAGTAGCAGTCAATCTGAGTACTTAAGGATGATGAGACCAGATTTAAATGAAAAATAAATGACTTAACACTGTTTAAGCATATTAGATTTTCTCTATTTCATATGGCACACGGTGAAATAGTATTACTTACTTCATGACGTAATAAACATACATTATTATTTATAAACATATTAGTATAATCAGACCACTTTCAACAATCTATTTTTATAGTCCTGTCACTTCATGTTATTTGTTTTATTGGCAGCGAAATTTTCCATATCTCAGGTTTATCTGCAGCATCATTTCCACCACATGTGTTGGGTGTAGATTCGATAAACAGAGACTGAGTAATCAATCTCTCTCTCTCTATGAACTTAATTATATTTATTATGATTTGACTATCTAAGATAGCCATAGTTAGGCAGACTAGTATTTGTACTGTGTGACGATTGAAGATGAGATGGAAATCTGAACCGCAGCCGGATTCGAACCAGCGACGGCTGGCCCGGTGCTATACCAACTGAGCTACGAGGTCCGACTGCTGACCAGAATTTTATTTCACTTCAATCACCAAGGGTTGGTAGAGCACCGGGCCGGTAACCCGATGGTCGCTGGTTCACCTCCAATCACCACCCAGTACAAATTAATTATATTGGACTTAAGTACAGTGATTTTATCCTGCCCAGCCTGCTGTGTGGTTGTATGCTAACGTATGCACTGCAATAACCAAGTTTTGTTCTAGATTATTCATCCCATTGGAGTCTATCATTCTATATTTGGCTAGATTCTTATATTCTGATCGTTCAACCGACCCCGGTCGGCTAGTTTAACCCTTACATGGAATTTGCTAGATTAGATTATTTTGCTTATCTGGTTCTATTGGATCCCTATGCCGATAAAGCTTGTCTCTGATTGGGTTTGTAGGTTTAAATACCAACCTAATTCCAGGCTTGTTGAGAATCCTACGTTAGATTTCTGATGTTCCTTCTTTAAATGGTAACACAACAGAAGCTTTGAACTTCTTTATGCTCCTCTTGTTGATATCATTTTTATTCGTAATTCTGTCATTATTTCGTTTCTTGTATGTTCGTATGACTTTCCTGATAAAGCGTAAGGGATAATTATTAATAATTAACGCCTTTTTAATGAGTTCAAATTTCTTGTTTAAGTCCTTACAACGACCAGCCAGTTTTTCAGCTCTATCATTTAGATATTTGACTCAACCCACCTTAATGCACATTTGATGAGATGACCTGAAGTTTGGATACCAGCTGAAATGTATTGGTTTCTTGTAGACGGTAGTATCCAAACCACCGTCTGTCCTTCATTTCACTCTGCAATGAAACAAAGATAATTCTTCTCCTTCATTTTCTATCTCGTAAGTGAACTGGATGGTGCCTACTACTCCGTTTACATATGTGAGGAAACACTGAACACATTTTGATTTCAACTGAGTAAATATGTCGTCCACATGTCGCCACCAGATTATAGGAATAGGACTAAACATGCGTAAAGCCATGTTTTCCTAACTACCCATAAATACATCTACTGTGATTGGGGATATCGGTGACCCAAATGCTAGTCGTTCTGTGTGCCTATATACTTGTTCTTGAAACTTGAAGACTGTGGAGGTCAAGCACAACTTTATGCCTAAAAAGACTTATTCAACCGATTTATTAGTTCTGTTAGTAAGTTCTGAATAAATTTTTAAATTTTTTTTGCCGTCAAAAGTAGAAATACATCGAAATACATTTGGTCCACAGTAATAATTTTTCGTAAGTGTTATTTTCTATCCCCTCTCCCTAGCTCCATGTCACTTGTTATCCAATAAAAATAGATGAGAAACTAACCAAACTAACTAAAGCTGGCAATTGTAACAGCTTGTCTACTTTACTGGTGTACTTTTAGATACGCGAATAATAAAATATGCATGTAGTACTATGATAATGTTGTTATTTTTGTCAAAATACATCAGTTAACAACTAAGAAACAGTTTTTGAGATTTATGCGGATTTTTATTGTTAAGGTAGTAACTATCACAGACTGAGAAGTAGGAAACTGTGAACTATCGAATTCCTACCTTGTGGCTGAGTGAATAAAATTTTTGTCATGATTTTGATCCCTGATGTGGTCGTAGGTCTGAGTAGCCTATACTAGGATAAACAAATGACTAGTGCTTTAAAGTTTTCAATATTTCTCTAACTGATATCAGTCCATGATCAATACTACCTTAAGAGATTTTTCGATGAATTATAGCAAAAAATAAGCTTTACCTTCATTTTATTCCAAACAATTTGTTTAACTTGACTCCATAGTGAAGATCTGAAAAATATATACAGAAGAAATAAGGTATATTATGTTTCCCATTAACCTACTTTTTTTTAGCCAGATGAAACCAAATGAAACAATAAAAACAATTACCTGTGCTTAACTGGAAACATTTGAACATATACTATCCCGAGAGCACCAAGTATATTCAGCCAAAATTCAGTAGATTTCCAGCTAACAACTGACGGATTACTACTGTTCATTAATTCGTCAAGATTACATTGTATAGATAGTGAAAGTGATTTAGCCTCACTGATTTTATATTCCAAAGTCTATAAGGATATTCATACAAATAAAACAGAAGAAAAAAACATCAGCTTCACATTTCACTAGGAAACATTTTACACAAATAATCCCCCTTAACACTGTGATTTTACCATCAGATAAGGATGCACTAACAACAAGAGACATTGACCAGCTGCGCTACTTTAATTTCGGGCTCTTCATCTGTGTCTATCCACAGACCTAAATGAAATCCGAATCAAGATTGTTTGAAATTACTCAACCCATGGTAATATTGACTTGATAGTCTCGAGTTTAGCAGCGTACAAAGTCAATTATGTATACCATTAGGAAGTCAAAAACTAAAACAAAACAGTGATTCATTGTTTCGTGGTTTTCAGTGGTTCAATAGCTGATACCAACACCTTGATGAAGGCAGTTGTTTAAACACAAAACAAATGAACAAATGAATTAAAATACCTATCAAAGTATAAATCGTATGACATGAAGTAGTTATCACCCTGTAGTTAGATAGACAAATGCAAATAAATATTGCCTACAGACAACTCCCTACCTGATAGATGATGTAGGTTATAATACAGTAAACTTGAATTTGTACTACTTAAGCTTTAGGTAAATCCACTGAATAAATTGTATTCAGTTATTCCTTTGGTTTATGGTGGAAGCTAACACTTTAAGCAATCGGTAAACCCTTTAGACGGCATGGTTAAATAGAGAAATAGTACAGCAGTACTAAATCAAATAGATAATTCCTTCAGCTAACAGCGAAGTCTATCTCGCTCGCAGTTTTTACAGCTCATTAAGTTCTTATGTTATTTGTTTAATTGGGACTAAGAAACGCTTTTCTCTGTAGCTGAGTTCAGTAAAATGAGATTTCAACGCATAAATAGTAACTTGCTTTTCTGCCCAACAAGGTGTAGTTATCACCACTCAACAATCCAGTCGATAATGCTTTGTTAGGGTATAAGCAATACCTGTTGAGTCGCAATTTAATTGGAAACGTGAACAGACAACTGAATACGTTTAGCTAAATAACTCAAAACAGGATGAAACTGACATTCTGAATTTGAAACAGTGGAGAATATTTGTAGCTCAGGTGGATGATCTTGGTTGCATTGTGTTCTCTGAGCTGGGTTGTTTAATCGTGAAGCTTTCATAGTCTTTCCACACGACATCATCAGCACTAACTTCAGTATGAAGTGAGCTGTCAATATCTCTCCATGAGTGTTTTAGTAGCTTGCCTTGACGAAGCGGTCTATGATTGGTTGTTTCTTTTGACTGTTGTGTCATTCACTGTATAGATTTTCCTGTTGGCTGTCCCTCTGATTCACCTCTGACCTTTCTGTCGTTTATCATCTTTCTTATTGGTTGATAGATTGGGTCTATGCCTATATATCTGTTGATTACTGACTGACCTGAATGTCTAGCTTCTGGGAATTCTCTGATATTCTTTATGTCTCCTCTCCCTGTTCAGAATTTCTACATTGTAGAAATTGAATTCATGTCCATAATTATCCACGTGCATTGAAGTGAGTGATACGATGTCATGTGTGACGTTTAATAGCCAGTTGGTGTTCATGTAGGTGAAGGTGAAGAGGGTGACCACTTTTCAAATGTAGTGTTGACTACAATTATTGCAGTTGATTTTGTAAATGATGTTTGGTTTGTCTTCTTTGGTTGTTGAGTCCTTTGGTCTGCATAATGTGGTTTGGAGGGAATTTGTTGATTTATGAGCCACACCAATTCCAAGTGGTCTCAGTAATCTTATCGTGATTTCTGATATATTCTTTCTGTATGGTAGGATGGTCTGTTTGTTGATTTGTGTGGATGACTTTGTAGTTGATGATGTACGGGATTGGCACCTTCTGATGAAGTTTCGTGAGTAGCCGTTCTTCTTTAAAATGGACATCAAGTAGTTTGCTTCGTTTCCCGTGAATGGTTGTACTGTAGTATGTTCTCGCTCTTTTGAATAGAGTATGCACACAACTGATCTTGTGGGTTGTTGGGTTGTTGCTACTGTAGTTGAGGACTTGGTCAGTATGTGTTGGCTTCCTGTACACTTGGGTTTCTAGCTTCCCCGTATTTCTTCTATTGACCAGAACATCCAGGAATGGTAGTTGGTTGTTTGACTCCTCCATTGTGAATTTAAACTATCATCACAATTAAGTAAAGCATCACAAAGTGAAACAAAAAGAAGCATTAAGGGATTTTTATAAAGGGTGTTCAGTCTGTCAGAAATCGATAAATTTGATGAGGTCGATAAAGCAATCAGAGGTAACAAAGTCTAAACGACTTACTAACTTTTTATCCCTTCACAATGATATCTGAAGCATTTAAAGCTTTGAAGTCACGTTACCTCCAACTGTATATATCAACTAACAAGTACACAGGAGGGACACAAACGTTTTGTGATTACATGTCTGCATGTATTTCGATGCATTCGCGACTGAGAGGTCAAAAAGTCTTCAACAGCTTTATGAAACTGGAAAATAATTTAGTTTGGCATTGGGTGAAGGTAGTGCTATATTGTGAACTAATGGAACTAGAAAAAGTGAACTTCTGGACTGCTAACTGGTGGCTCAATGTTAACGTGTTAATGGCTAAATCTTAATGTCTTGTGTTCTATCTCTGGCGAGTTCATGCGTGCCCATGATGAACAGTCTGATGATAGAACGAAGCATATGTCCAATGTCCCCATGGATTCAATGCTTCATTGACTGATGTCAGTCAATAAATTTCAACAATTGGTTTAATCAAGAGCATTAATTTTTCTTGAAGTATTACCAAAATAAAATGATATCATTAAAACCATTTTAGTTCATTTCATGCCATAAGATAATTAGGAGAGGCCATTATCTGTTACCACCAACCAATGAAGTAAACTGCGTAAGTATACAGTTAAATAATTGTAAAAAGTCATTTCGAAATGGACTGACTGAAATATTGACTGACTAACTAACTTACTTCAATACTTCTGAAAGATGTTCGGTTTGATTTTCACATTCAGTTAAATGAGTGTTGATCATTTCCAAATCTAACTTAGTCAACTGTAAGGATAAGTGTAGATTTCCAAGCATTGTTTCAATTTGATTAACTCGTGAGTCTGCTGATGAATAATTATTAATATGACTTTGTAAAAGTTCATTTGCATTACAGCATTCACATAATGCTCTTAACCACTGACATAATCTTGATGCTGCAACACTAATCTACCATTCATTCATTCAAAGGAAACAAAACATTTACAATGGTGGTATCATTGAAACAAGTCATGAGAATAAAAGGAAGGAGAATCAAATAAAATTTCTTTTAAAAGAAGTTCAGTATGGAAACGAGATAATTTGGTGACAAACTAATGAAAAACTTAACGATTACCGTAGACACGTAATCATAGTTATCGGGAAGACACTTCTAGGCATAAAGTTGAAACTTTCATAGTTTCATACTTACTATTTATCTCACAACTAAAAATCCTTAGTTCCCTCAACCAGCACGCAATGTTTCAGCTAAAAAATCAGAATTAGTTTTTAGTAAATCACGTGGTAATTATGGGACTGATTAACTTAACCATTTCCAACAATTATCACTCGACTTGTTGTTCAACGATCACTATTCTCTTACTTCGACATGCATTTCTTGAAGTTTTGACGAAACGCCTTGACCTAACAAGTTTAAAGGTGAGTGAGTACATGCCAGCGCTATTTCGACTACAGGCGGCGTGGACGAGGACGTCAAAGTCAGGATCAAGAAAGCAAGACAGGCGTTCATTAGCCTGAAACCAGTGTGGAGATCTTCTGCACTGCACTCAGCATGTGGAACAACATCCGGATTTTCAACACCAAGTCAGTCAAGTCAGTGCTTCTGTATGATACTGAAAGACTTGGTGCATCACGAAAAGCATTTAAACAAACTACAGACATTCATCAACAACTGCCTACACTGGCTCGCTACTGAAGATCAGATGGCCAGAATAGTCAAAATAAGCAACAAATAACTCTGGCCAGGCAACGAACCAACGAAGCAAGAAGCTATCACCCAACAAATATGTATTGGAAGGAAGTGGAGATGGATTGGGCATAGACTGAGAAGGCCGACTGGAGACATCACACGTCAGGCCAGTTGCTGGAGTGGAACTCCCATGGGAAGCGACCAGTTGGGTGTCCGAGGTGAGGGTGATATAGAGGAGATCTATGAGGAAGAAATGAGAGGTTGTGGGCTGTTGTGGAGCCAGGTTGGAAAGATTTCAGAGAAGAGAGTGGACTGGAGACGTGCTAGTGAAGCCCTATGTTCTATTAGGAACCCAAGGGACAAATAATAATAATATAATAATACACCTCAATGGGTTTGGGTGACAGTCACACTATATCACAAACTGACAGAAATAGAAGAGTGTGGGTCATTGAATTCCAACCCCGGTCGGTGGATGATAATATGCTCGCCTTGAAACCTGACAACCCTGTACCTCATGCCCCACAGGGTTGTGGGTAAATTCGAATTAGTTGTCCAGTGATTTCAAATTTTGAATAGCTCTCCTATTGACGTCAGTTCGCGATAAATACTACCTCTAAAATTAATTTCATTAACTTTCGAAGCAAAAAAAATTGTTTTTCATGCACTTGGTGGTGATCTATCCTCTTGCCAACATTTGTTATTTCAGAATAATAATGAATGATATGCATATATGATTTGTTTTGGACTAAATATCTGGATGCAAGTGTCTCCTAGAAAGTGATTTCTTTTCCATTAAGATTAGAAGTCAACATGTACCACTGTAAATGCTCATTATAAGGTAATGGGAAGCAGGTTCCTCCAAATGACGAGTTGTGGACATAATACGATTTGAATACTGAATTCCACTGCCAGTCACTGAAGACTTGCACTATCAAAATAGAGGTAATGGTATTTTACAGACGTAGGCCAACAGTGGCTTATCATCTCACCACTCAATAATGAAAGACAGGAGAAGAAAATCTATATCGTACACTCAAAATATGAGGTTTTTCGTGACCCGCACTATGAAGATTTCTTTCATTGAAATCACGTTCTCTAAACCTACCATATGGTGTTTAATTTAATATGAATTACATTTGAAGGTTTGTGGTGATCTGTTGATTGATTTCAAGTGGCATTCATCATGGACTGATATCAGCTGGAGGACTATTAAATACCTGGGAGCACTATATCAAGCTGTGTGGAAAAGTGACAAGTAGGAAAAGTAGGCTATGCGGACGCACAACTGAGGAGTCCCATACTAGGACGAAACAGATGTCCAATGTTCCCAGGTTTTTAATGGTGCTCCGACTTATATCAGTACATGATTAATACCACCTGTAAGTCCACTAATCAAAGAGGGGAAAATTACTTTTTAAATGAATTTGGTTTCCTGAATATACTCTATTGGGAAACGGCTATAGGCAGTTAATCGATTGACTTCGGCTTTTGCTGTCGATTAAGGGCTTGGTAGATGTATCACTTATCCTCTAGGAAAACATTCCCTGTGCAGTTAATGATAATTAGAGGTATCGATGTATCTCTATAGGTAACCATCTCCCGGCAGTAGTCGACCAATTCGATGCCGTATCGCAACGGGAGATTAAAAGTATCAAACTACAACTGATAGCCGTTGCACAAGAGGTTGCCATCATATCCTAGTAGTCCAGTGGGTAACGCTTTGCAATTTGAAACTGTGCATACTAAGTCAGAGTCTCAATGGGAGCAACATCACTCACTGGGGTGCAGGTACATCCAGATGACTAGTCCCAAATGGGAGGATACTCATGTCCTGGATTCCTCTGCTAGTCACCAAGCAGATTACAACACAGTTAGATAGATCTGACATATATGTCTATAGCAGTCAGATCTCATGAAATCTGTTTAGTGATGTGGTGGAGATGCAAACTACTATATAATAGTCCGAGGTTTGGAAGGAACAGTAACAGAGAAATCTAGAAAAACAAGTCCAACTGTTTTAATGATTCTTGTAGTTCCCCGTTACTATACAGGGCTGAATTTCGTGACCTTTGTTGACAAATGAGCTCCTAAGTGGATGCCTCGATACTACGGAATATTCTTGATGTTATACTGATCTTGGTAACTAACAGAGAAATCCAGTAAGTGAGTTTGGTTCTATTTGCGACTCGTCAGGTTGGTGTACCTACAACTAAGTGAGTGATTTTGTTCCTACTGAGGCTCGAAACCAGAAACCACCAATTCAAACACCACAGCGTTATCCACTAAGCTACTGGAGTACAATAGTCACCTCTTGTGCAACGGGTATTAGTTGTTGTTACGTTACTTGTAGCCTCAGTGAGAACAATATCACTCAATAGTGTGCAGGTACACCCAGCTGACGAGTCCCAAGTAGGACGAAACGCACGTCCTTGATTTCTCTACCAGTCACCAAGATCAAAATTTCTTAGCCCAGTTTCCAACATGATGGAGGTGATCAGGCGAGAAACTTACAATAAACAAGGATGAAATACCTGTTTATTTGCAGACATTTTTCCAAAAATGACCGACAGAAGTGACTATTGAAACAGTAAGTTTATGAAATAGAATTCAAAGTTAAGCAATAACCTTTCCAAATTCCAAGTTAGTGATTAAAAAATGCAGATCAAATTTCTGTGAAAGTAATTCAGAATAGATAATTGCTTACTTGTAGTAGATTTTCTGGTGTCAGTATTACTGAACCAATCAAACGTCTTCTTAATTCTCTGTATTTAGTTTTATCTAGTAGCTGAGTGTGTAACTTCAAAATTTTACTAATAAATTTCACTGGAACCATCATGTGTTTGGCATTTTCCCAGCTAGTTATTGAAAAATAAATGAAAACTCCATTCTTTTACAAAACTGATATTTTTTAAAGAGATGCATCATGTAGCAAAGAAAATATGTGAATTTAGTAGATTTACTGCTTACAAACTTAGTTTTATATTCTTTCAGAGAAGTAGTATATTTGACCACTGATATTGTTCATTGTACTAAAAAGCTTTAATCTCAAAAGTGTATTACATATGATTACTTTCTGAGTCGTGATTCTCTGGGTTCTTTGGCTCATAGGTTTAGGAGATGATTTACAATCAATTGTTTACGGGTCGAATACCGCTCCACATACCTAGGTTTGGGCAGCCAGGTAGTATTACTAACCCTCACATAATAGGTACGGTTTATTACCTACTGCACGAAAGTGCTGAGATCTTTTCGATTTTTGAATACAGTTATCTATCAGAAGTACCTCGCTAATACCTTGCTGGTTACGCCAAGAAATCTCAGTAACGTAAATGTTGAAGGTGACCAAATTATCACCATTAATGTTATACTGTCTGAGACTAACTCCCGTAAAAGAGATAGCCAATGATTTAGAAAGAAGCTTATCGTTTCTAGGGTCATAATCGTTCAATGTCTGATAACAACAGACATTTAATATTTACGAAGAACATAATACTTCAAGTAGAAATGTTGGAATTTCATCTTATGATAAAATCTTTCTATATCAGAGGAAATTTCCTAGGAAGATTTCCTCATCTATAACTCTCATGACAAAATATCATAACATGTGAGGTGAACAATGAACTCAACTTGTAGATGATCCCCAATGATTATATTTAATAGATAAAACCCAGAAGTGTTAGTTGGTTGGAGGTAACCGGCAGGAAGGCATGCCCAACCTAGGCTTCATGCTTGTAGGCACCCCTTAGTGAAGCCTATCTCCCCCTCAACGGAACTGGTGTCCCTTCTGGAATACAGACGCGTATCACTCAGTATTGCAGTTAGTGATTTTGCCACTAAGCTATTCGGGTAGAGAATGAACTCCTGTAAGACTGAATTAGACACATTAATTAATCACTGAAGAGCAACCGATTTCAGTTTTTGCTTTATAAGTATATCGTCTTGTAAGATTGTGTACGCGGTCACCCAAAGTTCGACAAAATGTCTGTCTTAAACCATACTATCACTTCTTCCAGCGAAATTCTTCAAAATATTCATGGAGTAATCATCAACTTTTTCTCAGGTCTTTGTTGAGAAACGTCAAGTTCATTATGATAGCGAGAGGCATTAATAACCAGCCTTCAACGAATCTCATCAAATTATACAAGCCTCTTGAAATGTGATGCGTGATGATAGTCAGAACATAACTGATTGCTTTATCAATATGTGAAGCTAAAAATAATGCCTAACTGAATATCGAACAATATTCTTGATCCTATAATTAAGTTATAGAAAATATAAGCCTTTTACGTGTGAGATTTTACCGTATATAGCTATATTCATGACCATCCTAATCATGCAAGATACTTAGTATTCATTAATATTCATTGTACCCGGTTAGGCTGTTGTCTGTTACACGATTCATGCGGAAATTTCTATACATTAAATAGTAATGAACAAATAAAACTGTAATTCATCTTGGACGTTTGTGGGCATTTATTAATTTCCAGTTCGTGTTCCTTACGGACTTACATCAGTTGGAAAACCATTAGAAACTAACTGGAAATTAATAAATCCACACAAATCTCCAGAGTTTTAATAAGAAGTCTTAACCAGTGGGGCAGATTAAATCGGATGGGAGGACAAATACTCAGCGATGTCACTGGATTAAGTCTGCTCTACATCGCAAACTTACAAAAGTAGGAAAATCTGGGCCACTAGGTGGCTTTATAGCACTATGTTCTCCACTTAACCTGAAGGTCATAACTGCGTACTGCTGAGGTGTTACAAGTAAGACGAAACAGCTTCCAGTGCTCCTGGAGTTTCAGTGATTCTCTGCCTGGTTTCAATTCATGATGAACACCAAACTGAAAATGGACTAAATTTTGTGAGTATATACAGGATAAATCTGAACGTTACCAGTGGAATCCAGTACGTGCTTTTCGTCCTATTTAAGATGCAGCAGCAATATGTACTGACCTCTTGTAAGCTTTGATGTTCCCATCAAGATTCAAGCTTCAAATGCCAAAAGGTAATCCAGTGAGCCACAGACTCACAATCGACACTCCTTGTGGAAAAGTTACAAGGCCAGTTGTGACTTAGTGGATAATGCTGTAGTGCTTGAAGTAACCATTCTCAAGCTCCAGGTATAGTGGGATTATTACTACTCACTATGAGTCAAGTACATCGTACTGATCAGCCTCAAACAGGAGGAAACGCATGTCCAGGATTCCTTTACTAAACGCTATCCACCATTACCATACAAAGGCCAGTTTCAACTGGAGGAAGGTGAATAGTTGGTAGACTAGAAGATTGTACCACCCCACGAAGACTTTGGCTGTTGGTCTGAATTATGCATTGAAATCCGGACCACTAGATTAGAGTCTGTGTTAGAAAGTGAGACAAATTTCTGAAGATAATAGGTAATATAGTTCAAAAACGATCTAAGTGACGCAAGCATTATCAGACATTATTTTCCTCTTTATCACCATGTAAAATGTGGTTTTTTGTTTTGCCTCGTTTTGATTGATTCTCATGACTTTCTGCGAAATGATTACAGTTTTGCTTCATATCCTTTTATCTTTTATCTTCTTACCACCTTATATTTTGATGTACTGACATGAAATTGTGTCAGTCTGTGTCCAGTAAGCAGTATTGTCAACTTTCATCGAAATACTAACTAACTGAACTCTTTTTATCAAGCTAACAGGAAAGAAGCGGATAAGTAAAATATTTTATGGCTTCACTTAGAAGGAGCTAAATGTCACACTTATAGTTCTTTATACATTTTATTCATAAGATATGAAAACTCAAAATCGAAAAGACAAAAACCAGTTACTTTTCCTCTTCATCCATAAGCATACAAATTATGTAAACACAATCTTTTACTGCATCTGGTGGTTCACGATATGAGCGTATTTCATCCAAATCTTCAATCGACAGGCCATGCAAGCCTTGAACGGCTATACGATATAGATCCTTTAACTAAAATGAAACATAAATTTGTAAACAGAAAGAAACAGTGAAAGCACGTTGAATTTCATTTCTGAATTCAATTATCGGTATATGGCACAGTAACAAAAACTGTCCATATAACGACCAATTAGTTCACTAAACACAGTTTGCACTGCGATTTTATTATTACCACAAAAAACTAATAAAGATCACAATGAAATCGAAGTATGTTATGAAGATAAAAACTACCTGGAACACTCAAAGAAAACGCTCAGTCACATTTCATCGTACTGGATCACTCATCAGGTGGATAGATAAAGTCTTAATAGATTCAGCAGATTGTTACATTATTATTATTACTTGTCCCTTGGATCCCTAGTACATACAACATAGGCTTCAGTAACACGTCACCACTTCACTCTATTCTCTGCAGTTCCTTCAACCTTCCTCCACGACTGTCCAGAAGCTTTCATTTCATCCTAACACCACCTAGTTCAGGTCACACTCCAACGCCCAACTCGTCGTTTTCCATTTGTTTCCACCAGACGGCCTGACCTGGCGCGTGATGTCTCCAAATGGTCATCTCAGTGTATGCCCAATCCATCTCCACTTCCTTCAACTGCATATTTGTTGGGTGATAGGTTCTTGGTTCGTTGCCAGCAAGCTAAAGTTCCTCCTTGCTTATTCTTATTATTCTGGTTATCTGATTGATCTTCAGTATCAGTATCGAGTGAGCGTAGGCGGCAGCTGTTGATAAATGTCTGTAGTTTGTTTAAAATGCTTTTCGTAACGCACCAAGTCTTTCAGCCATCATACAGAAGCACTGACTTGACTGACGTTGGTGTTGAAAATCCGGATATTGTTCACGCTTTATACTAAGTGAAGTAAACTGCAGTACAGTAGATTGCCACACTGGTTTCAGATTAATAAAGGAAGGTCTTTCGTGCCGTCTTTCCAACCCCGGATGCTTTGACATCCTCATCTGTGTTTGTGCCACCTGTAGTTGAAACGATACTACCTAGGCAGGTAGGTAGGTGAAAGAGACTACTTCCTTTAGGTTTCGCCCGTTCATGGTGATTGGTGCCTCTTATTATTATTATTGTTGTTGTTGGCTGGATATCTCCATCACCTCCGTCTTCTCTACGTTCACTTGGAGTCTCGTCTTCATTCACTGCCCGTCTCTTCTGTCAACTTGTTGGTTTTCGCCTGTAGATCTTCAAGTTTATGCTACAGAAAACATCAGACATAAATCATCATGGGGAAGTGTAAATCTTCTTCTTAGACCTTTTCATCGGTCCAGTCAGCGTACGCCCATCTTCTCACATCTCCTCATAGTTTGTTACATGATCCAGTTCAATTCAGTCTAGTCGATCATAAATAAGGAAGATCATCGGTGATAGTAGGTGATAGCCTTGTCTTACTCCTGTCTTCACTTCACTTCAAAGGCGTCACTCAGCTTTCCACTGTGAATCAATTGTCATGTTGCATCATATAGCAAATAGCTGTTGAACGAGGTTGATAAAGGTTTGTGGCACTAAAAGTGCAATGTTGAAGCAGTTGCCAGATTACTTCTCGGTCGATGCTGTAGAAGGCCTGTTCAAAATTGATGAAGTTGAGGTAGAGAGTTAACTGCCATTCTATACTCTGTTCTATGATGATGTAGTGTAGCGTTGCAATTTGATCGGCAAATGATTTGTACTTCCTGAATCCAGCCGGCCTGTTCCGGTCGTAATTTTGGTCTCTGATGCTGCCTAATATTTTGCTTGGGGGGAGAGGGACACAGCATGATTCCGCACCAGTTCTTGCAATGACTTGGGTCCCCCTTCCTTAGGAATTTCACAAGGTAGCCATTCTTCTAGTCAATCGCTAGGTACTTTTCCTTCCGAACCCTCTCCAATAGTGGTGTGAGCATATCCGTTGATGTCTCTGTGTCTGTGTTTAGTTCTTCTGGAGGAACTCCGTCTGGTCCTACTGCTTCCCAGGCTTTTAGCAGCTTTATGGCGTTCAGGACTTCACTTCTGCTTTTGTCAGAGGGTATATGTTCACAGATAGTTCTGTGACTTGGCTGCTGGTGGTATTTCCGGACGAGATGCAGATGGTGGTGGAGATTGATTCAACAGCTTTTTGAAGTGGTCAGCCTATCGTTTCCTTTGTTTCTCCTCTTTGGTAACTAGGTTTCCTTCACTATCTCTCATTGGTTTCATCTGCTTCTATCTCTTCCCAGATATTATTTTGGTTACTTGACATAGTGTTGTCAGGTGTCTGTCTCTACTAATTGCAGCCTGTTTTGCTTCACTTGCCAGTGTGTCGTGGAAGTGTCTTCAGTCTTTCCACGCACTCTTCTTCACTTCTTTGTTCAGTGTTTTGTAGGTTCTATTCAGTTCCTCTTTTCTTTGTTCATCCCTTCACTACACTGCACTGGTCTATCTTCTGCTTCACCATCTTTCTCTCACTCCTCTATCAGCTTCCATGCGTTCATTGAGATCCATTCCTTGTCTTCTTTATTCTTCCTTCCTAACATGGTTATGCAGATTTCCTTCCACGTCGCTTTCAGTAGACTGTTTATGGTGGAAAAGCAAAGGAAGTAATCAGTTATATATGAACAAATTCACCTGTGAATTCTTCTTTGATTCAAAGATTCGAAAGACTGAATAGTTTTTACTTTTCAATCTATGCGACACTCATTTGTTCGGATTCATATGTGTTATGGTCTTCCCAAAGACGAGCATATAGTCCAGGTCAGTTTTCATTAATTACTGACAGTAGTCTGATCGATCTTAGGGATCTTTAGCAGAAATGTAAACTTCTATTAGACCAATTAACATTATAATTATTATTTATTATTAGTCCCTTGGGTTCCTAATGGAACATACGGCTTCACTAGCACGTCTCCATTTCACTCTCTTCTCTGATATCTTTCCAACCTGGCTCCACGACAGCCCATAACCTCTCATTTCCTCCTCGCACCATCTCCTCCATGTCACCCTCAACACCGACACCCAACTCGTCGCTTCCCATGGGAGTTCCACTCCAGCAACTGGCCTGACGTGTGATGTCCCAGTCGGTCTTCTCAGTCTATGCCCACTCCAATCCATCTCCACTTCCTTCCAATGCATATTTGCTGGGTGATAGCTTCTTGCTTCGTTGGTTCGTTGCCTGGCCGGAGTTCCTTGTTGCTTATTCACATTATTCTGGCCATCTGATCTTCAGTAAGGAGCCAGCGTAGGGGCAGTTGTTGATGAATGTCTGTAGTTTGTTTTAAATGCTTTTCGTAACGCACCAAGTCTCTCAACCATCACATGGAAGCACTGACTTGACTGACTTGGTGTTGAAAATCAGGATGTTGTTCCATATGCTGAGTGCAGTGCAGAAGATCTCCACACTGGTTTCAGGCTAATGAACACCTGTCTTGCTGTGTTTCCGATTCTGACTGGATTTGACATCCTCGTCTGTGCCTGTGGTGCCTGTAGTTGAAACAGTGCTGCCTAGGCGGTGGGTGAAGGAGGTTAATTTCTTTAAGTTTCTCCCATTGATGTGATTGAAGTTTGTTGTTGTTGTTGTTGGAGTTGTTGGTGTGGTATCTTCATCACTTCTGTCTTCTCTATATTCACCTGAAGTCCCGTCTTCGCCGCCCAGCCTCTTCTGCCAACTTCTTAGTTTTCGCCTGTACATCTTCCAGTTTGTGTGACATCAGGCACAAGTCATCGGCGAAATCCAGATCTTCTAGGTTCTTTTCCGCACTCCAGCCAGCGTATGCCCCTCTTCTCGCTGCCCACTGTTTGCTGCATGATCCAGTCCAGTTGACCACAATCAGGAATATCATGGGGGATAGTAGGCGACCTTGTTTCACTCCTGTCTTCAGACCAGTTAACATGGTCAACAGAAATGATGATAGTCAAGATGCCTTTTGTTAAGGCATGGATGGAAATAAGTCAGTATTACAATGATACGAGACTGATTATTGAAAATTTGCCATGTAGATGGAAATCTCAAGCCCCTTCTAAATGCTTTGACGTCACTGAGGGTAGGTTATTCACGACCATCCTTGTGAAATCTTGTCATATAGCCTGCATTTATAGCTTCTGCCTTAGAACTCCAATGCACTATGTTTATTTGATGAGGGGATTTTAGGCAAAAGTGAGAACATCAAAGCTAACATTTAACACTAACCGGATCGGTATACACGAAGAGTACATCCAGGGAAGTTAGAAAACCCTGATTCCAAACCAGTAGCGAATATTGACCCAACTATCCAAAACAGAGGAATGTAATGCAAACCCTAGTGATGGACAACCACGGGAATGCACTACTCTAGGTTCCTTCACAGTTTTGTAGACCATACTTCCCGCCAGCCTCTTGGGAATCGGTGCTCTGAAATAACTACCTGCTTTTGTTCGGGCATTTGGGAAGTATCACAGCCTAAATAAATTTAACGAATCAATATTACTAGTGAAGACTACAAAGCCTTCATCAAGTCTTTCTAAACGGAACGAAATTCACTTTGTAACAGACTTTCTGCTTAATCCAACATCTGATACAACTCTTCTCAAAGCATATTCATTACTTGAGCTGACCACCTTCAACGTAAAATCACCTATGTAAATCGGACGGTGGTCAAGTTTGGCTAGGATTCTTGAAATCCTTCCTTTTGATGTATACTGTATCTCTCAGTGAAGGGCTTGAAAGAATTTCTTCATCTGTCAGCTCAAAAAGTGTTTTCAAAGTGCGCTTACTCTCGGGTTCTATGAAGTCAGAATCAAGCCATGCTGGTAGTGCTGTCGTAATCAGCGCCAAAGATGAACCCTTGCTAGGTGAGTGGATCTCATTAATAGCCGTCTGTATACCACTAGGCTGGAAGGTTCGACTTAAGTGAGAAGTAACTGGTAAGAACTATGTCTCTCCATAGTCTCTCCCAATGTACGGACGAACCACTGCTCCGATATAGTTTGAGATGAGGTGTACAGTCATCTTAGTAGAATTTTATACTGGTCAGGTTCGACAGATATTATAGCCGAAGCTAGGGACATGACTACACAAGTCAGACGTCTCAGACGGGAAGAGGGTTGTTCAGCTGGCCAGTGGGGTGTACTAGGTTGCCAATCAGATAAGGGCTAATGTCGTGTCAAACTTGTGCAGATTACAGCTTGTTTCTACCTAGTACAAACTTCCAGTGCAGTTACTAACGTTGTGCTACCTGGAGTCTGCCTTTAGCTCCTCAAATTTGGACTCAGAGAGCTCGTATTGCAATTAGCTACTAGTGGTGGGAATGTTTTCAGGACTTCCGGTCCTTTTGAAGAAAACTTTATGGACCCTAACGATGCTTATGTGCTAAGTTCATCTTGCGTTTTGATCATCGAAAACGTCACCCAAAACGGGACGACCTGAGCAAACTGGTTGCACCTAGGATGACAAACTAAATATCAAACAGTAATAGATTCAGGAGTAGTTTCAGAATCACTATAAAGTAAAAATGAACATCGACTGCACTTGCAAGTCCCCATAATAATGGTGTTTGTCTGCTTGTGGCTTTGTGGAACATTAAGCTAATAAACATATGGTCTCTGAGAGCTCCTTGAGACAGTTAAACGCCCATGAATGTACTCCCATAGTACAATGGTGTTCGAAAGTCACCCACGTGACCGACTAAACAACATTTAAGTAAGGAACATAAATCAAAGTAGTCAGAATGCACAAATAAGGTGGAAGCAGCAGTAGTAATATCCGGCAGCAAAAACACAGGCGTCAGTGGGAAGTAGATGGAAATCCTATCACTAACTTTTACCGACTCTTGGGTACTGAACGAAACACTTCTAAAATCAGCTTGGCTGGCCTAATGTAGCTGATTAGTTGTGTGAGTTCTGGTGGTGTGACTGATGAGATTTCCAACCGTAGAGTGGTATATGCCAGTCTGGGTTACTTTTGTCTTCGTTATGATGGTAGCCTTGCACTCAAAATCAGGATATACAATGCATGGGTGCTGGCCTTTCTACTTTACGTTTATGAAACCTGGCCTCTCTGAGCTGATGTCCGTCGGCTTTGCGTGTTCAGTCACTGTTGTCTCACATCCATGAAAAACATCATGTGGATATTTCCAAAGAGGGTTGATGAATGTTTCGAAATGATGGACACTGACATTCACTGAGTAAGTGATATTGTAACAGCTTTAAATGACTGGGACATGTTTTAAGAATCTCATATGACGTCGGCTAACACTAAACCAATGGTGGAAACAGAAATCACATCTCTAAAGCCATCGTTGGGAGAGATCGGTGGGAGAGTGATACTCTCTCTGGAGTACTTGTCTGGACTCCAAGTATGTGTCAATAAGGTCACGTGTATATGATTATAATAATGATTGTAAGCAGTGCTGAACAAAACCGGAGGTGGGTGGAAAAGTCATCAGCGTTAAGTAATACCCTGCAGTTAATTCGACTTATTAACGATACCGACAAGAAAGAGATGATGGTGAGTGAAACCATCACCGTAAAGGAAGAGATCTTGATGATCTCTCACGACAAACGACTATAACGGTGGGTGGAAAGCTATGAAATACAGCCCATCTGACCAATACATTAACGCTCTAGTTGCCCAGAATTCAGCCATCCCGAGCCTGAACGAAAGGTGAATGTTGGTCCTTTAACTCTCGTTAAAGTTCAGAAAGTTGTTTTAAACCTGAAAAGATCCAAAGTAGCAAGACCTGACTGTGTAACTTGGGAGCTTTTAAGGAAGCTAGTGCACGGGAATCATAGCTGGTCACGTCAGAGTTCTACTTCGGCGATCATTTCAGTCTGTAAGAAGGCAAATGGGTGTTCTTATGACAACCATAAAGAAAGTAGTTTGGCTAATGTGGTGCCCAAGATCCTAGGATCCATACTTGTCCCACGCCTAACAAGAGCTCGAAAAAAACCAGGTTTCAGACCTGGTCCAGGGTGCATTGTTCAGATTTTCGCCCTCAAACAAATTCCAGAACACAGGGATGCCTACCAGGGAATGACCGACACTTTCTGCATTTTTTGGCTTCAAGGTGACAGTCGACTCTGCCATCCATGGGGTCTTGTGTGAGTTTCTGACTTTGAAAGCATTACTGAGCATATATTCAATGCTAGCAAAACCCCTTTATTCGAACTCACGCAACCATATTAGGGGTTTTAAAGAGCTGTTACTTCAGTTGTCAACAACTAGTGGTGTTCGACAGGGATTCCCATTGTCACCACTCCTATTTAATTTCGTCATAGATTTACTAATGAACATAACCCTGGGTACGTCTGACTTCACAGGGATTAATCTACTGAAAGTCATATGCTTGACTTGAAGTATGCTTGCAATACTGTCCTGCTAGGTGAAGAAATTACCAAATCCAGGGTCTTGTGAACGTGTTGAGCGGAAATCTGAGTGTGTTTGCATGCTTTTCGCGCCTGTTTAATGTAAGATGATGCTCCACGACTGGTCTGCAACTACCCCTAGTTTAAGGATAGGGTGCGAAGTGTATTATTATTACCATTACGATTATTGTTACTATCATTATTATAGTTGAGGATTTGCACCAGCCCTAATGAGCAGCAAAATACGAACACATCACATCTTTTTGTCATGCTTTTTAAGCTACTGATGGTGGTAATCAATAGTTCAATGCATAACACATAAAATCTTGCCTTGTTAAATTCAGTTTGAGCTAATTTTCTCATACGACCCATTGGTTTTTTCAAATGTTCTAGTTCACCTTCTTTACATTCAGTTTCATTTTCTAAATACTTCAACCGTTCCATTGTATCTGACTGATTCAATCTAGCCTCTGGTAGATAGATATCAAGATAATTAGTTAAATCTTTCTTCAATAACTCGATAACAGTATAAGCTTCAGTGATTTGACTTTCTAATGTTTGATAACCAGTTTTCATTGAATCAAAAAGTAGATTCGTTTCATTTAGTTGATTCAATAAATTTTGTTTGACATTACTATTTTGTTTATAATAATGAAGGTATAACCATACATTTAATGCTTGTGATAAGTAATTAACTGAGTACAAATGATTGAATGAAGAATTTTGATTTGATAGTGCATACTGACAAACAAATAAATGAACTTCAGTAAATATATCACACAAAATCTGATTTTCATCTCTGTTATCCTGATAACCACAGTCGCTAATATAGTTCATAATAAAGCTGTTTAGCACGGAATTTTGATCAAGATTTACATAGTTAATTATGTTCAAATCTTGTGAATTGGTTAGTTGTAAATCGGACATTTCAGTGAAATCTATTATACAATCCAATGGTATATATTGAATCAATGGTTGAATTAGTTTATCTGAAACAAAACAAAATTGTTCATTCTTTATTAAACATCAACAGATTTTTTAAACTTAAACAAATCAAAAACTTACAAACTATGATTTTTGGATCGAAACTACTGACAAGTGACTACTTAAATCGAAGTAACAGTTAACTAATTCTCATTTATTTCATTCTACATTTTATTGACCTTCTGCTAGCATAGAGCAAAGTTTTCAGTTTCAAGTCTTGATATTTGCATTTCATTTTGAAAGATCCCCAATTCAGATTTTAAAAGAAGCATTTTCCATTTTCCTCTTTTCTGTGGTTTAATGCAGCCTTTAGTTAATTACATCTATTATCATTCCATGTGTACAAATTAGAAATTCAAAAACTCTATTCACTTAAAATAAATGAGTAATGAAGCATTGGAACACTACCGTTTACGGTATTGATTCTACAAACATCATAAGTGTAAATACCATAACTTGCTAAAAATAAACACCACAAGGATTAAATAGAGGTTTCTTTCAGTTGTAAGCTTATTTGTTATTGAGCAAGTTCAGATTCTCTTGTATTCCGTCCACTGTTACGTAATCAAAATAATGCTTGTGTGAAACATGTAGCTTTTAAATACTTTAATTTAGCTGGTTAGGAGAATATATTATTTTCATCACTATCTTTAGATTAGAAGGTAATTAACTTTAAGTGAAAACAGGAGTAAGACAAGGCTGTCTACTATCACTGATCATCTTCCTGGGTGAGATCAACCGGATCATGCAGCAAATCATCAGGAGCAAGATGGTGGGCAAATTCTGGACCGATGGAAAGACCCCAGGAGAAGATTTGGATTTTGCCGATGATGATTTATGTCTAATGTCTTCTGTAGCATAAACTCGAAGATCTACAGGCAAAAACCGACAAATTGATAGAAGAGGCGAGGTAACGAACACGGGACTTTAAGTGAACGTATAGAATACAGAGGTGATGCAGATACCTAACCAGCAACAACATCAACAACAAGCACCAATCACCATCAACAGGAGAAACCTAAAGGAAGTAGTCTCTTTCACCTATCTACCTGCCTAGGTAGCATCGTTTCAACTACAGGTGGCACAAACACAGATGAGGATTTCAAAGCAACCAGGATCGGAAATACAGCAAGACAGGACTTCCTGCAATAATCTGAAATCAGTGTGGAGATCTACTGTACTGCACCACATCACACTACACTGCACTGAATTGTACTGGACTCAGCATAAAGCGTGAACAGAATCCAGATTTTCAACACCAACGTCAACTCAGTACTTCCATATAGTTTAGAGATTTGGCGCGTTATGAAAAGCATTTCCAATAAACTACACACATTCATCAACAGCTGTCGTCTACACTCACTCGGTACTGACACTGAAGATCAGATAGTGGGAATAATAAGAATAAACAACAAGGAACTCACTCTGGCAACGAACCAACCAACAACCTATCACCCAACAAATATACAGAAGAAAGTGGAAATGGATTGGGCATAGACTGAGAAGACCATGCGCCAGGCCAGACCCTCATGTGAAACCGAGATGGGAAGCGACGAGTTGGGCGTCCGAGGCGAGGGTGACATGGAGAAGATTATGTGAGGAAGAAATGAAAGCTTGTGGGCTGTCGTGGCGCCAGTTTGAAAAGACTCCAGAGAAAAGAGTGGAATGGAGACGTGCTACTGAAGCCCTATGTTCCACTAGGAACCCAAGGGACAAATCATAATTATAACGCCAAGTAGAGATACAAGAGGCATCAAACACGTGTTTCCAAAACAGTTTGAATGGAATTCATTGACGAAGTTCTTCGCCTACCTCGAAAGCTTCAGGTGTTGTGGATAACAGGGGACCGTTTCATTCTAGGAAACTTTATTCACTATAGAAGTAAAAACCGTCATATCACAGAATGAACACGTGTCTGCACATTTCTAACTTCGAGATTTATACGGGGAAATGTTCTATAGTAAACTAGATAACCACTGCTGCTGACACATAGAGATAACATATTTCAATTACAAGTAGGAGATAAGGATACAGGTTCCTTTCTACATGGGCCTCAGGTGGATAAGGTTATTGGAGCATGTAGCCTTTTATCTATAACTAGAAAACGATGAAATTATTCTTGGAATTATTTATTTCCATTCTGGATAGAACTGCTTGACGTCGGCTGGCAGATGGGCCCCTAAAGGAATGCCTTGATACTGTCTGAATATTCAGCATGTTTTATTTTACTTGATGGCTAATAGTGGAATCCAAGATGCCCGTTTTGTCTTATTTGGGACTCGTCAACTGGACGTACCTGCACTCCAGTTTGATGCTGTCCGCACTGAGATTCGAAGCCAGTACCACTTCCTTCAAACGTCAAAGCGCCATCCAGTTAAAGTAAATTGAACAGTATCAGTATCCATAAAATCTGATTCCGCGATTCAAGAACGATTTAACCTTAGGCTTCTGATCAGTCGATGGTGTTGTGAACTTTCATGGACTGGGATGACTTGGATAGAGGTCAGGCATACTTAGTTACCATCCACGTCGATATCTGATGTTAGCTGAAATAGGACTGAGTTAGAAGAAGATTAGGAAGGCCCGAAACCTGACATAATAGAAATTCATGAAGTTTTTGACAGTTGGTTTTCGCGGTGCAATGTATTACCTACCTGACTGTAGTACTGAGAATGATAAGAATCGATGGTTGTAAGTTCTTAGTGCTATGCCAGATACATACACTCTGATACCTTGGAAATTTTAAACTTTTTAACTTATGTTAATGTTTGCATTAACTCGTCGTTGGTTAGACCAAATTGATCGGTCTCTATTGAGATAACAGCTCCTGTGCGGATACTTCGATATTGCCTGTTTTTATCACATAGTAATGATGGATAGTGGTTAGCAATGGAATAGAGGATGCGTATTTTGTCCAATTTGGGACTCGTCAGTTATATATACCTGCACCACAGTGAGTGTTGTTCTCACCGGGGTTCGAACTTTGGACCGATCGCCTCAAACGCCAGAGAGAGTTATCCACTAAACCACCAAGCCATGATGACCACTTCTTGTGCGACGGGTATAGCTTCAGTGTTATTGCTTATATTGCACCGTCGTTGATTGGACTGTCTTGCAAGAAGTGACTATCGTGGCTGGGTGGTCTAATGGATAACGCCCTGGCGTTTGAAGCAATCTGCCCCGAGTTTGAATCCCGGTGGGAACAACATCATCCAATAGGAGGCAGGAACATCCATCTGACGATTCCCAAAGAGGGCGAAATTCCCATCCTGGATTCCCTTGCTAGCCACTATTCATCTTTACTTGTTAACTGATCTTCAACTTTTTATCTATCTTCACGTACTTCTGTCTACTTTGGTTTCAATCATTTTTCTAATCAATATTCCCTTGTATGCTACTGTAAAGTGGGGCAACTTGACCTGTTCTACTTCTGTGTTACATTTCACTTTGGTTTTTTTTGTCAACTATCTGGTAGTAAAACTTTTGAACACACCGTATTCCTTTATCAACAGCTATCACTGATCTTTTATGTTTTGAGCATAATATTGGCCGATACAATGATGATGATGATGATAATAATAATAATAACAGATTACAAAACCACATTACTTATGACAAATATGCATTTAACTTACCATTACATGATGCGATAACAATGATTCCTTTCAATGTAGTAATAATTTCTTGCCATGGTGAATGAAACGTATTTCATGCAATTGTTGTATCAGTGCAAGTAATCTTTCTGAGTAATCAAATCTTTGACGATCAGGTTTACTCAGTAGATTAATTACTATGAGGTCATATTGGTTGGAGCATAAGCCAATCAATTGATGGAACTGACTGTCAACTTGATTAGATTGCAGTATAGATTCTTCCCACCAGTGAGTATAATAGATTTTGGTATAACCTTGTGATTTAATAATATATTCAATCATTTGTTTCTGTAAATAAAAAGCTGCTCCACATATTCCGTATGTTGAATTTTTCAATAATATATAACAAGGACTGTGAATCAAAGCACTTGATAGGTTGTTTTTTCCGAAAAAATTAGATAATAATTAAAAAATCAGCGTTTTACTAAATAAAATGGTGATAAATAAAAGAACTTTACAGAATAATATTCGCAGCATAATTCATGATGTTAGAAGGCATAGAATCTATTAGTTAGATCCGCATAGAAGCTGGAAAACGCCGAAACATTATAATCTAGCCGCATTTTCTCGAAATTGTCTAGAAAATCATATGATTAAGGATAAACATAATTTAATCGGGGGCTGTAGGGACCGATTTATCAGCTGATTTCGGTGTGGTATTCATCAGTTGAAAGGTCATTTGAAACTTGGTATCACTGGGCAGCTGCTTCAACTAAGCATCGACTCTGAAATGGTGGAGAATATTTGTAGTTCAGGTGGATGGTCTTGGTTGCATTGTGTTCTCTTAGCTGGGCTGTTTATTCGCTGGGGTTTCATCGTTATTCGAGACGACATCAGCAGCACTAACTTCGGTATGAAGTGACGTGTCAACCCAACCAAACAACCCAATAAAGCAAAAAATTAGCTGCATCCAGACTCTGTTCAAAAGAGCGAGAACACACTGCAGTACTGAGAAGCAAAAAAAATTACTTGATATTTGTCCTTAGGAAGAACGGCTACCCACGAAACTTCATCAGAAGATGCCAATCCCCTACATCCTCAACTACAAAGTCATCTACACAAACCACAAACAGACCATCCTACCATACAGAAAGAATATATCAGAAATCACGATAAGATTACTGAGACCACTTGGATTGGTGTGGCTCATAAGTCAACAAATTCCCTCCAAACCATATTATGCAGACCAAAGGACTCAACAACCAAAGAAGACAAACCAAGCATCATTTACAAAATCAACTGCAATAACTGTGGTCAACACTACATTGGATAAAGTGGTTACCCTCTTCACCTTCGTCTACATGAATACTAATTGGCTGTTAAACGTCACACACGACATCTCATCACTCATTTCAATGCACGTGGATAATTATGGACATGAATTCAATTTCGCCAATGTAGAAATTCTGAACAGGGAGAGGAGACATAAAGAATATCAGAGAATTTCTAGAAGCTAGGCATTCAGGTCAACCAACCAGCAATCAATAGATATATAAACATTGATTGTTATTTATTTGTCCCTTGTGTTCCTAATGGAACAAGGACTTCAGTAGCACATCTCTAATGCGCTCTGTTCTCTGAAATCTTTTGAACCTGGCTCCACGACAGCCCATAACCTCTCATTTCCTCCTCGCACTATCTCCTCCATGTCACTTTATACATTAGTAAAAATTGGTGATAAAAACCTTTTGGACTAGTCTTAAAACATCAGGGTCACGTATAAATTTATATGGGCCAGTATTTTGCATATAATTTACCTGATAGTTAAGTATCTCTTTTTTTCCCTACATTTAACTACCATTAGGCAACATATTTTTTAACGAATAAGTAAATCTCCTTCTTTACCACATCTGACATCATTAACAATAAAAAGTTTTGTAAATGTATCTGAACAGAAAATGTTAAAGTCACTGGAATCCAAACGATAATTGTTATTGTACTTGAATTGCACTTTTACATTGTTGGAGGTTCGCTCTTTTTGTGTTGACCATAAATTAGACAGTTTTACCATTGAAAACACCATACACTGTCTGCTCAAGTAATTCATGTTATAACGGCCTAGTGATTAACAAGGTTGAAAACGTTTACTGCATAAATTTGCAAACAGCAAATGTCACTAGTTGGACAGCCTGTTGAAGACACGATAATTTTACAGACAGGAGATTAACTGATTGGAGCATAAACCCAAGTTATATATATATATATATATATATATATATATATATATATATATATATATATATATGAATGTAGACAGGAAACTAATAAATGGAACGAGATTTTGAAAGAATCTAGAAGAAGGACATGAGAAGACAGCAGACAGCTTATGAATTATTGCATATTCTAGTTTACTCACCTATAGTTTATGCTGTTATTCTGAAACCACATGAGTATTTAACGTATCTTATTTCACTGTATAGACTAAATGTAGGTAGTAGTATGAAATAAGCAAAGGTACCACTTTGTTGAAATCTAATACCTAAACTTGAGACTAACCATCTTCGACAAGATGACGAAAAGACTTCCAATGACACCTGCTACAAGCAAATTATTCTTTAAACAGACTGTGAAAACGTAGATAGTTAGATTGTTATATTTCTTACATTTACTATACTTTCGTCACCACACTCTTAGTAGAAGAATACGCAACAGCCTAATATTGTGTAGCATATTAGTTCCTTGATAAACAGTTACATTTTACGTCTCGTCAAAGAATATACATTCTCGACTAGATCCATAAGCATACGTTCACCTATTTATCCGTGACCTAGTCATTGAATGAATTAATGGCGTTATGTGTATTTGCTGATAGCGCAACATTCCTAGCTTTGTTATCAACTAGAGTTATCTCATGGTAACTATATCATTCAACTGAACAATCTTGAAAACTGATTTACTTGCTTATCTAAATCAACTGTAGCTGATATCTTAACGCTGTGGTCATGCTTCACTGTCACAGTGACTTGTTATATTTGCTGTCAAAATAAAAAGTCATTAGAAGGATGAATGACGATTTAAAAACTGCTATCTGTCGAAAGTTATCTTTCACATAACAATTTTTCGACTTTCACTGAACCCATTGAATCATAATGAAAAGAAGAAGAATACAGAGACTAACTAATAGAATACGAAGTTCAACAATTATAGCAGACAGATGACCATTTTCAAGAAAGTAATGCGTTCGATCAAATATCTAGATTTCAACTCATCACATCCAATCAGTGCGAAAGTTTATATTGCCCCCAGTCCTTTTAAGGAGAGCATACACTCGTGTACCGGATGGAAATAAAAGAGTTACGAAATCAAAATATGTGAACAAGATACATAAAATGAATACTTATCTAGTAAATTCATCCGCAAAGTAGAAAATTACATTGATTTAGATAGTGAAACTACTCCTAAATTATGGGCCGCAACAACAGATGTCCCTTAAGGATCACATACATTGGATGCAACAAGTAGAGTTCTCAATAAATACAATATCTGAATGTTCTACAGAAAATCAAACACATTGCAGAGCACCGTAGTCCATATAGAGGGCAAAATTACTGTAGATTAATAATCTAATTATGCTCATAAAATAAAATGCTGAGGCTGCAATGGAACATGCATAGGACAGACATCATGTGAAATCAAAATTCGAAAAAGTGAACACCGAAGAGCTTCCACTGGACCCCTGTGGAAATCCAATGGAACTGAAAAAATCTGAAAACACATCAGACATAGCTCTATATGCTATAATTTCAGGTCACAAAGTCAACGTTGACAATATCGAAATTATTCAGAAAAAAAATTAGAAAGAGTGTCACAGCAGAATCTCTTCACATGAAGTGGAATAGAAATTGTCTAAATAGGAATGAGGGAGAAACATGTAGTTTGGCGCAGTCTCAACCCATCCCCACATACTGACATGATCAACATACGTACGATAAGAATTATCAACACGTGTACATATCAATCTCAATCTGTAACTGACACATTTCTTACACATACACTACATATGGATATCATCTTTTTTCTACAATTCTTACAACGCTAAATCGTTCGTGCAAAACGATACTTTTCAAGTTATCATAAATAAGCTTGGATACCGTAAATTCCGATTTACTATAACTTTGATAAAGCTATCAGCAGTAAAACGTCAGTTGACACAAAGTTGTTTTATACCGCTGCAGGATTCGTACCAGAGACCACCGGGTTTCCAACCTGATGCTCCACTAACTGAGCAATGAGGTCCAACCATTCGAAACACGAGGGCGCTGGACAGCCTCTTCATTTTAGTATGGGACTCCTAAACAGTGTGCACCCAAGAATTCATCAAGGGTCAAACCTGGGACTTTCACGTCCCACAACGACCTCATTGCCATTAAGCCATTGGGTCCAAATCCGCTGATCCATATATTGCTACCTTGGTTAGTTTGTGATGTATCGAGACCTATATTATCTAGACTAATAAATCCTTTCAGAAATACACTGAGTTAGCTTGAGGAATGAGTTTAAAAATTAGATGAAAGCAATAAATGTCAATGTCAACAATAAATGTCATGTTTTGACTATCAAACGACAAAAACGTTGATCTAATATAGTTGTCAGTCACACAGAAAATTGTGTAGGATGAAAAAAATATCAAATTAGCTGCATTATGTCATAAAGAATGAACAAAAAACGATTCAGTTAAGAAAAACATTTCCCTACGTCGAATCATTTTCAGTAGCTTTATAAATATCTAAAATGTATGTACATCAGTGGTTAATGGGTCAACAGAAGGCCTAAAGAACAGTGAAAAACGTTTAACACTTCGATTCTTGAACATCCAGTTAACTCTGACCTCTCTGCTAAAGTCATTTAAAGTCCCGTAAACATTTCGAAGAAGGTGCAGATTCGTTATCTAAACACAATAGTAGCCTTGTCAATGCTTCAGTTCAAGCCTTATCTCCACGTCCGAAAGAAGTCCGTTCAACGTCTAAATTTACCCTCGTCACAATATCCCTAAGATTATTTATTTGTCGATTGGTTTTTTATTTTATTCATCAACATTATTATTTTCATCCCCTTTCCTTACGTTGTAATTATCTTCTTGCAAAGGAATGTCCCATTTATCTTACCTGTTCTATTACTTCATAGGTTATTACATAGTCATCTTGCAATTCACTTATACTAACCTTCCAGGCAATACGTTATAATCCTATGAACAACTTTTTTCTAGCCATAATAGCTTTTTAACCGTAGTAACCACTTCTAATGACTTTGTAATGACTGGTTAACCATTTATGGATGCATAGTTTTGCTGAAACTATAAGTGTGACTGTACAGCCTCTGGAAATGATTCGTGGTGAATAAACAATCTAACTGACTCGATAAAAACAGCTTATATTTCTGGGTAGTATTCATTATGAGCTGATATCAGTTGGACAGCCATTAAAAATCTAAGATCATTGGATAGCTGTTTTGTCTAGGTACTGGATTCCTCAGAATTGTGCACCTGTTGTACTGTTAGTGACCGAACCATGTTCCCAATGACTCATTAACCAATGTGGGTCCGTGATGAATACTACTTTGAAAGAAAAAAATCTCTAAAAGCTTTAGGTTGTGGGGTCAGTCAGTCAGAAGTTAAACAAACGGCGAATTCAGACCTTGGTTAAGATTTGCGATATACTGCAAATTGAAAGTGATAAGAAACTGTGGAGCACTGAAATTGGAACAAGCGGCTAAATGATTAACATGTCCACCACAAGACTTAAAGCTCCTGATTTCAATCCTTGACAAGGTCGTGAGTGCATACAGCTCGGATGAAATAGCCTTTCAATGGTCCACTAACTGATGCCAGTCTGTGATGAATACTGTCTTGAAATAAATAAAATCCTCATAAACGGCAAACTACGTTATATATTTCATAAATATTGAGATCTATTTCCTTAATCAGTGTTTGCAAGAACTGGCGCAGAATCACTCTCCTGTCCATCCACAGCAAGCAAAATATTGAGCCACATCATCCTGGAGAGGCTAAAATATGCACTGGATTCAAAACTACGAACGGAACAGGCTGGCTGGCTGGATTCAGGAAGTACAAATCATGTGTGGACCAAATTGCAACGCTACACTAAGCATCATCATAGAACAGAGTATAGAATGGCAGTCAACTCAACTCTCGACCTCAACTTTATCGACTTTGAGAAGGCCGGCCTTTGACAGCGTCGACCGAGAGGTAATTTGGAAACTGCTTCAATACTACGGAATACCACAAACCTTTATCAATCTCATTCAACAACTATATGAAGACGCCACATGCCAGCCAAGTAATTCACTGCACAATGGGAAGCTCATCTCAGTGATGCTTTTGAAGTGAAGTGAAGACAGGAGTAAGACAAGGCTGCTGCCTACTATCCCCCATGATATTTCTGATAGTGGTCGACTGGACTGGATCATGCAGCAGACAACTGTGAGGAGCAAGAAGAGGGAGATACTGTGGCTGGCCTGGAGAAAAGAGCCTAGAAGATCTGGATTTTGCCAACGATGACTTGTGTCTGATGTCACACAAACTTGAAGATCTACAGGCGAAAACTAAGAAGTTGGCAGAAGAGGCAGGGCAGCGAAGACGGGACTTCAGGTGAATATGGAGAAGACAGAAGTGATGAAGATACCGCACCAACAACTCCAACAACAACAACAAACTCCAATCACCATGAACAGGAGAAACTTAAAGGAAGTAACCTCCTTCACTTATCTAGACAGCACTGTTTCAACTACAGGCAGCACAGGCGGGACAGACGAGTATGTCAAATCCAGTCAGGATCGGAAAAGCAAGACGAGCGTTCATTAGTCTGAAACCAGTGTGGAGATCTTCTGCACTGCACTCAGCATGGGGAACAACATCCGGATTTTCAACACCAAGTCAGTCAAGTCAGTGCTTCTGTATGATGGCTGAAAGACTTGGTGCATCACGAAAAGCATTTTAAACAAACTACAGACATTCATCAACACTGCCTACACTGGCTCGTTAATGAAGACCAGATGGTCAGAATAGTCAAAATAAGCAACAAATAACTCTGGCCAGGCAACGAACCAACGAAGCAAGAAGCTATCACCCAACAAATATGCATTGGAAGGAAGTGGAGATGGATCGGAGTAGGCATACACTGAGAGGACCGACTGGGGACTCACACGTCAGGCCAGTTGCTGGAGTGGAATCCCCATGGAAGCGACGAGTTGGACGTCGGTTTTGAGGATGACATGGAGGAGATGGTGCGAGGAGGAAATGAGAGGTTGTGGGCTGTTGTGGAGCCAGGTTGGAAAGATATCAGAGAATAGAGTGGACTGGAGACGTGCTAGTGAAGCCCTATGTTCCATTAGGAACCCAAGGGACTAATAATAAATAATAATAATAATTTTCTTAAAATTCGACTTCCGATGAAATTATGGACAGTAGTTTTTCTGTAATGCCTCAACATAATGAACAGCTGATTGTTAAGTCAAAACCTTCAATTTAAATCTACTTCAAATCAATTTCTATGTACTGTTTGAAATTGTGGCAATAGACGTACAAATTTCATGATATTTAATTACGTTAACTGTTTATTTCTTTTGTAAACCTATCTCGTCAGTTTTTTAAATCAAATATCTTCAAGAAATCTAATTCAGCTTACCTGAAAATCAAATTAATTGCATTACTAATCATATTCTGAGATGCTGAGTTATTTAAATCTAATCCAATATCATAGAAAGGTGTAGCATTCTCTGACGTAAAAGGAATACTTAGTAAGTCAGTTGAACAAGTGCAGTATCGATAATTGCTGGTAAACTGATAAATGGTGCAAGATTAGGGTTCAATAATCCATACTTGACCAGCTTTTATGAATAATTTTACAATTTGCATTGTATCTTCTAAAGAATGGTAAAATTGTTTGTTCTCTTTGATTTGATAATACTGTCTCTGTTTCATCATTTAATTTAGAACAAATTAAGGTTAATTGTGTATTAAATTCCATTTCATTATGATCAACACTTGAAAAATTTTTAGTAGAATTAACTTTTTTATGACTAGACACGTTGAATAGTTGGTCTATTGATGGAGAACAATATGTGAATTCGATTTGGATGAAGAAGAAATGGATATTGAAGTATCATTTGATGTATACGAGATATTAGTATTGGATTGACATAGTGTAGAGTTAGTTGTAGTACATGAAGTGAGCAGAGAAATATTCGATGATGACGCAACAGATGTTGGAAAAGAACCACCGACATTAGCGGATACTGAAGAAGTATCAGAATTTGGAACTGTAGAGGATGATAAATTAGTGAATGAATATACTGAAGCTGAATTATTGCTTATAGAACTGGTTGTTGTCAAAGATGATGAAATAGGTGTAAAATGAGATTGAACAATAGTCGAGGAAGGAGCAACACCATCAGAGTTGTAATAACAAGTGGTAGAAGAGGAGACATCTATCGGTTTCACTGGATGATGTATGGCTGAATTTAACAAGGACTGTCTAGTAAACTTTGAATTCAGAAAAAGACTACCAACTGGACCAAAAAGAAGATATGAAATAGGAATTAAATGACCAACTGGAGATGATTTAACTAAATAGCATTCAACAGACTTTGATAAATTTGTGAAGAACCACTGAGAATTCGAATATTGAGGTAATAGTGGGGCAAAATATCGTTTTATTTCTTGACACAAAATAAGTAACGATTCCTCAATGTTATTTAATTGACTGTTTGAATTCAGTTGAACAGTTTCACTTAACACTAGAATAAAACAGTTAATTCATAAAGGTTAGTCAGTAAAATTGTATATTGATTGTTGAAATTGTGCTTTAGTGTTTATATAATATAACCAAAAAAGGTAAACATTTGTAGAAACGAAGTATATCAAATGACAGTGTAGAAAGGATACTATTGTTTACAAATTATCTTCTTTAACTTTTAGATGGCACACAAATTGGACATAAAGAATAAGATGAAATGATGGGAAAGGTTTGCAGCTCCGAATGACGATGATGGTGCTTTGATGTTCTCTGAGCTTTGATATTTTGTTGTAAAGGTTTCATCGCTAAGCTTACTGGTTACCGAAATCGACCCATTCTGATGAATGAAAGCCCGCAAATATTAATAAAGCAAAGTTAATAGAAGAAAAATTCAGTTATAGGGGAGGATGACTGAATCTGTAGGGAAAGTTGGTTTACGATACAACTGAAACTATTCGTCTCTGAGTAACAGCTCAATGAGTTACCATGGATACATCTACAATAATATAGTCATCTCTAAATTAGAATAGATTATTTTAACAACTCAGGTATCTCAGCAGTAGCATCTGTTGCAAAAGGACTAGGTGATGTGGGTTCAGAAGAGAAATGAGACATCACTTCCTTTGCGATTATACACATATCTTGCTGACAGGTGTCAATAAACGTGAAACCTAGGCTCAGAGTTTCTACTGAACTATTTGGAGAATAATCTTGATAAACTTCGTTTTCCCACCAAGATTAGGATTAACTACATCAATCTTCCTTTCTATCCTCATCTTTCTTAGTTTACTTCCACTGTTATCTAAACCATTCTACTTATCTTCCCATCGATCGATTATCTATAAATTGATTGGACATGTAAATGTGAGGCCAAATTGTTCAGAATGTATTGCAAAAATACATCATATTGTTCAGATAAACTTTGTCTTCTAATTGCTCTGTCTAAACTTATAAAAAGGATTGATTGTTTCATATTAGTAAAACTTTACTTAAAAAGGATCAAATGGAGTCACTGCATCTGTTTTCTAGAAATCTAAATGAAGTTAATCAGCTAATAAAATGTAACAGACACACATACATTTACACATCAGTCAATCAGCTCAGAAATATCAAATATTAGTTATGATTGCCAAATGGGCAATCAATCAAATGACAATTTTAGTTTATGAAATAGAATCGGTGACTTTTGAAATAATGGAAGGATAGTAATCAGTCATTGTTATAATTCAGAAAAACGTCAGTCAGGAAGATTAAATACCCACTAACATTTCATTTATGGACATGCTCACATTACTACTGCAGAAGGTTTGAAAGGAAGGAAAGATACCTGCTGATACGAAGAAGGGCTGCCTTGTCAAACTCCCAAAGAAGGGTAACCTAAGCCTTTGCAGGAACTGGCGAGGAATCATGCTCCACTCCTGTCCACCCCAAGTCTACAAAATATTATGCCGTATCATCCTGGAGAGACTAAAGGATGAGCTGGGTTCAAAATTACGCCCAGAACAAGCTGGCTTCAGGAAGAATAAATCATGTGCGGATCAAATTGCGACGCTACGCTACGCATCATCATAGGAACGAAACAGAGTATAGAATGGCAGTGAATTCTCTAACTCAACTTCATCGACCTTGATAAGGCCTTCGATAGCATCGATCGAGAAGTAATTTGGCAGCTGCTTCAACACTACGGTTTTAGTGCCACAAATATTTATCAACCCCATTCAACAGCTATATGAAGATGCCATATGCCAATTTATTTGCAATGGAAAGCTCAGTGACACCTTTGAAGTAAAGACAGGAGTAAGACAAGATTGCTGCCTACTATCACCGATGATCTTCCTGATTGTGGTGGACTGGATCATGCAGCATACCGCAAGGAGCCAGAAGAGGGTGATATACTGGACCGATGAAAAGACCCTAGATAACATGGACTTTGCCAACAATTTATGTCTAATATCGCACAAACTCGAAGATCTAAAGGTGAAAACTGACAAGTTGACAGGAGAAATAGCGAAGATGGAACTTCCTTTCAGGTGAACGTAGAGACGACAGAGGTGATGAAGATACCCAACCAAGAGCATCAATAACTAGCACCAGTCACCATCAACGGGAGAAATGTAAACGAAGTTGTCTCTTTAACCTACCCACATTAGCAGCATCGTTTCAACTATAGTTGGCACAAACGAGGATGTCAATGCCGGGATGGACAAAGCAAGATAGGCTTTCACTAGTCTGAAACCAGGGTGAAGATCTACTCCACTCAGCACCAACAACAAGATCCGGATTTTCAACACCAATCCAGTCAAGTCAGTGCTTCTATATGGTTCAGAGACTTGGCGTAACACGAAAAACATTTCCAACAAACTGCAGACATTCATCAACAGCTGCCGCCTACGCTCACTCGATACTGACACTGAAGATCAGATGGTCCGAAAGAATAAGCAACAAGGAACTCTGACTGGCTGACAGCGAACCAACCAACAACTTATCACCCAACAAATATGCAGAAGAAAATGGAGATGGATTGGATTGGCCTACACTGAGAAGGTCGATTGGGGACATCATGCGCCACGCCAGATCCTCATGTGGAACCCAGATGGGGAACGACTAGTTGGGCATCCGAGGCAAGGGTGAGATGGAGGAGATCAAGTGAGGAAGAAATGAAATCTTGTGGGCAGTCTTGGCGCCAGTTTAAAAAGACTCTGCATAGAACAGTGTGCAATGGAGGCGTGCTAGTGAAGCCTTATGTTCCACTAGAAACAACAAATATGACGCCAAAAATGTGCATAAAAGTATAACAGTAACCCTTATGCACCGGGGTAGAATTTATTTCCTTTTTATTGATTCACTAGATTAATCACACAGTGTAACTGTATTGTTTACTGGATTACTTTTCGAACATAATTTATTTTCCATAGTCATATCAAGATAACTGCACAACTTTGGTATGCAGATGACACGTTTACAGTATTGAAATCGAAGCATATATATGGTTCCTTCACATGTATAAATTTAGTAGTCAACGCAATTCACTTCACCTATGAATTAGAAAATAGTGAAGGAGAATTAGCAATGTTGGATTGCAGAATAAAACGGAAACAAGATAGTTCACACACTAATATCTACAGATAACCTTCACATTCGAATCGTTACTTAGACTTTAAATCGTCTCACCCTATGTTGGTTAAAGTTGGCTTAGTTAGGTGTTTAAGTAGCAGGGCCAAAGACTTACTAGTAAAACAGAAGATCTAAAACAAGCAACCAGATACATTAAAAATGCCTTAATCATCAACAATTACCCTCCCAAATTAACTGATACGTTCTTCAGGAATCGTAAGAAAAATATTAATAACACAGGTAATAATGGCGGTAATAATAATGTTAATAAAAATAGTAGAAACAATATTATGAAAACAGAATTCCAAACGTCTACAGCATTACAACATTACCTTACAAAGAAGGCACCCCAAAAGCATCACATAGGATTCTCAATGAGGCTGGCGTGGATTAAAGTGGCACTTTAACCTACAAACTCACTTCGAAATAAGCTTTGTAGGTTAAACGATCCTATTGATCCAATAAAGCAGAACACTTAGTTTACCAAATCCCTTGCAACGATTACGAGGTCAAATACATAGGTCAAAGTAGTCGACCAGGGTCAATTAGGCTGTCCGAGCATAAAAACCTAGCTAAGTTAAAACTTGTAGATCCTAGTAAAGTAAGGAATTTATAAAAAAACTCGTCCATAGCTATGCATGCCATTACACACAAAACAGATGGGACAGGGTGAAAATCCCTAACACCAACTTACCAGGATGGAGGGAGAGATTGATAACCGAATCTCTGTTTATTGAATCAACAGTTAATACATGCAACAGGAAGAACTCAGCACTTGTTTCGGATATGTGGAAAATCTTACTACTCATATCACAAAGGGCTATAGGAAATTAGACTATATAAAGGGTAACTCAATATTGTGTAGTTATTTTGATGTGACTATGGGAAATAAATTATGTCCGAAACATAATCCAGTAAACAATACTGTTCCCTCGCTATGTGATAAATCTAATAAATTAATAAAAATGGAACTGCATAAAAAGGCTAAGCATCAAAATAAGATTGACTTACACAAGGGAGCCCATCTTGAATAAACATGTTTGTTTATATTGTCTGTAATGATTGAATAATTGAACGGAATTTCACCAAGAGAAGAATATGAATAGTACCTTTTCAAATGATTTCCAACAGCATGTGCAATTTTCTGAGTAATTAACCAATTAACACATGAATTCCCATGTCTACAACGTTCTTTCATTAAAATGCAATGCATCCACCAAATTATCCAACTAAATCTCTTTTAGAAAAAAAAAACAACAACATTAAACAGTATTTTGACACCAATTAACATATTTCCAATGCTAAGCTTTATAGCACTGAACTACCATTTTAAGTATATTTGATTCAATTATGGGTGGATATAAGTTAAACAGTCAAAAGAATTCGACAAACTATTGATCATTTAACACCTATGAAATCAAACATAAAACAATTTTTGTATCATTTGAAGAGCGTCTTATTGTTAGTACGTCTCATTTCAATGACCTTCCAACAGCACAGAACTAAAGTTTAATTCTGTATATCAAGTGTCATTCACTTCACTAAATCAGAGAAAAAGCTATTAAGCATAGTTAGTATTATAAAAATTGTTTGTTACGTTCCGGTGGGACTAGCATAAATTGGATATGGTGTTCATATAAAGCTTTTAGATATGCTGGAGTTAAATATAAACGACAGTTAAGTTCAAATGTAACGTTTTTGTTGCGAAACCTGAAGGTCCTGATTTCGACCCCTGAAACAGTCATGAGTGCGTACTGTACAGCAGTCGAATACCAGGACGGAAAAGATCACCGGCGCTTCTAAGTTTTTAATAGTTTTCCAAGTGTTTCCAGTTCCTGATAAAATCTACTGGAAGAATGTTCTTTTCAATAACTTTTCTTCAAATCATTACCGTTGTTAAATCGAATTTGTTAACATGTAATCATAGTCAGATTTGGAGCGAATGTATTCAGAATGGGTATAAAATTATAATTACAACTAGATTGTTTGCATTTTGTAGATGATAGTGTGACTTACATATGCACGTATGTCATTTGGGCTGATAAGTTGAGTGTAAAATGTAAGTATCAGATGATTGGTGATTAGGTTTGGGGAATGTATGTAGTATGAGGAAAAAGAATTATTGGTAAAGTTCAAGGTTTCGTCATGACGGATGAGTGGCACATGGAATGACAGAGATTCGTCAGGAGAGTAGATATGGAGTGAATATCTCATGAAATTATTGTCAAAATGTTTGACATGTTTATCAGCGTAATACCGAATAATATGAATGATAAATACACCGTTAAGAAACTTTGACAGAGATTTTAGCAGTTTATTAGAAAGAGAACCGAAAAACACAGGAAAATCTGGTCAAAGTTGTGATATAAAAGAAGAAAGGAAGTGAAAAAACTAAAAGAGAAAGGAAACAACACAAGAATGTTTTTTAGTCAATGAACAGCCAAGAGAGACTTAAGGCTTATACGTGTTCATTTTGAATGCAAAGTTATAGGGCTTAGTTTTTCTTGTAGCTACAACTTCCTCTATATGAAAACATTACCAAGTACCAGGCGTTAGTCTTCGGAGCGTGGTGTATCACAATAAGAGCTATTCTAGCATCCATGCAGTAACTTGAGTCTACTAGATGTACTACTAACGAATAAAAAGCAATGACATGACCTTTTACATTGTAGTTTGTTTTTATGAATGAGCATTTGTGACTTATGGATTGACAGTTTTCAAACTTTTTGCTTGTTAAAGATCTTTATGCAATCGTCATTGTTATAATAATTCTCTTTTTGTATCACTGAAGTAAATAGACATACTTGGCACAAGTATTTTCAGTTTGTAGGTTTGTGGGAATTCGCTTATTGATTTCGGGTGAATACTCATCATGAAAATTTGGGAGCACTGGACAGCTGTTTTTTCCTAGTATGGGAGTGTTCAAAATTACGCTCCTACTACCCTGTCAGAGACAGAACCCAAGACCTTCAAGTTCCATGACTAGTACGTGACCACTGAGTCATGGAGTTGGCATTCAAATATTCAGGTAAGTGATAGGATACGTAATGTGGATAAGTGAACATTTCATAAGTTAAGTGAATAGAGGTAGGGATATTATCATTAGTACTGCCTGTCAATGTAATTTTTCAGATGGAAGTATATTCACAATCCATGTCATGTAGATATTATTCATCAGCTGTATTTGACAAAAAAAATTCTAGCTGGTTAATAATATTGATTAGAACTGCTGAATATATACAGTCTTAGTATAGCTTAAAGCAACTGGTCCCTTTGATAAATTTAAACAGCGTAATGAGAAACGAAGATTATCTGAAACATGTGGTGTATTAGCGCTATACATTTCGAACAATCTGATCACACATGGACTTGTCGAACTATTTATATGAAAATTTACCAAAAGGTCAATGAAGTTAATAGGAAACATAGGAATAGGAAGGGATAAAAAAAAGAAGGAAAACCTTACTCTTGGTATGAAAATTAAAATCAATACTACCAAGGTAGGTTCAACGTGAGTACAAATTGTTTTGTATACATAAAGGAGGTTTAAATTTACGGATGGCAAGAGCTTCAATAAATTTAAGCACTCGCTCTGACCACTTTTATGTAGTACTTTAAAGGCTGTTTTCATGTCTATCCTATGGTTAGTCTCTAGTATATGTTTAGCAATACACGAAGATGGATGTTTGTCACCTTCACTTAAGGGATCTGTTGAGGTCATTTGTTTTTGTAGCCACTTAGGTACACGTTCAACCTTCCTTAACTTTATATCAGGATTACTCCTCCATATGTATGTGTCCACACATACATGTAAATTGTTGAACACAGTGGGATGTAATGTACTCACGTTGAACCTACCTTGGTAGTATTGATTTTAATTTTCATACCAAGAGTAAGGTTTTCCTTCTTTCTTTTTTTTCTATCCTTCCTATTCCTATGTTTCCTACTAACTTCATTGACCTTTTCGTAAATTTTCACATAAATGGTTCGACAAGTCCATGTGTGATCAGATTGTTCGAAATGTATAGCGCTAATACATCACATGTTTCAGATAATCTTCGTCTTCTCATTACGCTGTTTAAACTTAGTATAAGTAAAAGAATATTTATCACGTACGTTCATGTCTATCCTGTATGTTTCGTTATTTTATGTGATGTTTGACTATCAGCAGGAAGGAAAATATCTGATCTTGCTCTTGAGTCAGCTGATAAACATGACTAAAGTAGATTCCGAAATACACAACTACCAATAGGGTTGTTCCGAGTGAAAACAGAACCATTAATGTAACAGTAGCTAAACCTATAATGAGGTTATGTATTTTTGAGATGAATGGGGATTTTTTAATTTAGAAGTAGTATTCATCATGGACTGACATCAGATGAATACTACTTCTAAATTAAAAATCCCCATTCATCTCAAAAATACATTACTCTATAGTGCTCATTAGTGACTTGCTTGCAGATGGATGTTAGGAAGTTCTAATGAGAAGCCGTGACCTGTGGGGTCAGCCAGTCGGAAGTGAAGTGGATGCTAACTAAAGACCTTGGGTGACAGTCGCGCTATGTCATGAATTGACAGAAGTTGGAAACTGTGAACCACTGGAAACCAACCCAGTGGCTGAATAATTAACGCGTTCTCCGTGAAACCTGGAGGTCCCGAGTTCGATCCCTAGCCGGGTCGTGGGTGTGTACTGCTGAGGAATCACATACTAGGACGAAACAGCTGTCCAATGCTCCCAGATTCCCAACGGTTCCTAACTGATGTCAGTCCATGATGAATACTACTTCTATGAGAGGTTATTGATAAAATCTGATCGCATAACACTAACTTTTTCGTGAAGGCCTGACAGCTACGTATTTGAGAAAATAATTTTGTAAATACTTTCAAACATTTCAAAACATCGTCTTTCTCCTTCGTTGTGCTCGAAATTCGCGTAAAATGAATGACAATCAACCATCCATTTGTCAAATTTATTACGCCAACAGTATCATGCTGATAGGTAAAATCTAACATTTAGAATTCTAGTCTAACAATATTATACTTAAACAGTTTTCACTTCATCATCAGGCTAATCTACTGGCTATTTTTGCTTTTTATTTCATTTCAATAAAGATGAGGAACACAAAAAATGCTCATGTAACGGAAATTCAGCGGAAAACTCCACTCTCTTAGGAACTACTCATTTTTGATGTAGAAGGTAAAACATAAAACTAAGTAGTTCAAGTATTGGGTACAAACTATCATTCATGTATACTGAGTAGACGACTGCACGACAACCCAAACTCAGGTGGATCGAATGGGTTGTATTCCTGATGAAGTATGAGTGTACACCGCTGAGAAGTCCTACACTTGGAAGAAACGGCTGTCCAGTGCTCCCAAATTTTTAAAGCCTCTCTAGATAATGTCATTCCATAGTGAACATCACCTTGAAGACAGAAACTTCAGTTTAACGGATGAATCCAAATACAAATGAGCCACCATTGACTAATGATATAAGTACCGTGGTCAAATCCTGGAAAATATCAACAATATATAGTGAAAGTGCTTTTCAAAACTTCAAATTTTCACTAAAAAGAAACGATTATCACTTAAACTTTTCAGATATGTTAAAAAATGAAGTAGTAATTACCTCGACTAACATTCCGCTTATTCTTGATAGTCCATGGCTCATCATTAATTGACAAAGTTGACTAATTGGACTGAAACCATATACATTTTGTTCATACCAAAATCGATTGTTATTTACCTCACTTACAAATATTAAACAAGGATCTGTTAATGTAATATATGCAAATTGATACATTAAACTGTTCAATTTACTCGGAAAGTTTAAATACGTTTTTGTGAATTGATGATCATCTAAAGTTGTTAAGATTGGAATAAAATCTTCATTCGATTTACTAGAGAATGATGAATAATTCAATCCCAGTGGATTGTTAGCGGTTAAATGATGACGTAATCCTTGATTCCACATTCTTTGTGCTTTGAATTAAACAAGAAAATGACTATCATAGTTTAACAGTTAGAATTATAGAAATAATAAACAAAATCCTAGGCGTTTAAACTACTGAAGTTAAAAAAATATGCACTTACAGCAATAAGGTATTTATTTCAAAAGATCAACTTCTTACGGGTAGATATAGTGGTTTTATCTGATAGATTAACGAAAAATACAAGGAATTCATAAGGCAATGTGATTACCTTAGTGTTTTATAAATGGTGGAAGGGTTTCAGTTAATCGCTCACTAACAGCACTATTAGTTTTTTCCCTTGGGTTCCTAGTGAAATATAGAATTTCAGTAGCACGCCTCCATTGCATTCTCTTCTCTACAGTCTTTTCAACCTGACTCAACAACTCCCCATAACCTTTCATTTCTTCCTCACACAATCTCCTCCATCTCACCCTTGCATCGGATGCCCAACTCGTCGTTCTCCCTCTAAGTTCCACACAAGGGTCTGACCTGGTGCGTGATCTCCTCGAATAGTCTTCTCAGAGTATGCCCAATCCAATCCATTTCCACTTTCTTCTGCACATTTGTTGGGTGATAGGTTGTTGGTTGGTTTGTTGCCAGCCAGCCAGCCAGAGTTCCTTGTTACTTATTCCTAATATTCTCGCCATCTGATCTTCACTGTCAGTATCGAGTGAGAGTAGGCGGCAGCTGTTGATGAATGTCTGTAGTTTTTTTGAATTGCCTCTCGTAACACACCAAGTCTGTGGGTCATCACATACAAGCACTGACCTGACTGAATTAGTGTTGAAAATCTGGATGTTATTCACGCTTTATGCTGAGTGCATTGCACTGCATCACATCGCACTGCAGTGCAATGCAGTACAATGATCTGCACACTGATTTCAAATTAATGAAGGAAGGTCTGTCTTGCTGCCTCTCCCATTCTGGTTTTGACATCCCCGTCTGTACCACCACCACCTCCTATAGTTGAAACGATGCTGCCAATATGGGGTCAGTGAAAGAGACTACTTCCTTTAGGTTTCTCCCGTTCATGGTGATTGGTGCCTCCTATTGTTGGCTGAGTATCTCCATCACCTCCGTCTTCTCTACGTTCACTTGGAGTCTCGTCTTCCTTCACTGCCCCATCTCTTCTGTCAACTTGTTAGTTTTCGCCTGTAGATCTTCAAGTTTGTGCTACAGAAAACATCACACATAAATCATCATGGGGGAAGTGTAAATCTTCTTCTTCGGCATTTTCATCGGTCCAGTCAGCGTATGCCCATCTTCTCACATCTCCTCACAGTTGTCTGTTGCATGATGCAGTTTAGTTGACCACAATTCAGGAAGATCGTGCGCGATAGTAGGTGGCAGCATTGTCTTACTCCTATCTTCACTTCACTTCAAAAGCATCACTGAGCTCCCATTGTGAGTTACTCGGCATGTAGCCTCATGATATAGCATAGCATATAGCTGTTGAATGAGGTTGACAGATGTTTGCGGCACTAAAATAATGGTGTTGAAGCAGCTGCCTGGCAAATTCCTTCTCGGTCGACGCTGTCCAAGGCTTCTTCAAAGTTGAAGAAGTTGAGTTTGAGAGTTGACTGCCATTCCATACTCTGTTTTGTGATGAAGCGTCGCGTTGCAGTTTGATGTGCACATGATTTGTTCTTCCTGAAGGCAGCAGTATAAGGCGAGTTGTATATGTCCACAACTGAATGAAATGGAACATTTTGCTTAGAATATCATGCAGGTGAAAGTAAACCAAAGCAAATGTACAGGCAGTTCAGAACTGCTACCTCCTGCTTCCTTTTCCCTAAGATGTTGGCGGATTTCGGCGCAATTCTTTTACTTGACGTTATCTTGTAAAATAGTTATACGTTTTACCCTGTCTTTTGCTGTCTGTAAATAGTTAAGTTATCGATTTTTAATAGTAAGATAGCCATATAAGGAAGATAAGGAATAAATAGGAGACATTAGGTAACATTCCCGAAGAAACCTTCATGGAAGAACTTCGGAACTCTGTGAAAGTGACATAGAAGGAAACCTGCATAACTTTGTAAGGAAGGAAGAAGAAACAAGGCAAGGAATAAATCTCCACGGACACATGGAAGTTGATAGAGGAGGAAGAGGAAGGTGGTGAAGCAGAAGATGAACCAGTACAGTACAGTGCGTGCAGCGATGGATAACGAAAAGTGAAATTGAATACAACATATAAAACACTACACTGGACTACACTAGCGGTATTTCCGGATGAGATGCACGTGGTGATGATGATTGATTCGAGAGTTTGATGTGGTCAGCTCATCTTTTTCTTTGTTTCTACTCATTGCTAACTAAGTTTCCTTCATTATCTTTTATTGGCTTAATTTGTGTTGATCTCTTTCCTCCCAGATTGTAACCTGGTTATTTGATATAATGTTGTCAGGTCTCTGTCTTTCTTACCTGCAGCCTATTCTGCTTCACTTGCCAATGTGTGGTGGAAGTATCTTTTGTCTTTCCGCGCACTTTTCACTTCTTCGTCCAGTGTAGTATTTTATATGTTGTATTCAATTTCACTTTTCGTTATCCATCGCTGCACGCACTGTACTGTACTGGTTCATCTTCTGCTTCACCATCTTCCTCTCCCTCCTCTATCAACTTCCATGTGTCCGTGGAGATTTATTCCTTTCCTCCCCTATACATATTTCGTCAAACTCTTCCATCTCCGTTTTTTTTAATCTTTTAAATATGTATTCTACATGTGTCATGTATTCTTGTATCTTTTTTAAGATTTTCAAACTGTCGTTTTTAAAGCTAAGCACTAAAGAACGAAAAAACTTTATGCTGGATGGAAATGCAGACAAACAGAGACTAATTCATTTGGTTCAGAATAAATTAATATTTGAAAGTATGCTTGTACAAATGAGATAGAAAAGTGGAAAAAGTCTCAAAAATGAATGCAGTAGCTTCAGGTGCTTGAGACCCACAACTCAGTCAGCAGTGTCGAACAGAGACTCCCATTTTGCATTCTGTTATAAGCGAAGTTTTATTTCAACTTATATCAGTACCAGCGCACCAACACTTAAAATAGGTTGACGAATAAATAGCTAATTAATCTCGAAACATGAAAACAAGTTAGATATCAGTTATTCAAGCTGTTCGTTTTATCAGTGATACTAAATTAAAGTTTCTAAGCTGTCACGTGAAACGGTTAGAAAAATTCTTTTGATAATGGTTGGTAACTAAATACTATAAAACAGTTTATACTGGATTATCATTACTCAGACTGAGCACGGTTAACCCAGATATTTATTTAATTCAGCAATCTTTAAGGTTTGTGATCATTATGGTAGTTGTAGATAACTCCATTTATTCTGTCTGCAAACATATGCTCAAAAAAAGTAGGTGAGTAAGCAGACAGTCAGAGTAGAAATCATAACAATTCCTTTAATTAGCAGTACTAAAAAATTCGAAAATCTTCATAAGACCAAATTAATGTGAATTGCCAGTTGGTTGGAGGCAGTTGGCAAGAAGCTGTCATCGAGTTTCACGCTTATTGGCGCTCGTCAGAGTTCGGTGGTGCACTTAACGTCCCCACAAAGATCCACACTAGCGTTACTCATCACTACAGTCAGGGATGTTAACACTGATCAGCTCAAATTACTCAGTGGGGGAATCAAATTTGGATTTCTGAAAGAGCGTCATCCTCTTGGAGTATAAGATAATCATTGTTAAGCCTAAGTCTAGCAGATTCCCTCTAACCAACTAAAACAAATCAAAGTGTACCACTAATCTTCTTATGCTTTATTATGTGTTGTTAAACAGAACCTTTGTTAATATATATTTGAAAAATGTTGCATAACGAGTAAACTTACTGAATATCATATGCTGACGATTGTTTACTGCAAACAGAACTATGGTTTGGAATAAAGTCAATATATTAATATTGCACTAATCCATCTTGAAGTATGGCTAACGTATGCAAACCTATAAAAGATCATTGACTATTGATGGATAGTGGCTAGCAGTGATATTCAAGATGTGCTTTTTGTCCTATTTGGGACTTTTCATCTAGATGTACCTGCCTCCAGTAGAACTCGAACTCACCACCGTTCGTTCGAAACGCCAGAAGGTTAGTCACTAGACCATCAAGTCACGATAACTACTTTTTGTGCGACGAGTAACTGATTGTTTATTGTGCAGTGGAATTACTTAGGCAGAATATTAACTATTGTAAGAATTGGCTTTGTGAACAGACATTTTATTTAGGCTCAGAGATTTGTCGCAAAATCCATACATTCTACCTGCATTGTTCTTTTTAAATATAAAACTGCACTCTATATAAACCAAGCAATTCAGTAGTCAGACAACCCCATTAAAGATCATCCCTTATTTTAATTTACGATAGAATATGAACATGAAAAGAAGTTCACTTTTTTGAACCTCATTGTCAGAAGATATGATGATACAGTCAAAAAGCTCATCCATAGAAAAGGTACATAAACGAGAATAGCTCAAGTACCATAGTTTTTATTCTGCCAGATGTAAGCATAGATTACCTAAAACACTTCATTAAAGATCCAAAATCTTATGTTCTGTCGACAATTTAAAGGAAGAACTAAACACTAATGAAACATGTCTCAAAGAGTGGATGTCGTGAGAGATTTACAATGAAGTATGAAAAAGGACAGGTTGGAAGAGCTAAACACACGTGTTTGAGAGAAAGAAGTTTTCAGTCATTTAACAATCAAATGATATACAGAACGGACGTCAGAAACAATGAATGACTAAAAAGAATCTTTCCTTTATCTAAACTTGTGTCAGTATATGACAGCACATGCTCACTCAACTGGATAATTATTCTGTTCATGTCACATCTAACCGTATTTACGGATTCACATACACAATATGGTAGCAAGTACATTTGGTGCACCCAGCATATTCCGAGGATATTATGCCTTATGAATTGGTGGAGAATATTTGTAGCTCAGGTAGATGGTCTTGGTTGCATTGTGTTCTCTGAGCTAAGTTGTGGTGCTTTCATTGTCATTCGAGACGACGTCATCAGCATTAACTTCAGTATGAAGTGAGCCGACAGTATTTCTCCGTGAGTGACTTAGTGGCTTTCCCTGACAAACATGTTTGTAATTGGTTGTTCCCCATGCTGAAAAGGAAGCGGAATTCTAACCAGTGCGATAAGCAAACAGGTCAAAGATACAGGAAATCAACTTGATACTTCTGGTACCTTTAAAACAAAAAATACACAGAAAATATCCGGACTACTACGCCACGCCGAAATAATTGCTATAAAGTGCTTTCAACCTGACCCTGTATACAAAAGGAGAGTGTGATCAGTCTCTCACTACAATGGTGACTGCAATTTGATCCTGTTTAATGATAATAAAATAATTATTTATTTTACCTACTTATTTTAACTGAATGAGTTGATGTCAGTCTTATCTATGTCATTCCTAAGTGTGTTGTGCAATCTGTTAGCTAGTAAGATTTGTCCGTTTTCTTAGATTTTTCATCCCCTATGATAATTCTACTGTCTGTTGTTAAATAGTATGTAATTTAGCAATGATTTTAATATAAAACGTAAGATTATGAAATTTTTAGATACGTAATGTCAGATCACCCTGTGTGCTATCATAAATTAGTTTATTCTATGTGATTGTATTATTCTTTTCTAAAAACAGTTTTGAGTTCAAACTGTAGGCTACTGATGAAAATTCATAGAATAAAATGGCATCATTTTGCTTCACCATGGACCTAAACTAGCTGACGAAACATGGAAAGCCTGGGGGCACTGGACAGCTGTTTAGTTCTAGTATGAATTTCCTCACTAGTACGCACTCACGATCTTGTCAGGAACGAAATTCAGGACCTTCATATCTCATAGTGAACGCATTAATCACTCAGTCACTAGATCTGAATTCAGTGGTTCACAGCTTATTACTCCTGTCTGATTGGCTTCCTGAATAGTTAACTCGTTCGCCACGAGATCTAGAAGTTTTAGATTCTATTCCTGATGCAGTCTTGAGTGAACACCGCCGAAATGTACTCTATCATCTAGAAAATATCATTCCTGAATGACCGATATTCATAAAATTAGTACAATTAAGGAAAATGAATATATATATATATATATATATATATATATATATATGTCTATACGCAAACTGGGTGATCATCTTTACCTACCTTCAGACGTTTTAGATATTAAATGTACATCTTCTAAAATGATAGTATTATTTTTAAAATAAGATTTTTTGAACAACTTTTCGTGACATCCATTTCTCCTTGAAATATTGTCTCCTTGTATGAATGTTAAAGATAACTTTTTTCATAAAATCTACTGATTGCATTCGAAAAGAATGTATTTTGTTTTTATTTGATTTAATCCAACTTTTTCTCATCTCTGAATTTTGACTTATAGCAATAGCTAGTTGTGATTTACCGGAACCAAATGGTCCAGTAATGATTACTGGACGACCAGATTGTATCAACAATGAACCAGTAAATAAATGAACTGAAAGCTTAAAGTAAACAATAAGATAAAAAAATTAATCTTGACAGTATACTGAACTATATCCTACATCTTTTTTGTCTGACTCTCATAGTCAAAAAACAACACCCGGAGTAGATATATCTTAACTATTTATTATTTATATTTATCGAGGACTGATATCAGTTTGAGAACCATTGGAAACCTGGGAGCACTGGACATCATTTTGTCCTCGTATGAGACTCCTAAGTAGTGCACACCCATGACCCAGTCAGCAGGATCCCACATTAGAGTGAAACAGCTGTCCAACGCTGACAGGTTTCCAAGGTCTTTCCAACTCATGTAAGTCCATGACGAATATCAACCTGAAATCAATAAATAAGTCCCCACAAACTAGCAAACATTCAATCAGATTTGTTTAGGTTACGTAAAACTACCCTTGTAATTTAAACAGGGAATTCTGGTTGGTTATTTCATTGTTTGTTAGAGTAACCATTATAGTTATAGTTGTGAAATGACTGCTATATGCTTTAAATCTCATAACAATCAAATATATCTCCAAAAGAATTCTCACAAAATGTGTCTGCTATTTTTGATGAAACAAAGGTCTAACTACTAATACTTTGTTGATGGGTTGAAAAAATTTGGAATTCAGCTACAAACTCACATATGAATTGTCGTACTACAAATTTTACTTCAATTAAACAGTATACTCAAAGGTAAGTTAAAAACAAAGATTAACCACTGAAATTGAATTGTAAAAGGATTCTGATGTAACATGATATGGTGAGATAGACTTGTGAACGCTTGAACAAGAGTCTTCATTCTCTACACTTCCTAGTTCCTTGATTTGTCTAAAACAGTGAAACCAATAAGACAAGAGAAAGTATACTTCAAAAATGGGCAAGGAAAAAGGTTCTGTGGTCTCTTCATGTTTACAGTAGACCTTATAATATTCAGACCTCTCCAGAAAGACATTCCTTATTAAATCCATCTTAATAATCAAACATATATTAATATGTATGAAAAAGTGTCTTTCTGGGAAAATTTCAACTAGGACGATTGATTTTAAATCAATTTAGAAACATTCCTTTTTCTGAAGTATCTGCTGAATAACAAAACATCGACATTTCTAGTTGTTATTCATCGAAAACTGACATCATTTGGAGGAACAAAGGAAACCCGGGAGCACTGGCTAGCAGTTTCGTCCTAGTATGGGACACCTCAGCAGTGCGCACCCACGACCCCACCAGCAGGGACCGAACCCGCGACCTACAGGTTCCGCGGCCAGCGCGTTACCATTGAGCTACTGGTCAGAATCCAATGCTCCATATTTCCAACTTCTGTCGCGGGTTCGACCCCTGCCGGTGCGGAGTCGTGGGTACGCACTGCTGAGGAGTCCCATACTAGGACGAAACAGCTGTCCAGTGCTCCCAGGTTTCCTTTGTTCCTCCAACTGATGTCAGTCTTTGATGAATAACAACTTGAAATATTTCCAAATCTCCACAACTCCCTCAAAATCAACATTTCTGTTTGAAAAATAAGTGAATAAGATGACAAAACATTTGGGTTTTCTGTAGTACGGAGTATTTAACTATTTCTGAATGATTTTCACTTAGCTGTCATGACAGAGTTTAACTTAGCTGATTTACATTCATTTCTGCATTCACTGGCAGCATGGGGAGTTTATATGATTCAAGACAGGTATTTTCAGTAGTAGTACCTCAATTCCTTTCTCCTTCTATGGTCAACGGAATGCACAAGTGTACCTTAAAAACTCTGCATTTATGTTGGACGGCGTATAAAAATGTCATGAAGCAGCGATCAATTAAAGTAAGCAGGAATCAGCTGCATGACAGAATTTGTTATTAAGGAATTTTGGAACTCAGAAACAATTGGACAAACTTGACAACCTTCAAACTATAGTAACCAAGCAGTATCAAGGCAATCTATCAATATAAATCGATCAATTCGACTTTGTTCACTAACATGAAATCATAGGTATCAAACTACAAAACCTGATACCTGCTCCACGATTAGTGTTTCTTGTTTCCCAGTAGCGTAGTGCGTAACGCCTTAGAGTTTCAAGCCATGGATGGTAGACCCAAGTCTCAGTAGGAACAACATCACTCACTAAAGTGCAAGGGTGTCCAGTTGACGCGTCCTAAATGGGACGAAACCCGCATCATGGATTCCACTGCTAGCCACCAAGCAGATCAGAACATAATGGGCAATCGAGCAGTATCAAGGTAGCCACAAACGGGCCAATCTGTTAACAGAGGTCAAGCAGTTTGTCTCAGTATAGGAACGGGAGATTACAAGTATCAAAAACAAGAATATTCTTGTTTCGTTCAGATGTCTTTTGAATATCAACCTGAGATCTATGATAGGAGTTTTTAAGAAACCTAAGTGATTTGATTCTAAAGATGTAAGAAATGGCAAAAAATGAGGATTGAAAGATAGGGATTATATCATTATTTATATAATGTAACTCTTAGTATCTATCAGTGAAAATGATAGAGCATATCTGATTCAAACTAACAATACTAAAAGGTAGCCTTTTGGTTAAACCAAACGTACATGATACAACGTAGGTAATAATGGCTTTCTGTTGCTATTTTCTGTTTCGGGAATAATAGTGTCATATTCTTCTGGCCAATGTAAATCTAAACTATCTGTATGCCAAAATGGTGTTAACTGTCCAGTTCTTAAATCGACAATACAATTAAATAAGCTGTTTTTCAATCCATGCACTCCTTGTTCATTTTCTTCACTTTCATTATTCCAATCAATATCTAATAATAAACATTCATCTTTAGTCATATGATGTGTGATTTGATTTGTATAGTATGATTCAAGGGATGAATATTTATCATTGCATTCAATGTTCAATGAGTTGGGTAATTGAACAAAATCCTTTAGTACTTGTATCAGCATTGATTCATATCTAATATAGAAGAGAATACTCTGAATAATCTTAAAGACAGGAAAACCCAATAAAATTTGTTCAAAATTCAAAATACAACATAATATTTGTTAAAGTAGAAACGGTGAACAAATTCAAATCAAATGATAGGAACTCCAATAAGATCACCAGTTTAAGGGATCAGTGTAGAAGTAGTCATGTAACAAGTGGAGTTAATAATCATCTAACTGAAGCTATGGTTGTGATACTGGCACGATACATTTATCATTCTCAAGAAAAATGGTATTGAATCTAACTAAAACCTAATCAGTAATGTTTTCAGAGGAATCGAATTCATGAAAGAAGAAGAAAAAAATAAAGGATACAGGCATTCTTAGATATTTTGATTACAGAAGGTGATGATGAACGCCTTGAAACTCAATTAAACAATTCTTACGTATCAGATCCTTAATTACAACAGCAACAATCTGATGTCGTACAAAAAAAGCTGTGTAGCAACACTATTTTTCCGAGTAGATAAACATACACTGCAGTACAATAGACTCAAAGATAGCTGATAATAAAACTTTTGTTCAAAATCTACCAACCCAGCGGCTATTCAAACAATTTCACCAAGAGATTTTCTAGATAAACTAATGAAAATCGACTTCAAAATTTAATGGAAGAATCGTCGACCCTTGCATCTTGAATACCTTCAGGATCTAATAGGCAGACTGATGCAGCCGCTTTAAATCTCAGTGTCACACAGACCGACATAGCAGTAGAAATGTCGACTGTTTCGAAAACCTATTCTTTTAATTATTTCAAGAAAACGGGACAACAAAGTCAACAGACATTAATATATCACATCATACTACTTGATATCACCTGAACTCTTAAAATATTTAAAACTCTATTTAAAAAGAAAACCAAATACAGTACCGTGTTCTTATTCTTGGATCCCCTGCCATTGAACCACCAATACCCCAAATAAACGAGAATAAAAATAAATTTCTAATCAATAATTCATAAAATTTCGGTTGATCTTCAATATTTTTCCATTTAGGCCAAAAATGATCAATTAATGCAATGCTTGATTGATAAACAGATGCTAAAATAAATAAATAAATATTTGAAAATTTCAAAAAAAAGTTATTATAGGTAAGTGGAAATGTTTAATGAACAAAAGTCTACACTGGGATTTGTTGTGCATTAACACTAGGCTCTGTAATTATACTACATTGTATATCGTCAAAATCAAAATTCGTACAAACTTTATAACAGGACATAATGTTAAATACCATGTTGTGTATTTCAAAGTGGCAGCATTTTGGATTCACACTGCTGAGGATCTTCTTACCAGGACGAAATAAGTGTCCACTGCTCCATAGTTTTCAATGCTCTTACAAATGATTTCAGTTTATGATGAAGATTATCTTCAAAATATCTATTTCACTAATGGAGGAGAAGAGTTTCCAGTTCAAGCATCTGTTTTGTAGGGAGAATGACTCCAAAATAATCATTATTAACTTTATCAAAAGATAAAAATGATCAGGCAACCACTATCAAAATACAACCTGGATTTATTGTGTGTTACTTTATATTTTTAATACTCCACAACAGCAAATCAAAGTGGAAACATAAGAAAGGGGAACAAAGCTATGAGACTTGACTGTAGACCAAATTTTCATTTCACTTCAATCACCAAGAGATTTTGCCTGACTGCTATGTGAATTCGTGACGCGTTACTATCACTTGATTTTACACCCTATAGCTGATCAGCCAAGACTTCTTGTCCCAACCTAAATCTACTCGAATAATGGAAGGAGAGTATCAGATTTATTACAGATTTGACTATCTTAGGTAGCCATGATTTAGTAGACTTGTAGTGATACTAGGGGATGACTGTGGCCCAAACTTGTTTCAACTGAAATCAACCAGATCTTGTATCCCAGTGGGTCAAAAACCCTATGATCGCTGTTTCAAATCCTTCTGCGGACCAAATTTTCATTTCACCTTCAATCATAACACAGTATCAATACAAGTCTGTCAAATCATGCTTATCTCAAATTATCAAACTTACAATATGTCAACTTCATAATAAAAAAAACCGTTCGATAAAACTAAATTTGTGTTAATAACATAGAAATACATAATAAGTTTTTCAAGATTTACATAAATGTAAAAATTAAATGCAAATGCGTCACTGTAGTCAATTTCAAGTGTGATAAAAAAAGTAACTAGAAAGTCTACCAATTCACCTCTTGAGGTGGATTTGCTCGTACACGCTGCACAAAGTGTCTTCTATGCAAACTCTTCTCCTTATACTCTTCTACATGGCTGTCTAAATGAGAGTGTAAGCCGTCAACACCTCGATTCTTGAGCATCTCTTTAACTCTGGTCTCTGTGCTCCATGACAGTCTTCTTTCAAAGTTATAAGGCGAAACAAAACATTTCAAAAGCAGTGCGTATTTGCCACCTGAACACAGCAGAAGCTTTGTTTATTTATTGTAGTCCTACAAATAAATTTTGATGACTTTGGGTTGATCTCCTAACCGTTATGACCATGTGACTTTATTGGCCGTTTTTGGATGAGTTTGTATTAACCTATTAGCTATTGATGAAAATGTACGCATTCTTGTAACTATAATTACTAATTCATCGAAAAGAACACTTTCTACGTTGTCCATGGCTCATACTGACTGTTAAGAACCTTATGTTGCTGATTCTAACTCCTTCTTTTTGAATTGGTCTTCTCTCTCACCATTATTTTACGTTGGGCAGATGGATTAATATAACACTTGTATCCCTTACCCAAATCGTTATTTCTTAAAGCATTATTTTGCGTACACTTGCTTTCGACTACATTTAGATCATAGCATTAATTCAGACATTCCAGAAAGCTTGTTAGTGTTTTAAGCTGGTGAAGTTAAGCATAGAATTTTGTGTTCCTCCCAAAATTTTATCATCCAATCAAAAATCGTAAATGGTGTCACCTCTTAGGCAAACAAATTAGCCAAAGCATTCAGTCACTTCCCCATCGAATATTCTATGAAGTATCAATGAAGACTTTTCGTGTAACAACAGAAAATTATGACATTAAAATGTTGTGAAGAGAAAATAATTCCAAAGATATTTTTCGATATGACCAAAAACTTTTACTTTAGCTGAAGTGCACTTGAATGACCGTGAAATGACTACTCAATGTAGATGTCATTACGCTGAATTCTTTTATTATTATTTTTCCCTTGAGTTCCTAGTGGAACATGGGGGTTTAGTAGCACGCCTCCATTGCATTCTCTTCTCTACAGTCTTTTCAACCTGACTCAACAACTCCCCATAACCTTTCATTTCTTCCTCACACAATCTCCTCCATCTCACCCTCGGACCACAAAACTCGTCACTTCTCCTCTGGGTTCCACTCAAGGGTCTGACCTGGTTCATGATCTCCTCGAATAGTCTTCTCAGAGTATGTCTAATCCAATCCATCTCCACTTTCTTCTGCACATTTGTTGGGTGACAGGTTGTTGGTTGGTTCGTTGCCAGCCAGCCAGCCAGCCAGAGTTCCTTGTTACTTATTCCTAATATTCTCGCCATCTGATCTTCACTGTCAGTATCGAGTGAGAGTAGGCGGCAGCTGTTGATGAATGTCTGTAGTTTTTTGAATTGCCTCTCGTAACACACCAAGTCTGTGGGTCATCACATACAAGCACTGACCTGACTGAATTAGTGTTGAAAATCCGGATGTTATTCACGCTTTATGCTGAGTGCATCGCATCGCACTGCAAAGCACTGCAGTGCAGTGCAGTGATCTGCATACTGATTTCAAATTAATGAAGGAAGGTCTGTCTTGCTGCCTCTCCCATTCTGGTTTTGACATCCCCGTCTTGCCATCACCACCTCCTGTAGTTGAAACGATGCTGCCTTGCTTAGGTAGGTGAAAGAGACTATTTCTTTTAGGTTTCTCCCCTCGATGTTGATTGGTGCTCAAAGTAGACACGAAACTACTTTTGAGTGTTTTCGGAAAGACGCAGCTCACTCTAGAAAGAACAATGTCAAGTATTGAGGAGGAAATATATTCCCCGATAACTTGAAAATGGCGATTTGATAAGTAGATCAATGGTTTACAATAGCAAAGATGAAATGGCACCAGTTTTACATGAAGAAACATAAGATAAATGGTCACGGAGAGGTAAATTTTGCTGGCAGAAAAGTTGAATTAAAAATAGGATACTTTTTGCAGATTTCAGTTTCAGTTTAAGAAATATTATGCGAATTACTCCCAAAATGAACTACTTCAACATCAGTTACAACAGTTACTGCTCTACTAGTTGTATTAAGTTAAAATACGATGTAATGCTGCTAGTACTGTATATATCTACCCTCCAGAAAAAGTGCGAACTTCGGTTATCCATTTGAGTTCCTAGATAAGTCGTAGAAACAGATGAAACAATTTTCAGAAAGCGCAAACTTAATTGTAGTAGACAAGGTCTTAATCGATTAGATAAGTCCCTACTTTTACATTCATTTTGCTATATATTTTTAGATATCTGGGATATAAATATAAACAGAAGGACATTTTATACAGAAAGGCAACTATTTTGTACTCTAATTGCTGACCAGCGGTGGAATCCAAGATGTGCGCTTCGTCCTATATGTAACTAGTCAGCTGGGTGTACATTCATCACAATGAGTTTTGTTGTCCCTACTGAGACTGGAACCCAGTACTTATCGCTCCAACAGCCGAAACGTTATCCACTAGGCCAATGACAGTCTTCTGTCATCTGGCCATACATGTGTGACTGAAGGCAAAATAGCTCACTACGTCAACATGGCTGCAGTCACAAATTAGCCTTAAGTAAAAGACAACAGAAGTTCTTAATAACAATGTAGAAGATATTTTAAGTCGCTTGAAACCTTATTTAAGGTCATACTGTGAATCGACCAGAATGATAATTTGTTGGCATACGGATGAGTTTTGGTAGCACATATTTTTGACCTGAAGCCAAGAAACCCGAAAGAAAGCATTCAGATTTATATGAATAGCGCTAAGAAGTTATATCCTCTGTAATTTTCTAATCAGTTCTTGTTAATCTGATTTTTGATCGCCTTATTCGCAGTCAGTAGGTTTATAGGTCATTCAAATGTTGCCCAACTTCAGTGTGATTTTTCTACTCTGCCTCTTTTGTATCAAATTTCTGGTTTCAATTCAGACTATTTTGTATTGAAATCCGGTATCTACTGATACTTTCACTCCTAAAAACCTTAGTTAACTTTTTTATAACTATACAACAAGTGGAGGTAGTTCTAAATACCCATAACATCCCACAGAATAATCTGTCTGTATAGGAGGATATGACAGACTAACAGCATGCAAACAACATTCAGCGTCTTTTAAACATGCTTAATATGTTTTCATTTCTTCTGAAATGGAAGACCATGGTGTGGCACTTGAGTGACAGAGAGTGAAGTGGTTGACACTTGACACACTTTCTGATTTATTGACTACCTAAATTCACGATCCTACCTGAAGTAGATTTTAACTGCAAGAAAGCCTACGGTGACTAGACGAAGTTTTACTACTAATTCACAAAATATCTTATCACTTATCTTTTTGGTGGGGAATATTTCGATGTTTGGCGTCTTAGTGGTGTGCGTACCAATGTACAAAGACTGTTGGTGACATGACAAACAAAAGCACACAGATGCCGATATGTCCACGTGGTATCATCTTCTAGACAGAATATTTTACCAGTATTCATTTAGCAGTTTACCACTATCCCATATCTTTCAATTTTATCATTTTATTGATAATGACTACCTCCTGTGGTGTTATGAAGTAGTGGCAACTTGAACAGATTCACTTCAGTGCAACATTTGGTACCTACTTCATTCATCGTATGATGCTTTTAATAATTTCCTGAAATGATGGAAACGATTTTTAGCTTAGGATGAGGATGATAGTGGTTCAATGTTCTATGAGATTTGATATTTTATCGTGGATGTTTCATCACTAGTCAACTGTCTACCTCAATTTCATCTATTTTGAAAAGACCTTCGACAACGTCGACCAAGAAGGAATTTGCCAGGCAGCTGCTTCAACACTACTGTTTTAGTGCCGCAAACATCTATCAACCTCATTCAACAGCTATATGCTATGCTATATCATGAGGCTACATGCCGAGTGACTCACAATGGGAAGCTCAGTGATGCTTCTGAAGTGAAGTGAAGATAGGAGTAAGACAAGACTGCCGCCTACTATCACACACGATCTTCCTGAATTGTGGTCAACTAAACTGCATCATGCAACAGACAACTGTGAGGAGATGTGAGGAAATGGACATACGCTGACTGGAACGATGAAAAGGCCGAAGAAGAAGATTTGCACTTCCCCCATGATCATTTATGTGTGATGTTTTCTGTAGCACAAACTTGAAGATCTACAGGCGAAAACTAACAAGTTGACAGAAGAGATGGGGCAGTGAATGAAGACGAGACTCCGAGTGAACGCAGAGAAGACGGAGGTGATGTAGATACCCAGCCAACAATAGGAGGCACCAATCACCATGAACGGGAGAAACCTAAAGGAAGTAGTCTCTTTCACCTACCCACATTGGTAGCATCGTTTCAACTACAGGTGGTGGTGGCACAGACGAGGATATCAAAACCAGAATCGAAAAGGAAGCAAGACAGACCTTCCTTCATTAATTTGAAATCAGTGTGCAGATCACTGCACTGCACTGCAGTGCACTGCAATGCGATGCGATGCGATGCAATGCGATGCAATGCACTCAGCATAAAGCGTGAATAACATCCGGATTTTCAACACTAATTCAGTCAGGTCAGTGCTTGTATGTGATGACCCACAGACTTGAGTGGAACCCAGAGGAGAAGTGACGAGTTTTGGGGTCTGAGGGTGAGATGGAGGAGATTGTGTGAGGAAGAAATGAAAGGTTATGGGGAGTTGTTGAGTCAGGTTGAAAAGAATTCAGAAGAGAGAGTGAATTGGTGACATGCTGCTGAAGTCCTATATTCCACTGAGAACCTTAAGGACAAATAATTACTCTGGAATTTTCGTTAACTTTTCATTATGGTCCATTTAGTAAAAACTTTCTTATACTATGTAATAACAAACAATGCTGTATGTATCACTTGCCTGATTTTCTCCCTGTTTTGCGAAATTCCCATACTTGTTTTGAGAAGTATTTCTTAAATAATCCAGAAATTAAAGCTATAAGATTGTTGATACATTGATGATAAAATGCATTTTTATAATGTGATAGATAATTTGAATTAGTGGAAGAGTTATCACCAATATCTGAACACCACTGGTTAAGAAGTTCCCAGGTTTGTTCCATTACCATTGGCAGGAGTTTTTCTAACTCTTTCAGTATTTTATTCCATCTAGAAAAAAATTTCAAAGCGAACAAATGCATCAGGTTTACAAAGAACAAAATTCCATCAGTTGTTATTACTTCACAAAGCAGAATAGTAAAATCAGCAACTATCAGCAAAGAATATATCCTGTGTTGAGTAATCGATGCTTCCTCAAGTAGTTGACGCTGTGCCATAATAAATTTCAGGACCTTAATATTAAGTCGTTTGGGGCTGCCATAAATTTCTTGTCAAACTGACCAAGCTATAACAAGATAATAGACAGCGATGTACTTTCTTGTCGTCAATGGTGATTTGATACCACGAAAGATCTTGTAATGTACTATTAACCGGCAAGTATTAAAAAGGTAAAAAGAGTATACTTTAATTCTCTCCATACTAAAGCTCTCCTTCGGTATTCTTAACCCACTGACTTTGCTATCAAAAGATGTAGGATGAAGTGAGTGGTATACATCTCCAGGCCTTATCCTAAGAGTACATTTTAAAGTTAACATGTCATTCAGCAATATTAGCAAAAGTGAATTTTACTAAAATCAGAGTTGGCTGAATAAATCCATCAGGACAGTTACTTCAACATACGAAACGAGTCACTACACCACACATCAGCGAAGTCTCAGAAACTGTAAACAGATTACTTTATCCATTTGGTATCAGGGAAGTACATAAACCAACCAAATCCCTGCATAACATCTTACACAACCTAATGGATGCATTACTTGAGGAAGGAAAGACGAATATAATGCATGAGATTAGTTGCAAAGATTGTCAACAGCACTGTGATAGTCGAAGCGGTTATTGAAAATGTCAGAGAACTTATGAGCATCAACTTGTAGTCAAACGACATGATATGTCATCACTGATATCGATACATGTAGATGAATACAACCACAAATTTGATTCTGATACCACAACAAACAAGCTCTTAAACGACAAAAAACATTCTAGGGAGCATAGTACTTCAATCAAGCGGCTATCAATAGATGCATGAACGTTTACTCAACACTGGGTGGTAATTGAAAGCGAAATGAAATTTTGGACCGCGGCGGATTCGAACCAACGACAACTGGGTTTCTGGCACGATGCTGTGACAACTGAACTACAAGATTTTTATTTCACTCCAATCACCAAAGGTTTTATCCGACTACCAAGTGAATTTGGGATGCGTTTCTACCTCTTGATTGTATTCATACTGGCTGCCTAATCAGGACTTCTCATCCCAATCCAAACGTAACTGAGTTATAGAGGGGGAGCATCATGTTGATTATCATTTCACTATCTGAGTGGGGTAGCCGTGTTTTGACAGACTAGTGTTGATACTGGTTGATGATTGAAGGTGTGATTAAAGTTTGTACTGCAGTAGAACCTCGTAGCTCAATTGGTAAAGCGTCGGGCCAGAAATCCGGTAGTCGCTGGTTCGAATCCAAATTTTCATTTCACATCCAATCATCACCCAGTATAAATACTAGTCTCCCAAACCACGTCTTTCTCACATGGTCAAAATGATAATTTACTCAATAAACCATCCAAGTGGTAATCAGTCAAAAAAAGTCAGTGACCATACATCACGTCAACAACAAAGGTCAAATGATAACAACAATCACAATGATCAACTATTTTTAGAGAAGGCTAATTTACCTCAAGTGACAAGTCGATGAAGTTCAAATTTTAGAAGTTTCTTTCACAAACATTTATGCTTCACTTCTTTATGAGGTGAATGTTAATGAAGTTTCCTGGCCTGATGATAAAAGGTCCGAGAAGAATACCTCAAAGCTCAGAGGACAAAGAATTATCACCTTCCACGTCCAAAGTGGTTAACTACCAGAGGTTTACCTTCCATATTCTATCATTATAGTCGGTATGAAAGGTATATCAACACTATACAGTGGACCGACTATCACCACCATGGTTGCAGTGCCTTCTTTTAGCTGGGTGGTTTAGTCATGAAGCTTTCATTGTCTTTCTAGACAACATTTTCAGTAATAACAACAAGTATTCTCCATTATTTCAAAGCCCTTTATCATCACCATGAGTATTCTCAAAAAGTAAACTTTTCTTTGAAAATATATCCAAAAAAAATGAAACGTCTGTCCATAAATATGCAAGCTTTAGAAGCCTGTTGACGGCTATTATGACGAAATCGCGAATTCTGAATATAAACTACTGAATCGCAATCATTTATGTTAAAGAACCCCTATAAATTCATAATAAACAACCGTCTTCTTGATCATATTTACTTTCTGTTCCTCAGTTGTTTTCCAGACCTCACCAACAATACATAAATATCTGTCATAAGCATAAGGCAATAAATAACTGCATGACAACCCTGACTGTAACAGCTAAAATCTGCATAGCAGTGTGGAAATTATCAGAGAGAAAAGCAAGAAAATAAAATTATCATCACTTTATCTGAGCTAGCCTTGGTTTAATAGACTTGTGTTGATACTGGATGAAGTAAAGATTTGATCAGTAATCGGGTCTCCTAGCTCATTTGGTACAGCATCTGGTAGGAAATTTGGTGGTTACTGCTTCGAGTCCTGCCGTGACCCAGATTATCATTTCACCTTCAGTCATCACCGAATGTCAATGAAATTATTATTTGATAACAGGAGCATATGCAATGAAAAGTAGGGGATGAGGTAAAATGAATGTAGCATAACTGTTAAGATGTCATGTGATGTTGCATCACATATAAACTCCAACGTCCGATCGAACCTGTAGCTCTCTGCTCTCGACATTTGATATTCAACCAGTGTCGTAAGTACAAGTCCATTTTATTCGCCGATGTTTGGATAACCTGCTAATATCACTAGATTTAACACAATGCATTCACATGATTGGGGAGTTACAGTTCCCGTTACTTCACAAACCTTAACCAACAAGCTTATATTTTGTCTAGGTAACTAAGATCAAATATAAGAAACAATGTGGTTCGATGCCATGATTTATTCTGATAAGCTCTGAAAGACTCTGTGAAATACATATACTGATAATGGCTGGCGACTGAGGGTGGAATGAATATCTGCATCATGGGTAGGATTCGAACTGGTAACTTCTGGACTAATTTCACTTCAATCTAGCTATTGTATGAATCCATGGAACATAACTGTTCTTTCATAGTAATCACACTAGCTATCTAATCAGTTCTTTTTGCCCTAATTTAAATCAGGGTGAATTAAAGAGACAGAGAGCGCCATATTGATTATCAGTGTGACTACCTTCAATCATCACCCAGTACCAGTGGTAAGAATCCGCCAAACCAGTTATCTCAGATAGACAACCTGATATATATATATATATATATATATATATATATATATATATATATATATACATCAGCATTTATCTGAAAAATTACTTCAAGCATGCTCAGTCAAAAGCAACTACTCACACGCAATTAATTATCATATAGCGTTCATAACTTGTTCTACACCACATTCTCCATATATGAGACCAGTCAAGTTCGTTATACACTTCAGTTGAACATAGAGAGAAATTATTGATGATGCCAGGAGATAATTCTTCCATAGATGCTTTTTCTACGAATAACTTTCTTGTCGCTGAAAATTGTGAATTATAATTACAATAAGTTATATTATGTATGAGAATTATCAAGAAAAACCAACATTTAATCGGTTGTTGGAATCCTGCAAGCTCCTCGATGTATCTCTGTGAACGGTTCTTCATGTGGTCAGATAATTTTATCGATGCCAGATTTGTAGTTTGAAGTGAAAATTGTTATTCAATGACATTGTAAAATGATTCAGGCTAGCACCAAGTATGAAGTAGCGGTTAGATTAACCGTATATTAAATGTCATAATGCTACCAATCTATGACCGAATAGGTGAGTTCAGCTGAACCTTTGCCCATAAGTAATGAGGGTATATCATCTCAAATCAAGTGAAAGTAGGATGGAAAATATTTTTATTTACATTCACGTATGACTTTGTAACTAACCTTTTTCCGTAGTGGCCTTATATTTCTCTTATACATAATATTTACAGCTATTCAATACATTCAGAATTATTACGTTTGTAATGCAATGCTCCGAATTGAGACAGTTGACAAAATTAATCGAGTTTCGCAAGAAGTTGTTCCTTGCTTGAGTAGGTTAGTAGTAAGGCCTCCAACGTCAGTACTGAATGAAACAGGTTCGAAACGTCCGAAAATCACCAGTTAATATAGGTGTAAAACTTGGGCACTGTGGTAGGTTTATTTATTTGGTTTATAACACACAGTGAGTGATCTAGTATTATTTACTTGATGACGTTTTGGGCATAAGTCATCATTGCTCATAATCATAACAACGTAATCAAACTACTTTCGACATCTGATTTTATAATTACGTCACTTTATATGAGTTGTTTTTACTGGTAGCGAAATTTTCCATATCTCTGGTGTAGGTGTTGCGTCATTTCTATTACATGTGTTGAGTGTTGATTTGTTGAACAAAGATTCAGCAAACAATCTCTCTCTCTCCCTCTCCACCTAATTATATCGGACTTAAGTACAGTGGCTTTATCCCACCCTATTGTGTGTGAATACATGCATGGTAATCTAGAAAAAAGCTCAGCTATTGCTACGTACGCATTAACACACAACCACACAATACGGTTGACTATTGCTCCGCTTCACCTCTGACCTTCCTGTCGTTTATCATCTTTCTTTTTGGTTGATAGATTGGATCTATGTTTATAGAGCTATTGATTACTGGCCTGAAAGCCGAACTTCTAGGAATTCTCTGATATTCTTTGTATGTCCTCTCTCCGTCCAAAATTTCCACATTGTAGAAATTGAATTCATGTCCATAATTATCCACGTGCATTGAAATGAGTGATGAGATGTCGTGTGTGACGTTGAATAGCCAACTGATGTTCATGTAGACGAAGATGAAGAGGGTGACCATTTTATCCAATGTAGTGTTGACTACAGTTATTGCAGTTGATTTTATAAATAATATTTGATTTGTCTTCTTTGATTGTTGTGTCATTTGGTCTGCATAATGTGGTTTGGAGGGAATTTGTTGATTTATGAGCCACACCAATTCCAAGTGGTCTCAGTAATCTTGTCGTGATTTGTGATAAATTATTTATGTATGGTAGGATGATGCGTTTCTTAATTTCTGTCGATGACTTTGCAGTTCATACACGGGATAGGTATCACTCACCAGAGGGTAGGTACATACTGTCGACCTGTAATAAGCGGCAACATTGAGGCCTCTGTACAGCACCCGAAATATATCGATATAGGCTGATTATTTCGGTCTTAACAACAACGGGATACTTTAAGTTACAACTAGTTTCTTATTCTCAGTACCAGCACAAATAGGCACCCATCAAATACCATTTTACTGTGACACAGACCTAGGATAAATGAAGATGTTGTTCACTAGACAAGTTTCTTATCCCTTTAATTTGTGAACACATTCATCTTCCAGCTGCCTATGGTTGACTCGTCATAAAAACACACGAAGTATTAGAGATTTATTCTTACCCATTATGGATGAGGTTTACGAACTACGAAACAGTAACTTCAACTTTATGTGTTATGTTGATTACTGTCAGTTTGGTCAGTTATCTTGACAGAACTTCTTGGTATTACGTATCTAAATCAATACGAGATGTCATAGTAACCAAATTGACTAATCTGAACAGATTGCCTAATCCTCTGACTTATTAAAAGGTTCTAAATATCATTTGAAGGTATCCTGACCAACAATGGATGGTTCTGAAGATCGCTTATAAAATATCTGATTATAAATTACTTACAATTTACAGATTTATATGCATCCAGAAGTTGGAGAGCTTTATGTTGATATAATGTTGTTAAATTTTCTAGTGGTTGATCACTTAGATCAAATAACGACCACTCCTCAACATTGTGTAATAAATGGTCATCTAATACTTTGGAAATTCTATCATCTCTACTATAACTGTTGATTTGTTCATCTGAATAAGGAAAGAAATGTGTTAACTGAATTATTTTCTGATATGTATCATATTGGCATGAATTGATACTTGTTGAAATGAGGTCTTGTTCACTTAGGTATACTTTAAACTTATCCGGTATATTATAATCAGTAGTCATTTCTTTCATGTGATTTTGACTATTGTTAGCATCGTTCATACTTTGTTCATTCATATCCGATGACAGAGTAGGAAATAGTTTTGACGAAGAAGCCGTCAACTCAGACGATAAAGATGACGACAAAGATTTCACTGATTCTTCATCAGATTTATTATCAATTTTATTATGATGATTATTGTCAGCACAATGATGCCAATTGATTGTAGAGGTGAGTAGTCTTAGAATTGTACTTTTCCCAGATGCTACAGGACCAATGATAAGAATTGGGCGGTTTAAATTAATTAACTGCCACAATTCAATAATCTGAAACAAAAGAATGGTAGCAGAAAGGTTGATGAATTTGCTTTAAAAACCCTTAGGACATATCAAATTCAGCTGAGAAAAAGAAAGGGATAGTGGTGAACTACTCTGACTTGATTGCTTTGTTAGACTAGAAGAAAATGAACATTTAGTCATCACCATTTTCGGAGAAGTAATAGATTCGAACAAATATCTCGGTTTCTGTTCATCACATCCAATCAGTGTGAAGGTCTCTCTTGCCTCCAGTCCTTTCAATGAGAGCACACACTCTCATGATGGATGAAAATGAAAGAGTTAAGGAATTAAAATATGTAACCATTCATTCGGAAAGTAGGAAGTAGTGTTAAATTGGGTTGTAATGGTGCTCCTAAAACATGGTCATCAACAAAAGTCATCCCATGCAGATCAAACATCTTGGATGAGATTATAGGAGTGTCCAATAAATGCAATATCACAGTGATCTTCAGAAAATCAAACACATGGCACAGCATCTTAGTCTATATAAAGAACTATCTTTATATGACGTGTTTACCCCTAAATCCTTTTCAATGAATGAAGAATGACGCGATCATCAGAATAAAATGCGATCATGTTATTTGTGGACCATTTTCTTCTGCGACATACAGACTGAAATTGAAATGTGAAATTTTACAGTCTGATGAAATGGGATGATATAAACCTGACAGTCGGTAGCACAAAACAATGATCTACATAACTGTAACCAGAAAGAATATTCAGGAGACTTACAGTACATAGATTAAGACATAAAGATGAAAACAACACATGTTGGGAGTTGAAGAAAATATGGACCTTAATAACGGTTGGTAGTGGCTAGCAATAGAATCGAAGACGTACGTTTTGCCCTATTTAGGACTCATTCGCTAAATATGCTTGCAACAATATGATAACTATGCCCATCACACAAGATATGACTGCCGTAACTCAGTGACCTATTGTCTACCACTCTGCTGTTTAAAGCGGTCAGTGCCGGGTTTGAGTCTTAGTGGGAACAATACTTCTAAAAAGGAGGCAGGCAGTTCCATCCAATGAGTCTCAAATGGGATGAAACAGGTGTTCTAGAGTCCCCTACCGGTCACTAACCATCATTAATATGAAATTGAAACGACAGGCGGTATCGAAGCATCCGCACAGTAGTCCAGATGCCAGCAAAGACCGATCAGTCTGATCCAATGAACGATGGGATAATGCACTAGAAAACATGAGAAAGCGAACTATGTCAAAACAAATTTGTCTCACCTCCGTGTCTAGAAGGTAGAAGTTTTCATATGTCCATGTAAGTGTCCATTTATTAATTTAACCCCTCCTGTGAAGTCAGCTATTTAGGATGAAGTATATAACTGATACTGGCCATAATGTTGACATTGGGTGTGCTTTCTCAGTCATCTATAACATGCCATACCAAACGATTCCACAAGCAGTAAGAATTTGCTTTCTCCAAACTGCTCAAGCTATTGAAATGGAAATCTTTGAAACCTGAGCTCTATGTGCGAAAGCAACTCAAACATTCCCTTATTCTTCTGCAGTCGCCTCCAAACATGGAATTTACATCAATCAGCTAAGCGGTGACTCAAATAACGTCTTCTTATTGTATATCAATCTGATTCAGCTTTCTTTTTCTTAAAATATATTGATGATATCTCTATAGTTTATGATGAAAATATGAATCTTTTAAACCTGCTTCATACTTTCAACATCGCCCGTCGTTCAACCAAATTCACTCTAGAAACAGAATCAAACTCAACATCTCATTTCCTTAATGTTCAACTCCAAAGAAAAGACGATAATTCACCTCATAGACCGACCTTAAAAAAAGCCCACGTGGAATGGACAATTTATTAATTTTCAAAGTTCAGTCCCTCTATAGAGGAAGAGATATCTTATCCATTCGCCTTCCACGAGGATTAGGAAAATGTATACTAAAGACACCATTGACGGAGAACTGCAAATACTTTGACGAACTCCAGCTGAAAATGGTTTCCGGCCCAGATTCATGGATAAGAATGTAAGGCCAAAAAACCTAACTGAACGAACATATTTGGCACCAAAAAAGATTTTTCGTATAATCTTCAGTTCGAAAATCTTTAAACAGAACACACTTTGCAGCCAATCTTCGAATTGTTTTCTCCTGCAAGAAACATAATGGTCAATGTGTGAAAAGCAAGCCAACACATTGGGCCATATCTACGTGTGTATATCAGTTTACTTGCTCTTGTGGAGCTGAGTACATCGGCTATACCATGCGACCGCTTGTAAAGTGTTCACGCGAACACTATCCAGCCTGGCTGGCAAAGGGAGAACGGAAATGTGTCTTCAGTTCAATAAGAGAATACCTTGTGAAATCAGACCACTTAGCTCTTCCTGAGAGCTCATTCAAAATTAGCTTAACGTACTGATAATTGTCAAAATTTCACGCCAACACTTGACGTGAAATATCGTACTTTGAAGTAGGCCTAATGAGTAGACCAACGAAAATATGTACTCGTTGAAACAATTGAGATATGTAAAACGATTCTGTATATTTGTTCACTTACTTTTATTAGTTGACTATCAATCACCTCAAGATTACGGACATGAATTTCTCTTAATAATCGATGAATAAAATTCCATGAAATTTTAGGGAATATATTAATTTCAGATTTTACCAGTTCATCATCTTCATATATTATTGGCATTGCAGAGCTGATGTATAAATATTTTTCATTTGAAGACAAAATCTGTTTGAAACAATTAAAAGTTGTGTTCTGTTGAACTGTATCATTGAATTGACTAATTGGCAATTTGACTCTGTAGGCATTTATCAATCCATATGATATAGCAGTCTCAGCTAGTCTATCCTCTTCTCGTCTTAATATTTCACCTGATCTCAGACTTTTACCATCTTTACGTTTCAGTTGGATTTGATGTAATTTTTTTAACCAAAATTGTTCAGCAATTTCAAAGGATCTTATGATAACTGACCATGGAAGATAAATATTTTTCGAATTGAATATATCCATTGAATTAAGTGTAACGCATGTTGATGATCTATTGAATAAATTAATCAATTGATCTCTTAACATATAACCTTGATAGCCCGGTAGATATAACATGAGTAGACATTTTATGATAAATTCCCAATCTGGATGTTGAGTAGTTACTGTTCGAAATGAAAGCTATAAGAAATATATGTTTGAGAGAATAGATATGTGTAGAAGCATTCTATATTTCAAGTGCTTAGTATATCAACACAATGGAGTACAATACTTTTCACTGGGATGGCTAATCTTTTAGAACATGCTCAAATTTTCGAGAAATAGATAAAGTCAGTGATTTAGTTCCAAATGTGGTCCCAAACTACCGATTTTAAACATCTTAGGGGATCACAGAAAAGAAGACTACACAGCTTAGACCGACAGTTAAAGCACTTGTATACTGGATTCATGCATTCACTTGATAACGATGAGTTTTTATACCATTTGTTTTTTACTGTAGCCTATTACTCACTTTCAGTAACCATATCTACAGGCTGTATTTGCACTGCTCCCTTGATAGTTTGGTCTGTTCAATAATTCTGCTTAACTGAGAATATTATCTTAGTTTGGATGACTTCAAAGAATATCATCCAAACTTGGTGAAACTGAAGAGTTAGTCACAGACTCCTTTAAGGCTAGAGATTTTTTGACTATACTAATAAATATACACTAGGGATACCAACAATAATGATACAGATTTGCAGCCTAATTCAGTATACCTTAAACCTTTCTGTAGAGAAATAACATAGTATCAGTATACACTAACATTAAATGCCAACATAGAACTTAACAATACTGTGTCACGGTACAGGTTGATGTTACTCACATCAGTACGCTGAGAAGCAAACATCGACAAATTGTTTAAAAAATTTTTTAGATGGTATTCAAGAATTTTCGAAGGTCAAAACAAGAGATATGGTATAATGGTTAGGATGAAAATAATTCGTAGGTACATTCCTGGGCCATATCATTTGTTGCCTTAAACTATAAACTTTGGTCATCTTCCAAATTTCAACTGGGAAGTCCACATCACTCTACACTACTGGCATCAACAGTCAAAGATTTTATGAAATGATGTCACCTTTAAGTGTAACTATCTCTCACCATCTTTCAGTTTTAAACTTAGGACAAACCAGTGTACACGCAACCTAATTATATAATCAACAATAGTTTCAATTCATTAAAAAGTCTTAAGCGTAGATTTGAAATCCATGATTCAAAATGGTGCCCAAATGCTGTGTGCTAAGGAAAACAGTTATCAAATAAATAAACAGGTGGACATATATTTCGACGAACTAAAGGGTTTTTAGAGTAACACATTAAATTAACCATCTAAATTTGTCAGTCAGTGATTAGTGCCCAAAATGGGATTGTAATAATAATGAAAATAGTAAAGATAACTCCAACTAACAAGTTGGCAGAAGAGGCAGTGAAGACGGGACTTCAGGTGAACGTAGAGAAGATAGAAGTGATGAAGATACCCAACAACAATAACAACAAGCAGCAATCACTATCAACGACAGAAATCTAAACGAAGTTGTCTCTTTCACCTACTCATATTGGCAGCATCGTCTCAACTACAGGTGGCACAGGCATAGATGACGATTTCAAAGGCAGGATCAATGTGGAGATCTACCCCACTTCACCACACTCCACTCAGCATATAGCGTGAACAACATCCAGGCTTTCAACACTAATTCAGTCAAGTCAGGGCTTCTATGTAAGGGTTGAGAGACTTGTTGCGTCACGAAAATCATTTCCAACAAACTTCAGACATTCATCAACACCTGCCATCTACGCTGACTCGATACTGACACTGAAGATCAGATGGCGAGAATATTAAGAATAAGTAACAAGGAAGTCACTGTGGTAACGAACCAACAAGAACCCATCACCCAACAAACATGCAGGAGAAAGTGGAGATGGATTAGATTGGGAATACACAGAGAAGACCAATTAGAGACATCACGCGTCAGACCATGCCAGGCTCTCAAATGGAAGCCAAGGGGGAAACGACGAGTTGGGCTTCCGAGGGTGACATGAAGATGATGGTAGGAAGAAATGAAAGCTTATGGGCAGTGGTGAAGCCAGGCTAAAAAGACTGGAGAGAAGAGAATGAAATGGCGACGAGTTACTGAAGCCTTATGTTCCACTAGGAACCCAAAGGACAAATAATAAAATAATTTATGATAACCATGACAGTGATAGTGACAGATTTGCCCAAGTCAGTCGTAATACAAATGATAAGGATGATAAGAACCAAGATAATAGCATGAGAATGAAGACACTCCTACAATATTTATACAATACTACGGAATAAAGTAAGTAAACAAAGAAAGTCTAAAAAATATAATAAGTATGCGAAAGGGGTGAAGAATAAAGAACGAATTCAAAGATTTTAATTATGAAGCTGTTTATTAAGTGTTTCCTGGCCAAGAGAGAAAGAGAGAGCTAAAGAATGAATAAACTTCTGTATATAAAGACTTGTACCACTAACTCGAATTGCTAAAATATGAGTTCCAATACCTTTCAAGAGATTAGGCGGTATGTGGTATGTAATCTTTGAAGTATTTCCCTTATCTACCAATTGACCGCTACCAACCACACGAGATAATATAGAGCTTCTCATAGATTCCATCTATCCCTTTCCTAACCATGAAGATAGACGCTCAGCAACACGTCTACTAGTTCACCCAATACACCTTTATCTATCAGAGCAGCTTAGCTTGTAAATACACATAGAAACGATAGAACTAAGTAACATCTGTCCGAGAAACAAAAATTGGTCGATTGGTAAGTGATAAACAGGATTCTCTAGCATAAAACCGCATTTTAATGACTCTAAATAGCGTCTGATATATAGCTTTGCTGGCTACATATCTCATAAACAATGGTATCTATAGAACAGTAATAAATTCAGATTCATTTTCTCCTCCGTTTGTTCATTTATTATTATTATTATTATTATTATTATTATCATCATTATCATTATTATTATTAATCCCTTGGGTTCTTAATGGAACATGGGGCTTCACTAGCACGTCTCCATTTCACTCTCTTCTCTGAAATCTTTCCAACCTGGCTCCACGACAGCCCACAACCTCTCATCTCCTCCTCATAAGATCCCCTCTATGTCACCCTCACCTCGGACACCCAACTCGTCGCATCCCATGGGGATTCCACTCCAGCAACTGGCCTGACGCCTGATGTCCCCAGTCGGCCTTCTCAGTGTATGCCCACTCCAATCCATCTCCACTTCCTTCCAATGCATATTTGTTGGGTGATAGCTTCTTGCTTCGTTGGTTCGTTGCCTGGCCAGAGTTCCTTGTTGCTTATTCTAACTATTCTGGCCATCTGATCTTCAGTAACGAGCCAGTGTAGGCAGTTGTCGATGAATGTCTTTAGTTTGTTTAAAATGCTTTTCGTAATGCACCAAGTCTTTCAGCCATCATACAGAAGCACTGACTTGACTGACGTTGGTGTTGAAAATCCTCGTCTGTCCCGCCACCTGTAGTTGAAACAGTGCTGCCTAGGCGGTGGGTGAAGGAGGCTACTTCCTTTAAGTTTCTCCCGTTCATGGTGATTGGAGTTTATTGTTGTTTGTGGTGTTGCGGTATCTTCATCACTTCTGTCTTCTCTATATTCACTTGCAGTCCCGTCTTCGCTGCCCTGCCTCTTCTGCCAACTTCTTAGTTTTCGCCTGTAGATCTTCAAGTTTGTGTGACATCAGACACAAGTCATCATTGGCCAAATCCAGATCTTCTAGATTCATTTCCGTGGTCCAGCCAGAATATCCCCCTCTCCTCGCTCCCCACTGTTTGCTGCATGATCCAGTCCACCACTATCAGGAATATCATGGGGGATAGTAGGCAGCAGCCTTGTCTTACTCCTGTCTTCACTTCACTTCAAAAGCATCACTGAGCTGAGCTTCCCATTGTGTTGTGAATTACTTGGCATGTGGCGTCTTCATATAGTTGTTGAATGAGGCGGATAAAGGTTTGTGGTATTCCGTAGTATTGAAGCAGTTTCCAAATTACTTCTCGGTCGACGCTGTCAAAGGCCGGCCTTCTCAAAGTCGATAAAGTTGAGGTCGAGAGTTGAGTTGACTGTCATTCTATACTCTGTTCTATGATGATGCGTAGTGTAGCGTTGCAATTTGGTCCACACATGATTTGTACTTCCTGAAGCCAGCCAGTCAGCCAGCCTGTTCCGGTCGTAGTTTTGAATCCAGTGCATATTTTAGTCTATCCAGGATGATGCAGCCTAATATTTTGCTTGCTCTGGGTCGACAGGAGAGTGATTCCGTGCCAGTTCTTGCAAACACTGAGGTCTCCCTTCTTCGGCAGTTTGACAAGGTAACCCTTCTTCCAAACAATGGCCAGGTACCTTCTCTTCCTTCCACACCTTCTGCAATAGTGGTGTGGTGTGAGCATGTCCACTGTTGTCTCTGCATCTGTTCTCAGTGCTTCCGGTGGAATTCCATCTGGTCCTTCTGCTTTCCCACATTTCAGTAGCTTTATGGCGTTCAGGACTTCCACTTTTGTTTGGGGATTTATGTTCACTTGTAGTTCTGTGGCTGGGCTGCAGATGGTATTTCTGGACGACGTGCAGGTGGTGGTCGATTCAAGAGCTTGTTGAAGTGGTCGGCCCATCGTTTCCTCTGTTTCTCTTCTTTTGTAATTAAATTTCCTTCTTCGTCTTTTATTGGTTTCATCTGTGTTGGTCTCTTCCCTGATAGCAACCTGGTTATTTGATACAATGTTGTCAGGTCTCTCTCGCCTACCTGCAGCCTATTCTGCTTCACTTGCCAGTGTTTCGTAGAAGTGTCTTTTGTCTTTGCGTGCACTCTTCTTCACTTCTTTGTCCAGTGTAGTATTTTATACATTGTACTCAGTTCCTCTTGTCGCTGAGCATCCTTACACTGGTTTATCTTCTGCTTCACCATCCTCCTCTCCTCTATCAGCTTCCAGGTATCCGTCGAGATCCATTCCTTGTCTTCTTTCTTCTTCCTTCCTAATACGGTTGTGCAGGTTTCTTTCCACATAGCTTTCAAAGACTTCCAGTGTTCTTCCACATAGGTTTCTTCAGGGATGTTCCTCAATATCTACCATTTTGTCCTGATGGCTGGCTGCCGTGAAGATTTCCTTTGTAGTTCTGTCCTTCAGTTTCCAAGTGTTGTACTTGGACTGTGGTCTATCACCAGCTTCATTGAAGGCTTTTAACTTGATTCTGAAGTTAGGTTCCTTGCACTAGGCAGTGAGTGGTGTGAACCTACATCTGCTCCTCTTCTTCACCTTGTGTCAAGTAGGCTGGCTGCGTCTCCACTTTCTTCATATTGAAATGAAGTCGATCTGATTTTTAGTGCAGTGTGTCCTGGTGTCTGGTGAAATCCATGTCGCTCGCTTTGTGGATATCCTTGTGCTTGAATACACTGCCTGACTCCAATTACCAAATCGTTGAGTGTGCAGAATTCTGCAAACAATTCTCCATTCTCGTTCATCACCTCACCGAGCGCTTCTCAACCCATGATGAGTTCTCTTCCTATGTTGTCTCCTCCCAGTTTCGCATTCATGTCACCACACCCATTAGAATTTTGATATCGCCAACTGAAGTCTTGTCCAGTGTTGATTGAAGTTGTCTGTAGAACTCCTCCTTCTTCTCTTGACCTGCATTATTTGTAGGTGTGTAGCGTAGCATTGTATGATTGTGACCTTTCTTTCTTTTGAGTTGAACCTTGCTGTCATGATCCTGATCCTGCAGAAGGAGATTGGTTCCCACTGCATGACAGTAAGCCTTGGATGCTGTTGGGGACATCATGATAGCCACTCCAGAACTGTGTGCTCGTGGTTGTCGTCTGGGTGACAATATCGGAGTAGATTATTGATTCTCCAGTTGACAGTTTGGAGAGTCCACTTCCATTCCATCTGCTTTCGCAAATTCCTAACACTTCAGTGCGATCCCTTTTCATCTCGTTTGCGATCTGGGCTGCCTTACTGGGTTCAAACATAGTGCGGACATTCCATGTCCCCACGTTTACCTTCGCTTTCATTGAGAGAGACGAGACGCATCGGCCAATTGGCTTCCAGAAGGCTTTCACCAACTGGCGTCATTTGGCCTCTCCGATTCCAGCGAGGAATAATTTTGTTATTATTTTTTATATTTCGTTTGTGCTTTGAAGTTTGTTTGTTTGTCCGTTTATTATAAACATCACGGTGAAACAGTAGCATTTACAGGATAACGTTTCGGACATAATTTATTGTCCATATTCATATCGGGTCAGGTAACTCCACAACTTCAAGAAAAACTTTATATATTCCTAATTTTCTCCCCTTCTCTGTGATAAAAAGGGTAGTAGAATTTTCCATATATCTGGGATAGGTGCAGAGTCATTTCGATTGCTGCATGTATTTGCTGTTGGTTCGATAAACAAAGATTCGGTTATCAATCTCTCCCTCCACCCAACTAAGTTGGCTTTCAATACTACCGCCCTATCCCACCCTACTGTGTGATTGTGCGTCATCGCATGCAGAGCTATAGCCGAGCTTTTCTCTAGATTTCTTATCTTATTAAGATCTATTAATCTTGATTTGGCTAAGTTTTTGTGTTCTGTTATTCTAATCGACCCTGGTCGACTGCTCTGACCTATGTACTTGACCTCGCAATCATTGCAAGGAATCTGGTAAACCAGATTATTTTACTTAATTGCATCAATAGGATCTTTCAACCTACAAAGCTTGTTTCTAAGTGAGTTTGTTGGTTTGAATGCCACTTTAGTCCCAGCCTTATTGAGAATTCTTCGTAATGCTTCTTAGGTGCCTTCCTTGTACGGTAACACAGCCAAGACTTTGAATTCTCTCTTAACCCTGTAGCCATTATTACAATTAGTAGTGGGATTATTATTAAGAACACCAGTATTACAACAAAAACAACTACTACTACTACTACTGCAAATATTTTTCTTTCTATTTCTTATGAATTTATTTATAAATTTTGGTGGATAATTATTGAGACGTAGGGTATTCTTGATATGTCTAATTTCTTGTCGCAGATTTTCTGATTTACTCTTATATTAATGTATACCTTCGATTTGTTTGAATAATTTTATGAACAAGTCCTTGTCAATATTTTTCGCGAAGGCTGGACTTTCGCGTATGTGTCACTTTTCATCGAAACACAAAATGATATTAACATACCAATAAACAAGCAAATACAAACAGATGCTTTAGAAGGAATGATATTTACACATAAACGTAATAAACTAGAAAGTTATGGTTATGTCAGTATGTGGGGGTGGAACGGGGTCGAGACCGGGTCAAACTATTGAGACAATTTCGATTTCACGATTTAGCGCAACTGCCACCCAGTGTCATCGTTGAGTAACTGTCCTCACGACCATCAGGCTTCGACTCCACCGGTCACGACTTCTCATTAAAACTTCGGGAATACCTCTCGAAGCTAGTCACCGGTGAATACCTGTTCAATTGAGTTTTGAGGGGGTTGTGAGGACCCACGACCCAGCCAGGGTGCGCACTGCTGAGGAGTCCCATACTAGGACGAAATAGCTGTCCAGTGCTCCCAGGTTTCCTTTGTTTCTCCAACTGGTGTCAGTCCATGATGAATAACAACTTGAAATATATAAGAAGCGTTGTATTTTGTACACATTTTGACGTTGTAATACACCTGTTATGTTATCGCCTGTTTCCGTTTACCGAAGAGCTGAGCTACCATCAAGGGTGGGATATGAAACCCATTTTAAGTATCCACCTTCATAAACTTATACAATGAATTATTGTTATTATCCTTGTTATTTCTGATTACTTTAGCGGTTTAAATTTATAAACTACCGGATAAAAAGTGTAACACAACTTGAGATGTGAGAGGGTCAATCGGTGAAAAATGTTGAACTTACGAAAAGCTGGAAACGAAAAGATCAGTACAAGATAGAAGATTACAATAAACAAAACACGACGAAATATATTGGTGAAGAGGAACAAATCTGCATTATCTGAGTTGAGACTACCTAATAGCGCCTACAAGTCAGCTTTTTTGTGACTAGCTTACAGTCTCATTGTATCAATTATCCTCCTTGACCACATTCTACAATCATCAATTTGAACATAAGCGTTAATATGATAATGCTAGCCGAACAAAATGCTGATCTGAAGATATATTCAAAGTTCAAGGTTGTAATCAAGCCTTCATTATTTTTCCTTGATTATCTCAGCGGACTCGAATAATCAACTCTTGTTAGCTCCTAAGATTATGGAACCAAGCATTAATTATGTGTAATTTGCTAGGCGCTGACTGGCTAGGAGACTATGTGCCAACAGAGAGAAGTTATGATAACGCTATTAGAAGACGAAGATTATCTGAAAAATGTGGTGTATTTGAGCAGTACATTTCGAATAATCTGATCACACATTTACTTGTCAAGTCAGTTTATATATGAAAATGAAAGGAAAATGAAAGGTTAAATATAATGAATGTGAAAAGGTTGTGACACTACTCTTAGTAACATAATCAGATAAGGATTACGAAGGTAAATTAAGTGAAACAACAAATCGTTTTTGTACGCACAAAGGGGGCTTAAGTCTACGAATGGCTAACGCTTCAGCAAACCTAAGTATGCACCCCTAATTATTCCTGTATAATATCTTAAACGCTGTTTTCGTATTAACTCTGTGATTCATTTCAGTGATATGTTTTGCTAAAATTTCGATGGATGTCTGTCATCTGTATTTATCAATATTTGTGTGTTGAATTGCTTTTCAAGCCATTTGGGTATGTGTTCACCCACCCTAGGCTGCATTGAACGATTACTCCTCGCTATGTATGTGTGCCCACACATACATGTAAATTGGCAAACACAGTGGAATGTAACATAATCATTTATACAGGATTAAGGTTTGTGGAGAAGCAGGTGTTTTGTCGTCTCAATAATGATAAGCTGAGCTGCATAGTATGTTTTACTGATAACAAATTTTAGTCGCTGTTTCAATATCATACTACTTGTTTCGCCTCTGTACGGTAATTTAAGAAATATATCTTTCTTTGGAATCGAAGAAATTATAGGCTTCAGAGTCAGCTGTTTTCTACAACGGCTCCCACACTGTAACGGATATCCGTTCTCCCCTAGTGTATCTGTCAGAAATTTCCTCTCATCATCCATCTTATCAGAGGTACATATACTTTGGATCCTATTGAATAAGCATCTCACTAAGCCTCTCTTATAATTCATCGGACAAAAGCTGTAGAAACTCAAGTACTGTCCTGTTCAAGTAGGCTTTCTACACCTTGATCGTCTGATAGATCCATCTTCCCTCCGACAAAAGAGTATGTCAAGAAATGCAAGTTGATGTTCTTTTTCTTCCCCACATTCTAGACTGATATGATCTTGTACGGTATTAAGCTTTTTTAACAAATCCCTAGCATCTTCATATGTCATCAATTACAAAGATATCATCAATATACCTTCCACAGAATGTGGCATTTGTGGTTAAATCCTGAGCCATTAGTTTGATATGTGACAAACATGCATAAACTAATAACGGTCCTAATGGACTGTCATAGCAGCACCATCAATTTGCCGAAAGCGTTCGCCTTCGAAAGTGAAATGAACCTTATCAGTGTATAATAAAAGTAGCTCTTTCAAATGGATTGGAGAAATAGGGAAAGAAGGATAGTTTGAGGACATATATATGCAAAGAATATTAACTGTATTCGTTAGAGACACATTCGTAAGTCGGAATTCTTCATGGACTGACACCAGTTGGGGGAAAATTGGAAACCTGGGAGCACTGGACATCTGTCTTATTCTAGTATGAGACTTTTCAGTAGGGTGTACCAATGACCACGCCTAGAAAATAAGAATGAAACAGCTGTCCAGTACTCCAAGGTTTCCAATGGTTCTCCAACTGACATCTGTTCATGATGAATACCAGCGTGAAATCAATAAATAAATGCTCACAAAATTTGCCTTGAAAATATATTACTCAAAACCGTTAAGGAAATGTTTATTGTCCTAGATATATATATATATATATATATATATATATATATTTGCTTGGAGTTTACTTGAAGACGTAAATCACTGATTCATGATCAAGAAAGAGAGAAAAATGGAAATATTTTCATTGTTGTTTGAAATAAAAGTTTTCATTGTTGAATACTGACTTTGTTGCCAGCTTCTATTGAAAACCAGTTTCTCTAACCGAAGAAAAAAACATATTTTCTGAATATTTGTTAAACTGGAGAGTTATTGCATTGTGTGATAGCAAGAAATATGAACACTTATAGTCTTGACAAAGCAACTCCTTTCTTATTGCTTACCGGTGTTTGGTATGTGAAGTGTGTTATAAGCAGTTTAACTTTCATTTTGCCACACTTTCTTAGGGATTGCAGTTCGAACATAATGATTAGCAGATGACTGCGAAAAATAATTTCCTACTTCAACAAAGAATATTGAATGATATAATTGCATTGGTATGACGGAGACTACTAAAAGGGTTAAAAAGAAGTTTGATGGGAAGAGCTCATACTTCCCACCTTCCCGAAACCATTCCCTTCCTGCCTAAAAGGAAGGCATCATCAGCATGATACTGCCGGTCATCCAAAGGGAACACCACATCCAGCCAGCAGTACGACTTCACCCTCGGACCCCTATCATTTACACTACAATGAAAACTGCTTTTTGTCCAAAAAACCTTTCTGGTATGGTAGGACCTCAAGAGAACAAGCATTCCAGCCAGTATAGCTTGCTGGGTCATTGTGATATACAAACTTGTTATTGAAGTCAAGGTGACAGCTATCAGTAGAGAGGAAATTGAGACTATGAATAAACGATGTACATCTAGGCTCACTTTTACTTTGTATTTTTCTTCAATCTATAAAAAATATAACATTATCACCAAAACTGTATCATGACATTAGAAAAAATAATCAGTGTTCAACAGGATAATCTACTTACTTTTTGCATCTCAGAAATATTTTGAAAACTATGTAGATCAAATGTTCCATAATATCCGAAAGAAGAATCTATTTTCACTTTTTGATTAAACAAACACTGTTCTGGATAAGGTTTCCATTTATTCAACTGAGAAACAATAAATTGATGACCTAAGGTAGAATTTATATAAAAATAAATAATCATTTAAGAGATTTTTCCCGTAGAATTTGTATAGTTTAAATCAGACAACAAGAACACTAATATAACTCCCAAAAAAAGTGGCACATTATATTTATATATTAAAAATTATAGCAGAATTTCATGTTTCCATGTGTGAATACTAGTTATTCAGGTAGAAATAATTCACAAACACACACTGAGAAAATAAAATGATTCATGATGAGTCTGATGTAGAAGCAAAAAGCCATGGTCTTCCAGAAAGCCATACTTATTAAATACTACTTTTTTTTTGAGGGAGTTGTGGAGATTTGGAAATATTTCAAGTTGTTATTCATCAGAGACTGACATCAGTTGGAGGAACAAAGGAAACCTGGGAGCACTGGACAGTCGTTTCGTCCTAGTATGGGACTCCTCAGCAGTGCGCACCCACGACCCCACCAGCAGGGATCGAACCCATGACCTTCAGTAGTATAAGTATGAGTATAAGTATTCCCGAAGTTCCAATGACAAGTCGTGACCGGTGGAGTCAAAGCCTGATGGCCGTGAGGACAGTTACTCAACGATGACATTGGGTGGCGGTTTGCGCTATATCGTGAGCTAACAGAAGTTGGAAATATGGAGCATTGGATTGTGACTCAGTGGCTCAATGGTAACGCGCTGGCCACGGAACCTGAAGGTCGCGGGTTCGATCCCTGCTGGTGGGGTCGTGGGTGCGCACTGCTGAGGAGTCCCATACTAGGACGAAACAGCTGTCCAGTGCTCCCAGGTTTCCTTTGTTCCTCCAACTGATGTCAGTCTCCGATGAATAACAACTTGAAATACTACTTTATGTAAAAATATCTAGACTAAAAGGTCAATTAGTTTCAGCATGATCTCATCATGTAAATTTCTTATCTCTGGTGTCCTAGTAAAAATTACCAAAATACTGTGTGTGCCTATTAAAAAAGGATTCTTATGTGTCAAATTAAATTTTTTTAATGGATTTCGATTCTTTGATAGTAATCATAGTATTTGAATAATGTAATCAGAACACGTAGATTATCTAAAAAATGTGGTGTATTAGAGCTATACATTTTAAACAATCTGATCACACATTTACTTGTTAAGACATTATATATGAAAACTGGAAGTGAAGGAAGAACAAATATGACTTGAAGGAATTCAGTAATAAGAAAGATAAGACTTGAAGACAATCTTGGCAATACGATAAAAAAATAAGCATTATCAAGGTAGGCTCAATGTAAGGACAAACTGTTTTTGCACACACAATGAGGGGTTAAATTTATTTATGGCCAGTGCCTCAACAAACTTAAGTATACGCCACTGACAGTTTCGGTACAAAATTGTAAAGGCTGTCTTGATATCAATTCTGTGACTCTTATCAATGATATGTTTTGCAATGAATGATGATGGTTGTCTGCCATCTGCGCTTATCAATGTTTGTGAATCCAGCTGCTTTCGTAACCATTTTTTAACATGTTCCCCTACCCTCAAGTGCATATCACGATTCGTCCTCCCTATGTATGTTTGTCCACACACACATGTAAATTTATAAACGCAGTGGGATGTGACGCAATCGTTTATATAATAGCGTTGAGGTCTAGGTTGCAGCATGTGTTTGGTCTTCTCAACTATGATAAGCTTAGCTGCATAGTACGTTTTGCTAACAGAAGACCTTAACCTTCGTTGTAATATTATGCTGTTAGATTCTCCTCTGTATGGTAACGCAATGTAAACGCATTTCTTCGAAACAGAAAACAGATTAGGTTTTAATCCTTGCTGATTTTCGCAGCAGTTTATGAACCTCAACGGATATCCATTTTCCATTAATGTTCCCGTTAGTATTTTGATATCATCATCCACTGAGTCTTCCTTACAAATACGCTGGGTCCTTTTAAATAGGCAAGTTACCAAACATCGCTTGTATTGGGTTAGAAAAAGCTATGGAAACTTAAATACTTCTAATTACATTATCTAAATTCATAAAAGGGACTAATTGTTTCAAAATCATAGTATTCTTAGACTGTATGCAGCTGAAGACTATTTTTAAAACAAAGATGATGTCATTTTGAAAAGTTAAGGTTTAGTAAGAAAAATATGTAGTTGAAGATGGTGATAACTTTTAGGTGTTTGTTAGTCTCTAATTTTTCTACTTTAGTGTTTCATTGTCAGACTAAGTGGCTTTGTCAGAAATTCCTTAATGAAGAGAGAAATTACCTCATCCGTTAGAAATTAAGTTAAACGTTGCCATAAGTCTGTTTACGAGATCACAAAGGATACTTAACAAATTCAACTCGTTCGGAAAGTCATAGAACAAAACAACTATCCGCAAAAGTGGCTAAAAAGAAGAGGAAGAAGTTTATCGAAAATGGCATAGAAAAATCAACCCATAAAAACTGGATAAGTATTGTAGTACTTCCTTATCGAACATCCACATCTAAGGAAACAAGACGGATCCTTAAAAGTCACAACATCAGAGTATTTTTTTAAGGTACTCAACACTTTAGACTCACACAGTGCAAAGTAAAAAAAGCATTCGCGATTGGAAACAACAGAATTGTGTTTATAAAGTAGACTAAAGTGAATGCGATGCAGCATACACTGGAGATACGTCACATCAAGTTATCACCTTTAACTGAATATGGTCGAAGTTACAAGCGACAACCAAAATTTCCTATGATCTGAAAAAGCTTAAAAAAGCCTCTGTCATCGCGGCTCATGCCTCATATCCAGTTCATAAAACACCATCTTAGAAACCAAAGTTTTGTTGAAGGCATTTCCCTTCTTATAAACAGCTAGCTGTTGCACAAGTTGTGCATATGTCCATACATTTATGCAGTCAAGAGAAAAGATGGGTAAGACATCCCATAAATACCCCAAACAGAGACTCTCATAGATAATTCCAAATACTATGCAAAGAGAAGGTAGAATAAGACTTTATCTCACGCTAACCAAATATATTCAGCTTTGAATAGTTTCTGGTGTCAGTTTGCTTATTGTCTTAATCTTGTCAAAAAAATATTAGTTGTATCTTAAAAACTTGTCTAATCCTATCATATAACACTGTTTTCACTAATTGTACTCTCCTTTCTGAGTTATATACATTGGACGACCCATTCTATATATTACATAATCCATCATACTTCAACTGTTATAATAAGTGTAGGTACCTTTGTTGTTGTCACTATTGTTATTATTACTATTACTATCATTGTTATCACTATCAATAAGTATTACACACTGTTTGATTTTCAAATATTCATCTTACAAAAATAGGAGCGACTTTAAACGCCACTCCAGCAACGACTGAAATAACCAATTAAGTTTCTTTATGATGACTGAAAAAACAGTTTTTTATAAAATGCAGATCTCTCATTGGTTACTCCAGATGTTGTTAAGGTGGCCCTTAGCGTCACTCCCACCTGATGACTCACAACTCCATTGTAATTTTTATAGTCAAACAAAAATTTTCCCGCCCTATTTTCGCTCTACTTTACTTCTGCAACTGGAATAAGCCTCTCTGAAAGATTTAATAATTCACTCATCTACATTCTAATGATTTCTGTTTTATTTCACGATCGTATTAGATTATCGTATAGGTCATCTTCTGTAACTAACTTGGAAACTTAATGTCAGATTCAAACTCTTGAAAAGGATCTTCCTAGCAAGATCGAAACGTTGAAGAATAGCATAAAATACTTTGTTTCGTTATTTGTTCGAATAAACTACACCCGGACTATATAAGTAAAATACACCTTACATGAAGAAAAGATATCCACAGAAATTATCAAATACATTGACATAACTACCCACATGCTAATTTAAAAGGAAGTACAGAGTAGAAAGAGGAACGTGAAAAGGACTTATACGTTGATAGGATTTCGTGACAGCTAGAGAACAGTTTATCGATTTCACTTACATCATAACTTTTAGTTGCTTAATGTAAATATCTCATATCTAATAGGACTGAACAAGATCACTATAATCTGACGGGAAAACACGTAAGTTTTGGAACTTTAAGTACCCAGAAAAGGAGACAGGTAAGAAATGGTGAGGGTATGGAATAGTACCTAAGTGTTACAATCTGAAATATTACTAACTTGGTTTAACTGAGACAAAATTGAAATGTCATACATAAATAACTGATATGTATACGTAATAAGATGCAAAAATAGTATCTTGCCATATAATTGTATCCCGGCGCGAGTTACTAGTCTTTAGCTCACCATATCAGGAAAAAAAGAGAATGGGAAGGTAAAATCACTTGCAAATGACTATAGGGGGTGAATGTGTCTACATCATAATGATACATTCAAAGTGATTTCCAACACAGTCTGAGAATACCCATTTCATGTGTCTGATGAATCCTTCTAAAAAAAAGAACGCGATGCGGTTAATATATCTCATAAACGAGCACCAGGTCTCAGTGCGGTCAAACTTCTTTTTCTTCAGCCTCATTACCTATGAGTGCGGACCGATTTAATCAGAAAAGTATCCACGTTACTCTCATAGAATTATTTTACATAACTAAAGGCCAATGACTTACCATAATACTTGAATGACAACTGTATCGAATCCATCGGCTTCGGAAATCATAACTCAGCTTTATTTTATACGTCAGCCTACGCACAATACAATCGTACTTTAGTACACCGTCAATAATCTCTACATAACAGTTGGTTTAGGTTGGTAAACCCTTATGATTCCTTAAATACCCCTGATGACACCTTTTTGGCACTGAAACCACTAACGTTGACTGGACTTATCAAGTAAGTGAACTGTTCAGAACAGTTAACCAATTAACTTCACACAGTCAAATGAAGTATCCGTTTAGATCAGTCATAAATTAATAGTATGAAATGCGGAAATGATAAGTTCATCCAAAACATTCAGAAATTCTCACTCAAGGTGTGTAGATTTCTTCGAATGTAACTAATGCCTTCATATAACAGAAACATCTTAACTTTATCTTCCAAGGAAGTTGACGTTTTTTCAGTTGAGATAGCAATTCTTGTCAAGCCAGAAGAATGTCTGACACCAGATGATGAGAATATATATGCAGGCAAACTTGTCCTACTTACGTTCGCAACTGTCAGCAATTATCAGCGTGACATATGAGTACTTTTTAAGAAATATCATGTCCTTTAGGAAATTCAAACGTTTTTAAAGTCAGAGGCTGAGTCACTGAGCTATTCAAGCCACAAGTGGTACAGTTTAAAAGTTGGTTGTGTACATAAACTGACAGTTTGCAATGAGGCAACCGACCTATGCGACATGACATTATTGTATGTTGTACTTGATGCCTGATCAGATAGGCCTATCAGCACGTTTATATCTTGATAAATTTTAGCGAAACTGAGACTAAGAATACCTGAGAATATTTCTGACATAACGGTCACTGAGTAATTATTTGCGAGCAGTAATATGACCACGAAAGTTAGTGATAATTTTTTTTATAACCCCTTCGAATATTCTATAAAACCATATAATCAATGAGATTAGTAGCATCACTACTACTCATTCTGATGACAGTAGTAATTAACGTAGAGTGGTTATTCTTGAAAATCATAAGTTTCATCGATGAGAATAAGCACAAACACACATTGGGTGTAATAGCTATCTAGGTGAGATAACACTTTTCTCCATAATTCATTGTTGTATCAAATAACAGTGTTTATTCATTCCTAAATAATGAAACAAAATAACTTGGAGAACTACATTCAGTAATTTATAACTATCATTTTCATCGAAACTGACAGCCACTGACAGATTTATGTCATTCAATGAATTCATAAGATTACCTTCAGCTTACATGATGTTCGCCTAATAAAAAAAGTCATGAGAATTTTCTTAGCAATGAAAATACCTACCATTTTTGTCAAGATTCTGAAGCGTATACTGCAGGTTCCCAGTGAAATGATGAGACTGAAAAATAATGGTAAATAAATTGATGACTTCTAAAAAACGTAATAAATAAATTTAATACAATTTCACGCCATAGATTACAGTTACCTAAAGCCGATCGAACAGGAGCAGTCGAGCACTACTGGGATATGAGCCCTTGTGCAGATCCCTGGATATTACCGATAATTTCAGCTTAACACTAATGATGAGTTGTTGCTGACAGCTGGAGAACCCCAACTGGGATGAGATGTGCATCTTAAATTCCATCACCAACTGCTATCAACAGTGTAAATATATTTTTTCCCCAATATTCTACAATATACACACCATGATGCAAATAGGGATAATGAAGAAATGATAGAAATTGATATATATCGTGTACAACACATGCAAGGAGGTTGAGGCAGAATAGATATAGATCTGAATAGGTTGGAGAATCCATTCAAATTCGTGGTGAAAGTTGAACACACGAAAGATAAATTACTTCACTATGAAGCAAAACTAATATTAATCACAGGAAAGCCTCAAATCCTAGATGTTAGACGAACATTAACAATGATATTAATAAGGGCAAAGTGTTCACATAGTAAACAACTTAGGGTGAAAAATCAAGCAAAGTACTACAGAATAGATGTAATAATTCAGAAAAAATAAATGAATGACCCGAAGGCCAGATAAGCAAGGCTATAATACAGTAGAAATGCAACCAGGTGACCGATTCTGTGGACCGCTGAAAACTTAGGAGCACTAGATATCTGCTTCGTCCTAGCATGTCGTCAATCATCAGGAAAAATGGGAGATACTCACCAACATCCTCGAGGAAACCTGCGTGGAAGAACATTGGAACTCTATGAAGGAGACGTGGAAAGAAACCAGCGTAACCATGTTAGGAAGGAAGAAGAAGCAAGACAGGACGAATTCCTAGGAGGCAAATTCATACTGTATAAGGTCTTGATACTGTGAAACTTGATTTCCAGTCTCCGTCAATTTTTATCACTATAGAGACTTCCAAAATTATCCTTATTTCATGAAAATATACTTTATACCGCGTCTTAGTTTGCATTTTTAGGTTTCATATCTTTATGTATTATGTATTAAAGTATGTAGCGTAATGTACGTAGAGCAATCACTTGGATTTAATAAACCGTGTGTAATAAGTTATCTTCACATAGTGGATGTAAAGTTAAATGTGAATTATGATTGTTACACAGGAAATTTAGAGGCACCTACACAGAAGCCCATATTACCAATACAGACCGATCTATTCAGTCCAACCAACGATGGTACAATACAAGTAACAACTTTAAAACTATTCTCGTTGCACAAGAAGTGGCTGTTGTAGCTCGGTAGCCTAATGGATAACGTCCTGGTGTTTGAAGCCATCGATCCTGAATTTGAGTCTTAGTGAGAGCAACATCGCTTAACGGGAAACAAGTATATCCGGTTGATGAGTCCCAAACAGCACGAGACGTACGTCCTCGATTCTATTATCTATCATTAACATTAAGGAGGAACTATTTAAGAAATTTACCCAAAAATGTTTAAGAATAGTATAAAAGAAGTATTTTAAGATAATTTTGAAAAGAAAAGAAAATATCAACAAAAACTCCAGCCTACTGTTTCTCCCAATTTTAGCCGGGACAAATGATGATACAAATTCCTGACATGCATCTGTTTTATCACACTTTTTATGATAAATGAATATCTACTGTTGAAAGAATAGACAAGAGGTGTCAAAATTCCCTACTAATGTGGGCCTTTCTCAGTAGATACGTTTATTTCAAGTTGTTATTCATCGGAGACTGACATCAGTTGGAGGAACAAAGGAAACCTGGGAGCACTGGACAGCTGTTTCGTCCTAGTATGGGACTCCTCAGCAGTGCGCACCCACGACCCCACCAGCAGGGATCGAACCCGCGACCTTCAGGTTCCGTGGCCAGCGCGTTACCATTGAGCCACTGAGTCACAATCCAATGCTCCATATTTCCAACTTCTGTTAGCTCACGATATAGCGCAAACCGCCACCCAATGTCATCGTTGAGTAACTGTCCTCACGGCCATCAGGCTTTGACTCCACCGGTCACGACTTGTCATTGGAACTTCGGGAATACTTATACTCATACTTATACTACTGAAGGTCATGGGTTCGATCCCTGCTGGTGGGGTCGTGGGTGCGCACTGCTGAGGAGTCCCATACTAGGACGAAACGACTGTCCAGTGCTCCCAGGTTTCCTTTGTTCCTCCAACTGATGTCAGTCTTTGGTGAATAACAACTTGAAATATTTCCAAATCTCCACAACCCCCTCAAAGATACGTTTATCTCAAAGTTGTAGGCTGATATAGTGAAATATTTTAGTATCATATACAGTGAGTTTATACAATTAACATACATCACACCTGTTTTAGATAGATATATATATATATATATATATATATATATATATATATATAACAGGTTATTTCAGTGGTTCGTAGCATTTTGACCTAAATTTAAAGAAAATAAGCCTAGGATTTAAGTAAACGTGTAACAGAAAAATGAGATAAAACTGTCAAATTTCACTCCTTCTGATTTAGAGAACATATATGTAGTTCAACGACATTGATTACTCTGAAAAACCATAAACAAATCACAAACTTTTCGTCATGACAAGCACTAATGAATAACATCCGATACCCGTTACAAAGGATGTGACTCTTGTAATGTTTTGACATTTGAAACAATGGGTACTGATTTTGAGTCTATGAAGGGAGCAACATCACTCACTCACCTGCATTGAAGTACATTAATCTGACAAGACTTAAACAGGAAGAAATCCACGTCTTGCAATACACTGTTAATCACCAAGCAGACTACAACATAATGAATATTCAGGTAACATCAAGACATTCTTTCTTCTGACAAAGGTCAAGGAATTCAACTTAGTATGTCAGCAGGAAATGACAAATATCAATGTACAACAACACAGAATGTATTATCTTTTGCTGTTAAACATTTCCGGTAACAAGTTGAGGAATAATGATACTGCTAAGTATGATGTCCTATGAAGCATAAACACTCAATGTCATCGTACACCTTAGACTAACTCTGTAGTCTAAATTTTAAATAACTTTACTATTTAAATCCTTTGGAATTCTTATGCAACTAATAAATATATTAAAAAAACCATTGATGAAAAACTCACTTGAGGTATTTCAGTTTTCAGTAAGTTGCACTTTTGAATCTCATTTAAACACTTTATCAAAATATCCAACTTTCCAAATTCAAGGTTCTTTATGTTTAAAAAAAAATAATTTCATTTATAAGTAGTCATTTATGTATCAGATTGTATAATTCATTTTAAGTATTCACCTGTCTAAATAAGACAATATATTCTGCCAGCAAGACGGTAGTATTATCAACCTAATGTAATGTGGTATAAAACAGAGTATAGAATGACAGTCACCTCTCTACCTCAACTTCATCGATCTTGAAAAAGCCGGCTTTCGACAGCGTCGACCAATAAGTAATTCGAGAGTTGCTTTAACACTACGGAGTGCTACAAGTCTTCATCAACCTCACTCAACAGCTATATGCTATATGGCGACTCCACATACCAAGTGATCCACAATAGAAAGCTCACTGACGCCTTTGAAGCGAAGTGAAGACAGGTTGCATACTATCGCTGATCATCTTCCTGATTGTGGTCGACTGGACTGGACTGGACTGGATCATGTAGTAAACCATGAGGAGCGAGAAGATGAGCATATGCAGGCTGGACAGACGGGAAGAACCAAGGAGAAGATTTGGATTTCGCCGATGATGATTTATGTGTAGTATCTTGCGGCACAGGCTCGAAGATCTACAAGCAAAAACTAACAAGTTTACAGAAGAGGCAGGGCAGCGAAAATGGACTTCAAGTGAATGTAGAGAAGATAGGGGTGATGAAGATGCCCAACCAACAACAAGCACCAATCCCGATGAAAGAGAAAAACCTAAAGAAAGTTGTCTCTTTTACCTACCCACATTAGCAGCATCGTTTCAACTACAGGCGGCACAGGCACAGATAAGGATGTCAAAGCAACCAGGATCTGAAAAGCAAGACGGGCTTTCATCAATCTGAAAATATGGTGGAGATCTACTGCACTCTACATAAAGCATGAACAACATCCGGATTTTCAACACCACGTCAGTCAAGTCAGTGCTGCTATATGGTTCAGAAACTTGGTGTGTCACGAAAAGCGTTTTCAATAAACTACAGACATTCATCAACAGCTGCCGCCTACGCTCGATACTGAAGATCATAAGACCAGAATAATAAGAATAAGCAACAAGGAACTCTGACAACGAACAAACCCAACAGATATGCGGAAGAAAGTGGATGTGGATTGAACAGACACTGAGAAGGCCGATTGGGGATATCACGTGCCAGGCCCTCGAGTGGAATACAAAGGATACACGATGAGCTGGACGTACTGGGGTGAAATGGAGGAGGTGATGTGAGGAAGAAATGAATAGTTGTGCGCAGTCGTAGAGCGAGGTTCAAAAGACTTCAGAGGACAGAGTGGAATGAAGGTGTGCTACTAAAGCCTTATGTTTCACTAGGAACCCAAGGGAAAAAAATAACAGTAATGTTATATGGTATCTTTGAATTCACTGAGACATTTTGAACATACAGATATTATCTAATAAAACGTTTTACTTTTAATACTGGATAATAATTTATTGTCTGTTGAAAATCCTTGAAGAACAATGAGAAGGCTCTTCACTAATTTTAATAATTTATCATTTAAATTCTAAAGTGTTACTCATCATGGACTGACCTCAGTTGGAGAACCAGTGAAAGTATGAGGGCATTAGACAGTTGTTTCGTTTTAATATGAGACTCCTCAGTAATACTCACCCTTGACACTTAATGCTATATGATATGAATTGTCCAAAAAGCAGAAATCAAGATTTTTATTCATGGATCGTATTGCCGAAATGTCACAATGATCTAATTCCACAGTTTGGTGTGTTGATAAGGCAGACAAAATTAAAAAAGCGTGATTCTTTTAACAGCATATTTCTATAACAACGAAAATTACATGTATATATTTTTCCAACAAAATCTAATATTTTCATGGCTCACTAAAGTATGGTTGTAATGAGCAGAAGCAATAGATATCTCAGGTATTAGTTGGATAGATGCAGCCTACTGGAGGTCTTGGACCTACGTTTCTTGCTTGTTGTCACTCGACAGAACTGATATCGAGCCCGAGATTTGAGCCTATTCCACTCAGTGCCGCAGTTTGAGATGTTATCACTGAGGTATTTGAGAAGTGACTGACCTCTTGCAAGACTGGTCAGGTACATAGATTAGTCACTGAAGGGTAACCAACTTAGAACTATACAGTCTTGAATGATGATCAAATTCTGTTGATCAAGTTTTTCCATATGTTTACGATCTCTAGATAACATCCTATTACTTTTATTTTTTCATGCATTCATTCCTCTTACCGCCAAATTATGTTGTTTTATTCTTCAACAATTTCAATATTTCAATGGTGACGTAACAAACTGATTACAGAGAACAAATTCCGCCTATATATTTTTCCTAAGAGCTGTACAAATGGATCCAAATATAATAGTGAAGAATATTTTCAAAATTATAATTCTTAGCAGGTTTTTTTGAGGAAAAAAAGTAAGAAAAACAAAAATACTTTCTTTACATTTCCGCTTTAATATTTTCAACTTTTTATTACGTAAACGTTTAGTTTAGATATTGCCTTCTTATTCTAAATAATATTCTACTGACAACTTTAGAAACATTCTGTAACGTATTCTTCGCCTGCTTAATTTACAACAGTAAACAGTTCATAATGTCAAATATTTTATTTTATTTTGAATGCAAAAGTTAGGTTTATAAAGGTGGATGACAATCTTTTCTGGTATGTGATGTAAACAAATGAGTAATCCATGTAATATGTCAATTGAAGCTCAGTAAATAGTCTTAGATACTTTTCTAGTATCCACTTGATGTCCACTGTCAACTAGGTGTGTTAGAATAGAGAACATTATTGTTCTAATCTGTCCCCTAGTAAGTCATGATAGGTATTGCTCAGAAATTGGACAACGGATCCGCTTCATCATACCCCCATATTACTAGCTCAATCCAAACAGTTGGAATCCCAGATGAATATTAAAGTAGCAGAATCAGGCTGACGTTACATGGATAACATCTTTGTATTTTCCAAAAATGACACTGATTTTGATAAGGATACTGCTCTTAAGCAGTTTAGTAGTGTTCATCTAGCAATCAAGTTCACAGTGAAACTGCCAAATGATAATACTCCATTTCCAGATTTTCCTCTAGTAATAAGATTGAATGGAAAGCTTAAAACAAGTATACATAGAAAACATACATCGATGGGTCAATGTATGCACTTCTCTAGCACTTTATCTCGTCAACACCACAAAAACCTGACGAAAAGTTTAGCATATCATGCAACAGTTATTTACTCTGACGGTGCTGTAGAGGAGGAGTTCACTACTGGTAGTGATATTCTTAGCAGGAATGGATATCTAGCCAATTTGGTAACTAAGTATACGAGAGTTACGAAGACTATTACAAGAATGCTAACAGTTCGTGGGCACTTTTTCAACTGAGATTTTTTCCTCAAGTTTCACAATGTTAACTAAACACTATGAATAAACATTCTATCATCTAAAAATAACTCGAATACTCTGGTTAGTAATTTTCAAACTACAAAGGATTAAAAATGAAGTTAAAAATTGGGCAGAATATGAATAGAAAAAGCGAAATTTCAGGTTGGCATTCATCGTAGACCGACATCAGCTAAAGAATCACTGGAAACCTAGGAGCACTGGACAACTGTTTCACTTTAGTGTGATACTTCTCATTAGTGCGCACCCATGACCCTACTAGGAATCGAATCTTCTAGTTTTGTGGCCATCACCAACACTGCTGAGCCAGTGGGTCGGAAACCGATGGTTCACATAGATGCGCACTGCTGACGAGTTCTCTGCCAAGATGAAACAGCTGTCAGAGCTACCAGGTTCCCAGTGATTCTTTAAATTACGTCAGTCCATGAGAAATACCAACCAAAATCAATGAATAAATCCCCCTAAACTTACAAATTTAAAATAACATTTATCGTTTTTATTCTTATCCCAAGTCAGTGTAAAATTGTGCTGTTAATGATTATTTTTTTTGATTAATGAATCGAATAGAAAAATACCATACAACTGGTATTGCTTTGAAAGTGACCCAAATTTTTGGACTTTTCGCTAACCTGTTTTGGTAAGATTAACCAACTGTTAACACTTTCTATGAATGGCTTGATGATCTTGATCTAGTGTGAAAGTACCACTTTTTAACTTTTTTTAACACGTTTTGGCAAAATAAAGGTCAGTATAAAGTGATAACTACACCGATAAAACAAAGGCGAACATATTCTAAGCTGAGCAAAAATTCAGAAAGTAAATCATTCTTAGTAATAAGACTAACTAGCCAGTAAACATGTTATATACTCACTTGCATATTCATGAATGAAAACAAACATCCTATACGAGCGCATTTCAGAAGATCGAATTTCAACACCTTTTCAAATACTTCAAAAGTGATAGCATTAGGAATGCATGAAAACTCTACAAGACGTCGACCAAGTATAAAAGCTAGTTGACGAATTATTGTCTGTTTACCGTATCCGGTTGGTCCAACCAACAGTCCAAACTATAAGCAAGAAAATCAAGTTTATCATTAAACTACACTTTATATTGCTAAAATTGCTTTTGCTTATATTCATTTCATGTTGTTCCCACTGACATTCAATGGGGTTCAGGTATATCCAGGTGACAAGTCCCAAATAGGACGAAGCGCTCGTCCTGGATCCCTCTGCTAGTCACAATCAACCAAATTACCGTAATTAAAGTCTAGGCATTATCAAGCCATCCACGTAAGAGTCCACGTACCAACAGAGGTCGAACAACTCAATCCAATAAAACATCAGAGAATCACAACTATATCAACAAATAGTAATAGATACTACGCGTTGTAAAAGAAGGGGCTATCGTTCCTCCGTGGTATAGTGGATAACGCACTGGCGTCTGAAGCGATGGGTACGAGATTTAAGTCTCAGTGGGAATGTGGGTACATCCAACTGATGGTCCCAAATAGGACGAATCTACACTTTATGATGTTGAAAATCTTTATTTACCTCATATTCAATTCATTTAAAAATCTCTACACCTTTATGGTATACATAATTCACTAGTTTTATTGAACTATTTCTGAAACTTGACTAGCACAGTTTGACGAAGTCATATTCCGTTTCCGGTTTTCTATATTATGGATACAATAAGCAATACCTTCTATGTAGTAGAGGTGAGATATCAGAAAAATACAAGTGTAGCTTGATGTACTTTCACTCCTTAACTAAACAGAAAAGAAACATACTTCTCAAACAGACAGGTATATGAAGTAATTTTACCTCAATATAATAATAATAATGACAATGGCTTTATTCTGAAAGCTATTTCGGGAATACTCTAAAGAATTTTCACCATGTCATATAGCATCAGTTAAACAGAAATAGTGTACATGTATACATAACAAAATGAAATAAGTAGAAATTATACATAAAAGATATGAATATTCACTCCATCTACAACTTTCTTGAAAATCTATAGTTAACTCAGGTAGATAATCACATTAGCAATTAGATTCATAATATGTAAAAAGTAACACGCTCATCTTCAGTTAGTTTGCTTTCGTAAACAGAAATTGACTACTTAGTTGAACTAGATGAACTAAATACAACACTATAGAATTTTTATATTTTGTAGTACATGCATAAAGTTTTATGTACTTGCTCCTTGTCTTTCCAGATGTGGCTTTGTTCACCTTATCGTCGATATTTCGTCAGACTACACTTTGTTATAATAAATTTCAGAATTAGCTTTGAAGCAGTAGTCACTTTCGAATGGCGTACTTCTGAGAAAAATATATTCCCAAAGTTTATTTTTTACCTTTTTTGGAAATCGTCCACGATAAAATGATGATCTGCTGAAATCTAATGAAGTTTAACCAGACAATTATTGATGGTAAAAACAATCCTAGTTCCTCCCTTGAAATCCAATATTCTTGATATATGAAAATTAGAAAACTATTTCGACGCTGACTGATGACAGATCTCATGTTGTTGTATGATCATCCTTAGCTTTCTATCCACCTAACTGCACTCTAGCAGTACTCAAAATTATCGATAATATCTGGTCAGTGCATGAAGTTCAGTCGTTAGTAGACTTAATACACCAGTTGTAATAACTAGATTTTTCAGTAGACTTTACAATACGAGGGAAGAATCAAGGGTATTTATCACAAATGAACATGAAAGTTAGATACAACATTTCTCTGTTTTCATAAGTTTTATGGTATGAACACAGTAGTTAGATTATTAGAGAGTAGTCAGTAAAAATACAGAATTTGAAAGTCTACTGCGTCCTTCCAAACGCCTTACCTGTACTTAAGTAATATTGATGTTGGCTGACGGTTGAAGGTGAAATTAAAACCTACGTAGAAGCAGGGTTGGAAGCAGAAACCTTTTGGTTACTGACTCCGGTTTTCGTTTCCTCTTCAATCATCACGCAGTAGCAATAATCCAAATATACTAAATCATAACTATCTCATACAGCCTCAACGATAATTTAAATATTACCTTGTTACACCTTTTAGTCTTTCTAGCATTAGGATTGGTTGTGATTACATGATCAGTGCAATAAATGAGTAATGGTGAATTCATTAATGCACATATAGGGAGGGAGAAAATTAAGTGAAAACGAGAATCAATAGAGATGAGCCAAGTGACTGACATGATACTACTAATATTCCTTCAAGACCAATATAAACTCCTTCTGCAGACTTACCAAAAATATGTGGTTTATAAAAGGATGCATAAATTAAGGATAATTAATTCGGGAACTCAAAGTTCATCTACCAGTTCAACTGCTTTTACACAGCCAGTTACACAAGTCGTACTCAAAGGGTTCGATCCATGTGCGCTGCGGAACATGTATCACCTTGGTTTGAGAAATGAATGACAAAGTGTATCAGTAGTACAGTCCTTACGCATTTATTAGATGTTGGACATCAAGTTAAGGTAGAATACGCCTTTTCTGTGAAATATCGCATCAACTGCAATCCCGTCTGTGGGGACGACTACGCCTCTTATCCATTGAGAAAGACATTGGAATCATCCCAAATAAACCTGATCTAAGTCTTCAAAAGAAATAGATTCAACCCCTTTGCCTAACGTAGCCCATAAAAGCCTCAACACTTTCCTAAGAACTGTTCTACCGTAAATTTCACATTCTGAACTCCCTGCTTATTTCATTCTTCGACTTTGTCTCTCTCATTTTTTTAATGTTATCAGTTTTATGTCCTTGTTTACTCACACTACTAGCAGTAGGCACTTTCAATCGTTATATAACACTTCACATTTGTTATTTATTTATTGGATTTACATGATTTTTCATTCTACTTGAGTATAACTCATCGCTTATATGGCAGCATGCTAAATACCGGTAGTGTTTGGTCCTCAGTCAATAAGGCTATACACTTTCATAACCCAGAGAAATGTCTACAAGTGAATCATTATCTCTACATCATACTATGATTGCTTTGTTCATTTTGGTTTCATTGCGCAACTAACACATCATACTAATTACTATTCTACGTGATAAAAACGTACATCTATTTGATTCGATTCCCATTCACCCATAACATTGATTACTTCGATATAGAAATAATCTTTACAATATGCCTTACTTTGTCTATTGCATTTCAATTATCCTCATACATTTATAACTGTAGAGCCTGAAGATGAAGTTAGTGGTTAATATTATCTCGTTCTGAATAATCTATGGGAACCTTTGAGTTACTAAAATAGAATAGAAGGGAAATTCTCTATTCTAAAAAACTTATCAAAAAGTCATAAGACACTTCTTCTGTGACTTACCTCATGATTAGTCAAAGCAGAAGCCAGTTTAATTAACTCTTGTGATGTATTTAATGGAGGTACAAATGATGTGTTATTATTCAATAATAAGCTTTGATTATCCCATTTATAGAGATGAATTGTAGAAAATTGATTAATGCCTATCGCTGGTATGCCATCGTATTGAGTAAATTCCTTACTAATATCACAATGAGCTTCGTGATTACACTCTGAAGAGATAATCTGCGTTTTAATCAACTGAAGCCAGGTAAAATTATTCTGGTCTAAAATAGACTCCTTTTTTAGATCTGTAAGAGTGAAAAACAAGAAATAAATATCACTTTTATCATGAATAACCCTCAGAGAAGAGGAATTAATTTACCTGCATAAAACTAGCAAGTTGAAATTTTGCATGGCGAGTTAAATACCTTTTCCATTCCCAATATTTTAAAGAATGAAATATTTCTTTGGAAAGTAATGGTTATTTCACGGATAATAATCAACTTGGACACGTCATCTACATGATGCATATTTATATATACACGAAGTAAATACTAGTGAAGTGGTCTAGCGTAGGGACGAAACACCCAGGAACAAGACTCACTAGAGTAGGCTGATCCAATCAATCCCTATTTTCATAGATTCAAGAAGTTCGTATTCATTACGACCCAGTTTGGTGGGAATTTTTTCTTTCCCCTCTTTCTATGAATATACATGGACCAACAACTTCATTTTAATACGGAGCAACTAGATTGATGCCTACTTTTTAACAGATAGATTCTTAACAGTCAACAAGGTTTCCATAATTATACTAGCAAGAAAGCTCTACTTCGCTGATTTTGATGTTTAAAAATAATATTGAAACGTTTTCCAACTAGGACCTCAGCTCAAATTGCAAATCACTCCGACTGTCAACATCTTGAGCTATAAATATTCGTCTATATTCCCAATTATATTTTGTACACTAACTTCTGTTAAATATTCAAGAAGATTGTAACACAGTAAAAAAAAAACAGCAACAAAATTTGTTAATTCACAAAATTAATTCTTTGAAATCTAGAAATATATTGACAGTTATGGTTGTAAAATGTAAAATACAAAAATGCGCTTAAAGACTTGATTATAACTGCTTTTGATAGATAAACCTCTAGGACTTGATAATCAAATGAAAAATAAACCTTATATCTTGGAAAACGCAACAGTGTCTAAGACACACTAATATAAAAATCTAAAGTTCATCGGCTATTCAGTTAGTTAATATCTACAAGCTTTTTACTAAACGTAACTCGAAGAAGCCACCTTCTTGGATCCGTATATTTTGCTTCCACTATGTGTAGTTTATTTTATCCAAATGTTAAAGAAACATCCTCATTGTTGTTAGCATCTACGAGTGTGTATACATATAACTGCTCCTGTGGAGCGAAGTGCATAGCCGATGTCAGCAGAATCCTGTCAAAGTGAGCTCTCAAACATTTTGCAGGCAAAACTGTAGAAAGCAGAACCTAGACCAACTGACAGAGTTATTCTGGAGTACATTATTCTATAGTGTACAAAGTGGAGATATATCACTCAAATGATTCTCCGTTAAATCTTTTTTACAACAGAAGATCTAGCTGTTCATAGCAAAAATCCGTAACCACCAACTATTGTGTAGTAATCTCTCTGATCAGTCTCTCCTCAACTTTACAGTCTCAAATATATCTCCTTTTTATTGTATATAATATGCTTGTAACCAGGTATATATTTCCAAAAAGCATCCCTCAACTCTAATTTATTGCTTAATACCTGCTTACTTATATATTACGCAAACTTAACTCGTTAACTACCAAAGGTATATAACATTTTATCTACCTATTTACAGTGCAATGTATTCTGTTACTAAGTAATAATTAACTTGGATCCTAGCTGACATTTCCCATAATATTTTCAAGTAGGGTAGTTTTGATGAACCGTCAAAAAGAAAACACAATCATCTATTATTGCTCTAATGGAATAGAACTTACAAAACCACAAAATTAGTAAAAAATTAAAATTTTCAGCTCCTTAATACATTAAACTACGAAAATACATGGTTCATACATCCGCATCTGGTGAATAAACTCACTTTGTGTTAAATGAATAAATCCTAATATTGTTCCAGAAAGAATTTGATAAGTTAAATGTTCAATCCTTGAGAACAATTTTTGATTGCATCCATATGAAGAATTCAATAATGTACCTAAACTATCCATTTTTTGTTGAAAATATTCACTTTTGAGATATCAAAAGAGAAATGACACGTTCAATAGGATGTAATGATAAAATAATATGAATGGAATTAGCAGTTTATACTGATAACTTTATAACCAGGTGTTCTGAAGAATAATCATTTAAACGAAAGCATCCTTTCAACATTTCTTTTCAGGATTTACTGGTATGAGTGAATGAGTTACATTACATAGATATTTGCCAACCTAACAATTCATAGTGACAATGATACAATTATCTCAGACTAAATTCTAAAATTTCACCATAGTTTAAATGCTCACAAACTGAAAACTATTTATGGTATCGAAGCCATATAATCTGATTTGCGTGTTTCAATTTATGCAAATTAGTTCACTTTATAAACTTTGACGAAAAACAAAGAGGATATAATTTCTCTGAACCATGCGATGTACTAGGGCAACACATTTCCAGCAATCTGATCGATTAAACACTTATCTTTCATCACAAGGTAATAAAGTGATAAAGGATTACAGTATGCAAAAAGGTCGAGTAGGAAGACCAAACAAAAGTTCGAAATAACAATGATAATCAAAAGAGTAGTCCATTGAAATTTCTCTCAGAGTTAAACTCATCAAAAAAAGGTACAGTGTGACAATAAATTGTTTAAAGACACTACATTTTGGTTTCCCGAAAAGCAATCGTAATGAACTTTTCAAACTGATTGAACTGCACAGTTTGCAAATGACTGATATGATTAAAAGTATCACCAGATTACTCAAACACCGAACTAAAATTTGGATAGTTGAAAGCAATCGGCTTAATAAACAGAGTCAATCCAGATATCCATCTGATGAACATGGTGTCAGATGAGCGCAAAGATGACTTCCTAGTGTCTAGATCACACTAGTTTTCCCAGAAAACACTGAATGGTTTGAAGTTGTTAATATTGGTCAATAGTGTTCCACGTCTTATTATGGCATGGCTTGTTTAAAGACTGTAAGAATTAATGCTGAGATAACAGACATTGAATAAATGAAGTCGAAATTGGAGAATGTTCGAGTTAATGTTGATCGCAATTCAAAAACATACATAATAGACAGGCATCTGAGATACCAGACCATATGATTCTTAAGTAAGGATGTATATAGTTTACCGTTTATGGGAAGTGGATTTATTTCAAGGTAGTATTCATCACAGACTGACATCAGATACAGAACCACTGAAAACAGCGGCGCATTGGACATCTGATTCATTCTAGTATGAAACTCTCCAGCTGTAAGCTTTCGAAACCCCACCAGGAACTGAGCTCAGAACCTTTGCGTCTCACGCAAAGGTGTAAATCATTCACCCAGCCATTCAAAAAGAAGTGGGAAACTATAGACCATTGAACTTTAACTTAGTGACTGAATGGCTAAAACATTTACTGAGAGACTCAAAGGTCCTGAGTTCGATCCCTGACGTAATCTTGAGTGAGTACTGATTAGTAGTCTTATACTAGAACAAAAGAGCTGTCCAGTGCACCGGGTTTTCACTGGTTGCCCACCAGATATATATATATATATATATATATATATATATATATATATAGTTGTCTACAGAGAAGATGAAAGTTTCAGAGGATTGAGTGACAATGGATGCAATAAAAACCATGGAAAGGATAAGACAGCAGCATCAGTCAGATTAGTTCATTCCATAATTATTTTTCAGCGGAAGAAAAAGAAGGAATAAAGAGAACCAAGAATCAAATGGTCAACAAGACTCCTATTTGATGAATAAATATAACTTTGTGCTACACTACAAGTGAGTAAACAAAGAAGTTGAGAGTACTTCTTTCGAATATACAGGTTAAGCCCCTTCTTATATATTTCTACGGCTTCAATCGTGCATGTAGAAAGCGAACATTGTATCTTTTGTAAGATTATTTGATACTTGGTTTATTACCACTCTATTTTATTTTGATGTTTGCTCTGCATCAGATGTGACCAAAATGCACTGGTAAGCATTTCGGTAACATTTTTCCAACTGAAACTGGAATATGTTCGTGCACATATAACGCCAAATTACTGTCTTTTTACGGCCTATGTAACAAATTCCATAGAGATAGTTAAATAGATGTGTAATTCTAGTTAGGGTTCATGTAATCTACAATACAATGCAAACCTGTTTTTTCCTAGCTTGGCATTCCAAAAAGGGTTCTACTCGTAAATCCATCTTCCTAGGTTTAAGTATATAAATAACATAACCAAGCTACTTCATCTTCATAAAGGAATGTGACTTTCTGTAGCACACATTTGATTGGTCACTTTAAGAACATACTTAGTATATACTTTAATAAAGTGAAAATTTTCAAGTTAGACTTTGAAATATTTTTCTCCGGTTGGTCATAAACTACACCGAGCATTATTTTTGAATATCACATTACTGAATGACCTTCTCCAGTAGCAAACGAAAGCAAACTCGAAAAAGCTAAAGTTATGATCTACAACTTCAGCTGAAGAGTTAATAACTTCGGATCTCAAATCCAGGTTATTAGACCTAGGTTTGACATGTTACATGTTGAAAACTTACCTGAGGATCTTTTCAGAAATTCCTTATTTAAAAAGGATAGGTTTACGACATTCTTGTTATACGGGCTAACTCATGTTGCTATGATTTAGTATCAAATTGGTTGGATGATAGGCAGAAGTGAAATAAAACTGCTTACCTCTCCTGGAAGTATTGCCTAACCGATATTATGGTAGAATAATTAGACGATCTGTCTACAAAAAGCTTATTTGGACCGTCAAAGACATGCGAGCTCTAGGTGTCTTTTCATCAGGATTCAAGGAATAACGTATAGTTGGTCCTTGAAAGTAACCTCATAAGAACACAAGTAGTTAAAAATATCATACTGAATAAACCGACTTAATCAGTCCTGGTAACAAACGCCTATGCGCTCTAAGTGCGAAACCCACTTCTTTGAAACACATTCATAGAACATAGGAAAATATTGGCAAGCTAACCTAAGCTTCAGACATTAAAAATTTAAACCACCTTCATGTGTCAACAAACAATTTATCATTATAATAGATACAAGAAACTATATAAATAAAAGTCAGTAAGTGAAAATTACAATTAATAAACCAATTCTTGACCAGTACATTACTTTACAATTTTATAATTACACAGATGTCAGCACAATCACTTCCTTATATCCGCATCCAAGAATAATAAGCAAATTTTATTCCTTGGCATGTTATCTGAGGTTACTGATGTTCACCTACCTCCCTAAACGTTTTTATCCAACCTAGAATGTGCAGACAATATAATCTACTCAGTAAATGTACTGACAAAATGCACAGTCTCATAAATACATTAGGTTATAATTTGACGATGCCTGAAAAGTAAGTCTCATCTTTCGAACGTGAACTACTCGTCTGCAATAATATAGGAGTAAAACTTAGGCACCGTAGTAGATTGTAATTCCATTTTAGTTTGTTTATTAGATATGTTGCACAGTAGGATGAAATAGAGTGACAACGCTGAAAACTATATTAGTTGGAAGGGAGAGTTTGATAACCGAATCTTTGTTTATCAAATCAACACCAAATACATGTGCTAATAGAAATGATTCTACCTACGCCTATCCCAGATATATGAAAAATTCTACTAAGCTTGTCATCACAGAGGGGAGATAATGTGAGGAAAAAATGAAAGCTTGTGGGCAGTCGTGGAGTCAGGTTGAAAAAACTGTACAAAAGAGAGGGAAATGGCGACGTGCTAGTGAGGCTCTATGTTCCACTAGGAACCCAAAGCATAAATAATATTGATAATAATTGTCATCACAGAGAAGTAGAGAAAATTAGGAATACATAAACTGTCTCGAAGTTGTGGAGTTACCTGATATGAATATGGACAGTAAATAAATTGTGTCCAAAACGTTATCTAGTAAACGATAGTTTCACTGTGTGACATATCTAATAAACCGACTAAAATGGAATTAGGCCCTTGTAACCTATTCTTATCAACCTCGCCTGGTCAACTAGTTCACTAGTTACTAGCCGGTCCTAAGCCCGGATAAAGAGGGAGGGTTGGGCACAGGGCTACCAACCCTACCCCGGAAAACAGACCCAACCTCTAAACAAACTTCAAAGCACAAACAAAATACAAAACATAAAAACAAAATGATTCCTCGCTGGAATCGGAGAGGTGAAGTGACGCCAGTTGGTGAAAGCCTGCCTTCGGGAAGCCAATTGGCCGATGTGTCTCCTCTCTCTCAATGAAAGCAGAAATAAATGTGAGGACACGGAATGTTTTCACCATATTTGAACCTACCAAGGCTGCGCAGATTGCAAACGAGATGAAAAGGTTTCGCACTGAAGTGTTAGGAACTTGTGAAAGCAGATGGAATGGGAGTGGACTCTCCAAATTGTCAACTGGAGAGTCAATAATCTACTCCGGTCACCCAGACGCCAACCACGAGCACACTGAACTGTGGAGTGGCTATCATGATGTCCCCAACAGCATCGAAGGCTCTCATGAAATGGGAACTAATCTCCCCCCACAAGATCATGACACCCAGGTTCAACTCAAAAGGAAGGAAGGAAGGTCACATTCATAAAGTGCTACGCCATACACCCACAAATAATGCAGAGCAAGAGAAGAAGGAGGAATTCTACAGACAATTTCAATCAACACTGGACAAGACTCCGCCCCAGACAGAGACATCAAAACTCATTCTAATGGGTGACTGGCATGAATGCGAAACTGGGAAGAGACAAAACAGGAAGAGAACCAACCATGGGTCGAGAAGCGCTCGGTGAGGTGATGAACGAGAATGAAGAATTGTTTGCAGACTTCTGCACATTCAACGATTTGATAATTGGAGTCAGGCAGTGAGTACAAACACTTTTTAAGAATATTCACAAACCGACATGGATTTAATTTCACCAGACACCAGGGCACACTACACTAAAAATCAGGTTGCCTTCATCTCAATGGGAAGAAAGTGGAGACGCAGCCAGCCTACTTGACACAAGGTGAAGAAGAGGAGCAGATGTAGGTTCACACCACTCACTGCCTAGTGCAAGGAACTCAACTTCAGAATCAAGTTGAAAGCCTTCAAGGAAGCTGGTGATAGACCACAGTTCAAGTACAACACTCGGAAACTGAAGGATGAAACTGCAAAGGAAATCTTCACGGCAGCCATCAAGACAAAATGGTAGATATTGAGGAACATCCTTGAAGAAACCTGTGTGGAAGAACACTGGAAGTCTTTGAAAGAGATGTGGAAAGAAACCTGCACAACCGTATAAGGAAGGAAGAAGAAAGAAGATAAGGAATGGATCTCAATGGATGCATGGAAGCTGATAGAAGAGGGAGAGGAGGATGGTGAAGCTTAAGATAAAGCACTGTAAGGATGCTCAATGACAAGAGGAACTGAGTACAATGTATAAAACACTACACTCGACAAAGAAGTGAAGAGTGTGCGGAAAGACAAAAGACACTTCTACAAAACACTGGCAAGTGAAGCAGAACAGGCTGCAGGTAGGCGAGAGAGACCTGACAACATTGTATCAAATAACCAGAGCTTCTGGGCTGTCATGGAGCCAGGTTCAAAAGATTTCAGAGAATAGAGTTCACTAGAGACGTGCTACTGAAGCCCTATAATCTATTAGGAACCCAAGGGACAAATAAAATAATAAAATAACTTGTCCTTATCAGGCCCATTATACCAAAACGTTCATTTTATCAATAACCAGTATAAGCTTCTAATGCTTTTGTAATAATAATAATAATATTCACTTCATTCCAAACAACATGTATGTTACAGTATAGAATATTTCAACAAACTTGTTTTCCGCATAAGATTTTTAAAAGAAGTAATGATGTCTGCATAGTCTGTTAATAATAACAGTATTGAAGGCGTAAGTATGAAACGTGTGTTATGCTAGAATCTGTTCTCGATTCGGAAATTAACACAAAATTGAGTTTAATTCTGATGATGGCAGTTTAGTCAGCCAACACAGAAGTTCACAATCTCATACAGGTATCCTAGAAATAGTAATGTGGTATAATTTTTAGCATTTACAAATTTATTTCAAATCGGGTGAAACGTTTTTCCTTTGTTCTGTTCTTAGCTTGAGAAACGAAAGTTCGAAAACATTTTAAAAACACGCGAGAGTACACGAGATTTTCAGAAGATATTTAAAAATTAAAACAAAACTGAAAGAGAAGAATTTAATGGAACATAAACGGTAAAAAGGTTTTTGGTAATCCAAAAATTAAGCAGCCCGCTTATATCATAAGGAAGGAAAGAGGGATAAAACTACATAGGGTTGTCGAAAAAAGATACAACTCCTTCACAACACTTTTATTCCTACCTTTCTTGATAGCATAACGAACGTTACTTGGTTCTTTTAAATTGCATTCGTTGGATATGTTGAATATGTCATCAATAGGAAACTCTTAAATAATTCCAGTAGGCATTTGTATTCCTACTAGGAGTGGGACCTTGATTTTGATTTTTCAAACGTAATAGCGTTATGCGATATGCAACACTTTGTTTGTCTCAGTGAAATGAATCGATCTGTTCCTACCACAACATTGCGTTATATAATCCTATGCCTCAGTCGTGCTATCAGTTTCGTTGTCTACTAATGGTTAGTGGTGAAGTTTAAATGCCCATTTTGAACTACTTAAAACCCTTCAACTGAATATAACTAATAAGTGATGTAATTGAGTTCCTACAATGAAAGACATTAGGTATCTGGAAGCCGCTGAAGGTTCGGTCCAAGTTCTAGCTGAAAAATAAATCCTCTAGGGGATAAAGACATACATATGTATGAAAAGGCCAAAGTAACAAGAAGCTCATATTCTTAGTCTCACTACTAGCGACCAAATAACGAAATACATCTGTACCCAAATAGTGCATATGTCATAAGAAGTCCATCAACTCTTTATGTGAAGTTAGTAGTGTAAAATAAGAAATTCTAAGGTGCAGTTCAAATTGTTTTAATAAAAACAACTTTAAAAAGACAGATTTTTAGAACTCTTCATAAGAACAAATAGTAATGGAAACTCTGTTAGAATTATGCAGTACACGGACAAGTGAAAAAAAAACATTTGAATAGAACACAGTAATGAATGCTTTTATTTGTTATAATGGCTTACCTAACACTGTCTAATTCATTGGTTCCGCTTTCTTGTGTTACAACCTCCTCTAATCTTCTCCAGCTTATAATTCGTTTGGCTAATTCTAATATGACTATAGGTACATTTTGTTTGATTCCGATTAAATCAGAAATGCAATGACCACTTTCATTCAGTTTTAATGTAGAATCAAGCGTCAGTCTTATCAATGTTAATTGTAAAATGGAATAAAACTGTGAAAACCACTGGCCAACAGATGGCATCCATTTGATTGACTCAAATAATCGGATATTTTGGTTAAATTCATTGATCACTTCAGTAATCTAGAAGTAAATTAGATGAACAATATATGAGGTGAAGTGATTAACAATGAATTAGGTAGTTATAGGCTTCAGAAAAATTCACTGTTAAAGCTAGTTCTCTTCAACACTCAGTAATAACTAAACTTCCAGGTAATAGAAAATTAAAGCGATTTGAAGAACATTCTAAACAACACTGAGTGCCTAATGAATATATTTTATCATCAAGTGATGACTAATAACCTATTGTATCTCATTTTTCTTATCTCCGTGTAAAACAAAACTGGTATGTAAAGTGATTCTCAAGTCTTTTTACACTCTCTTTACTGATCTTATCAGTGTACATACAGGCTAATTTAGGCTAATTCAGTTATTATAAATAAATAACTTGTGAAAGCTGTTCTCCTTTATCCCACTTATTTAAATGAAGTTAAGTACATAAAAAGAATCAGTAATAGGTCACACTTCTCAAAGATCAATCATAGTGAGAGATTTATGTAGTACTTACCTGGCAAAAAAGGTATTGAGTGTTTTGTTACCATATGCCTATCTTTATGATCCAAATTGACAGGCAGACAAAATCAACATAGAACCTCGCACACAAGCGCATTGACTTGGGTTGCCATACTTCGTTCACAATAGTATACACAGAACAAGTGGATGGAACAAGAGTTATATCTGAGGACAAACGTTAGCGTGGATATTCAACCAGTAGACAATGTCAAGAAGTGAATGCATATGCACCACTATGATCAACTTTCAGCAGTGTCACAAAGAGTCCTCGATCAGTCACTCCCGTCACCTCTGGGACCTCAGTTAGACAAATGACACTCACCTATATGGCTCAGACCAACGGTCAGGGAATTCATTGAGTAGCGCCACGTCTTGGTGTGGCTACAATGAGCCTTGTTCCAACCTAATCCATCTTCCCTTAGCATGGAGCGTTGAGGTAGGTGGTGGTTCAGCACATGCAGTGCATGTCCAAGCCACCTCAGTCGACTAAGGTTCACAACCTCATCAATCCGCTTTCCTGTCTTCCTTAGTACCCTCTGCATGACTCAACACTGATTCAATAGTGATTCCACCAAACGCAAACTATGCTAGGAAGACATCTGTTATCAGTACCCTAAAACTACATCACATCTACTTTTAATGGCCATTTATGACAGAAGTAGAAAAGGACTCGTTCTTTAGTCGACGGTCAGATATCTTGCCAGTCCGCGCCACAGGTTACGCGATTTGGAAAATGTCAAACAGGCCTTCTGTATCCAAACTGGGATTTCATCGGTTACAAGCTCGTGAGGGCTAATGCAGCGCCTCAAGTAAATGAAGTGATCTCCACCTATATATGTTCTGTTTTTTTTACCGTAATTCCGTCTGACTTCTAAAGATTTTCTTTCCTACAGTGTTCTTAAACACGGTCGTTCGAGCTGACACACTGTTGGTCAACATCTTAAGCTGTTACAAATGTTTATTTCCTAACCCTTGATAACTTTAATGGATGATACGGAGTTAAGGGCTTCCGTGCCTACTCATCACCACATAATGCTTGTGTAAGATATCAACCAGTTTGAGTAATCTTCAGGCCTTTCATGAAACTTTAGCACAACAGGGTAGTAGGAAGACGGTTTATTGGGTTTGACTAAAAAATCGTCAACGTTTCAATCATTTAAATGCAGGTTCAATGGAATAATAATAGTCAACTGCCAAAACAAATTATACGGTCTAAATAATCAACACTCACAGAGTTCAGCCAATAGTATTGGAATTGTAACTATCAGATTTATCGAGAAAAACTTGAAATTAGAACAGAATTAGGAACAAACACTCACAGCTCCGAAGGAGACTATTTATAAAAGTTGGTTTCAAAGGTGTTATGGTAGCAGAGATCCTGAAGAAATGACTGCCCAAATCGCTGAAATGACTCTCTGCCAGGCTACATATCAGCCTACTAAGTTAGCAAATGGTGCAGGTGTTAGGAAAATGCTATCACTTTGAGCCACTTCAGTATGTCTACTAATTTATTTGGTCCCGTGGAGCTAGTTAAATGGGCCACAAAAATCGCACAGTTCTCAAGCTTATCTCCGAGTAATGTCTTGCATGCTTGTCTGTTGAAAGGAGAATACAAGTCAAATAACGGTCCAATTCACGAACATTTGGTCAAATCTAGACATACAGCTCCACCGTAGTCCTCCTTCAGTCTCACTTACACAGTCAAAGAGAATAGTTAGAAGGGAGCATGCTTTCGAAACTTTTACATGACAGACTTACTGGTAATTCACCAACTCAAGTCTGATCTCTGCATGCATAAGAAATATGTTCAAACTCTTATACTACCATGCTCTTAAAATCTCAATTTATCCCATTCCTTTTTTCGATTGCAGAATTACTTGGGTTATTATTATCACTTTCACTATGACCCCTGTTTCTTTCCTGACTTTTTTACGTATACTAATTGGACATCCAAATAGAGCATTTCGCATCCACTAAAAATCTGCACCTCGTCAAACTTCTTGCCCCTCTTTGAATATAAACTGTCAGACAGGTTGGTACGCAGCTACTTTCCAGTCTTTATTTCAGCTTCGGCACTAGCTTAATGATGCAACTGTACCCTGCTGTCCAATAATGGACCGATATATGTTTGTAATATATATATATATATATAATATATATATATATATTATATATATATATATATATAATATATATATATATATATATATATATATATATATATATATATATATATATATACCTGCAGATCGGAAGAAAGGTTACCTTGTCAAACTTCCTAAGGCGAGAGACGTAAGTGTTTGTGGGAACTGGTGAGGAATCATGCTGCCGTCCATCTCAAGCAAAATATTAGGCAGCATCATCATGAGGAGACTAAGAGGTGCACTGCACTCAAAATTACGACCGGAACAGGCTGGCTGGCTGGCTGGCTGGCTGGTTGGTTGCCTGGCTGGTTGGCTGGCTGGCTGGTTTCAGGAAAAACAAATCATGTGTCGGTCAAATTGCAACGCTACTCATCATCATCATCATCACCATAGAACAGAGCATAGAATGACAGTCAACTCTCCACCTCAACTCCATTGATTCTGAGAAGGGCGGCGTGCGACAGCGTCGACCGATAAGTAATTTGGCAGGTAGCTGCTTCCACACTACGCTTTTTGTGCCACAAACCCTTATCAACCTCATTCAACCGCTATATGCTATGCTATATGATGCTACATGACAAGTGGTTCACAATGGAAAGCTTAGTGTTGCCTTTGAAGCGAAGTGAAGACAGGAAGGAGTAAGACAAGGCTGCCTGTCTACTACCACTGATCATCTTCCTGATTGTGGTCGACTGGACCATTGTGAGGAGTTGTGAGAGGATGGGCATACTCTGGCTTGACCGATGAAAAGACCCCACGAGAAGATCTGATTTTCCCTGATGATAACTTATATCTAATGTCTTGTGGCACAAACTCAAAGATCTGAAGGCAAAAGCCATCAAGTTGATAGGAGAGGAGATGTAGAGAAGATGGGATTTAGGTGAATGTGAAGAAGATGGAGGTGATGAAGATGCCCAACCAACAACAACAGCATCAACAACAAGCAACAATCACCATCAGTGGGAGAAATCTAAAGCAGGAAGTTGTCTCTTTCACCTACCCACCTACCTACCTGCCTAGGCAGCATCATTTCAACTAAAGGTGGTGGTGGCACAGGTGAGGATATCAAAGTAGTCAGGATCGGAATGACAGTAAGACAGACCCTCCTTTATTGATGTGAAATCAGTGTGGAGATCTACTGCACCTGACTCCACTCAGCATAAATCGTGAACAACATCCGGATTCTCAGCACCAATGTAAATTCAGTGTGTCTATTTGATGATTGAGAGAGTTGGTGAGTCACGAAAATGATTTCAAGAAACTACAGACATTCATCAACAGCTGACACCTATGCTCACTCGATACTGAAGATGAGTAGATGGCCAGAATAATAAGAATATGCAGCAGGGAACTGTTGGTGGCAGGCAACAAACCAACCAACAACCCATCACCCAACATATATGCAGAAGAAAGTGGAGATAGATTGGATTGGACACACACCGAGAAAGCCGACTGGGTTCATCGCACACAAGGCCAGACCGTTGAATGGAAACCAAATGGGAAACGATGAGTTGGGTGTCTGAGGTGAGGGTGACATGAAGGAGATGATGTGAGGAAAAAATGAAAGCTTGTGGGGAGTGCTGCAGCCAGGTAGAGAAGACTGCAGAGAACATAGGGAAATGGTGATGCGCTACTGAAGCCCTATGTTCCACTAGGAACCCAAGGGAAAAATAATAATAAATAATAAGCAAAACTGTATTTTGGCATATTGAGCATCGGCACTGAAAAAAGCGAAAGAAGTCAAGATAGAAGTCAGTGAAACCGAAGATATCAGCTGTGAATAACATATAAAATGATAATAGTGTAGTAACCGTCAATTCCGATAAAGGTAATTGAACATGAACAAGTGAGAGATTATCCCAAGAAATATGACAAATATCCAAATGGATAGATATGAAAGGAATAAAAAGCCAACAGACACTACAATCAGTAAGAATTATATTATTATTATTATCATTATTGTTATTATTATTATTAGTCCCTTGGGTTCTCAATGGAACATACGGCTTCACTAGCACGTCTCCATTTCACTCTCTTCTCTGAAATCTTTCCAACCTGGCTCCACGACAACCCACAACCTCTCATTACCTCCTCGCACGATCTCCTCCATGTCACCCTCGACACCGACGCCCAACTCGTCGCTTCCCATGGGGATTCCACTCCAGCAACTGGCCTGACGAGTGATGTCCCCAGTCAGCCTTCTCAGTGTATGCCCAATCCATCTCCACTTCCTTCCAATGCATATTTGTTGGGTGATAGGTTCTTGGCTGGTTCGTTCCCAGAGCTCCTTGTTGCTTATTTTGACTATTCTGGCCGTCTGATCTTCAGTAACAAGCCAGTGTAGGCAGTTGTTGATGAATGTCTGTAGTATATTGGAAATCCCTTTCGTAACGTGCCCGGTCTCTGAACCATGCAGAAGCACTGACTTGACGTTGGTGTTGAAAATCCGGATGTTGTTCCACATGCTGAGTGCAGTGTAGAAGATCTCCACACTGGTTTCAGGCTAATGAAAGCCTTTCTTATTGTATTTCCGATCCTGACTGGATTTGACATCCTCGTCTGTCCCGCCTGTGCTGCCTGTAGTTGAAACAGTTCTGCCTAGATAGGTGAAGGAGGTTACTTTCTTTAAGTTTCTCCCGTGCATAGTGATTGGAGTTTGTTGTTGTTGTTGGAGTTGTTGGTGTGGTATCTTCATCACTTCTGTCTTCTGTATATTCACTTGCAGTCCCGTCTTCCCTCGCCGCCTCATCTCTTCTGTCAACTTGTTAGTTTGCACCTGTAGATCTTCAAGTTTGTGTGACATCAGACACAAGTCATCGTTGGCGAAATCCAAGTCTACTAGGTTTTTTTCCCCGATCCAGCCAGAGTATCTCCTTCTTCTTGCTCCTCACAGTTGTCTGCTGCATGATCCAGTCGACCACTATCAGAAATATCATGGGGGATAGTAGGCAGCAGCCTTGTTTCACTCCTGTCTTCACTTCAAAAGCATCACTGAGATGAGCTTCCCATTGTGCTGTGAATTACTTGGCTGGCATGTGGCGTCTTCATATGGTTGTTGAGTGAGGCTGATAAAGGTTTGTGGTATTCCGTAGTATTGAAGCAGTTTCCAAATTACCTCTCGGTAGACGCTGTCAATGGCCTTCTCAAAGTCGATAAAGTTGAGGTCGAGAGTTGAGTTGACTGCCATTCTATACTCTGTTCTATAATGATGCTCAGTATAGCGTTGCAATTTGGTCTGCACATGATTTGTTCTTCCTGTAGCCAGCCAGCCAGCCAGCCTGTTACGGTCGTAGTTTTGAATCCAGTGCATCCTTTAGTCTCTCCAGGATGATGTGGCTTAATATTTTGCTTGCTCTGGGTGGATAGGAGAGTGATTCCATGCCAGTTCTTGCAAACACTGAGGTCTCCCTTCTTCGGCAGTTTGACAAGGTAACCCTTCTTCCAATCAACAGGCAAGTACCTTCTCTTCCTTCCACACCTTCTGCAATAGTGGTGTGGTGTGAGCATGTCTGCTGTTGTCTCTGCGTCTGTAAGATTTAGAAATCTACAACTAATGTGATACACCGAATTAAACAATCTTTAAATGAGTTTACATGATGTAATTCAATATTTAAAACCATTAGTCCCAGTAGATTTTATGGTACAATTAAGATTCATAAATAAAGTTATCTCACTAGACAAAAAACTGATTTCATAAATACTCTGATAAGTGAACTATCCAAGTGTTTAGCATCAATATTACATCCTGTTAGAAAGAGCCTAAATTCTGCGGCCAGTAACTTCCTACGAAACGAAACTACGCCTTGATTATCTTTTGCATCGAACATGCTAAATAAACGACTAACTCTGATACTGCGGGTGTCTATACCAAGATATTAAGCGATTTGGCACCAGCGGCAGTCAGAAATAAATGGAATGTAGTATCTAGGCCTTATTATGCAACTAAAGTGACTTCTAAACTAAGCTTTCTATGCCTAAAGTTGTGTCTAAACCTCACCATCTTCAAGTTGTGCGGCTAAACATATAGAAAAATGATGGATATAGAAAACGTAAAGCCACTATACCCTACTTAAGCAGATATATTCCTGGAGAGTTGACAGTATACACCATCTAGGAAGTTTAAACTTATTCTTAAAATATTATGAAGATATGCACACAACATATTAACCTTGTTGCAGTTTCAAGGTATCGATAGTTTCCTCACAAATAAATTTAGTAATTGGTGTGATCTGGTTCTTAATACGAAAATTCAAAAAAGAGATTAACGATGTAGGATAGAAGAATACGCAAAGAACAGATGGCAGTTTCGTCTACAGATAATCAGTACACTCCAGAAGGTCATCAAACTTACAATCAACACATTGAATATCATCAGCTGAAGCAGGAATCGTAAAATGTTTAGTTAGCAGTACTAGAAAACTCATCATTAAGTCAAAAGACTTAACTAAGGAATTGAATATATTCATGAAATAAGGTTAACTGGTTAGTTCATAAGCTGTTAAGATGACCGTTAACGTTACTCAAAAGGAATTAGTCAGATTCAGAATGGTAGACTTCAAATAGAGCAATAACTTAGAAAAAAGGGTAGCTATTCAAATAGATTTACACTGATGTACAGCCATATAGTTAGTTAAGTGGAAGAAGAGAAATAATTATTGAAATTTTGTTAATCAAATCAAAAAAATAAGACATATTGAAATGATGTATCATCTATCACGGAAATGTGAGAAATTTTATTACTACTGGAAACAAAGAAAATAAGCTAATTAAAACTGTTTGATTACTTCGATATGATTACGAGAAGTAGTTGGTGCTTGTAACATCATCCAGTAAGTAATAATATAGCATACTATGTCTTAAGTCAAATAAAAAGATGTAGTAAAGAATTATATTCTATCACAATAGCCAAATTCTATCCGTATATTAACGGAAAATAGATTCCACTCATCGTATACATCAATAACAAACAATTCTAGTTAGGACTATATTTAGAGGGAAATGCTTCAAGTAGGGAAAGTAAACTTGTATTATTGAACTGTTAAAGATCTATGACAAATGTAGCGCATATATTTCGAGTCATTCCTCTAGTTTTCTGCTCCTTTAACCAGGCCAGTAACCTTATGATAACTGACCTGTAGAGACATAGAAATCTCCAGTGAAGTGACATCGAATTATTTCTGTTTAACACTGACCAATCATTTATATCTATGGACTATGCTGTTGTAACTTCTTTTCAGTTATATTTCTGTCAAAGTTATGCTTGCATTTATAGCACTTTTATGAAATTTTAAAACTTGAAAATGTGATAGTAAGGAGCATTTTATTAAATTATTACCCTAGTCTAATACAGTTTCACAATTTTTGATTTATTATTTTATTATTAGTCCCTTGGGTTCCTAGTGGAACATAGGGCTTCAGTAGCACGCCTCCAGTGACCTCTGTTCTCTGAGATCTTTTGAACCTGGTTCCACGACAGCCCACAACCTCTCATTTCCTCCTCGCATGACCTCCTCCATGTCACCCTCGACACCGACGCCCAACTCGTCGCTTCCCATGGGGATTCCACTCGAGGGTCTGGCCTGACGCGTGATGTCCTCAGTCGGCCTTCTCAGTGCATGGCCAATCCATCTCCACTTCTTCCTGCATATTTGTTGCGTGATAGGTTCTTGGTTGGTTCGTTCCCAGAGTTCCTTGTTGCTTATTCTTTCTGGCCATCTGATCTTCAGCAGCGAGCGTAAGCAGTTGTTGATGAATGTCTGTAGTTTATTGGAAATGCCTTTCGTGACGCGCCAACTCTCTGAACCATACAAGAGCACTGACTTGACGTTGGTGTTGAAAATCCGTATCTTGTTCCGCATGCTGAGTGCAGAAGATCTCCACACTGGTTTCAGGCTAATGAACACCTGTCTTGCTTTTCCGATTCTGTCTTTGACGTCCTCGTCCGTCCCGCCTGTAGTTGAAACAGTGCTTCCTAGATAAGTGAAGGAGGTTACTTCCTTCAAGTTTCTCCCGTTGATGGTGATTGGAGTTTGTTGTTGTTGATGGTGGTGGTGCGGTATCTTCATCACTTCTGTCTTCTCTATATTCACTTGAAGTCCCGTCTTAGCTGCCTCTTCTATCAACTTGTTAGTTTTTGCCTGCAGATCTTCAAGTTACAATTTTTGATACAAATACCTTATCTACGATTATCAGTGTAAATAGTATCAAATTTACCGCCTAACTCAAAATATCTCAAGGTCTTCTCGGATATACTCAATTAGATTGAATATAAAATTTACAAAGTGAAAAAAATATCTAACCTTCCAACAATTTTCCTTCTTACACCATACCATATTGCAATTTATTAGAAATGGAAATAAACGTGATATCCATTTAATCAAGTCAATCAATCCACCATCAGGTAAATTATTAAAATGAAACTGATAAAGATTATTTTCATTATTGACAATATCTTTAATTGAACACTTGAATGGAGCTGCATAATCATGATATGGGATATACCAGTTGGCTAAAAGTTCCATTCTCTCAGTATTTGATAACAGACAAAATAATGGAAATACCTGAAATAGAAAAGTTAACTTGAGCAACTATACGTTTTAATGAGTTCTTACAAATATATTTTCATTTATTTGACAATCTAAAATTACGGTGGTTTGAAAAACTAATAATATTGATATTGGTTAGTGAGTGTAGGTGAAATGAAGATCTAGTTAGTGGCAGGATTCGAACCAGCAGGCTTCTCTATTTGATTTTTATTTAACTGAAGGTAATTTCCAGACAAATGCAACATCATGATCAAATTTTAAAAGTGGCGTTTTAATGAAATACCTCAGTCAAATCCATTAAATTCTAATCTTACATTATTCTGATCTTGATATAGCACACAGATTCAGTGCAAAGTAGGAATTAACGCGTCACAAATTAATATGTTAGTCAGGTGACCCTTAATGGCTAAAGTGAAATATAAATCTGGTCAGCAGCCAAGCCTCGTAGTTCAGTTGGTACAGCAGTGGGGCCTAAAGCCGGTGGTCTCCGGTTTGAATCCTGCCACGGTGTGAATTTTCATTTCACCTTCGATCATCACCCAATATTACTTCTATACTCAAAGCAATATATAAACTTTTTATTAATAAGCTAATGTGAATTAGTTAGTCCAGTCAAGAGTGATCATCTGTGTTATGGTGGGGACCTCACAGCTAATCGATCAGTTCAGTTGGAAATAATCAAAGCAATGAACTTTTACAGTCGTATTTAATGTTTTACTTCATAGGTTGGATATTTCCAATACTTGACTGAAATTATCTGGTTTTTTTCCCTCAACAGACTAATGTTGACTACTATGATAAATTTTTTTGAGAGAGATAATTAACTGGAAGAGAAGAGATTATGCTCACATCTATAAAACTGTATTCACCAGTTAAATAACTCAGTGATCAGTTTTTCAAAAACTGAACATTCATAAAAATGCAAAAAACTGAAAACAACGATAGTAATATCTGTTCCCATTGCCTATAGACTTTCAAATCAAACTTTATGTTTCTATTAAAGAACCATGAATTTAAGTACCTTGTTTGGTTAGTGGAAAGCAACCAATTTCATGTTGTCTAGTCCTGAGTGCTGATCGAATCCTGGTGACAATTTTTGCAATCCAGACAACAAATTACGGGCTCATTATTACAGTTCACTTTAATGAAAGTCAGTTGGTTGGAAGCAGTCAGCAAGAAGCCTTGGATTCAGATTTCATGCTTGCTGACACTCGTCAGCAAGGTTCATGTCTTCCTGATGATTACTCCCAACTAAATAAGCTTCATTAAAGTACACCGCCTCCTAGCCTGCTGGCCAAATTGCAAAAACGATCGATAGAACTCGGTCAGCACTCAGGACCAGACAACATGAATTTGATTTCTCCTCAGCTGTCAGCCAGTGTATCTTACCCAGTCCTACAGGTCAATTGCGGCAAATATAGCTCAATGGTAACATGTAGCACTACAACATTGGGTGACATGGCTTATAATATCAGAAGCGACATGAATTCTTTCGAGGTCATTGATACGCCTTGCTGACGAATGTTAACAATCATGAAACCTAGGTACTCTTGCCCATTCTTAAAATATCTCTAACTTATCACCAAACAAGTTAACAACAAAATTACAAAAAACACCATAGTAGATGACGGTGACCTCTTGAGTTCACAACTGTTCATCACCTAACTACTTACAAGGATAGTTAGCAAGAACTGAAATTTTTTAATCTGGCTGAATAACCCTCCACCAACAAACCTACGGATGCATTTCTATTCGTCCGCCCCCATGCAACAACATGCCTACACAGTAGACAATAGCCTAAAAACAACTGGTATTTGTGTTTTGCTGCTTACCATACTGTTACTATTAACATTTCTTAATTGAGATGGTTATTAAATTTGAAGATATTGTATAAGGAGTAAACCTGTTGAAATATCACAGTGAAAATTCTATATATTAGAAAATTATTGTTTGGAATAAAATGATTATTCTTATTCTCATTAGGTAAACTAGAGAATTACTTGATGTCTATCCTAAAGAAGAACAGCTACCCACAAAACTTTATCACAAGATGCACACCGTACATGAAGAATATATCACAAATCACGACAAGATTACTGAGACCACTTGGAATTGGTGTAGCTCATAAATCAACAAATTCCCTCCAAACCACATTATGCAGACCAAAGGATGCGCTAACCAAAGAAGACACACCTAACATCATTTACAAAACCAACTGTAATAACTGCAGTCAACACTATATTGGATAAAGTGGTCACCCTCTTCACCTTCGTCTACATGAACACCAACTGGCCATTAAACGTCACACACGACATCTCATCACTCATTTCAATGCACGTGGATAATTATGGACACGAATTTAATTTCGACAATGTTTAAATTTTAGACAGAGAGGGGAAACACAAAGAGTATCAGAGAGTTCCTAGAAGCTTGGTATTTAGGTCAGTCAGTCAGTAATCAATAGATCTATAGACATAGTCTCAATCTACCCAACCAAAAGAAAAATGATAAACGACAGGAAGGTCAGAGGTGAAGCAGAGGAACCGTCAACAGGAAAATCGATGTAGTCAGTCTATGACACAACAATTAAAATAGACAACCAATCACAAACCAGTTGATCAGGGCAGGCCACTGAATCACTCACGGAGAGATATTGACAGCTCACTTCAAATTGAAGTTAGTGCTGATGATGTGTAGAAAGACTATGAAAGCTTCATGATTGAGCAACCCAGCTGAGAGAACACAATACAACCAAGACCATCCACCTGAGCTACAAATATTCTCCACCATTCCAAACTAGAAGTAATCTTGTCTCGCTATACCATATAAGAAAACTTAAAATCACATTGTGAATAGTTCTAAGATCGATATTAGTAACGGATATAGGGCTTAACGAAATGTCATCCTTGCTACTCAGTTTCAATGAGATAAAAGCAAATATATGAGATTACCGTGAATAATTCAAAAGAAGATAATGCAGATTGCAAAGATGGAGTTAAACAATTCAGTAAATTAAAAAGGGCTTCGACTTGGTAGAACAGTTAGAATTCTACAAACTCTACAAATAAAGAATTTTTTGAAATCAGCGACAACCTTGATTGGTGGCCTTCAAATAGCCTAACTGAATAAAATATAATGTGCAGAAATCGTTATATCAAAAGAAACATTTCAACAGAACTGATTATTTCTGGAAATGTTGACAAGTTACAGAACTCAAGGTGTTGCTACTAAAAGTTTAGACGCAGTGGATCAACGTGTATTATTAGTAAAGCTTTAAAACTGATCTATTCACACTTAAGATTTCTTCAGTTAACACTCCAATGGTAACTTGCTGACCACGGAACTTGAAGATCCTGGGATTAACCCTAGGTTGGTGTCATGAGTGCGCACCGATGAGGAGTCCCACCCTAGGACGAAACAGCTCTCCAGTATTTTTAGGTTTTCAATGATCCTCCAACTAACGTCAGTCTGTGATGAATACCACCTTGTAACCAATAAAACCTTACTAACCTCCAAAATGAAGCTTGAAATTCTTTTTTGTCAATGCAATGAACTGAAGTGATCAGTTTTAATTGAAGTATATTGTATTTGCATAAATTTTAGGAAAACGTCCTTATTCTAGACCATTGTACTTTTAGTAACAAGGTGAATTAGATGATTGTATCTTTACCCGATTTCTACACAATTCTACTGAAAGTAAACACACTACTCATTGCTTCAAAGATTGTTCACTAGACTACTGAGTGGTATATTTTTCAATCATATCATAAAACTCATAAATTGCCTGGTTACGTTATTGTTGATGAGTTCCAAGCAGAATGTAGTACATGTTTTAGAGTCAAAGATTGAGTAAGGCTGCGGTAGGGAAGACAAACCAGTCATTAGTGTTTGTGATTCTGTACTGACTAAAGCGTTGAGGATAATTTCCACCTTCGGAAAACTGAAGTAAGCTGAAGAAATCACTCAGAATAAACTAAGTGTATTCATACTGAAGAAGAGCTGGACTGTACATTTCAAGACCAACGAAAGTTGTGCATGTATTCATTTTTTATACCTTTCAAAAGATATAAAATATCCTGATAACTTTCAGTCACCTCTTCTCTTTCCTAATATATACTTCTTCATTTAATTCCTCTTGTCATGATGTTGCTTAGTATGGCATCTTGAAACACACACGTACTATAGCTTTCTATGGGAAAATGAGAATTTTCTGTGTTCTGTATGCATATGTTCTGAAGCGGAAACTGAAATGATAAAAACGTTTGGCTGTTATTTGAAGTCCCTCAATTAACGCATTTTAATTTGTGAAGATGATTCTTCATTAATAACTATATTTACTTTCTATTTAAGACCAAGAAGTGTACACAAATATACGATGCGGAACATGATTTCATGACGGATGTAATTGTAAAAAACTATATGAATGGGTGAAATATGCACACAGAACCGGGAAAATACACATTTCCATATAGAATGCGATAAAATCTACCAAGCACGATCACACGTTACCTTCCAGCCTCACCTATAAAATTAGTCGAAATAGATAGAGATTTCAATGGGGATTGATAGTGTAGATTTATATTTTTTATATAGTTTGTTTTTCCCTTGGGTTCCTAGTGGAACATAGAACTTCAGTAGCACACCTCAATTGCACTCTCTTCTCTGTAGTCTTCTCAACCTCGAACAACCACTCCCCACAAACTTTTATTTCTTCCTCACATCATCTCCTTCATGTCACCCTCACCTCAGACACCCAACTCATCGTTTACCATTTGGTTTCCAGTCAACGGTCTGGCCTTGTGCGCGATGAACCCAGTCGGCTTTCTCAGTGTGTGTCCAATCCAATCCATCTCCACTTTCTTCTGCATATTTGCTGGGTGATGGGTTGTTGGTTGGTTTGTTGCCTGCCACCAACAGTTCTCTGTTGCATATTCTTATTATTCTGGCCATCTGCTCATCTTCAGTATCGAGTGAGCATAGGTGACAGCTGTTGATGAATGTCTGTAGTTTCTTGGAAATCATTTTCGTGACTCACCAACTCTCTCAGTCATCAAATAGAAACACTGAATTTACATTGGTGCTGAGAATCCGGATGTTGTTCACGCTATATGCTGAGTGGAGTCAGGTGCAGTAGATCTCCACACTGATTTCACATCAATAAAGGAGGGCCTGTCTTACTGTCATTCCGATCCTGACTGCCTTGACATCCTCACCTGTGCCACCACCACCTGTAGTTGAAACGATGTTGGCTAGGCAGGTAGGTAGGTAGGTAGGTAGGTAGGTAGGTGGGTAGGTGAAAGAGACAACTTCCTGCTTTAGATTTCTCCCACTGATGGTGATTGCTGCTTGTTATTGATGCTGTTGTTGTTGGTTGGGCATCTTCATCACCCCCATCTTCTTTACATTCACCTAAAGTCCCGTCTTCTCTACATCGCTACTCCTATCAACTTGATGGCTTTTGCCTTCAGATCTTTGAGTTTGTGCCACAAGACATTAGATATAAGTTATCATCAGGGAAAATCAGATCTTCTCGTGGGGTCTTTTCATCGGTCAAGCCAGAGTATGCCCACCCTCTCACAACTCCTCACAATGGTCCAGTCGACCACAATCAGGAAGATGATCAGTGGTAGTAGGCAGGCGGCCTTGTCTTCCTCCTTCCTGTCTTCACTTCGCTTCAAACGCAACACTAAGCTTTCCATTGTGAACCACTTGTCATGTAGCATCATATAGCATAGCATATAGCGGTTGAATGAGGTTGATAAGGGTTTGTGGCACAAAAAGCGTAGTGTGGAAGCAGCTACCTGCCAAATTACTTATCGGTCGACGCTGTCACACGCCGGCATTCTCAGAATCGATGGAGTTGAGGTAGAGAGTTAACTGGCATTCTACTCCGTAGTGTGGTGTAGATTAGTAAACAGTTTTACACTTTTAATTGGGAAACGTTCTCAAAAACACATATTGGATTCAATGGATTTCGAACAAAAAATATGTTTACAATATTAGGTGTTAACCATTAATTGTTTTTCTCATATTTGCCTGTAGGATAAAACTATCAACAGACTTACATCACACATATCATCAATCGACTGACTAAACATTTTTACACCTTCTTGTAGTTCTGACTTAATAGTTGACCATAAATTCCATTTAGGATTGATTAAACTAATAAATAACTGTAAATTTATACTTTTTCGTTGAAATTGTCGAACATCTTCACGTTCAGAGTAGACAATCGGCTGATTTACGACAATTTGATCACTTGATAAAAAATCATTTTCCAACTGAACAAACTTATTTGTTAAATGAATAAATTGACTTGAGGAAATTTCTTTATTTGGTTGTTTGAATGAATAAAACCGGTATAAATATAACCACTACGATAAAGTAAATTAAAAACAAAAATGTGCATTTAACATTGAACATTACTAATAAAAAAAGGATGGAATAAACAATAATTTGATTTTACATGAGCATCACTATGACTCCAACAGTTATACAAATTAAAGTAATATTATACTGATTGATAAGAATGAGAGAGACGCAATTACTGAAATAAGAAAATAATTGAAGGTGAAATGGAGATTTGAATCACCTTCAATCATCACCACGTTTCAAAATCACGGGTGTAACAAACGTATTTACTCCTTTTACATGTTAACAGACGATAAGAATTAAAGCAACCTCCATCGCGGTACATTTTTTAAAGAACTATACGGTTCATTATTTTGGTATTTCTCAATGAATATAAAACCAAATAAATCGTTTTTACTAATGTTTCGCTATTTAATGCTGATACCTCTATCAAAAATATAGTAAACCAAAATTTACAATATTGAAGCATATATATATGATTATTTGATAAAGGTTACTCTGGATGGATGATTCTACGTTGCCAAATTATTAAACAAAGCTGATATCTATATGTTGTGTATTATGTGGTGTATGAATTAGAGACTGATATTTGTATGTACACGTGTTTTGATAGTTCTTATCATATCCATGTTGGTTGTGTCTGTATGTGTATGCATTCCATCATTCCTATCTAGAAACTTTTGATTCCCCTTCATATGAAGAGATTCTGCTATGAAACTTTCCTTATAATTTCTAAGGTTTTCTAAATGATTTCGATACTGTCAAAGTCAACTTTATCATCTGAAATTATTGCTTATAGAGTGTTTGAAGTATTTTCAAGCTTTTTCAACATAACTGGATCATTAAGGGGGTAGAGTAGAATCATTCTGGTGTTCACTTTTTCTAATTTTGATTTCACTTGAAGTTTGTCTTATGAATATTGCATCATAGTTTGATTATTTTATTTTATAAACATAATTAGGTCGTGAATTCAGAGGAATTTCGTTCTTCACATAGACTGTAGTGTTCTGTCGAATACTCTGTTATTGCATTTGTTGAGAATCCTCCTAATCTTATCCTAGATATGTGATCTATTTGAAACGACTGTTGTTGAGTACATTGCTATCGAACTTAGTGGTATTTTCTTTTTCGTGGGTGAATTTCACTGGATAATTACTCATTTTAAGTATCTTGCTCACACATTTAACTCCTTAGATATTTCATTTTCATCCGTTGTTAGAGTTTGCAGAGGCCTAGAGGAAAGAGATATCTTCATACTGGTAGGATATGATAAACTGCAATGTGAATATTTGTTCGAATCTGCTACTTTTCTGAAAATGATGATACCTAAATGTCCATTCTCTTTTCGCTTAACAACAAAATAAAGGCAATGTATTTCACTACTATCCATTTCTTCTTCTTAGCTGAACTTGGCACTAGGTGGTTTAGAGTTGGGACGCTCTAAGAATACCTGATATCAGTTACATTTCAAAACAATGGGTGTTTCATCGACACATACCAGTCAAATTATCGATTTTATTGAGCATCCGAAGACAGTTTCTTCAAATTTACTCATAAAAGGGTTTGCTTTTATGGGTAAAATAAGTGAACCCGTAAGCACCCTATTATTTTGTTTACATAATTTTCCTTTAAATATGAAGTATTTAGTCCGTAAACAAAATTTTATTGACTTGGGGATATCACCGGTATTCAGTAGACATCTTTCTGTCAATATTGTGTCTAGGTTTAATGAACTGGAAATAATACCTAGGCTTTCATTATTTGAAATGCTAATATTTAATGAACTGATATCATAGCTTGCCATAATTTCATCTTTCTCAATTTAAAATGAAAGAACTTTGAGCTTAAAGTCAAATGAGTCACTTATTGTGCATCCTAAGTATTTTATAGAGCTTTAAGTAGTGAAGTCAGATATTCAAATAGGTTGTACGTTAGTGTGTTGATAAAGCCCGTGATCAGTTTCAGTCGAATGTGGAGTTTATGAATTTTAAATAAACCGCAAAAATCTTGAGAGTGTAAGACTTATATTTGGGTCTGGACCAAATTGAGCTACCGATTTTAGGTTTTAGTTCTTGAAATAGTCTGTTAGTGTCCAGGTTTATTTTATTTAGTTTGATGGATCTAACCTTGTCACCAGTTAAAGAATGTAGTCTTTTGAACAAATGTTCACTTGCTTTTCCTTCACAATCTATTCTGTTCCTAATGACTGCTATATTCCCTTTGTCTCCTTTTGTTTTTATACTGTCCTCATCTTTCCTGAAACTTTCATATCCAGAAATTCCAGTTTGTTGCTGTCAGAGGGTTTATTTCTTTAGGTTGAGAGGATATGTGAAGCTTAGTGAGGCAAAATGTGTGCTTCATCATTAGGTAGTGATTTTATAGCTGGATTGATTACTGGTTCATCAACTGGCAGACATGGACATCATTTTATCCAACAATTTAACAAGGTGGAATTATGCGTTTTAGAAGAAAGAATATCAAGCAGTCATATATCTGTATAAATCCCTATTTAAAGAGTTTGTAGCTTTCTTCAATGAGTTTGCTAGTATATGCTAAAAAATTACTAACAACAGTTTCATTCAATCAAATAAACTTATAACAGTGAATAAAGGAAGATAAATTCTAAATAGCACATGGTCAATCTACTGATAAGACTTTCTAAGTTCACCGACAGACAAATGAACGTCTGGATCAGTTAGTTAGTCAATATCAACATGAGAACTAGTATTACTGCATAAAGGTACAAGATTCCAAACTTTATTTCAGTACATAAAGATACAAAGTGCTGATACGTAGGAAAAGAAAATAGGAAGGAAATGTAACCAGGACTCATACAAAGTAGGAAGAAGATAACAGAAAGTGAAGGAGGTGGCAAGGTTCTATATGACGGTTAGAATGGACATAAGGCAACGTAACAAATTAACTCACGTCTTTGCCTTTTGACAAATCTATGACGTATTGATTAACCCTAAAAGGGGACGGTCTTCATATCCGCGTAGCCTTCTTATTTTCTTCATCTTTAATAAACATGTCTCACAGCTGTAAAAGTTTTCAGCGATATGCTACATAGTACATTCAAGCCTTAGTAGACAATCAGATATCTCAATGGTATCGTAAATGGCGTAATTTGACAAAAGACAATCAAGCCCTTCGTAAGCGTGCCAATATTTTGTCAATCCCTAACCACCACAACTGATTTGGTTCTCCAAGTCAATGAAGTAATTAATCCATGCAACCACTTCTCTCTCTCATTGCCAAACAACTTGTTGAAGTATACCAGTTCTGAAGTATGTAGGCAGACCAAACGATGTAAGCTGAAAAACTTGAATTGAAGCAATATTGAAACCAGGTACCTATAAGTTACTGACTCCTATAAAACTTTTTACGTCTAAATTAAAATTAAAAACTAATTGGTGGTTGTATCATTTAACACAGTTAGAGAGATGCCATACACGTGACTCAGTGATAATTCTTTAAAATTTTATTGAAATTGAAGTTTTCTTTCAACTGCATATATGAACCCGTTCTAAAAATTTATTAATTTATTAATTTTTAAGATATTACTCATTGCGGACTGATATCAGTTGGAGAAACAGTGAAAACTTTGAAGCACTAGATAGCTGTATCGTCCTAGTACAAGACTCCTCAGCTGTACGCATCCACAATCCCACCAGGGATCAAACCCATGACTTTTACCTTTCATGAAGAACACGTTGACCATTGAACCAGTGGATCAAAGTTCAATGGTCTACAGTTTACTACCTCTTAATTTATTGACTAACTGAAAAATAAATAAATTAATTAATTAATCTATCAATATACATACATGAACTTGTATTGACTTGATATCTGAAAGTATTCTAATAATTCGATTTATTTTTTTTAATGAATACCGTGCAGCTTTTGTACAATCATCATTGACTAACGATGATGAAGATAATGATTTCACCTTGATTGGTTTTATTAATTCTAAGTGTCCAGATTGTAGTATATTTTCTATCTTAACTGATATATTGTATAATTGTTCAGTTAAACTGCTCATATTTAAAAATATCCATGGAAGTTGCATATCAAATTCCAGATGATTACTATCTGACAAACTTTTTTCTGAAATAGTCTATGACATAAAAAGAAAAATTAAAGCACTATCTTATAATTCATAATGAAGTACTATATACGAAATGATATTGAAGAGAAGAATAACTATACAAAGCCAAATTATAAAAATCAGAATAATTATCACTTAATTTAAAATTTAGTTAATAGCAGAATACCTTTCATCACATATAGAAATTGACTAGAGACCTACTGATTGAACTAGACCCTCAATTTCTAACCAACTGGCTATTGATTTGAACCCCACCCTATCTACGGAGCTTAAGACAACTAGACTATATCAATAACCCTTATACAATAGGCTTGACGCCTTGATTACTGCTTGGACATCCACGTGGCCGCTAAGTATATTACAATTTTTTGATCTGAATTAATGAGAACTGTTGTTTAATCCTAGTTTGTTAACAAGTTTAAAAACAAAGTCGGCAAAAATTTCTTTCTTTTACATGAATTTATTATTAAAACCCCATTTTTATATAAATTTCAGACATCATTTACTTGTCTGTGAAGTTATAGCTCTAATCATTCTCCCTTAGTGTTATTGCTTGCATTATACCGTCGTTGATTGGACCGAATTAATCGGTCTCTATTGGTATATGGGCTCCTGTACGGATGCCTCGATATACATGTGCGCTAGTTATAGTATGCAGTCCCAAATAGAACGGAATGAGCATCCTGGATTTCACTGCTAGCCACTATCCATCACTACCATTTTCCTTGATTCCTATTTATTCGGGGTCGGTAGTAGGTACTCATAACTAAGAAGGCTTAAAGTAGCATAAAATAGCTCTAAATTGTTCTTAAGTTTTTCATCGCTCTCTAAATGTTAGTTAGCTACAATGAAAACCCGAAGTTGTTATCTGTCATAGACTAACATCAGCCAATGATTTATGTCTAATGTTTTGTCACACAAACTGGAAGATTTACAGGCGAAAAACCAACAAGTTGACAGAAGTGGCAGGGCAGCAAAGACGGGACTTCCTTCGGGTGAACGATGAGAAGACAAAGTTGATGAAGATACCCAACTAACAACAGCATCAACAACAAGCACCAATCACCATCAGTGGGAGAAATCTAAAGCAGGAAGTTGTCTCTTCCACGTACCAGCCTAGGCAGCATCATTTTAACTACAGGTGGCGGTGGCACAGGTGAGGATGTCAAAACCAGGACCAAAAAAGCAAGACAGGCTTTCATTAATCTGAAATCAGTATGGAGATCTGCCTTCACTTCACTGCAATCCACTCAACATATAGCGTGAACAACATCCGGATTTTCAACACTAATATCAGTCAAGTAAGTCAGTGCTTCCATGTTACGGTTGAGAGACTTGACGCGTCACGGAAATCATTTCCAACAAACTACAGACATTCATCAACAGCTACCGCCTACTCTCACTCGATACTGACACTGAAGATCAGATGGCGAGAATAACAAGAATAAGTAACAAGGAAGTCACTCTGGTAACGAACCAACCAAGAACATATCACCCAACAAATATGCAGAATAAGGTATTGGAGATGGATTGGATTGGCCTACACTGAGAAGACCGATCGGGGACATTACGCGACAGGCCAGACCCTCGAGTGGAAGCCGAATGGGAAACGACGAGTTGGGCATCCCAGCTGAGCGTGACATGGAGGAGGTTGTATGAGGAAGCAATGTAAGTTTGTGGGTAGTAGTGGAGTCAGGTTGAAAAGACTGGAGAGAAGAGAGTGAAATGAAGACGTGCTACTGAATCCCTATTTCCCACTAGGAACCCGAGGGACAAATAATAATAATAACAGCTGGAGAGCCACTGAAAATGTGGAAGACTGGGTAGGTGTTTTGTTCCCGTATTAGAGGTATGGACGATAGTTTTTCTACATTGCTAACTGATGGAAATAGGAAAATGTAGGCTACTGGATCCCAAACATGTGGCTCAGTGGTAAGGCGCTGGCTAGGGAACCTGAACGTCCTCTGTTCGATCCCGACATAATCACTGGCGCGAGCCATTTAGGAAATTTACACTGGGACGGACGAGCTGTCCAGTGCCTCCAGATTCTTCGACTGATGTCAGTCAGTGATGAATATAAGCATGGAGTCGATAAATCCCCACAAACCTCCAGAAATGACAAACGGCTTTGATGTCATTGAGACTTTATAAACCAGAAACCTACGGTCTTGCTAGTAGTCCCTATCAGGGACTACCGAATTTGCAGTATACAATTTTCTTTGTAACTTTCTCCACAAAACAACTTAAATTAGTGGTACCAATAGGCTGTTTTATTGTCACGCTGTCTCGTATATCAATAAAAAACAAACAAGACCAGTCAGAAGCTTGATACAAACAAACTTATTGGACACTGAACATAAGGTCAGTGTAAATAAGACCTTCATATCTGTGTTGCATCATACTCGGTATTAACACTATTTTATGAAAAGCTTTCCTGTATCCGAAGAGAAGTTTAATTGGATTAAACTAATGAACAAAGTTTACTACCCTGAGAATATGAAGCTACCTGTGTGCAACTTTCGAAGTCATGCAAAGTGGCATTTTTCGCGCAATTTCTCAAAGAAATAAAGTTGACATATTTTTGATAAGTACTTTCCCGGATGATATCATCTAGGCTGAACACTGGAATCAACTAGTTGTGGACGAGTACAATGACCAAATGTCAGGTAAAACACACACTGATCAGCGAACCAAAATCATACAGAATCAATTATTCGCCCCCCTCCCCCTTCCACCAGTTTGATAAGAATTCTCCAAACCAACAATAAACGAAGATGTAGCAATTTCGCAAAGAACACCGTATAAGAACATTGATGCCCTTTATTGAAAATACTTACAAGCATACTACTGTACTCTCACTAAAATTTTCGTTTCGCCTGGACCAATTGTGGTAAGACCAAAAATAACCAACAAGCCAATAAATAAACAGGAAAGAAACACTAATAGCAGTGAAAGGATCAGTCTGGAGATCGTTCGAACACAATTCATCATATCACGCAGTAACCTAAGGACTTCTGCGTAGAACACTGACACGACTCAAGTTTTCACCGGAAGTATTATGATTCAAACATGTTTCACTGATTGTCATAACATACGACACACTACCTAACTAAATGGTGAATTCCATTCTCTTTCGACTATTCTGGGTTGGACAATCATTTAATATCACGAAATCGTAGATGTCATGTCTGACTGACAGTTTAGAACACATGTGTCAACTAGATCACCAGGTTACATCACCCCAACATTATCAACACCAAAATAACATCTATGTCACTATGAAGTAAGTAAAATCTCGATGGTACACACTACTTTTGTCTAATAAAGTGTTTTTCAACATACTACTCAAATAAGACTCAATTAGAAGTCATTGTCATGCTTCTAGTTGATTGAACCTTCTACAAATAACAAACTTTTAACTTATTCTTAATAAAAAAGTTTAGAAATGATAAAATTTTATCATGTTCCAAAGTGAAACTAAAAAGAAAAGTATGCTATAGTATTTAATAAAAATATGTGTTACACCTATTTCATTACAAAGTAAAAATATTTAAAAACAATTTTAATTATTTTACTTAAGAGTTACACTATACTACCTGGTTCAATTGTTCAATATATTTGTCATGTAGTAAAGAATGAACAGCTTTCATCATATTGGGATATGAATTTATTGAAATAAAATGAACATTGAGTGATAACCATTGACTTTCAAGTGTTATATACAACTCTCGAATTGATTTCAAGTATTGAAATACTCTCCAGATTTCTTCTAAATTTTGTTTTCTTTTCAAAAGATTAATATCAGGATTTTTCATGAGATCACCAATTGGACAATTTTCCCATTTAACAGATAATGAAATATTCAAAAGACTTGAACATTTATTCCAGTAGTCTGATGATGAATGCTGCAGAATAAATTCAACAAAAAATAGTTTCGCATAGTGTTCTAGTTTTGTAAAAACTTCATCAGGAGCGTGAAAATAGCCACAGCTTATACCTGAAGAGCAAAACGTATGTACCAGTTTCTTCGATTATGTCAAACACACGCTATGCTGGAAAAATATGGTTCTTATGTTGACAGCCTTACCCGGATCTGCCTTTTGGTCGGAAACTTTAGTAGCCAATTAGTGTAATTAGTTCACTCCTACAAGAGATCAATCGCAGCCCGAATGCCTCAGTGATAACGTCTCCAACTGTAACACTAGATTGTGTCTTCCTCACAGGGGACAAGAGCGATACCTGCAGAATTACCGTTGAAAACAAGGGAACACTAAACAGCGGTTTCTTCACAGTATGAAGAAACTCAGCAGTACATAACCGACTCCATAAAAGGTCGGCCCGATGACCCTAGTGTAGTCGTGACTGAGCACTGCTTAGGAGTTTCAAAATAACACACAGCAGCTATTTAATGCTCCACGGTTTTCAATGGTTCTCTAACTGGTGTCACTCCATGATGAACACTACCTTGAAACGATAATACGGAATAGAAAGTGGTAATTTATCATGAATAATCATTATTACAAAGTCTGAATAAAAGGAACCCCATGTAAAGGTTTTCCGTACTAACTGACGATATATTTTGATAATTATTCATAGAAATCCAAATATTCTACTGTAGAAGATGCATAATACTCATCAAAATGTTCAACAAACAAAAATCTTGTTCCGATTTTTTAAACGCAGTAGATGCGAACTGCTGAGGAGTTCCATCCACCTACGAAAGAGCTGCCCAATGCTTCCAGGTCGGAAGCGAAGCAGATATCAACTGAAAATCTTGGTGGATAGTGGTAATACATAGCAATTTGATCGAAGTAGGGAACTGTAGACTACTGAACTCTGACCCAGTATCTCAATGGTTAACGCTTTTGTCGTGAAAAAACTGTAGGTCGTGAATTCGATCTTTGAAGAGGTCGTGATTGCGTACTCCTGGGGAGCCCCACTTTAGAATGAAGTAGCTATCCACTGCTCCCGGTTTTTCAATGTTTCACCAACTGATGTCAAACCGTGGTGAATACAACCTTTAAAATAGAATCCCCTTAAACCTAAGTGGAAACTGGAGTTATTCTAAGCATACATATTCATCATACACTGCTCTCAATTTCAAACACTATAATTAGATAAGATATAGTTTTTAGTTGTGTAGTTCCCAGTATGTTTGAAATAAAACAATTTCAACGTTTCACAGGGAAGTTTGGTTCAAAGCAGAATGTCAAACTTTGACTCAGTCCCCAATATTTACAAAATTATTCTATCAAATCTTCACCATTTATTATTATTTTTTTTCTTTAGGTTCCTAGTAGAAAATAGGGATTCAGTAGCACATCTTTATTGCACTCTCTTCTCTCCAGTCTTTTCAACCTGGCTCCACTACTGCTCACATGCTTTCATTTCTTCCTCACACAATCTCCTCCATGTCACCCTCGTCTCGGAAGCCTAACTCCTTTTTTCCCCTTTGGATTCCACTCGAATGGCTGGCGCGTGATGTCTCCGAATAGTCCTCCCAGTGTATACCCAATCCAATCCATCTCCAATACCTTATTCTGCATATTTGTTGGGTGATATGTTCTTGGTTGGTTCGTTACCAGAGTGACTTCCTTGTTACTTATTCTTGTTATTCTCGCCATCTGATCTTCAGTGTCAGTATCGAGTGAGAGTAGGCGGTAGCTGTTGATGAATGTCTGTAGTTTGTTGGAAATGATTTCCGTGACGCGTCAAGTCTCTCAACCGTAACATGGAAGCACTGACTTACTTGACTGACATTAGTGTTGGAAATCCGGATCTCGTTCATGCTTTATGCTGAGTGCAGTAGATCTGTACACTGATTTCAGATTAATGAAAGCCTGTCCTGCTTTTTTGATCCTGGTTTTGACATCCTCACCTGTGCCATCACCACCTGTAATTAAAACTATGCTGTCTGAGCAGGTGAAAGAGACTACTTTGTTTAGGTTTTTCCCGTTGATTGTGATTGGAGCCTGTTGTTGATGCTGTTGTTAGTTCGGTATCTTCATTACCTCCGTCTTCTCTACATTAATTCGAAGTCCTTCTTCTGTCTACTTGTTAGTTTTCGCTTATAGATCTTCAAGTTTGTGCGATATTAAAAATAAATCATCGGCGAAATCCTCGCCTGGTTAACTAGTTCACTAGTTACTAGCCGATCCTTAACCTGGGTAAAGAGGGAAAGTTGGGCGTAGGGCTACCAACCCTACCCCGTAAAACCAATCAAATCGCTTAAGAAATTTCTAAACAGTCTTGACCATATTTCATATAAGTTGCTAATGTTAGATTTTACAAATCAACTTGAAATAATAACAATCAAGTGGTAAACAGTTAGATTAAAATCTCCAAAAATGATAGCAAAAGCTTAATTCCTTTTTAATAGATCCACTAGGAATAATTTACAAAAACGATTCATTCAACTATAACTAACCAACAATTCAGTATCTGAGATATATTTTAAAATTCCCAGAATCTTCTTCATTCTTTTTAACCATTTAGAGTTAAATTGAACAACTATATCATTGTTTGACAAACTGTTACATATTAAAACAAGTTTCTCATGTTTCTCATTGGTTGTCGTCAAGCAAATCTACAAATTAATACAATTTATGGATATACAGAATATGTAAATATATTCAGTAAAACAAAATGAAAAACTCATGTTAAGATATATAATCTAAACGTCTTCTGTAAATAGAAACTAATAAACCGATTCGAACGACTAGTAATGATGAATAGTGGACGCATATTTCAACCATCAACTGGACACCGGTAGAGACCGATCAGTTTGCTGCAATCAATAATGGGAATTTTCAAGCAATGACATAACAACTATATCTCTAGCATAAGGAGTGGCTACTGTGATTCACTGGCCTGGTCTTTTGAAGTAAATGATCCTGGGGTTGAGCCTTAGTGAGGTCAACGTCACTCACTGAAAGGCAGACATTACCAGTTGATGAGTCCAAAATAGGATAAGTTGCGCGTCCTGGATTCCCACCCACCGTTAGCAACTATCCATCATTACTGTCAAACTGAAACTATAGACAATATGAAAACAACCACATAGGAACCCATAAGCCGCTGGAAACCAATCAATGACAGGAAATTAAAAGTAATGACATAATGTGAACAAAGTTAACACACCACTTATAGCTACATTGTTAACAAACAATTAGGCATCTTCTCAATATCTTGAACAAATATTTCATTCTTGATGGCAGACTTATAGAACTGAAAACAATTCTGAGGGATAAGTCTGAATCTAAACATAACTTTAAGGTAAAAAGTGGATTTGTTGAATACATACATCGTTTTTATTTGTTTATCTATTTAGGAGATCAAATCAGTTCTGATGTACTAATTCATCAATAAAACACTTTGCTTTATCTAGAAATCAATAATGACTACTGATAATGTAGAATGGTTTTTACATCACAGTGAATTTAATAAATGACTGGGGAAAAAACTGAGTTCAAAGTCAATATCTTTGGCAATCTATCTCAACAGACATTTCTGTAATCTAAGTGATCTCATTGGTCAGTTTTATATGTGGTCAGTCGACTCTAGATCATTTATTTAACCAACTACCTACTGGACTTTCATTTCAGTTTAACATAAGAGTGTAATATTTATTTTTGTGACTAGGACACTCGTTTCGTCCTATTTGGGACCCGTCAGCTGGATGTACCTGCATCCTATTGCGGAGTGTTGTTCCGACTGAGACTCCAACTCAGTGACAACGCTTTAAACACCAACGTGTTTTTCACAAGACCACTGGGGCACTATAGCCACCTCTTTTGCAGCGAGTAGCAGTCGTTGCTTTGATACTTCTCATTTGCTGTTTGCTATACAGAGCTGAACTGCAGGTACATCCAGTTGACGAGTCACAAATAGGACAAAACACACGTCCAGCATTCCACTGCTGGTCACCAAGATGAATATAACATAGTGAGTATCGAGGCGTTCGCATAGGGGCTTATCTGCCAACCAAGGTCAAAAAATTCAACCCTGTATAGCAACAGAAAATGATAAGTATCAAAACAAACACAGACTAAAAATGATTTGACCAACAGATCATTCTCAAAGGCACAAGTAGGCCGTTATCTTTTGTAACCCCGTTACTAGTAGTCGCTTCAAATTCATTCAATTAATTTCATATCATTATTCACGTCTAAATTCACTTTATCAATACAATGGTCAACAGACCGCATTCCGATAGTTAAAGTGCAATGTATGGCTAAGAAAGCGAAATTCCTTCGTTTTCCTTTTAATGAGGTCAACGATACGAACTAATACAGCTGTTCCACTACTTCCCTTTTAACAGCTCACTTCTCAATAAAAATATCTGACTTTGAGCTGCTAGTTTCGCAGTTGGTCTTATAATTTGTTAACTTGAAGATAGTTTGAAAAGATTGTTTAGAACAAAACCCTCTTGCTTTAAACTGTTCATAAACATTGTAATGATTAGTGTCTCTGTTTTATAGTGTTAAAACAAAAAAATCTAGAAGTTATGATAGGCGAATTCCGTATCATGTAGTATTGTTTTTCATCACAACTTTTGAACAGCTTTACAAGTTGGTTTCATAGTCCCATTACCAAAATGTTTCATAGAGGAGTATTGTGTAGTAAGCCCAAGTTTTGTAATACCTACGGGCTCAAGTATACAGGGTTTCATTTTTACTAAATATAAAAGTCCAGCTGCACAAGACACAAGTTTCTTTTCAATTTCTAAGCAACCATTTAAGTTCCCTCAACGCGGCATTCTCACTTTATGGATACAAGATAACACTAAAACTATGCCCATGGCACAAGAAGTGACTAGCGTGGCTCGGTAGCCTGGTGTTTAAAGCTCTAACGTTTGAAGCGACCGGTCCCGAGTTACAGTCCCAGTGGGGGCAACACTTCGTGGGAGGCAGGTGCACCCAGTTCACGAAACGCGCGTTCTGGATTCCACTGCTAACCACTATCAGTCATTAACTAAAGGTCCAGTTTGATCTGATGAACAACCCAAAGGTAGATAGTGAAAAGGTCTAATATGTCATCCAGTTCACTTTCTGGAAAACAACATCAATTATATGATGTTGATTACCAACGAAGTCTTTTGAGGTATACACAAAGCTCATTTGCTATTAACTAGTGTGAGGTGATTCTAATGCTGACGTCCCAGTGCTGAAAAATATCAAATTCCTTACAAAGAACATTCTCGGAAACAATGTTGAGAATAGGATTCTCTTGTCACCCAATGATTTCTAACAATTCAACTTGTAAAAGTTCATATCTGACCACTTCTATATACGTATATCAATTCACCTGCTAGTGCAGAGCCAGGTATATTGGTCGTCATTCAAAAAGGTTAAAAAGTACTACCACAACTGGTTACAAAGAGGCAACATACATCGATAAGGAGCTCAGTAAATGGACACATGCTGAACAATGGCCACTCTCACTGAAGGACATTCTCGATAACTTATAAAAATGAAAAAAACCTAAAAAGGATATATGCTTGATATACTCTGCATCAGTGAAACTCGTACCATCTTTATGAATAAAACTGAAATTTACATGTAAAACAAGATTGTTTAACACCCTCTGCATTCAGAGTTTCAACCTTCAGTCCTTCAAATAACTTATTTCTTTACACAGATAAACACTCAGATGGTTTCCTATTCCGTGTTGTTTCACATATTCCTGAAATGATCACCTCCATGTCACCCTCGCCTAGCACGCCCAACTCATCGTTTCCCATTCAGCTTCCACTCGAGCGCCTCACCTGGCCTGACACGTGATATCCCCAATCCGTCTCCTCAGTCTATGCCCAATCCAATCCAATCCATCTCCAATTTATTCTACATATTTGCTGGGTGATATGTTCTGGGTTGGTTGGTTCGTTGCCAGCCACCTACAGTTCCTTGTTACTTATTCTTAACATTCTCGCAATCTGATCTTCAGCAACAGGCGTAGGTGGTAGCTGTTGATGAATGTCTGTAGTTTGTTGGAAATGGTTTCCGTGACGCGTCAAGTCTCTCAACCATAACATGGAAGCACTGACTTACTTGACTCACATTGGTGTTGAAAATCCGGATGCTGTTCACGATTTATGCTGAGTGGATTGCAGTGAAGTGAAGGCAGATCTCCACAGTGATTTCACATCAATAAAGGAGGGCCTGTCTTACTGTCATTCCGATCCTGACTGCTTTGACATCCTCACCTGTGCCACCACCACCTGTAGTTGAAACGATGCTGCCTAGGCAGGTAGTTAGGTAGGTAGGTAGGTAGGTGAAAGAGACAACTTCCTGCTTTAGATTTCTCCCACTGATGGTGATTGCTGCTTGTTGTTGATGCTGTTGTTGTTGGTTGGGCATCTTCATCACCTCCATGTTCTTCACATTCACCTAAAGTCCCGTCTTATCTACATCTCCTCTCCTATCAACTTGATGGCTTTTGCCTTCAGATCTTTGAGTTTGTGCCACAAGACACTAGACATTAGTTATCATCAGGGAAAACCAGATCTTCTCGTGGGGTCTTTCCATCGGTCAAGCCAGAGTGTGCCCATCCTCTCACAACTCCTCACAATGGTCCAGTCGACCACAATCAGGAAGATGATCAGTGGTAGTAGACAGGCAGCCTTGTCTTACTCCTTCCTGTCTTCACTTCGCTTCAAACGCAACACTAAGCTTTCCATTGTGAACCACTTGTCATGTAGCATCATATAGCATAGCACATAGCGGTTGAATGAGGTTGATAAGAGTTTGTGGCACAAAAAGCGTAGTGTGGAAGCAGCTACCTGCCAAATTACTTATCGGTCGACGCTGTCGAACGCCGCCCTTCTCAGAATCCATGGAGTTGAGGTGGAGAGTTGACTGTCATTCTATGCTCTGTTCTGTGATGATGATGATGAGTAGCGTTGCAATTTGACCGACACATGATTTGTTTTTCCTCAAACCAGCCAGCCAGCCTGTTCCGGTCGTGATTTTGAGTGCAGTGCACCTCTTAGTCTCTCCAGGATGATGCTGCCTAATATTTTGCTTGAGATGGATGGCAGCATGATTACTCACCAGTTCCCGCAAACACTCACGCCTCTCACCTTAGGAAGTTTGACAAGGTAACCCTTCTCACAATCATCAATCAGCAGGTTCCTGTCATTCATCCAATCACTCCTTAGAAACCTTGTGCAGTAGTGGTGTCAGCATATCCGCTGTTGTCTCTGCATCTGATTTCAGTGCTTCTGGAGGTATTCCATCTGGTCATACTGCTTTCCCGAATCTCAACAACTTTATGGCATTCAGGACTTCACTTCTGGTTTTGTCGGAGTGCCTGTGTTCACTGGTGGTTCTGTGACTGGGTTGCTGATGGTATTTCTGGACGAGTTGCAGGTGGTTGTAGTGGTGGTCGATTCAAGAGTTTTTTGAAGTGGTCAGCCCATTGTTTCTTTCGTTTTTCTTTTCTGTGGGTAATTAGCTTTCCTTCACTATCGTTCATTGGTTTCATTTGCGTTGGTCTCTTCCTGGATAATATGTCAAGGATAAACGCAAGTAAAATGGTGTACGATACGAATCAATGGATACCTCACAGCTAATTAAACATGACGACGATAGTCAAACGACAGAATTATAAAATATCTGAGCCAATGAGACAAGTGAATTTTGTATATCATACAAGTGAATGCAAACTACTTACTTCGCCTACTGTTGATTTATATAATTCTTGTTCATATTCCTTCAGTTTTTTGTTTAATTGCCATGCAGCATATCTACAGTTGACTTTTTTCATTTCACTATCCATCAGCATTAAATCTTCATTATTTTCATTCAAGTATTTATTTAACACTTTCATCTTTGTAAAATTAGTTTTGTCTTCTCCAATATGAACCTTATCAAGTCTGGTGGTATTCATTACTTTAGGTAGTGAAAGAGACAGATTCATCTTCTCAATAGAATTCCCTTTCTCCAATTCCTTTTCATATTGTTCACAATTTTGAACAGTTCTATATTGTCTGACAAGCTGATGAACGGAAGTTTCCAATTTTATCAAATGAGAATATGGCTATGAACAAAAGAATAAACGTTAATTAAATTGACAAATTAAAAGAATGTTGATGGAGTTGTATTCTCTGAGCTAGACAATATCATCAGTACGAAACTTCGGTAAGGAGTGAACTATAAGGTTCTCTGTGATATCTAGTTAGTAGTTTGTCCTGATAACTGTGTGGTGGTTTTTGTCAGGGTTTTGTCACTGTCTTCATTTTGATTGGTTGGCACTATTACCTGAAATCTGATCTTGTTTTTGGTTTCTTATTGGTTGTTAGATTTCTTCAATGTCAGTAAGTCTGTTAAATAAAAATGTCAACTTTTATCAACTCATAAATATAGCCTTGATTGTACATGATGCAAAAGACTTATCACATATAGGCTTCTTTGTGTCATCTTTGGAATTGTATCATTTATCTATTATAGTTTACGCAATCTTCATATTAAATCCGGAACTGTGCTAGAATCTTGCTTAATAGTAAAATATAGATTTTCGCTTAACAAATAATTCCAGAGCTATTAGCTTTAAACAAGTTCAACCCCGTCATGTATACTGGTAGGAGGAAAAAATTGGATTGCTCAAAAATTGAATCCTTAACTCGGCTTTTCTACTAAGCCTAACTCACTTCTTATCCCAACACAGCCATGAAATAAAGGATGCAATGTAAGATGAAAAACATTTAAAAATTCATGCATGAAGTAATCAACAACACTTGTGTTATGACTAATAACACCACTATATTTTTCAAGCAAACATCTAATAGAAGACATTAGAATACTTAACCCTGTTCGTGAAAAACCAATCTCCTTGAATCGTGCATAGAAGAAAGGCAGCTCAATTTGTCACAATTCCAAATAGCACAAGGAAATTAGGTGACTAAGCTGAAAAACTTGAGCACTTGCGATACAGTGTAGTTCCAAATTATATTATTTAAAGTGATGCATATAACTAAGTTACGAAGCCTCATTTACAGGATGACATTTTGAGTACAATTTATTCTTCGAAATCACGTACGACATGATATAACTACGAGAAATAAATTCTACTTAAACTTTCCTTATATAGTAAGTAATATTGCATCACAGCGTTTTATCTCAAATAAAGTAATCTAATTTAACGGTTGAAAGAAAAATAGAACCATATTAGATTAAACACATGGAAATTACTGCTTGCAGTACCCATTGGTCACATAAAAATTGAAAGATGAATCGTCTAGACTGGTTCTTTCCCGTTTTAGGTATCAGTTTGACAGCTCCTATGAAAACAATTGCATCAGCTATTGCTCGATGGAGACATCAAAATTCATTCTCATGGGTGACATGAATGCCAAACTGGGAGGAGACAACACAGGAAGAGAACTCATCATTGGCCGAGAAGTACTCGGTCAAATGATGAATGGGAATGGAGAAGTGTTTGCAGACTTCTGTGAGTTCAACGATTTGGTGATTGGAGGCGGGACAGTGTGTACAAACACTTTTAAGGATATTCACAAGGCAGTGAGAGACATGGATTTGATTTCACCAGATTTCACCAGGGTACACTACACTAAAAATCAGATCGACTTGATCTGAATATGAAGAAGGTGGAGATTCAGTCAGTCTACTGGACACAAGATCAGATGGAGAGGGGGAGCAGATGTAGGTTCACACCACTCACACCACATGGAAGCTGATGGACGAGGGAGGCTAAGGTGGTGAAGCAGAAAGAAGATGAACCAATGCAAGGGTGCACAACGGAAAGAGGAACTGAACACAACACATATAACACTACACTGGACAAATGAGTGAAGGGGAGTGAGCTGAAAGACAAAAGACACTTGTTCGTCACACTTGGAAGTGAAGCAGAACAGGCTGCAAGTAGAAGAGACAGACACCTGACAACATTATATCAAATAACCAGGTCACCATGTGGGAGGGGAGAGACCAACGCAGATGAAACCAATGAAAGATATTGAAGGAAAGCTAATTACCCACAGAAAAGAAAAACGAAAGAAACTATAGGCTGACCACTTCAAAAAACTCTTGAATCGACCACCACTACAACCACCTGCAACTCGTCCAGAAATACCATCAGCAACCCAGTCACAGAACCACCAGTGAACACAGGCACTCCGACAAAACCAGAAGTGAAGTCCTGAATGCCATAAAGTTGTTGAGATTCGGGAAAGCAGTATGACCAGATGGAATACCTCCAGAAGCACTGAAATCAGATGCAGAGACAACAGCGGATATGCTGACACCACTACTGCACAAGGTTTCTAAGGAGTGATTGGATGAATGACAGGAACCTGCTGATTGATGATTGTGAGAAGGGTTACCTTGTCAAACTTCCTAAGGTGAGAGGCGTGAGTGTTTGCGGGAACTGGTGAGTAATCATGCTGCCATCCATCTCAAGCAAAATATTAGGCAGCATCATCCTGGAGAGACTAAGAGGTGCACTGCACTCAAAATCACGACCGGAACAGGCTGGCTGGCTGGTTTGAGGAAAAACAAATCATGTGTCGGTCAAATTGCAACGCTACTCATCATCATCATCACAGAACAGAGCATAGAATGACAGTCAACTCTCCACCTCAACTCCATGATTCTGAGAAGGGCGGCGTTCGACAGCGTCGACCGATAAGTAATTTGGCAGGTAGCTGCTTCCACACTACGCTTTTTGTGCCACAAACTCTTATCAACCTCATTCAACCGCTATGTGCTATGCTATATGATGCTACATGACAAGTGGTTCACAATGGAAAGCTTAGTGTTGCGTTTGAAGCGAAGTGAAGACAGGAAGGAGTAAGACAAGGCTGCCTGTCTACTACCACTGATCATCTTCCTGATTGTGGTCGACTGGACCATTGTGAGGAGTTGTGAGAGGATGGGCACACTCTGGCTTGACCGATGGAAAGACCCCACGAGAAGATCTGGTTTTCCCTGATGATAACTAATGTCTAGTGTCTTGTGGCACAAACTCAAAGATCTGAAGGCAAAAGCCATCAAGTTGATAGGAGAGGAGATGTAGATAAGACGGGACTTTAGGTGAATGTGAAGAACATGGAGGTGATGAAGATGCCCAACCAACAACAACAGCATCAACAACAAGCAGCAATCACCATCAGTGGGAGAAATCTAAAGCAGGAAGTTGTCTCTTTCACCTACCTACCTACCTACCTAACTACCTGCCTAGGCAGCATCGTTTCAACTACAGGTGGTGGTGGCACAGGTGAGGATGTCAAAGCAGTCAGGATCGGAATGACAGTAAGACAGGCCCTCCTTTATTGATGTGAAATCACTGTGGAGATCTGCCTTCACTTCACTGCAATCCACTCAGCATAAATCGTGAACAGCATCCGGATTTTCAACACCAATGTGAGTCAAGTAAGTCAGTGCTTCCATGTTATGGTTGAGAGACTTGACGCGTCACGGAAACCATTTCCAACAAACTACAGACATTCATCAACAGCTACCACCTACGCCTGTTGCTGAAGATCAGATTGCGAGAATGTTAAGAATAAGTAACAAGGAACTGTAGGTGGCTGGCAACGAACCAACCAACCCAGAACATATCACCCAGCAAATATGTAGAATAAATTGGAGATGGATTGGATTGGATTGGGCATAGACTGAGGAGACGGATTGGGATATCACGTGTCAGGCCAGGTGAGGCGCTCGAGTGGAAGCTGAATGGGAAACGATGAGTTGGGCGTGCTAGGCGAGGGTGACATGGAGGAGATCATGTGAGGCATAATTATAAGTTTGTGGGCAGTGGTTTTTCGAGGTTTTAAATACTGTAGAGAAGGGAGTGCAATGGAGATATGATTTACTGAATGCCTATTTTCCACTTAGAACCCAAGGGACGAGTGTTTATATTAAATTATTATTTATGCTAGAATCGTCAACTGATGAATAATACTATATGTCAATGTGTTATATATCAAATAAACGAATTAAATATGGTGTTTGATTTCAAGATCACGTATTAGCTCAGAAAATGCTTCTAGATATGAATGTGTATGTAAACATAACGAACTTTACATACTACTAATTTAACCCACTTTACACTAGTCAGACTTACTTCTTTCATATCATTCAGGATACTTGTTGGATCACCTTTAATGTCAGAATATTTACCAGTGGTAATCAAATGAACTAGATTTTTAGCTTCGTCTAGATATTCCTAAGAGTAATAAAATGATGAAAAGTTAAAGTTATTTCAACGACTTTTTCATATAAATATCTAATGATATCTGAAAATACTACTTTATCACAAAATTTGCTCAATAATCACACCTACTTGATGCATTTTATATCGGAAATAATAAATGATTCCTAATTTCAGATGAAATGCAAGTTGACTGTGTAATTCAATAAAAAAGTTTCCTTTGACATCTTCTTTGACTGACAGTAGAATCCAGGATGCACTTCTTATCCTATTTGAGACTCATCAGTTGGATGTACGCGTGGTAAAACTTTACACTGCTACTGGAAACCAGCACCAATCACTTTAAATGACAGAGTGTTATCCTCTAGACCACTAAGTCATATGAACCTTTTCTCTTGTGCAAAAAGATTTTCGTTTGTGATTTATTGATTCTCTAAGTTTACTGTTTATTATCCCTCTGAAGCGAGCTGATCCATCACAACTAGCGTATGGGCTGTTTGAACAAACACCACCATATTGCCTTATATTTCATTCCAATGTTCTTCTTCATATTAGTATAGTACATGAATTTGACGAGCTACAAGTGTTGAATGATTCACGCTTGGTTGTTGACAAGAATGCCTGAGAAGAGGTTTACCGTTTCTTGATGTTCATCGCCGTAGCATGCATACTACTTCGAGAAAAGTAATATTTACTCTAATTTTAAAACTGTCACCCAGCAGCACAATTGGAAAAGTACGTACCAGAGACTATTTTTTTTGGTAGGAATGCATTAAGTTCACTAAACAATTGTTCGATCGTAACCATTGTCACATAACCTGGTTTCAATGATCCTGAAAGAATTTCATAGATCTAGTCACAGAAAAACCAAAACAAATGAATCAAAACTTCTAACCATCAACACAGCAGACTAAGATTGTGAATGTCCGTTTTCACAGACCAAATGTATGATTTTTTTAATGATTAATACTTTACCCGTAGATGCTGGAAGTGAATAAACTGCATTATTAAATATTCACCTTAACCATGAAAGCTTCTGGAAATGTGTAATACATAAGGGTTGCATAATTTAAAAAGTTGCGTCTATAGCACACAACTGGTGGTAATTCTAGCTGTCTATCACCACAGCAGATTACTGTAAAATTACACCAAGGTAAATAAATAAATTTACGAAGAAACTAATACTACTTACGGAAGTTAAGTAAGATACTTTAAAACAAAGTTCATGTATTCATTTCGAGATTTAAGCCAATAACCGATTTCTTTCGACCTTTATGAAGTTTCCTAATCAATCCACCATTCTACGTCTTAAATTAATCAACAATATTTCAAGCTACCACACAACGATTAAATCACCCTCAGAAATATTCTCACTGTAAATGACTTCTGATAATCATCGGTCCCAATGAATGGGTCAGGTAATATGTTTTAAACATTGTGATGCATATGTTTAGAAAGTGAATATTGAGAACGGCATACACGCCTTACTCCATATGAACAAGTGAATCAATAGAAGCATATGGAAGTGACCAAAATGATTTAGCTGATCCTATACGTATAGCTGAATCACTGGGTATGTAGAGAAAGTTATTCTCAGTTCGGCACTATAGAAGGTCTCTCCCAATTACCACGTCATACCATCTCTTAGTATTTCTACCAAAACGTCTCCACTGAACTATGAATTCATGAAAAGGAAGTAGAATGATTAACTTCTATCACTACTACAGTTTTTGCAATGAAACGTTTGGGGAAATGAAGTTCATCTTCTTAAGTTTCAGGATTGCAGATAATAAGACTTCTATGGTTCAAAGAGTGAACCAGATTTGTTTTTATGTTTGGAGGCACTCGATTATGCTTATTCCTAAAATGCTCGCCCTATACAGGTTTTCTGTAGATCCATATTTTGAGTGTTTTATAGTTACATCATTTTAGCTGTATATTTAAAAAGGATATCTTAGAATCGATTTCACTCTTCAGTGTGAACTTGACTGTATAGTGACAGTTGGAAACGTGACACAGGTTATCTTCAAGATTATCTGTAGCGTTTGAGATGATGAAAGTGTCAACTACACATTGCCTATAAGGTTCGAATCCGTTAATAATCCTGCTCAAAAGTTTTTCAGCTTCGATATTAAGAAGCCTGTAAGCAAATGACCCAACGATGAACCTATAGCTATGACCTTTTTTAACCGTATCCTTAATTTATGAAATAAGACTGAAAGTTCAAGATACATTTCAGCAGGTGGGTATCACGACATTTAAACCATAAGAACCAATATAGTCACATAAAGGACATAGTGTCTCAGTCAGTGGGAAGCTTTTAAATAATGAGACCACATGTAAGGAGTACATAATATAGCCAGAGCAATTGATATTATTGATAAAATTAACAAAGATAACTCAGACTTCCCTTCTGATAGACCCCAAAAGTTTGAATAACCGTAGTACAATACGATGATCAGGTGATCCTGTCATTTCGAGAATAGAACATGGAGACACGCTCCCTTTGGCCACCTCTGTGTGCCTAACAATTCATCCCTTTCAGTGGAGTCAGGTATTTTGGCATTTGCTTTCCAAAAGTATTTTCAAACACATACCAGACTGATTTCACAAGAGAGAACACTTGACTGATTCTAAACACCTGATAAATGCAGAAAACAACTTCTCTGTCATTTATAGAGTCCGTGAAAACTTCACGAAAGGTGTACTCCTGAAACGTTTTAAAACTACAGAAGCCACGGCAATTCACATTTTGAAACCTGAACTCCACATTCAAAAAGTGTTTCTACAATCACTCTATTTCCAATGGAAATAACCTGTAAGAACGTTTTAACCCCAAAGTCTTTCTTTGACTTCCATAATAACATATAACATCTTTTCATATATGAAATCCTTCCACCATTAGAATTTTGGTTTCTCATCACACTCACCAACCCCCTTAAAAATACTACATAATATAACTTCATCACTTCATATTACTTTGACTTTGATTGTACTTCTCACTACCATTTTAAGCATTTTTAAGATATGATTTATAATCAAAGTTGAATTTCGTTCAAGCATATTTTATGAAGCATTCCTTTTCTGTTGCCATGTATGTGTGACTGTACAGCTTGGGAATGAAATTTCTAAAAAGAGTGACTCTTTGCTAGACACCTCTTACTTTGTTCTGTTCTATGATGATGCGTAGTGTAGCGTTGCAATTTGGTCAACACATGATTTAAACTTCCTGAATCCAGCCAGCCAGCCAGCCTGTTCCGGTCGTAGTTTTGAATACGGTACATCCTTTAGTCTCTCCAGGATGATATGGCTTAATATTTTGCTTGCTCTGGGTGGACAGGAGAGTGATTCCGTGCCAGTTCTTGCAAACACTGAGGTCGCCCTTCTTCAGAAGTTTGACAAGGTAACCCTTCTTCCAATCAACAGGCAAGTACCTTCTCTTCCTTCCACACCTTCTGCAATAGTGGTGTGAGCATGTCCACTGTTGTCTCTGCGTCCGTTCTCAGTGCTTCTGGTGGGATCCCATCTGGTCCTGCTGCTTTCCCACATTTCAGTAGTTTTATGGTGTTCAGGACCTCCACTTTTCTTGGAGGATTTATGTTCACTTGTAGTTCAGTGGCTGCGGTGCAGGTGGTATTTCTGGATGAAGTGCAGGTAAGAGAATTTTGAAGAGAATTTTGAAGTGGTCACCCCATTGTTTCCCTTGTTTCTCTTCTTTCATAATTAAATATCCGTCATCAGCCTTTATTGGTTTCGTCTGCGTTGATCTCTTCCCTTGCAGATAGTAACCTGGCTATTCGATACAATGTTGTCAGGTCTCTCTCGCCTACTTGCAGCCTGTTCTGCTTCACTTGTCAGTGTTTCGTAGAAGTGTCTTTTGTCTTTCCCCACACTCTTCTTCACTTCTTTGTCCAGTGTAGTGTTTTATACATTGTACTCAGTTCCTCTTGTCGTTGTGCATCCTTGCACTGGTTTATCTTCTGCTTCACCATCCTCCTCTCCTTGCTCTATCAGCTTCCATGTATCCGTTGAGATCCATTCCTTATGTTCTTTCTTCAGATTGGGTGTTAGTCATAACTTTTTGTTGATATACTTGTAATTCTCTATTGTTTCGCTGGATCGTATTGCTTGACTTCAGTTGGCAACTGGGCTCCAATACAGATATCTTGATATTGCCTGAATATTTATTACAGTAATTTACTTAATCGAATAATTCAATCCAGTATAACAATAGAGAATTACAAAGTTATTTTGATAAACATATAAAATCTTATTATTCAACGATCAAAAAACATAAAGAATTTTACCTTTATTTTTTTATTATAACATTGATAAAAGTCTTCTCGATTTCTTAGGAATTTTTTTCGCGCCCATTCAATTAGATTTGTGAATTTTTTCCATTTAATTATAAATTGTTCATAGTATGACCAGTTTATTAGTTTAATCTCTTTCAATTCATTACAATTAACTAAGCATTTTTGGAAATACTGTAAAAACTTGATGAAAAAATATATAAAAACACTTTTAAATTTATTTCTTTACATTTTTGAAAAAAATGAATGTTGAACATTGGACAGAATTTATTTAATTATATAAAATTTCGACTCGAAAACACTACAAAAGGTCAATGAAATATCACTTTAGTCAAAGCAGATAATATTGGTATATAAATTATTCTCATTGATACATGTAATTCCCCGTTGTGTTACTGAATCGAATTGATCCATTTCGGTTGGCATATATACAGATGCTTCAATATTGCCTGAATATTCATTGATGTTTTGATTAACTTGATGGTCTTATAAATAACGTTTTGAGGTTTGAAGCAATGAGTGTTGGTTTTAAGTCTGAGTGAGAATACATCACCACTCATTGAAGTTCAGGTACATCCATCGGACGAGTTCCAAATAGGACAAATGAGTGTCCTGAATTCCATTGCTAGCCACCAGAAAGAAAATTAGAGTTGGCATACAAATGTTATTAAAGCTAAAAGTGGGTACAAGGAAGCTGTCTGTTTCACCTTAGCCATTACGTTAAATTAGTGACTAAAACTATTCTTAACCATTTAGATTATTTCAGTGATTGAAAAGTTCCAGCTTTTACCAAAACATTTATTTCCAATGAGACTTAGGGGAACAGAATACACTGTTAGTTTAGCCTATTTTGTAAATAAAACCACCTACATACCTCACTATATATCAAGAGAACTACTGTCATCGGAAGAGGAGATTGAATGAGTCCATGGGAACACAGAGTGAATAACTTAAGTTGTGACCATCACCAGATGGGTGATATATGAACCAGGGGAGACAATGACTCCAGATCTAGTTACATCAAAATCTACACACTAAGCACCAGCCATCGTGGTTGTGCAAGGGACAAATTAGAACGGTAAACAGCTCCACACGTAGTTGACACGGGACTTCAAGTGGGGACTAGAAAAGCTTTCAAAATTATTTGTCACATTGCACTCGGATTACGCACTGGCTTACTTCACATAACAGAGGCGATTGCAATCCACCTTTACAAACCTAACCTTTATGTTCAAAAAATGTTTGTTCTACCACTTTCATTACCGTGGCCGTCAACATGATGTGACTTCTATGTTTACTTTCTACACATCTTCCTTCTCTTGCTTCTATTAATATTCATTTGTTTTCTTATTATTACGTAATCGCTTATTATGAATGATTGAACACTCATCAAAAATCACCCTATTTACCTATGAATAACCTGCTTCACATTTCCAATTTTAATAACTCTATTGATTATTTATATCATTATTTCTAAAACATCACCAGGTGATTGGTAATCTGACTAAATTGTAAAACTATATATTAGTGTAGAGCTCAAGATGAAGACCTAATTGAAAAGAAATATATTTCTTCGTTCAATCTATCTTTTTTCTAAATGCCTAAATGAAAAATTTGAACTTGCTTGAGGAAGCAGATACATAGATCGTGCAGAGAACCATCTATTTACCCTTATGACTTAACATTAACCTTAGTGGTTAAGGTAAATCTGAAATGAAAATCCCATGAATCTCCAGTATGAAGCATCTAATGGACTACGGACACGATATTGACACTTCTAAGGCCATCACGGTTTATATCAGAAAACAGAACAAAAAAATTCTTACCAATGTAGAAGCCGGTGCCATCAAAGTTCGCAAGCTGAGCCTTTGTGTGCGGAAGCAGATGATAGTCATCATAGATCTATTATCCTGGAGGTTTCAGCATGCAGATTATTACTCTCTTTATTTCTTCCTTTCCATAGTATATTTACTTATTAATTATTTCTATTCTGTCGCATTACCACTGCCTCTTAAAATTCCTTATTTAACAGGCAAACCCTAAAGGTATTATTATTACCATCACAGTTGTGATTACTAATATTATTGCAACTGCCTTCTCAAGTTCTTCACTGTTACCAAGTTTCTTAACTAATCGCCATTTGGTCTGTTCAAAAATGTTGTAATTTTTAATCTTCTCAATTTTTACTGCCACTCTCTTCATAATCTCCCCTTTTATTACTATTATTATTAATTATTATAAATACTCCTTAGCTGTACACTGCTATCAAGCTATTTAGTTGACTGTTAACTGTTCTGTTCAAAATGATCTAATTTATTTATGGTCTTTCAGTTTAAAGGTTTATGGGGATTTATTGTTTTCAGTGGGGTGTTCATCATGGATTGATATGAGCTAGAGTGCAAAAGAAAACCCGGGAGCACTGGAATGCTGTTTTGTCCCAGTATAAAACTCCTGGACAGTCCGTCTCTATTGCTGCACCCTACCAGGAGTGCGCTACACCGAGAATGGACAAGAGTAAGTATGTGGACCACTAGATTCGGACCTAGTGGCTAAGTAGAAAAATAATCGCCACGAACACTGAAAGCTCTTGGTTCATTTCCTGACATGATTGTGGGTGTGCTTTGCATGGGACAAATGTGATAGGATAGAACACCTGTACAGTGCTCACAGATTTACACTGCTTCTACAACTGATGTCATTTATAGTCTTCTTATTCTTCATAATTAATTTTTTACCACTCTTTCACCTAAGTCCCTTTCAATGTCACCCTAGCAACTGCTGAAATAACCAACCAGCTTTAGAAATTTCGACTGGGAAGATAGTTAAGCATAAAAGAGAGAACCACAATTGGTTATCCCACTACTCGATAGGATGGCCTTCAAAGTAACTCTTTAATCTACTCGCTACTCCGTTTGGTTTGTTTAAATTATTCACCCTGCTTCGTCATGCCTCACTCAACGTCTTAGTTTGCTTTATGTGTGCATGTATTCCTTTATTGCATAATTATATTATTATTATTTTTTCCTTTGGGTTCCTAGTGGAACATAGGACTTCAAAAGCACATCGCCATTTCATTCTCTCCCCTGCGGTCTTTTCAACCTGACTCTACCACTGCCCACAAGCTCTCATTTCTTCCTCACACAATCTCCTCCGTGTCACCCTCAAACGTCCAACTCGTTGTTTACCCTTCGGATTCCACTCGAAGGCCTGACCTGACGCCTTATGTCTCCGAATGCTCCTCCCAGTGTATACCCAATCCAATCCATCTCCAATACCTTATTCTGCATATTTATTGGGTGATAGGTTCTTGGTTGGTTCGTTACCACAGTGACTTCCTTGTTACTTATTCTTAATATTCTCGCCATCTGATCTTCAGTGTCAGTATCGAGTCAGCGTAGATGGCAGGTGTTGATGAATGTCTGAAGTTTGTTGGAAATAAGTCGAACTAGCCGGTCGGGGTCAGTCAGAATGGCCAAACATAGGAATTTAGCTAAATATAGAATCACAGACCCGAATGAGACCAATAATCTCGAAAAAATTCGGCTACTGCAAGGTATGCAATAACACACAACCAAACAATAGGGTGAGATAAAGTCCCTGTACTGAAGTCCAATATAATCAGGTGCAGAGAGAGGGAGATTGATTACTGAATCTTTGTTCATTGAATCAACGTGCAACACATGTGACAGAAATGACGCCACACCTATACCAGAAATATGGAAAATTTTACTACCCCAAAATTAAAATGTCGAAAGTAGTGTAATTACATCGGTAGGAATATGCGCAATAATTTATGCTCGAAATGTCATGAAGTTAATAATACTGTATCACTGTGTGTTATAAATCAAATAAACAAATCTAATCCTGTTCTTGTTCTTAATACTGAGTGCAGTAAAGTATATCTCCACACTGATTTCAGATTAATGCAGTAAGGCCTGTCTTGCTGTCTCTCCGATCCTGACTGCTTTGGCATCCTCATCTGTGCCTGTGCAGCCTGTAGTTGAAATGATGCTGCCTAGGCAGGTAGGTAGGTGAAAGCGACAACTTAGTTTAGACTTCTCCCATTGATGGTGATTGCTGCTTGCTGCTGTTACGTTGCCACCTAATTATTCAGATTGTGATTGGCCTCCTTAAAATCGATTATATACACTAACTGGCCACTAGACAGCAATAAATTTCATGTTGTCCAGTCCTTAGTATTGACCGAATTCTATCAATCATTTAGGTCACCACTAAAGATTAGACAAGATTAAATTTGTTGCCCATTAGTGACTAGTCAATGTATATTATCAGTATGTACTAAGTTTTCTGTTTCATTTTGAAGGCTTTATGTAATCCTTTGTACTCACTGAATGATAGATTTGCAGCCACTAAAAATGGATATTATAAGTGAATGATATGAGAGTAGTGGTTTTACTTCAAAAACATATTCGAAGTATGTCCAGCATAGAATAGGACCCATACAGTAAGCAAGTCTGGAGTTGCGTAGACACATAGACAACAAACTAAAACCTCACGATTCATATGAAGAATTATCAAAATGTTAGAATCAA